>BPLQ01007179.1:0-721909 GCA_021605075.1 Caerostris darwini | reverse complement strand
GCACGTAAGCAAAATTTTTAAAATAAGCTTCCTGAAATTTGCATTTTTTAATAAAATATTAAATTTATATTTGAACTTCAGTATATTACTTAATTATATTTCAGCACCTTTTACGTAAATTAAGCCAGTCAAGATTTTTATTTTTTTTATTTTTAATAATTTTATATAGCATAGGTTGTTTAATATACCAAACAAAAGTATATCCATAAAAAACATCAAGGACATAGATGCATATCACTTTGTATGCAAGCAGTTATTGGTCTATGTTAAAAATAATGAATAAAAAAAATTAATGCGCTTTAAATTAAGTGCAATGAAATATTTAATCTGCATACGAAATGTGTAAACCCAACAAAAAAACATCTAAATGTCCTTATTATAATTTATTTCTTTAATTCTATAATTGGTTTCAAGAAATTCATCGTGCTTTTTATCAATTTACTTGCGCCTCTCTGTTTTAGAACTACTGAAATTAAGAATAAAAAAAAAAAGTGCATGTTAAATTTTTTTTTTTTTTTTTTAAATTTAAAATTTTTCGTGACGTAAAATTAAAAAAAAATGCTGACATCTCTTCAGCAAATTTCAACTTATTATGCGTGAACATTCGAGAACGGATAAATAACCTTAAAAATACCAATGTTTAATATTGCAAGATATATATGAAGCAATTGATTGGAATACTACAAGAATGGCCCAATTCAAATAGCCATATGAATATCAATTTATGAAATTATCAATATATCAATTTATATTTATTATGTTGAATCGATCAAGAACTTTATGAAAAATGAATTGCTCAACAATCTCTAAAAGAATATACAAATATAAAATAAATGTCGTCGTAAATGAAGAATGAAGCATTCAAAATTCTACAAGAAACGTTGTCACATTCTATAGCCTAAAGAATATATCAAAGTTTGAAAATTTTAGACATAAATGAAGAATTCAATATACAATAAAAAACACTAAACAGCTCAATATTCACCGGAAAATGCCGAAAGTGATAAATATGAAGCTTCAAGAAGAAGGATTTGATCAACGCACTACGAGTGCTTATAACCTTTCTAAATAAAAATGTTTAAAATCCCATGCCAAAACAGAAAAAGTGCTTCAAAACCATACTACAAAACACTTCAAACAAAAGCCAAAATCTCTAGAAATACATTCTACATATTACATGCGGCCCATGATAACTTCTGCAAATCCAATTTGGGACTTGCATAAGTAATCATGGGTTTGAAAACAATCCAATGAGTTGAAAACAAAATCCTTCGGATGATCACCAACTCTCCTTGGTACTTCAGGAATCAGGATGTAGACAATCACTTAACTTCCCAAACATTCGCCAATTTATACTTAAAATTTTTACACGAATCTTCCTTACACTTGCAATTTCGTTTTAAATGCTCTCCCTAGGTATGACATTTCTGTTTTTAAAAGCAGAAAAAAACCGCGTACTGTTCTTAACATATAATCTGTTTTTCCCCCTCATTCCTTCATCTTCATCTATTACTGCAAGACCCACCGGATGGTGGGCCTCCTTCTAATGTTATAGTTTCTTCTCATTTCATATTTACGCATTTTATTTTTAAAGTCTTCAAAAAATGTTTTTTTTCTCTCTCTTAATTTATACTATTACCTTTCTCTTATTTTTTATTAATTATATATTTCTAGATATAAAATATGTGGCACAAAATGTCCATGGACATTGACCTTAAAGCAACGCTACTCCAACATCAAGATAAAAGTGTGTGACAAGTAATTTGTTTAAACCACCCAGAACTCCTCTCTCTGATTATCAACAGGAGTTATAAAAAATATTTCAAAATATTTATAAGAACGTATTTTAAATTAAAATTATTTAACTACAATTTCAAATGGTGTTCCTATTTTAAGAACAGCAGATTTCTGACTTATACCAGGATTTTTGTTATTATTAAAGATTATTTATTTAAACATAAAAGCACTCATTGGCTTCCATTCTACTCATGTAGAAACATAAAAACTTCAATGTTGTTATTTCGATTTAGAAAAATAATGCCAATGATAAGAAGTTTCTGCATTATTCCAATGAAATCTTCTTTTTTTTTTTTATATCTGTGAAAAAATATTTATGACTATTGGATCTAATCAAAATACAATTTTAAATATTTTTTCTAAAAATATTATTATAATTAAGTTCTGATAACATATTAGTAGATGATACTTATAGCAAATACTTTTTGATTTTTTTTAGAGATTGGCATTTGTAAATAGTATGATACAGCATAATTTAAGAAATGTATCAGACACTGCATATTATGTAAAAAAATAACATCGAAATTATGGCAAAAATTGCTTTCTATTAATTTGCCTATCAACAAACAATCAGGCAGATACAACATCGAAGGAATACTATCAATAAATTTATAAAATCACAATTTATCAATAAATTTATCAAATCACAATTTATCAAATCATAATTTATCAAAATTTATCAAATCATAATTTATCAAAATTTATCAAATCATAATTCATCAAAATTTATCAAATCATAATTTATCAAATCATAATTTATCAAATGATCAAGTGATCGTGGGCCTCAATAAAATTTTCTGAATACTTGTCGTGTTAACAGCCTAAGTTTTAACATTTTGATGGTATGTCATCTTTAGAATTTTTTAATAAAAATGCTGAACTATAAAATTTATTTTCCTTTTTTTTATATTTATTATTAAATAAAACGGATATTAGCATGCTAGCACTTGTCTAGTTTCTATTGAACGAAGCTAACTAAAAAGCAAGAGGTGTTTTTTTTTTCTTTCTAAGGATCCTTGTTTGTTCGAAGTTCGGCCTTTTGCTGTTCAAAAAAACCCAAGTAGCTATTGAAAATATTTGAGAGTTTGCTATGTTAGCCTTTACTGACAAGATTTTGCTTGTGCAAACATAAATACATTTCATAATAAAATGGTCGCCAGGAAAATTATATTTAAAAATCAAATTTTCCAGTAAATTATACATTAAAGAAGAAACATTTCAAATAAGTTGGAAGTGCTGTACTTACTGCGTCAGTGTTTTGTTCCCTGCATTCAGGACGATGTATGGAGGCTGAGTTTCTTTTTTGCTTTATTTGCAATAACTTGACTGGTGTTTAGAGACGTGTTCAGTCTTATCATGAATTTTGTAAATTCCATTGTTTATAATGCGCATGTGCGCCTTCTTCTGTTTTGTATGAGTAAACGAAAATGTCTGGTCAAAAGTAAGCCAAATGTTGTCTTTCATCAAGACATGCTATTCTTGTTCAAAATAAAGGTATCAATCACGTTGCTTCGAAATTATATTTATCTTCTTGAAAATTGGCTAATTAACTGGCATATCAAACTCAATGTTACTAAAGTTGAATCTGAAGTTGTTCTCTATACTTAGAAAAGTCCTAATATTACCATTTTTAACACTCCTCAAACTTGATCAAATGAAGCAAAATATATTGTTGTCATGCTTGGCAAGCATCTTGCCTATCATTCTCACGTCAATTATGTCAAAAATAAATTCAAGAGGGTAGTTTTTCAACAGCCATATTATCTCTCGCAACAGTCGTACCAACATTGATACTGAAATTCTTATCCATAGGGTCTGCATGTGTCCCATTATAACATATGCCAGTCCAATATGGGGATCCGTCTGGAAATCTAGAATCGAAAATATTCAAACTCTTGAAAATAAAATATTACGCATGGTAGTTGATGCACCTAGGTTTGTCAGAAATAAAGATATTCTCACTGCTCTTGAAATTCCTTCAATCAAAAATTTTATTCACAAGCTCGAAACTGATTTTTATAATAACATTCCTAATAATCATAACACTCTCCTCAAACACCTTCCTGATTATGACATTACTCCATCAATAATAAACGCCCGCGCACTTCCCTGAAATACTTCACTTCACTTCATTTTAACTAAATAATGTTTTTATCAGCTCTCTCTGTTATTTTATTCATGCTATGTTTTGTTTTTAAATTTTAAACTTTTTCTTTTTTTCACTTTTATATATACTGAGCAAGACATATTTCTCTTACAATATCATCCTCATTGTTAATCATCCAGATAGAAGTTCATGTTAGCTAACACTCCAATATACTATACTTCGTTAAAGTCAAACTGTCTGTTAATCTATATTATCTTGTTTCAATTTGTTTGTAAGTGAACAGGTTTACAATAAAGTGGTATGTGGATTCACAGAGTACTTGCTAATTCCACCTTCAGACACCCTCTAAGTCTGGTACATTTTCTGGTAACCCGGACGTGATCTCGTGGGCCATCGTTTGAGGTAATAAATATCTTTACTTTTCTTTAAGAAATATCTCTTCACTTTAAAAATGGCCGTGGGACTAATCAGACAGCGTGGTTTCGAAAACATCGGCTTTGACCCTCAACGAAACTTTTCTGACTCCCGTCAGCTCTGCAAATAGTACAATCAGTATTGAAAGAGTGATTAGTCCTTTGGCACTCGGAAAAATAGGCATCGGGTTCGAATACATGAAGTGGCATGGTAGTGGTTGAGAATCCTTGTTAAGCCGTAGGTCCCGGTCTCATATGACCGTAGAGCGCCACAGAGCCCAATCAGACTTCTTCTCACCCACATCATTCCCAAACTGTAAAGGGGCAATTCAGCTCTAGACACAGTGATGTGGTATGGTATAGTAGTTGTTGTTCTAATGCAGCTGGAAATACAGAGACAGTTCGTATTTATATCATAAGCAAGGGCTGCGCCGCTGTTACTCATTTAGCACTACCCAGTTAGCACGTGTAGCTTGAAGATATTCTACGCACGGCGGTTACACTAACCCAACAACGCTATCCGATCATGTTAGACCGGGATCTACAGGTTTAAAGTGGATTCCGAAACACTGCAAAAATCCATGGCACCACCGGGTCTCGAACCCGAAACCTGTGATACCGAGCGCCAGAGAGCTAACCACTCGGCCATCAGTAGTATAATCAGTATTAAAGACCGATTTGTTAGGTTAGAGGAAATATTTAGTTAAATACTCGAACATGAATGTGCTTTACCACAAGATCAGTCGGAAATAAAAATATATAATGGGTATTTCGATAAAAAAAAATAAAAAAAATTGCTTCAATTCTTGATTTGGGCATTTTTGGCATATTAGATGACAAATCATAGACTACAGAAAATTTGTAAATTTCTTATAAAAAATGTAATTATTTTAAAATTCTATATTTTATATAAAAAATATAAAAAGGGGCAAATAAAACATATATCGGCTGTAGAAAATTCATCAAATTTTGAAAATTAAATAAATACAGCGACGAAGTGGAAAAATTACGCATAGTGATGACAACTTACAAATGACAAACCTTAATAAAATTTGAAATTCATTTAAGGTTAATATATTGATTTGGAATAGTTATTTTAGAAGCATTTAGGTTCATATTTCTGGAAAAGTCTTTAAAATAATTTATCCAACATATATAATCATCAACGAGTCATTTATTTTTCTGAAAGAAAATAGATGGCGCCACGATATGGAAATTCTCTTCGATTCGGATTTTTTAAAAAATTTGTTTGAAAGGTGCGAATCATTAAAACAATTCGAATCGGACATCACTAACATGGTAACCAAATGATTAATTAAACAAGTAAAATAAAAAAAAAATTAAAGTGAATTCCATTTTTTTTTTCACTCTATTGCAGAAAAGTCCTTGACAAATAAAGTTGAAATTTTCCTCTTACATGTTAAGTCATCTATTATTAGATACATGCAACTTAAATCTAAAAAAAACAAACTAAAATTAATTAATTAAATTTAATAAAGGAATTAATGTTTGAAAAAAACTGTATTAGCATCGAGTGCCATCCACAAGTTAAAAACAATGTATTTGAACTCGAGTGGAGGAATAAAAAGTTTTTTATGAACGATTGAAAATTTGAACAAGATATATATAGGGAGAGAGTGCGAACAAATAGTAGGAATTGAAAAATGAATAATTAAATGAAACAAACAATGTGGTTGAGTTTTAATCTTGAAAATGCAGAGAAACTTAACGAATCTATGCATGATTTTGATACTACCAATACATATATTTAGTAAAAGATGCTACTCCTAAATTATTATGCATATTTTTTGCATTAAGATTTCACCAAGAGAAGATGGGTTATAAAAAATACAGCTAATATCAAAAGGAAGAGCCTTTCAATATGTATTATACCACAATTGGGTGAGGCAGGGCCGGATTTAGATGAAAAGAGGCCCTAGGCCAGGGATGGGCAAACTTTTTCGGTCGCGGGCCAAAAATCGAAAAAACAAAGTTTGGTGGGCCAAGTTAAATTTTTCTACAATTTTAAAAACAATACACAAGTATTACAATTTAAATATGTTAATGACATTAATAAATTTGCGATGAGACATGCTGGTTTATCCTTTACAACTGTAAAAATATATTTCCAGTTCCATTCATCATTAAAAGCACGGCACTCTGAATCAACATTACGTTTTTTAGTAGCCGTTTTGGGGTTGAAATATTTTACGAATAACCCAAACAAGCACTAGTTACGCTATACTTTTAATAATTTCACCACTATTCACAATGATGCTATATGTCCGCAATCTTTAATATTAGAACTCGAGCCAAAAGAAAAAGCCACTGGCTGGAGCTTAAAATGCGCGTCTGCCACATGTGAGATCTAATTCCCCTATATTGGATTCCCACATGTCTGCTCCCCGAGAAAGAAGTAACTCTTGTTGGCGCCAATCTACAGCTATAACTAACAAAGAACTTCCGCTTTTAACACTTTACTGATTGAAAGCTGTCTGGGCTTGCTATTTCCGTCGATTTATGTTTTGTAGAACAAAAATAGAGAAAGTAGAAATATCCTCAGTCCTTTGAAAAAAAGAAAAAAATATATAATATTTAATCAAAGTAGAAAAGAAGATGGATATATAATATATAAATATATATTTCTTTTAATTTGCCTCGGACCGGTAAATTAAAATTCCATCCGCGGGCCGGATAGAACCTACCGGAAGGCCGGAGTTGACCCGCGGACCGTAATTTGCCCATCCTTGCCCTAGGCTATTCCACTTATGAGGCCCTTTCACCTCCCATTTCTAATTTGTAAATTGCATGAGACATAGTAAAAAACATCATTACACTTACAAAGAAACACAATATTTACAAAGAAACAAAATTCAAATACATTTTTATGTTTGTTTATTATTCATATGTGTAGAATTTCTCCTTATTTTCGATTCAATGTTTTAGTGTTTACTGTTTTTAGAATAGAGTAATTCTAATTTTGCTAACAATTTGAATGTTGAATGATAGCCTATCAGAAAATATAGGGTGGAGTAAAATCTGTGTTTTCCATTAAACCTTTTTCCGAAATCGATTTCGTTTTTCTTTCCCTTCCACAAGCAGTCTATAATTAGTAGAATTTGAAGTATAATTTAAGTAGTCTATAGCAGAATTTGATTTCAAATCTCTCTAGTTCTACCAGCAATCATTCTGCAGTGTATATACACGCTGACATTACAGTGGTATAGAATGCGGAATAAAGAGAAATTCCAATTTTTCTGAAGAAATATTTTCTATTATCGTATCCGAATATATTTGACATAACAAACAGTCACAAAACTAAACACTTTTTAAAAATGATGATACGGATCATTTTTCCATCATAAGTAGATAAGCGTACAATGCTATGAATTCTTGCTTTTTGGATGGTTTTTTTTTTTTTTTTTTTTTTTTTTTGGAAGAGCATTGCAAGATGTCGTTTGTGAGGTTTATGTTTTATCAAACTCACCACTTGGGTATCAATGAAACCAAAATAGACAGCCTCTATTGCGAAACTCATTGATTATGAAATAAAATAAAGAAAAATACTTTTTTTGAAAAGTATATTTCTGACCTAAATTCCATAAATTGTACACAAATCCCATAATAATACTGATGGCTTCTTTTTCTTTGATTTACATTAAATGAAACGACTCTCAGTTAATTAAATATATTTATTAATATTTCAAATACTTGTTTGAGTCATCGCCAACTCCGTTGCTTACCTTCCTCTTTGCTCTTACATTAGAGTCCCCATATAGGACCACACCCCATTACATTTGTGCTCGTGGCGCCATCTATCGCCTTTTACATTAACAAATAGTTTACAGTACACATTGTAATTAGGTAGGGTAATTACGAGGGTAATAAGAATTATCGTATTAAGAACGTGTCTTTTATGTAGTAAATACAATACACAAACATGCAGTCCTGGAATGTTTGGACAAAATTATGAATGAATATTTTTAAAAACTGTGTTAACATCAAGTGTCGTCCACTACAAGTTTAAAAAACTGTATTTGAACTGGAGTGGATGAATAAAAAGTATTTTATGAAGGATTGAAAATGTGAACAAGATGTATATATATAGGAGTGTGTGAACTAATTGTAGAAATTGAAAAAGAAATATATATTTTTTTTATTTCCAATGGCAGGCTACAATAAGTAATAAAATAAAATAAAAAAGAACACAAGGAACACGAAAACAACAACGGGAAACGAAGAAAATCACATAGTTACATGCTTAACCCATAAGGGCCCTAGCCTGCCAATAACGACCCTACACAGTAGAGGAAACAAATGCAGGGTAGACAGGAAGGTGAGATGAATCCATGTCCTCTCCAAGACTGCAGAGCATGCATTTTGGGCTTGCAAATATTTTCATTCGAAAAAGGATTGGCCAAACAATCATGGCCCGTCAGGAGTCTGAAAAGGGCAACAGCTTTAAACCAGGGCTGCTCAGGGATGTTTAGAATAAAGTTAAACTAAGTTTTAGATGAGCAGCCTTCAAGTAAATTATAAGATAGAGTGTTCCGAAAAAAGTATCCGATCATCAGTTTCATCTGAGTGAAAAGAGATGTCTTTACGAAAGGTTTGGGTGATGGTTGTTCCTTTTTTGGCAAGAGAATCCGTCTTCTCATTACCCAACACAATTATCTCATTATCCCACAATGGCCTGAGATCCACTGCAAAAACGATATCCTTGCCTTTTGAGTCAATGTCTACAAGACAAGAGATGCACTTTTCGATGGAAGTAGACTGAGGTGCTAGGGACGAATTGACTGTCAAAAGAAATAAATTTTAATAAAAATAAAGTGTTCAACAAAATGACTATATTATCCAAGAAAACAAAAATCTTTGCATCAACACATTTTATTTTACTAATCACAATACATTTCAATTTAAAAATAAAGAGAAAAAAAACCATCTTCCGCGATTCAGTTCACTCTCTTTTCACATTTGTAATTCACTTGATCATATCCCGGATAGCAGACGCACACCAGGCTCCCCTTTAAGTCGAAGCCGCAAGAGTGCGCTTCTTTACCACAGTCGCACGCTAGAAAAAAAGAATTATATACGTATAATTTTTTTTTTTAATTTTGATATGTTTTTTAAAAATCATTTAATAAGTGACAAGTAATATAAAAAAAAAATTTTCAAAGTCAATTCCTTCTTTTTTTTTTCACTCTATTGCAGAAAGTCCATTTCATTTATTTTTTTAAGTTTATCTGGCGCCATCTATTAGTAGATACATGCAACTTAAATCTAAAAAAAGATTAAAATGAATGAATTAAATTTAATGAATGAATTAATATTTGAAAAAACTGTATTAACACCAAGTGTCATCCATTACAAGTTCAAAAAAAAAAAAAAAAAAAAAAAAAAAAAATTCATCTGAACTTGTGCAGGAAAAGTAGGAATTGACTTGAATTTTTTTTTTTTTTTCATATTACTTGTTTAAGAGGCAAAATATAACATTTTTAGTTTTTTAATCTTACTTCTCTGAGTTGTTGTTTTTATACTTAGCTCTGTAGTAGTAGTAGTAACTGGAGCTGAAAAAGGAACGAAATAAATGAACCCACAATAATAAAGATGAATAAATGAACATTTTGCATGAAATATCAAATCAAATTTACAATAAATATTTTACTAAAATGTAAATAATAATGTTAAAAAAATACGTAAACTTTTTGTTAACTTCGGATGAATTTACTTAGGGATTAATCCATCCAAAACGAAGATTTTTTTTTTTAACCCACAATATTGAAGTTTATCCATATTAACGAAAAACATGCAAGACGTCTAAAGCAAAAACTCGTGTGAAACAAACTAATTGAGAGAACAAGTTGAAAGTTGTCATATGAACTAATAACGCATGCACCCAGGCAGGAAGCATAAATTTTTACTGATTGGAGCGCCATCTGTGTGCCATGTCGAGAACTTTTCACCTTACCCTAGTATTTAAGATTCAACTGCTTATTTTAAAATGTGGTTTCATGAATTATGCTAAATATAAAGCAAATATGTTATATAATTTACTATTAAATGTTTTCACACTCTTTTAAAAATGGCAAGGTTACTTGCTGTATAATATTGAAATTTAATAGGACACCTTTTCACGTACCTTTGCAAACTCCATCTGTTTTTATGTAACCTTCTTCGCATTCACACTTTTTCACACCCTTTTCAAAAGAACATATTTCTCTCTCCCCGCATATACATTCTGTGCAAACCAAAAGAGAATATATCATTTTTTGCACAATGAAACAATCTTTTATCTGTGAAAATATTTACGTACAAATTATTTTCTGCTACCATTCTTTGAATGCTAAATAGCATATATAGTAGAACCTCTTTAAGTCGAACCTAGATAAGTCGAAAACCTCCAAAACTCGAAAAGTTTTTTGTTCCCTTCCCTTCAAGCCCCAAAACCTCCATGACTCGAAATTTTAGCCCCCTATCGAAAGTCGAAAGTCGAAATTATTAGCCGAACCCCACAAGCCATTTTGGTATATATTTTCCCTCCGTAACTCGAAAAAAAAAATTGGACCTCTGTATCTCGAACATTAGCAATACTTGATTTTACAACTCGATCATTTGAAACTAATTGCCTCTGTAGCTCGAAGAAAAATAATTTACCGACTGTAAGGATTTACCGACAATCACACCATTGTTTTTTTAGAAAACAATGTATGAGTATACAGTAAATAGAATAGCCAATTCTATGAAATATTCTTATTATAATTCTTTTTCTTATAATTCTCAAAATAAGTTAGAAAGAATCTAAATCTCTACAAGTCGAGTATTTCCTTACAAAATCCGCGTAAGTCGAAATCCTCCATAAGTCGAAAACTCTCTAACTCGAATTATTTGGCGTCTCCCTTGAAGTTCGACTTACAGAGGTTCCACTGTATTATAAATATATATATTTTTTATTATTATAAATCGACGCTTATTAAACTATATGTTAATTTTAATAAATTGATCCAATTATTATTTTTTTTGTGTGTGTTTTATCAAATATTTTATCCTAAACCGATGTTTTAGATTTTAAACGTAAATGATGAAAATATTATGAATGAGAATTATGTGAAAATGTGCTTCCAAAAAACATCCTCTTCAAAGCAATTGATTTCATATAAATTATAGGAAAATTTCTTAACGGCATCTTCTAATTAATTCGAATTATTTACTCATCTATATTTATATATAGCGCCATCTATTGGTACAGCATGTAACTTAAATCTAAAAAAACCTAAAATGAATTAATTAAATTTAATTACTGAATGAATATTTGAAAAAAACTGTATTCACATCCAGTGTCATCCACTACCAGTTAAAAAAATTTATTTGAACTCGAGTGGATGAATTAAAAGTGTTTTATGAATGATTGTAAATTTGAACAAGATATATATAGGGAGAGTGTGTGCTAATAGAAAGAATTGAAAAAACCGATCATCGAGCTATAACATATAATATTACATTTTTCACATACCCCATACCAATCTGCAAATTCCACCTTTTTCACCGTAACCTTCTTCGCATTCGCAGCTCTTCCTGCCATCTGTAAGCGAGCACACTCCTTTCTCGCCGCAATCGCATTCTGCAATAATCAGAACAATATTTAATCATCTGCACGCGCAAATCTTGTGCCAAAAAGTAACTACTGTGCCCAAAAAGTAAGACCAATTACTATTTTTTTCAACAAACTCTTTATTTATTCTTCCAAATTTATTTCATCCCCTCCGGACACAATGCACCAATCCAATTTTTTCCAATCCTCAATGCATGCCAAAAAGTCATCGACAGGGATGACCTTCATAGCACTCGCCGATTCACGTTGAATATCGTCAATCGACTCAAAACGGTGTCCCCGGAGCCAGAAGTCACACGGTGTGATTGCGGTAGTTGTGGAACGATATGGGTTTCATTTTTGGTCACGAAGAATCAACGCAGTATGACCTGGCGCATTTAGTGTTTTCGGTACCCATCGAGATTTGACGCGTTTCTGGACCAACATGGAATTGAACGATCCTTTTGAAATTCTAATATCATCAGCAAGGTCTCTAATTGTAAATCGACGGTTCGCAAGCACCAAATCTTTAATTTTGGGGACGTGAGCTTCGTCGGTTGAGGTGGAGGGTCGACCAAAGGGCTCTTCGTCTTCAACGTGTTCTCTGCCTTCTTGTAACTGTTTGCATTAACACTTGTAAACATTTCTTTTCGGTATAGGAATGCTCACCGACTGCCTTCTGAAACATTCTACACGTTTACGCAGACAAAATGTAATGCAAATTCTTTGCTCAATTAATTCAGACATTTCAGAAATCGCCGGTATCAGTTTTAGCGTCTCACAAAGCCAAGCGTGAATATTTTGATGTCAAATTTCACACAGCTGTCAAGGACAGTGCTAGGAACTTAAAAAAGAAAAAAAAAACGAAATTCCTTAAACCTCTGAAATTTTAAATTGAACATTGATCTTACTTTTTGGACCCAGTAGTATTTCAAATATAATTTATTGAACTTTATCGATATACAGATCATACAACAACAATGCTAAACACATAAGTTTTCATAAACTTAAAAATAGTAATATCTTACAAATTTTGGGGCGCTGAACACAAAAATGTCAGTAAATGTCGGCAATCGCCTCTTGTTTAGGAGATATAAAAGTACTTGGTTCCCTCTGTCTGCTTTAAATATATGCTTAAATTGAAACATGGGAACATGTAAATTCATATAATAAACTTACAAACTGAAATAATTTGTAAAAAGAAATGCAATAATATATATATATATACACTGAAGTGACAAAAGTCATGGGATAGCAATATGCAAATTTTCAGATGGCAGTAGCATCGCGTAGAACAGGTATAAATGCGCAGTGCTTTCGCAGAGTTTTCATTTCTGTTCAAGTTATTCATGTGAAGAGGTTTTGACGTGATGATGACCGCACGACGGGAATTAACAGACTTTGAACGCGGAATGTTAGTTGGAGCTAGACGCATGGGTCATGCCATTTCAGAAATCGTTAGGGAATTCAACATTCCCAGATCCACTGTGTCAAGAGTGTGCCGAGAGTATGAAATTTCAGGCATAACATCCCACCATGGACAGCGCAGTGGTCGACCGCCTGCACTTAACGACCGAGACCGGCGACGTCTGCAAAGAGTCGTAAATTCTAACAGACAAGCAACACTGCGTCAAATAGCCGCAGAAATCAATGTGGGACGTACAAGGGACTTGTCTGTTAGAACTGTGCGGAGAAATTTGGCTTTCTTGGGCTATTGCAGCAGAAGACCGACTCGAGTGCCTTAGCTGACAGAACGACATCGCTTGCAGCGACTCTCGTGGGCACGTGAGCATATCGGTTGGTCCCTAGATGAATGGAAAACCGTGGCCTGGTCCGATGAGTCACGATTTCAGTTAGTAAGAGCTGATGGTAGAGTTCGAGTGTGGCGCAGACCCCACGAAGCCATGGACCCAAACTGTCAGCAAGGCACTGTTCAAGCTGGTGGTGGCTCCGTAATGGTGTGGGCTGTTTTTTCATGGCATGGACTTGGTCCTCTGGTGCGACTGGACCGAACATTGACTGGAAATGCTTATGTTCAGCTACTTGGAGATCACTTGCAGCCATTCATGGACTTCATGTACCCAAACAACGATGGGATTTTTATGGATGACAATGCGCCATGTCACCGGGCCACAACTGTTCGCGATTGGTTTGAAGAACATTCTGGACAATTCCAACGAATGATCTGGCCACCTAGATCGCCCGACAGGAATCCCATCGAGCATTTATGGGACATCATCGAGAGGTCTGTTCGTGCCCAAAATCCTGCACCATCAACGCTTTCACAATTATGGACGTCTATCATGACAGCATGGCTCAATATTCCTGCAGAAGACTTCCAGCGACTTGTTGAGTCCATGCCACGTCGAGTTGCTGCACTTCGCCGAGCGAAAGGAGAGCCGACACGATATTAAGAGGTATCCCATGACTTTTGTCACTTCAGTGTATATTCTATGTATATAAAATGTGAAAATATTTAATATGTATTGCATATACATGAAACATCTGAAAAAGTAAGATTTTGAAAGGTGGTACCCAGGACATTATTTTTAAAAATAGCTTCATAGCTATTATCGAGTAAACTCTTTGGAGCTAATTAATCTATAAGAGACATCATTTTTACTATTTTCGGTACTGTTTCCTGTATTCTCCCAAATTTATTTCGTCGCCTTCAAAATAATCCCCAAACATCTTTTAAAATAGAATTTTGAAATTCCAACGTCATCAACAATGTCTCTCATTGTAAATCGACGGTTTGCAAGCACCAAATCTTTAATCTTTTGGATATGAGCTTCGTCGGTTGAGGTTGGTGGTCGACCAGAGGGCTCTTTGTCTTCAACGCGTTCTCTGCCTTCTTTGAACTGTTTTTACCACTTGTATACATTTCCTTCCGATATAGAAATGCTCACCGAATGCCTTCTGCAACATTCTATACTTTTCCGCAAACAAAATTTAATGCAAGTTCTTTGCTCTATTGATTCAAACTTTTCAAAAATCGCCGGAATCAGTTTTAGCGTCTCACAAAGCCAAGCGTGAATATTTTGATGTCTAATTTCACACAGATTTCAAGGACAGTGCCAACAACCTAAAAAAAAATTGAAATTGAAAATTGATCTTATTCTTTGGACAAAGTAGTATATATATATATATATATATATATATGTATATATATATATATTCCTAGGTTTTCTGATCTTTTCTTAAATTTTAATGACCACTGCTTAAAAATATTTCACGCCTCTTTTAAAAAGGCATGCGAACTATAACTTATTAAAAAAAGATATTAGTATTTTCCACGTACCTTTGCAGATTCCGGAAACTTCTATGTTACCTCTATCACACGAACACCTTTTTTCAGAATTAACAAAATAACACGTTCCATTCGGACCGCAATCGCATTCTGGAAATGTAGAAGAATATGTCATTATTTTCACAATTAAAATTTTTATACTCAATCCATTTTCTCAGCATTTATTTCATTATGAATTGTTTCCTTTCGCTGTACTATGTATTCAAATTGTATTTTATCTACTTTCGAATGCAGAACTTTCTTCAAAATTTTACAATATAAGTTAATTCCTTTCATCAAGTTAGTCCATGACTATGTTTTAGTGTAATAATCTTATACGTGTTTTCAAACACGTACACAACATATATTTCACTGTTGTTGTTTATCAGATTTTATAGTATTTGAGTTAGTGGGATTTCGGATTTATTAAAATTATAAAAAAATATAAATATTGCAAAATATGATAAAATGCTTTTAAGTTAACACAGTTTTTTTTATACAGCCAACGTACATAAATTATAAGAAAATCTTCAAACGTTAGAAATTTCAATTACTTATTTATCTGTATTTTAAAGGATCTTTTAAATTATGATTATCTTTTTTTTCTTCTAATTTTCTTAACGAAATTCAGGCACCTTACGAAAAAATGCATTTGTGTGAGAGAAAATTAATTGTAAATGATATCAGGTAAATTATTATAAATGCTTTTTTATTTCTTTATAAATTGCTTCCTTTTTTCTACAAAATTTTACAATAGAAGATAATTCCTTTCATCATGTTAGTCTGTGGCCATGGTTTATTTTAATAATCTTATACATTTTTATAAAAGATCATGAGATATTTTATATTATTCATGTGTTATTTTCATCATGTTAGTCATCAAATGTTATTCATGACCTCTATGAATAACATTTAGATGCTAAATAATATCAATATCTAAATTTTGTTCATAGGAAAATCGTCTATCCTAAAAATTTAGCTATTTGTAGACTACATATTACTGTATTGGGATTTTATTCATAATAATCTTAAAGAATCAATGATGGATGTTTTAATCCTGTATTGAAATTTAATTCGTTTTAGAAACTCATTTTTCAGATATGAATATATTTTTATTTATTACTATTTATAAAAATATTTATATATTATATAAGATAAAAATTTATTAAAAATAATAATAATAAAAATATATATTTTATATATTATTATTATTATTATATGATATTTATAAGATATAATAACGAAGAAAGTAATAATTTTTGTTGCTACATAGATTTTAAAACGGAAAATATATCCTGGTAAAGTGATTTTATAGATTAATGAAATTATAGAAATTTTTAGTTCTAACCACTCTTTAATAGAAATTGTTGATTAAGAAAAAAAGATATGCTCATAACGTACTAAACAAAATAAATGCATTAACTACTAAAACGGAATAAATCATTCTGAATTCTTCTATATTAATAATATTAGCTTATGATTTAAAATCTGTGGCCTGCATGGCCGAGTGGCTTGCGCTCTGTTGCTCGGTACCACAGGTTTCGTGTCCGAGTCCCGAGTTCTATAAAGGCTGTGCCATGATTGAACAGTGATTAATATTTAATAAAATGATGATTACTATGTTTACTATTATTAAAACTATGATTACTATTTACTAAAGTAATGATTATTAGGATTACTATTCACTAAAATGATGCTTATTATGATTACCATTTACTAAAATGATGATTACTATTTACTAAAATGATGATTACTATTTACTAAAATGATGATTACTATTTACTAAAATGATTATTACTATTTACCAAAATGATGATTTCTATTTACTAAAATGATGATTACTATTATTAAAACAATAATTACTATTTACTAAAGTGATGATTAATATAATTACTATTATTAAAACAATGATGAATTTACTAAAAGGATGATTACCATTTACTCAAATAATTATTGCTGTTATTAAAACTATGATTAGCAATTACTAAAATAATGATTACTATGATTACTACTTACTAAAATAATGATTACTATTATTAAAACTATAATTACATACTTTGGCAAGAACTTAATTCATCAGTGTCGTTATTTTCGCATCTGCACCTTTTGAAACCGTCTGTATAAGTGCATACTACTTTTCTCCCGCAATCGCATTCGGCTGAAATTTAAGGAAAATGGAATTATTAGCACAGCAAAATCTTTATCGGCATCTTTCTCAAAAAAATATGTCAATATAAATATTTTCTGTCATTATTTTTTATGTGTTGCAAATAGCATTAACAACTCTACCAATATACAAATCAGACCGTAATTGTACATCATGATTTAATACCTTTCATCGCGATTTTTCTTATGTATGCATTTATTTTAAAATTTTCGAAATTAAATTATTTTTATGTTTTCGAAACAGATATATTACTGCGCTCAAAAAGTAAGACCAATTATTATTATTTTTTTTTTTGAAAAACTCTTTATTTATTCTTCCAATTTTATTTCATCGCCTTCAAAGTAATCCCCTCCGGACACAATGCACTTATGCCAACTTTTTTTCCAATCCTCAATGCATGCTAAAATGTCATCGGCAGGGACGGCCTTCACAACGCGCGGTGATTCACGTTGAATCTCTGATAATCGACTCGAAACGGTGTCCCCGGAGTAGTTTTTTAAGTTTAGGGCATAGCCAGAAGTCGCACGGTGTGAATACGGTGGTTGTGGAACGATGTGGGTTTCATTTTTGGCGACAAAATAACCAAGAATCAATGCAGTGTGAGTTGGCACATTCAGTGTTTCCGGTACCAATCGAGATTGGATGCTTTTGAGACCCAAAATGGAATGGACCGATCCTTTTGAAATTCCAGCATCATCAGCTAGGTCTCTAAATAAAAATAATAAAATAACTGTGAAGAAAATGTATGTCAATTTTGATTTATAATGGTTCACATATTGCATGATGTACCAGAAATGCAATTAAACAAACAATACAAAAACAAAAAATGCTTTCAATAAAGAACATATTTCAATCTATTGTTTAGAAGGTAAATTTTTAAAAGAGTTCAAAAGAGCAGTTTAGATCGAAACATCACCTCGAAACTGACATGAATTTTTTTACCACAAAATATTATCTTCCTGTATGAAAACTCGGTCACACATTATTGTAATAATAAATGCGAAATTTATAATGAATATAAAATCGAATTCTAACTCATACATAGTTTTCGTTGTATAATGGAGTGTGAAGAAATTTCTTAAATTTGACAAAATTAAAAAAATTTTTCAAACATAAATAATAAATAAAATAAAAAATAATAATTAGATTAAAAACAGATATAATAAATAAAAATACGTAATCTTTTTTCGATCTCAGCAAAAGATATAAATGTTAACTATATTGAACACATAATTACGTTAAGCATTGTACCTTCACATACCAGACCATTGAGTACGAGGTCTGTATGACACAAGCATGACTTCTCTCCTCCATAAAAGACGCAACCTCCATATTCGCCGCACTCGCACTCTGTTCGATGAGAACAACAATAATTTATTTCCAATGGCAAGGCAAGTACAAGAAGAATAAAAATAGTAATAATAACAATAATAACAAGGGGGAAAAAAATACAAAAGAATAAATGTCCAGAAAATGCACAGATGACCGAAGTCATTGCCTTAAGAGTTCTCTCGCACGCCAGTAAAGCGCTGTCTCCGAGTCGCCGTCAAGTACCGCACATCGTTGGAGGTGGTCTCTGTTCATTGGGTCCGTTGAACCACATAGGGAGCAGCCAGGATTCGAAAAGATTTTAATGCGATGGAGATGTTCTGCTAGACAGTCATGGCCAGACAGAAGTCGGAACTGGGCGACAGCATGCCGTCGCGGATTGCTGGGTATTGCTAAAAGGTCTTCAGCTCTCCAACGCTTTGCCTTGATCTCATCACGAATTTGTAGCTTGTGGGTTTTAGTCATTATTTGTTTGATATAAAGTTTTATAGAATGGAGGGACAGTGGCGAGGACCTCGTTTGAAGTAGTTTTGAGCCTCTTTTTGCTGGACAATCTGCTTGTTCGTTCCCAAAAATGCCACAGTGGCCAGGTATCCGCTGAAGTACCACCCGTTTCATTTTTAAAGTCAGTTCCCGCAAATGATTTTGACACTGGGAGATTTCCTCTGATGAAGGTGGCTTGGTGGAACTAATAGCCTGAATTGCGGCTTGTACAATAATAATTAATTATGCTGTAATATCACTGTGAAAAGTATTTTCATCGGAAAGCATTTTATATCATGCAACTGTTCACTCTATTCCAAATTCTATTCTTAAGAATTAAGAATGCAAGTGATATAAAGGGACATATTTATTTAACACAATTTGTACATTATGATTATACTCATATAGACTTTCATGTAAGCTATTACAACACTCGATCATTTTTTTTCCGTTCTAATGCAGCTGGTAAACACTTAGACAGCTTGGTCTCGGGTGCTTTAAGGCAAGAGCTGCACAGACGTTACTCACTTTTCATTACCCAGGGGGCGCGTGTCACTTGAAGATAAGCCACGGACGCGGAGTAACAATGCCCCGGCAACGCTCTACGATCCAGACCGGGACCTACATTTTAAAGTGGATTCCGAACCACTACAAACATCCATGGCACTGGCGGGACTCGAACCCAAAACCTGCGGTACCGAGCGCCAGAACGCTAGCCACTCGGACATCCAGGCCCTGAACTCGATCATTTAAAACCCAAATAGAATCTGTTTATGGTATAAAACCCTTACTATTTCAATAGAATAATTCATTATTTTAATGACAGAACTTGTGCAAAAGTGCAAGAAACCTTAATGTTTAAAATAAAACAGTACAATTTTGACAATAATTATAGTTTCACTTGCTTAAAATACTGTATCTTTAATATTTATTTTTTTCTTCTTCATTAGCGCAACAGCCCCATGATGTGCTATGACCGTCAGCTTACTCGCTGATTTCGAGACAAATGTTGTTGTTTTTATTGGGTAAGGTTGTCCTCCCTACGCCCTACAGTCATATTGGAGGGGACCTACGGTTTAAAGGGGCCCTCAGGCCATGAATTATTTCTCAGAAGAAGAATTTATTTTTGTTTGCTATTTTGGACGATGTTTTCTGTGCGACAACACACAGCCAACTGAAGCTAAAGTGTCATTCTATTTCAATTAAATTTTTTTATAGACAGTAAAATCTGGAAAAAGAAAATAATCAAAAGCGAATGCTTGAAAATGATTAATTTCATACGACATTCCAATTGTAGTACACAAAAATTATCCTACCTTAATATTACGCTACTGTTTCAATTAAAAATAACCCACAACTTTCATAAAATTTTATTTCAAATCATATTTAGCACTGCTGACAATCGATTACAATTTTTCAGAAAATGAGGATATAGCAATTTACCATTAATTATATTTAACTTATGAATATATTTCAATTTTCTTTATTATTTTTTAAAGTTTTGCTGCTATATATTCTTAACAAGAAAATAAACGGAATTCCGCAGCATTATTTTTATGTTGCTGTTCTAATGCAGCTGGCAATACAGATACATTTAATCTTTATGCCATAAGGAAGGGCTGCACCAACGTTACTCATTCAACACTACCCAGGAGGGCCGTGTAGCTTGAAGATAGGCTACGGAAACGAGTCACACTACCCCCATAACGCTCTACGATCTTATTAGACCGGGATCTACTGTTTAAAGTGAATTCCGAACAACTGCAAACATTCATAGCACAGTCAGGACTCGATCCCAAAACCTGTGGTATCACACGGCCATCAGGCACCACTAGCATTATTTTTATACAACAGGGAATTCTAGAAATTCTGTTTGCAAAGAAAGTTAAAGTTTTAAAAGCAAAATATGTACATATATTACTGAATTCGGGTAAATTCAAACAATTTTGGATTCTTATATAAATTTTTAAAAAAATTTTATCTATGTGATCTTATGATACGGAAGAAATTTCTGTGATTTTTTTTTTTATTCTCAAACATCATTCGCATAATTTAACGCTTTACAATTTTAAGTAACATAACTGTTATAATTGTTAAATTGTTGTAATTATTAAACCTATAAATATATAGGTTTAACATATAATTTGTATAATGAAGTTATTGTTGCTAAATAGTACTTCTACAGATTGCTTTTAAATAATTTTTTTAATTTTCTTCTTCTTTTACAATTGTCCATAGGCCACGATTTATGTATATATTAATTTTCCATATTTATATAGAATCCATATAATATTCCATGTATATAGATTCCGTATGTATAGATTTTTATATAAATTTAATTTTCCATATATATTAATATGGAAAATTAATAAAATAAACATAACCTATGATTTTATTTATGAACGTTAAAATGAATCCAAAAATAATCGAATTCTTTCAACTGGGCGAACATCTTTTTATTATGGAAATACAATATTTTTGAAAATGTCCACACTTAGAAATGGTGAAGCATGTACAAATCACTAAATATATATAAAATATTGAAGGCACTTATTTTCTAATTACAGCTACTCAAGAATTATACAAGTTTCTTATTATGTCTCTTTCATAAAATAAAACGAGATCTGCTTATAATATAATTTAGATATTATGTTACTGATAACACTATTTATAAAACCAAATATTATCGATATCTGGGGCCTGATGGCCGAGAGGCCAGCACTGTTGCCTTCGGTACCACACTTATCAGGTTCGAATCCTGGATGTGCCATGGATGATTGTAGTGGTTCGGAATCCATTTTAAATCGTAGGTCCCGGTCTAACAGGATCATAGAACGTTGCGGGGGTAGTGTAACTCGGGTCTGTAGCCATGTCTAAGCTACGCGTGCCCCCTGGCTAGTGCTAAAGGAGTAACATCGGAGCCCTTGCTTATGGCAATAAAGATTAACTGTCTCTGTATTGCCAGTTGCATTAGAAATATATATATATATATACACACTCAAGAGCCAAAACATTATGATCATCCCTACATTTTGCAATGAACTCGCCTGGATGACGTGATCAGGTGGAGGTGGTATTAATCCATGCCAAGGCGGGTTGAAGCTGTGTTGCGCGCCAAAGGTGGGCCAACTCGTTATTGACAGGTGGTCCTAATGTTTTGGCTCTTGAGTGTATACTGATACCACTATCCATATAACCGAATAGTATCTATGACTACATTCAGCTTTTCATAATTTAATCTGATTGAGGATTAACTAACTAATTAACTATGACTTGAATTATTAAAACGATTGCCAGTTAAAAATATTAATTTTTATAAGTGCATTACAGTATGCAACATAAAGAAAATATGCATATATTACTTTCACAGGTTCCATTGTTGTCACCGTAATCCGCTTGGCACTCGCATATCTTCGTGTCATTTTCGTAAGAACAGCTTTCCCCTCCTTCGCCGCAATCGCACTCTGTTTCAATAAAAGAAAGTTATTCAAATAGTTAGAAATTCGATAGAGATAATAGAGAGTTTTTGCATAACATTTTTTTATCGACCCATGTTTTTCTTCCTAGTGCGCATGCTCGTAGGAAACATTGCACCTAGTGCGCATGCATGTATGTAATACTGCACTACTGAGCTATTCCTATGAGCATGGGCGCTAGGAAGAAAAAAATATTGGACGATAAAAAAAACGTTATGCAAAAACTTGAAGCTATTGCATATAATTACTTGAAACTATTGGACAAAAATATTTGAAACTATTGGATTGGTCATAATTATCAGGCGTTTCTTTGACGGGCTATATTTTAATAAAAAAATCTACAATATCTTGTAAATTTATGAATGAAATTATTATTCTGCTTTTAGGTTATAAAAATGCATGTCGATAATCAAACTCGTATTCGTCATACGACGCTGCACCACTCTGAGAAAGGATGGAAAGCAGCGCAGTCATTTCGCGACTTTTCGGCGAGGGCACAATCAGCAGGGAATGTTTCAAATAGCTTGGAAGAGGTCGACCATCGAATTTCGATGACCAGTTACATTTGGCAGCCGTGGAAGGGGGTGAAAGCTCGACAACTCGAATGCTGGCCAACAACTTCAGTATGACCATTCAACCGTCGTCTCAAAAAGCTTGGAAAGGTATGGAAATTGGCTATATGGATTCCCCACGAACTCAGCGGCCACAATAAAGTGGAACGTGTCCGAATTTCCACCGATTTGCTTCAACGAAACGAGCGGGGTCAGTTTCTGAAGGATCTTGTCGCTGGTGAGGAATCATGGCTTCTCTTCAAAACCCTGAAGACAAAGAAGGTCCGCGTTTCGCCAGGAGTTTCACCAAAAGGAATAACGAAGGCACTGTAAGAAGGCAATGTTGTGTGTTTGGTAGGACAGAAGCGGAATCGTCCATTGGGAAATCCTCTTAAACAGGATTTGTTATGGGTGAAACCAAACCCAAAAATGAGTATGAGTATGATTATCGAAACGCATTTTTATAACCTTAAAAGTTGCAAGGTTTAATTGTTATTATAGCTACGAGAGGTCGCGACTGTGGACCTTAACTGTGTGGTCCAGTGGTAAATACCAGATGCGGTGAGATTTGGAGACCACGAGAAGAACGCCCAGGAGAGTCCGAGCTAGAAATACGGTCAGGGACCGTATGTTATGTGTTTGCGGTTATTAGATATAAGATATATTGTAGAACAGGCACAGAGTGCCAAATTATTGTACGTGTAAAGTATTGTAAATGGAAAAAGAGATTGATATAACATCCTGGCACAACTAGTCTCTAGCATAGCGGATAACAAAGTAGAAGGATATTTTCATTCATAAATTTATAAAATAGTGTAAATTTTTATTAAAATACAGCATGTCAAAAAAACGCCTGATAATTATGCACCAACCCAATAAATAACACTGTATAACATACCAAATGCTGTACACGTAATTAACATAATTTAAAGGTATATTTTATGTGTCCAGGCTGCATAAAATTATATTTTAGATCTTATTTAGCTCACATTCTGAATATTTAGAAAATTATTTGTATAATTCCGCTGTATTACATTTGTCTAATAGGGAATTCTAGAATTTCTGATTCTTGAGGAAGATAAAATATCTAAGTTAAAAAGAATGGCATATTTATAATTAGATTCGGATAAATCAAAAAATAATTATGACAATTGTAGAAAATTTTGAAAGTAAAAAAAAAATCAAAATATGGCTTAAATGATAGATTACTGTAATATTCATTTTCTGTCTTATAATATAAAAGAGACTTTGGAGTTTCCTTCATTTCAAAACGCCGATGACATGATTTGCTGCTCATGACTGTTTAATTAACATATTAATTGATAAATTGTTGTAATAGCTAAAACTGTAATTATAATGATTCGTTTATCTTACTTATTATTGCTGAAAAGATTACAATAGATTGTTTTCATATATGTTCGTTGGCTTCACTATTTTCTTTAGGCTTCGATTTCAACATGGTGAATCAATAACAACAACAAAAAATATGCATCACTATATATTAAAATAAAATTAACCAATTGAACTCCTTTATAGGGGCGAATATCCATTTAATTGGAAAAAATGCTTTTGAAGATGTTCATACTTCGAATTGGTGAAGCATGTAAAATGTTGGAGATATCTATTTTCTAATCATAACTGAAGATAGATATTAAGGAAATGCATAAATTTCTTATTATATTGCTTTCACAATATAAAAAGGTGTACGCTATAATATATTTTATTTTTGTTCTGATACCACTGTTTATAAAAACCGAACATCATCGACGACTACATGCAGCTTTTCATAGAAATTTGCTCTGACTGAAAATTCATTCTTTGTGTCTAAAATTTGTTATGTAATTACAACTTGAATATATATATATATATATATATATATTTGCATAAGTACAAATTTGACGGGAAAAATCGGTGTAACCTTCTTTTTTTTGATGCCATACCGTTTCCCCCTTCTTCAAGTACCTTCAGTTAAAATTTAAACTCATTGAGACAATTGGTTCGTTTGTTACAATATTTTAAAAGTGGGACATTAATTATAATCACCGTATATATATATATATATATATAAAGGCACTACAAAATGCAATATAACAAAAATGATTTATATATTACTTTCACAGGTTCCATCTTTGGGAGCGTAATTCTTTTTGCACTCACATATTTTTATGTTATTTTCATAAGTACATTTTTCTCCTCCGACACCACACTCGCAATCTGTTTTAACAATACAAAAAAATATGTATCAGTAAAATCTTAATAAATAATTATGTACAGCAAATATTTTAAAATAAATAAATGTACAACATTCCAAATAAAACACACAATATCAAAATAACCTCACACGCGCATTTGTAAACATACACTTGGGTTAAGCTGAAAAATCTCCTGATGGCCAAATGGCTAGCGCTCTGGCCTTTTGTACCACAGGCTTCAGGTTTGAAACCTGGTAGTGGCATGGTTGTTTTTTTAGTGTTTCGGAATCCACTTTAAATTATAGGTCCCGGTCTAATGAGTCTAAAGTGTGCATAACATGACCGTAGAATGAGAAACCAAACCTAACGATAGACCCGTGCAAAAAAGTAGAGAGTCAAGAGAAAATTAGTCGGATAACTATACGAAATCCAACTATGCAAATTTTTCTACGACTTAAATTAATGCTACCGAATAATAAACTAAAATGCATTCATTAAAAATCCTGATATTCTTTTGATTGCTTAAAAATTATCAAAATAAGCGGATAAGACCTGGGAAAAAAGTGCAATATCATCTGTCGACTACATCAACTGAAAGAATAAATATTCAGCAGAAATAAACATTTTGTTGAACATATACATGTAAATGCTTTTTGTGTTCTACTACTATTTAGATGCGAGTGTCTTTTTTATTGAATATTTAACTCTGATTTGATTTTTGTGAACTATCTAATTGGGACCTGAATGGCCGAGTGGCTAGCGCTCTGGCACTCGGTACCACAAGTTTCGGGTTAGAGTAACGGCGGTGCCATGGATGCTTGTACTGGTTCGGAATTCACTTTACGCCGTAGGTCCCTGTCTCATATGACTGTTGGAAGTAGAGCTGACAATCCTATTTCAGGGATGGTCAAACTTTTTCGGTCGCGGGCCAAGATAAATTTTTCTAAAATTTTAAAAACAATATACAAGTGTTACAATTTAAATATGTTAATGAGATGAATG
Source organism: Caerostris darwini (assembly GCA_021605075.1). Taxonomy (NCBI): domain Eukaryota; kingdom Metazoa; phylum Arthropoda; class Arachnida; order Araneae; family Araneidae; genus Caerostris; species Caerostris darwini. Next base: position 695,512 of record BPLQ01007179.1, on the reverse strand, counting down.
AAACATCGATTTCATTTTTAAAAGTTCCTTATTGTGAGGTTCGAAGTGAGATGGACTGATTCTAAGGAACGAGGCTAAATGCTCATCTGTCAGTCTACTTTTGAAATAATTCTTTCTAAGCATCGTAGTTGAAAACACGTGTTCGCATATATAAGATGAAGCATGTGAGGTCTAATTTCCCTATATTGGATTCCCATAGGTCTGTTCCCCGTGAAATGGATAACGCTTGTTGGCGCCAATCTACAGCTATAACTAACAAAGAACTTTCGCTTTTAACACTTTACCGATTAACAGCTGTCTGTGCTTGCTATTTCCGTCGATTTACGTTTTGTAGAACAAAAATAGAGAAAGTAAAAAGATCATCAGTCCTTTGAAAAAAAGGAAGAAAAAAAAATAATATTTAATCAAAGTAGAAAAGGAGAGGGATATATAATATATAAATATATATTACTTTTAATTTGCCTCGGACCGTCAAATTAAAATTCTATCCGAGGCCGGATAGAACCTTCCGGCGGGCCGTAGTTTGCCCATCCCTGCCCTACCCCGTAAAAATAAAAACATCTCTCGTCTCGAAATCTACCAGTAGCTGGACGGCATTGGCCCACACTGAGCTGTTGCGCTAATGTTGATGATGAACTATCTAATTGCGATAGGATGAAAGTAAAACATGTTGAACTTCGGATTAAATGTCTCAGGTTTTAATGAACAATTAATATAAAAAAAAAATTTTATGTCAATTCCTACTTTTTTTTTCACTCTATTGCAGAAAGACCTTTATAAATAACTTTCATTCATTTTTTTTTTTTAAGTTTATCTGGCGCCATCTATTATTAGGTATATGCAACTTAAATCTATAAAAAAACTAAAATGAATGACTGAATTAATATTTGAAAAAACTGCATTAACATCACGTGCCATCCACTACAAGTTCAAAAGGAAAATGTACTTGAACTGGAGTGGATGAATAAGAAGGATTGAAAATTTGAATTTATGAACTATTGAAAATTTGAACACGATATATATAGGGAGAGTATGAACTAATAGTAGGAATTGAAAAAACAACTGCGAGATGTACATGTTTTATTTTTAATGGCGGAAAATAACACTTGGGGATTATACCCTGCTATATATATAGGGAGAGTGTGAGCTAATAGGAGGAATTGAAGAATAGCAAATAAGCACTTCAAAAATTGATAAAGTTATTAGAAGAGGTGGTAACTCACTCACGACTTCTAAGTATCCCATCTGATAGATGAACTCTTCGGCGTCCACCTGGCACATGTATTCTCCGCTGTCGCTCTCCCGGACGTTGGCGATGTGCAGCCGCCACGTCCGCCACGTCACGTGGCTGACGCTGAAGCGCGAGTCGTTCGTCACGATCCTTCTCACCACGGTTAGCAGTTTGGAGTCGTTGTAGACCCAGGCGAACTGAAAAGCAACAAATGTAACTGAACAGAAATACTATGACGAATTCATTTTAAAATATGAGCATAAAGGTAAAAAAATTTTAACTAGGATAAGAGAAGATGATAACATACTGAAAATGAAGTAAAATGCTACATGTTGATGGGGGGGGAATGCAAGTGGAATGCTTTAATCATGTAACATGTTTTCAAATTTTTATGTACTTTTTCTACTAAATTGTTGCAATATATATATATATATATATATACACTCAAGAGCCAAAACATTATGACCACCCCTACATTTTGCAATGAACTCGCCTGGATGACGTGGCAGGCACGTGATCAGGTGGAAGTGGTATTTAACTGGTATTAAGTGGCGGTATTCATTCATGCCAAGGCGGGTTGAAACTGTGTTGCGCGTCAAAGGTGAGCCAACTCGTTATTGACATGAGATCATAATGTTTTGACTCTTGAGTGTGTATATATATATATATATATATATATATACTAGTTGACCCGGCAAACGTTGTTTTGCCATACACATTATTTCTATAAAATATTTTTTTAGTTAAATAAAAAAAAAACTAACTTACTATAAGTGTGTGGAAATATGGTTATGATTGGAAGAGGAATGGAACGTTGCAGACAATGACGGCGAATAAAATGACAATACACTAACCATTTATTTATTTCATCCTTTATATTTTATTAAATTAATAAATATATTTTAAATTACATTATATAATAGCTGTATATGCATCAAAAATAGTTATTCACATATTTACTACTAATTAGGGCAATTAAAAAATAATCAACATCAATCTCTAAGTGCAATGGAGTGTACGATATTTTTGGTTAGTCCGTCTTTAGCCAACACAAGCAAACTGGATGGTTTACCCACACGCGAACATGCCACGTATAGTTGTCCGATGGAAAAACATGGTGTGCCCAAATCTGCCGCAAACAGACATCGTTTGGCCTTGCGACTTATTGATTGTCATTGCGAATGCCAATCTAATTGGAAATTGAATACGTTTGAATTCAATTGGCACATCTGTGGGAATCAAGGATTCGTGTCAGCAATACATTTTCGCCTCGGTACTTGCCATTCGAAATGCTGGCTTCGATAACGTTTTTCATTAAGTTTTTAATGACTAATCGTGTTCCATTGCACAGCCATGGTGGGTTCAAATTACGAATCAAAATAACCGGAGATCCAACCTTTAATTGTAAATCATGCGGTGGCATGCTTGGCAAATAAAATGAATTCAAAAACTCAACTGGATAATTTACAGCTTCATTGGCATCGCAAACTGTATCGATAGATTTGTATGACACCTAGTTCCCTGGCAACAACTGTTGTATCTTGGAATTTAAACCATTAACGTCCACATTTTTTGCTGCCAAAATTGCTCTTTCTGTCAACCAATCAAGATTTTGGAATTGTGTGCATACATCGAGAATACATGTGGTCGATGAGATTATTTTGCGAGTCGATGATTGTGAAGAAATCTGTCGGAAATTTTATGCATCCAGTATTTTCATGTACAGCAATTTTTCCATCGTCTTTATCTAACAGTTGTTTTGAGAATGTTGGAGCGGATGGATCTTGAAGCATTTGAAAGCGCATGTTTATTTTTAGTTGTAATTTTTCAACATTACGCCACAGTGACGAGGATTTTAAGCAAGCGTTGATCTCATCAGCGTGCGTTGAACGTGGAATGGCAGGAAGTGTTGGCCTGGAATCACCTGAAAGGAGTAACAGAGTGCCGCTAAATAGTTTGTCGTTATAAGTTTATGCTTTCGATAATCTTATGATTTCGAATTGCAAATAACACTTACTTTACTGGAATCCCAGATTCGCCACAATAAAGTAAATTACAACACAATTACACCTGTAAGTTAAAACGCAATAACAGCCATCTTTATTTTTCTTAGAACAATAATAAAGTTGCCAATTTTGCTTAACTAAACATTAACGCACGGTACACGTGTAAATATAATTTAATGCTACACGTGCAAAGAATATAACTTAAGACAACTTAAGACATTAACACGCTACACGTACAAATATAACAGTATTCGTTCTCTTATTATCTGACTTACCTTTAACAATGATAAAACACGTATATTTATTTAATACGTAAATATTTCTCTTTTAAATTAAAACTATTCCCACAAAAATGTTGCGTATAATATATACAGGTAAAGCAACGGCCGTTGTTGGCGCGAGTTCACAACACGTGTTGATTTATATAAGATCATTTAATTAAATAAAAGTATGCCCCCGATTCCCACAAAAGAATCAGAATAATCTATCTTCTATCAAACCTAATGCACCATCTGTGCAGAAAAAAAAAAATACAATAATTAATCCCCCGCAAAAACAACATGTTTCTAGGACTCAGCCATTTCTACGCAGAGTTCCAAACAATTCCACCTACGCAGACATTATTGCCGGCCGAACAAACCATCAAGCGCCGCCCATCATTAGACCACAAGCGCCGCCCACCACTGGAGTTAAAAATGCACCGCTCAGCGAATCTGCGCTCGAGCTCTTTAAACTGCTCCTAGTTTTCATGAATGATTCCACTATAGACTTTGACCAACTGCTCGACGCAGTTACGCATGCACTTCCCGCACTCGAAGCGACGGACGACCATCACATGAAAGCAGTTATACTGCTTAAACATTACAACTACCTAAACCAGAACCATAATGTTTAGTACACCCAATAGGAGAAATCTACAGAACCTGCACTCTCTCCGAATAGGATGCTGGAACGCGTGCGGCCTCCGTCGTCAATTTGACGAGGTTATTCAGTTTGTCACTGACCATGATATTGATATTTTCCTTATCCAAGAAACCTTTTTGCAGCCGGGCCAAACCCCAAATATCCCAAATTTCACTCTTTACAAGAATGACAGGATTTCTATTAATTCTAGGCGTACTTCAGGGGGAACCTGTATCTACGTTAAAAAGGTACTGGTTCATTACCAAATTCCAACTCCTGAACTTGAATCCACAGAAGCTACTATCATCAATCTTAATATCGGAAACAAAAATCAAATTACATTTATTTCAATTTACTGCAAAACACATCACAGATTTAACACAAATGACATTAATAAACTTCTTAATGTGAATCGCAACGTAATAATCGCCGGCGACTTCAACGCAACACATGCAGCGTGGAATAATGTTAAAAACAACCAAAGGGGTATTCAGCTCAACAAATTTCTTAACACCAAACAAAATCTAAAAATCATCGCGCCAAATTCACCGACTAGATTTAGCCCAAGTACTCCGCATACAGTTAATATTCTTGACTTCGCAATTTTTCAGAATATTCCATACAACGCAAATACTAATGTTCTCACTGAATTAAACTCCGACCATCTTCCCATCATCATTGATGTTGAAATGAGCAAACCACCACACACAGCACCACATAACTTCAATACAAATTGGCATGATTATAATTATCACCTCCAAAACACTGATTTAAATTCCTTCACAATTGCCTCAAAAGAATCCGCAGACAAAGCAATCAAAAACTTCACCACTGCGATGCACACAGCGTATGACAAAGCTTCTAAACCAAAACACTTTCATTCAAACATCAAGCTCCCGCCGGAAATTAAAAGTAAAATTAAGGAAAGAAACCGCACCCGTAAACTCTGGCAACGTACGAGAGATCCGACTTTAAGAACTGAATTACAAAATTTAAATTGCGAAATTAAAGATCTTATTTCTATCCACAAAAACATGGCTTGGGAAACCTTCACTGACTCTCTAAATGACAACACCAAAAATTCTGGGGAAAAGTTAAATCTATGAGGAAATCTCTCCAAAACATTCCACCGCTCGAAACGGATGCAAACTGCATAGCGGTTTCCCCTGCCGAAAAGGCTGAGGCAATCGCCGACTGCTGGAAGCTCCAATTTGAGCAAAATCCCAACATGAGCCATCCGTTCACTAACAATCTTATAAGTTCCGAAACCGATAAATACCTTAATACTCCGCATGTCAACTATAACTTCTGCATCTCAGCACAGGAAATAGTTAACTTTATTAAAAACTTAAGTACCAAAAAAGCTGCAGGCTTTGATAAAATTAACAATAATATGATCAAGCATCTTCCGTTAAAATTCATCTATTGGTTAATCGTCATTCTCAACGATATGCTTAATATTTCTTACTTCCCCGAGGCTTGGAAAATCGCCATTATTACTCCCGTCCATAAACCAGGCACAAATCCTTCTTTACCAGTCAACTACAGGCCAATTTCTCTCCTTAGTAATCTCAGCAAGATTTACGAATTCGCGATCTTAAATCGGATTAAAGAATTTTGTGACAACAGCCATATTTTAATCCCCGAACAATTCGGCTTCAGAAAAAACTTAAGCACCACACATCAGCTATTCAGGGTCACTGAGTTAATAAATCATGGCTTCAGCAAACGAAGTTTAACCGGTGTACTATTTCTTGACATCGCGAAAGCGTTTGACAAGATTTGGCATACCGGTCTAATCTTCAAACTCAAAAAACTAAATTTCCCTCTTCCGCTCACTCTGGCTATTAAATCTTTTCTTGAAAACCGTTCGTTTCAAACTAAAGTCAATAATACTACATCTACTACGCGAAAAATGGAATGTGGCCTCCCGCAAGGATCCTTATTATCACCGATTCTTTTTAATATCTACGTGAATGACTTCCCGCGAGACGAAAATATTCTCACAGCTATGTACGCAGACGATACCGCAATCATTACACAGCACTTCCACGAATACACTCTCTATTTTAGACTTCAATCTTTTGTCCATAGGCTACAAACTTGGCTCTGCTTATGGAAAATCAAAGTTAATACCAGCAAATGTGCAGTTCTCATCTTTCACCGCAAAAGAACCACTCCACATGTTCATCAAATTCTTATCTTTAACGAACCAGTGCCTTTTGTAACTGAGTACAAATACCTTGGTCTCATACTGGACCGCCGCCTTACATTTCAAAAACACATTCATTACATTATTTCTAAAGCTAATAAAGCCAAATTCACAATTGCACCTTTAATTTTCAGGAAAAGCAAAATATCTCTCAGAGGCAAACTAAATATTTACATCTCACTTATCCGACCTATACTGCTTTATGCGATTCCGGTCTGGATAAATTCAGCAATGATCCATTTGAAGCGACTGCAGGTCCTTCAAAATCAGTTCTTAATGACGATAACAGATGCGCCTTTTCATTATAACCGCCATCGTATTCACGACGAATTAAAAATTGATCCTATTCTAAACCTTGGCAAAAAGATTACCGAAAATTTCATTCTAAAAATTGATGCGTCTACAAATCCAACGCTGCTAAATCTCCCTTATTATGATCCGACCACGCGCCATGCGAAAAACGCCCGCGTTCTATTTACTTTCAAGACTTCAGTTCATTCCCCGTGGCTAAAAGAATTCACTTTGACCCGGGGTGAAAAAGCTCTGTGCCAGACATTTCACTCTCTCGTTTTGATGCGTACTTCATTCTCCGATTCCAAAAGAAGAACCCTTTTTAGTTTAGAATCACTGTAGTTTATTTTGATAGCTTCAGAATCGCTCTTTTCTTTCAAGGTCGCTCCAACGCAGAACTTCGAAACGATATAGTTTTGGTTTGTTTATAACTCTGCCCTCCCCTTTCCTTTTCTTTTTCTCTTCAGCCAGCCAGAAGTTTTCGTGGTTTCGTAACGGTTATTTTTTTAACTCCTTTTAATTGCCACAGTTCTTATTTTTAAAAACTTTTGTGAACTATTATTTTAAATTTTATATTTACTAACCTTTTTACTACTGTAAATTCTCTCCGAGCGTGGGCTCGTTTAATATTCTTTCTTTAGCTCATCTTTTGGATTTAAAATTTGTTTTTAATAATAATTATTGATATGGAGGTACGGGAAATTCCCTGGTACTCCAACTAAACACCTACCGTTACGTTACGTAAATAAAAGTAAAAAAAATGAAGCCGATTAAAGACTTTAATTTTTGTTTAAGCACACGTGCTGTAATGTCATGACTAAGAAATTAAAAAAAAAAAAAAAAAAAAAAACACTACATTATTTTACTAAAGAAATTTTTTAAAATATTTAGGGGTGGACCACCCTTATCGCTTAGGGGTTTAAAAAATAGATTACGACCGATTCGCAGACCTACCAAATATGCACAAAAATTTTCATAAGAATCGGTCAAGCCGTTTCGGAGGAGTTTGGCAACAAACACTGTGACACGAGAATTTTATATATTAGATATATATGTATATTAATTTTGTCTATATATATCTCATATAATACAGATTATATAACCTTTTTTTTTTATATTTACAAATTTTTTTATTTGATACAAATTAAAAAATGAAGTATTCATGCCGAGGTTTCATCCAAGACTCCTGTACCCATAAGAAGTCGTCAATGTTTCAACCCGAAAGTATGTCACCCCTTCCTTTATGTTTCCGTAGTTCAATTCAAGGAATTCTACATTGGATGTCGAAATTGGATAGTCCTATGGATGAGTTTAGGAGGGGAGGGGGGACTAAACTATAAATTCTCTCTTAACTGGAGTTCTCCTCCCCCAAATTCAGGGGGCCTGAATGGCCGAGTGGCTAACGCTCTTGCTCTTGGTGCCGTAGGTTTCGGGCTTGAGTCCCGGCGGGGCCATGGATGTTTGTAGTGGTTCAGAATCCACTTTAAGCCGTGGGTCCCGGTCTCATATGACTGTTGGGCGTAGAGCTGACAACCCTACCCCACAAAAAGACGGCCTTGGCCCACACTGGGCTGTTGCGCCAAAGATGATGAAGATGTTCTTCGTGTATTGCAGGTAAGAACTCATTATAATTTACAATTGCTTTTTATTATTATTAAATTCTTTCTATTAGCTCACACTTTCCCTATATATATATCTTATTCAAATTTTCCATCGTTAAATAAAATACTTTCTATTCATACACTCAAGTTCAAATACTTTTTTTTTGAACTTGTAGTGGATGACACTGGACGTGAATACAGTTTTTTTCAAATATTAATTCATTCATTAAATTTAATTCATTCATTTTACGTTTTTTTTTTTAGATTTAAGTTGCATGTATCTAATAATAGATGGCGCCAGATGTAAGAGGAAAATTTTAACTTTATTTGTAAAGGACTTTTCTGGAATACAGTGAAAAAAAAGTATGAATTGACTTTAAATTTTTTTTTTTATATTACTTATTTTAATACATATTTATAATCTTTAGCAGCGGCCAGAATGGCCGAGGTGCTAGCGCTCTGGCGGCTGGTAACACAGGTTTCGGGCTCGAGTCCCGGCGGAATTCACTTTAAACCGTAGGTAACGGTCTAACAGGATAATAGAGCGTTGCGGGGGTAGTGTTAATCCGCGTCTGTAGCTTATTTTCAAACTATACGCACCTCCTGGGTAGTGCTAAGTGAGTAATGTCGGTGCAGCGCTTGCCTTAAGGCATTTAAGACAATCGTGTAAGTGTTTGCAGCTGAATTAGAACAAAAAAAAAATTTGTAGCATGTTAATAAATGCTGTTTAAAAAAATGCTGTAAATCAAAATATTTGAAAAATTATATTATATTAAATTAAAATCATCCAACATAATGAATATTTCATCAGTGAAAGTTTTTAAAAAAAATAAAAATAATAGTTTTAAAATAGTGTTATGTTTGTTATTTATATATAATTTCAAAATAAATATTTAATTTAAGCAAGTATTTAAATTTTATAAAGTCAAATTGAGATTATTGTTTAAAAAATCTGAATCTAAATATTAAATTTTGTCGTAAAAAGTCATGTAAATTTGATATGCTATTAAAGAGATAAAACGTTTTCGTTATCATTGATACACAATCTTGTATAATCTGTTAAAATACAATTGCATATCTTATGAAATGCTTGTTCATTTATATGTATTACATTAATTGAGTATTTTTGTATTTTTTTTATCTATTTATGTCATAATTTTCATGGGTTATTTTAAGTTAAATTCTTAAATATTTACTAATTTAAAAAATCTTCTGATAAAGTGGTGTATATCAAGATTTTATGAACATCTGCATTGCATGTGCAGTGTCCTGTTTGAATTCTTCTTATCAACCTTGGTCTTCTAAAGTGGTTTGTTGATTTACAGTTATAATGTTTCCATATTTAATTGTGTCGATCCCAATTTATTTTGTGTTTCAAATTCTCAATAGGACATGTTTTTGTATGAAACTACTACTTTCATCTGAATAACGAACAGAAAAATATTGCAATGTATAGACTATTTAGTGACAGTTTCTTTCTCAAATATGTTTAAAATGAGTTATGTGGAGCATCGTTTTTTTAAGTTAAATAATTTAAATACAGAAATTTGATGAACAAACAGTTTTACCATAAATCTGTAAATAAGTCTGAATGCAATATACATTGAAAACAAGTAATACAAAAACAAATTTTTTAAAGTCAATTCCTACTTTTTTTTTCACTAAAGTTCCGCACATTGGTAGATACATGCAACTTAAATCTAAAAAAAACTAAATATAATTAATTAAATTCAATTATTGAATTAATGTTTGAAAACACTGTATTACATTCCGCTACAGTGTCATCCGCTACAGGTTCAAAAAAAATGTATTTGAACTTGAGTGGATGAATAAAAAGTATTTTGTGAACGATTGAAAATTCGAACAAGATATATATAGGGGGAGTGTGATAGGGAGAGTGTAACAGGGAGGGTGTGATCTTATAGAAGGAATTGAAAAAAATGAATGAAAATTATTTATAAAGGACTTTCTGCAACAGAGTGAAAAAAAAGTAAGAATTGACATGAAAAAAAGTTTTTTTATATAACTTGTTTAAGTTTATCTGGTGCCATCTATTGGTAGATATATGCAAGTTAAATCTAAAAAAAAATAAAATTAATTAATTAAATTAAATTATTGAATTAATATTTGCAAAACTATATTAACATCCAGTGTCATACACCACAAGATCAAAAAAAAAATTATTTGAACTTGAATGGAGGAATAAAAAGTATTTTATGAACGATTTAAAATTTGAACAAGATATATATGGGGAGAGTGTGAGCTAATAGAAGGAATTGAAAACGGAAATAAAAATGTATAAGGCAATTTATGTCTTTTTACTATAATTACATTATTTTTAAATAAATAAAAATAAATGAATAAATATACCAAATAATGTTGTAGATTGTTTATGACACAGGGTATGCTCACGTTGCTTCCAACTGTAACCGTCATGTTTGGAATTGGCTCGGCGAACGTCGGCTGCACGTCTGTTCATTTTGTGCATTGAGGGAAACCGGGAAAGAAATTTATAAAAACCGCTAAATAATCACAGATATACAAAAATATGGGTCTATAAATTTATTTTAGGAACATTTTAATAAAAATCATTAAAATTCAACCAAAATAAGATATCGTTCAATTAAGATTCACTTTTTTACAAATAATGTAAAATTTTTGCATGCTTTTTTTCCACCATACTTTGATACTTGAGATACTTTGGTAATTTGGTTTTACTAATGACTTACACTTTAAACTGTTTTTCAATTCCTTCTATTAGCTGACACTCTCCCTATAAATATCTTACTCAAATTTTCAATCGTTCATAAAATACTTTTTATGCATCCACTCAGGTTCAAATACATTTTTTTTAAATTTGTCGTGGATGACACTGGATATTAATGCAGTTTTTTTTCAAATGTTAATTCAGTAATTAAATTTAATTCCTTCATTTTAGTTTTTTCTTAGATTTAAGTTGCATAAGTTACCAGTAGGTGGAGCCAGATGAACTTAAAAAAATGAATGAAAATTATTTGTAAAGGCCTTTCTGTAATAGAGTGAAAAAAATGTAGGAATTGACTTAAAATTTTTTTTTTATATTACTTGTTTTCCCTTAATACCAGACACTTTGACATGTTTGTTTAGGGCTTTGTTTGTTTGTCAGGCATTTTGACTTGTTTGAATGTTTTTTGTTTGACCATTAAATAGATTGGTTTTGTTTGATTTGTCGCTCTACGGTCATCTTGCGCACACTATAGGCTAAACAGACCGGGACCTACAGTTTAAGGTGGATTCCGAACCACTACAAACATCCAGGCACCGCCGGGTAATTAAATAGAATCCAAATAGAACATTTATAATCACGCCTGTATTGCTTGTCCCTCGAAATCATCATCACCTAGCATACTTAGCGTGACAATGTCAATCCGTACACTACTATAACGACTAATATTGTTCTAGAACAAATTTAATTAGTGTGGTTGAAGTTACACGATCACACACCCTAATCTATCTATTATTATTGACTTTTGTTTAACACTGAGAGTTGGATTGCTTTTTTTGTCTGTGACATTTAATTGCAATTGACTTTTTGCCAACATCTAGTCACGACTTACTTTTTGGTAAATATTTAGTTCGATTGACTGTTTGTTGAGTATTTAGTTGGTATTTTAATGAAATATATAGTTTCGATTGTCTTTTTGTGGACTATTGGTGATAAATTTGTTTGGTTGAAAGTAACAAATATGGAAGGTATGATCAAAGACCTCAAATGGGAAAAAAAACTAGAAAACAGAAATCTGCTCGGCAAATTTCAACTTATCCTGTGTGTACGTGATAAGTTGCATATACGCAAACCGACCGTCGACTGGACACCTGCTGCTTACTATGCTACATTGGATATCCATCATCATCCCATTCCCAGTCAATTTGTGCGGCAAAATTCCATGGATCGGGCCCACAATCCAGCCTTGGATCGTCATCTTCTGGTGGATCGGCCATAAGAAGTCTTGTTTTTGCCCAGGGGACTTGAACGTATAGAGGCAAGTGATAACCGAAAACACTATCATACAGGCCACATTTTGACTCGCACGGGTTCAGGCTCGGTGGCTCGGCCTGAATCCTTCTCTGCAACTCTTTCCAGGCGATTCTCCAACCGTCGTTTACGCTCAGCTTCACGTATCTTTTACTTCACTTCAAGCTTCTGTCTACGACTATGTTCGACCCATATCCCTTCATTTGCTTGCTGCACTAATGGACAAATGCAAACATGGGTTAAATTTGTTAAAACAGTGTTTACACTTGTCCATCGTCGTATCCATTATTCACTGTCCTTTGTAAGCAATAATTAACAATAGACTTTATTTGCTTGTTGCCTTTTTTGGATTGCGCCACGAACCCCTAGCCAGGACGAATCATATTCACACATGATAAAAAATAAATTAAAAGTTAAAAAAAAACTAAAAAACACGCTTTTAGAGTAAATCAAATTAAAAAGTAAAAAATAATTGTTAACATAAGAATAAAATGACTGACGAGAAAATGAATGTCACTGTTCTAAAAGCGTGGGGGGCTTTGTATGACATTTTTAAACTAACACTGCATTTCGGAATGAAACTAGTGAAAAATTATAACGATTGATATCGAGCACCCCACGCTTTTAGAACAGTGACATTCATTTTCTCGTCAGTCATTTTATTCTTATGTTAACAATTATTTTTTACTTTTTAATTTGATTTACTTTAAAAGCGTGTTTTTTAGTTTTTTTAAACTATTAATTTATTTTTTACTTTTTAGTTTGATTTACTCTAAAAGCGTGATTTTTTAGTTTTTTTTAACCATTAATTAATTTTTTACTTTTTAGTTTGATTAACTCTAAAAGCGTATTTTTTAGTTTTTTTAAACTATTAATTTATTTTTTACTTTTTAGTTTGATTAACTCTAAAAGCGTGATTTTTTAGTTTTTTTTAACCATTAATTAATTTTTTACTTTTTAGTTTGATTAACTCTAAAAGCGTGTTTTTTAGTTTTTTTAAACTATTAATTTATTTTTTACTTTTTAGTTTAACAAACAAACAAGCATTCAGGTGAAACTAATATAATAGCGTATTAAAAAGAATCATCTGTTTTCTTTCTGAAAGATGCCGGTAAATGTTTCTTTGCAGCTTAAACAGTGTATATGAGGAGAAACAGATCTCCAGGGGAAAAAGTCAGTTGCATACATACATACAAACATACAGGTGAAGCTAATAAAAGCGTATTAAAAAGGTAGCAAAACTCATGAAGAGGTAGCACTTTAAAAATAAACAAGTAATTTAAAAAAAAAGAAATTTTTAAGTCTATTCCTACTTTTTTTTCACTCTATTCCAGAAAAAGTCCTGTCATTATTTTTTTAAGTTTATCTGGCGTTCTCTATTGGTAGATATATGCAACTTAAACCTAATAAAAACTAAAATTAATTAATTAAATTGAATGAATGAATTAATATTTGAAAAAACTGTATTCACATCCAGTGTCATCCGCTACAAGTTTCAAAAAATGTATTTGAACTTGAGTGGATGAATAAAAAGTATTTTATGAACGATTGAAAATTTGAACAAGATATATATAGGGAGAGTGTGAACTAATAGTAGGAATTGAAAAATAGAAAAGTGGTCAAAGTGTGGTGTAAAAAAATATTGATTTCACACATGTGAGCTAATAGAAGGAATTGAAAAAAGAGCAATTAAAGTATGTTTGAAATCACCTATGACTTGTAAGTATCCAACTTGTTCAATCTTGCCATTGTTGATTTCACACATGTGAGCTAATAGAAGGAATTGAAAAAAGAGCAATTAAAGTATGTTTGAAATCACCTATGACTTGTAAGTATCCAACTTGTTCAATCTTGCCATTGTTGATTTCACACATGTGAGCTAATAGAAGGAATTGAAAAAAGAGCAATTAAAGTATGTTTGAAATCACCTATGACTTGTAAAAAAGTATCCAACTTGTTCAATCTTGCCATTGTTTATTTCACACATGTGAGCTAATAGAAGGAATTGAAAAAGAGCAATTAAAGTATGTTTGAAATCACCTATGACTTGTAAGTATCCAACTTGTTCAATCTTGCCATTGTTGATTTCACACATGTGAGCTAATAGAAGGAATTGAAAAAAGAGCAATTAAAGTATGTTTGAAATCACCTATGACTTGTAAGTATCCAACTTGTTCAATCTTGCCATTGTGGATTTCACACATGTGAGCTAATAGAAGGAATTGAAAAAAAAGGCAATCAAAGTATGTTTACAAAAAAGGTGGTAATGACTCACCTAGAACGTCTAAGTATCCATATTGGCCTATCATGGTGCTGGTGCTGATCTGACACATGTACATTCCTCTGTCGCTTTTCCGCACATGGCTGATGTGCAACCACCACGTCTTGTAGTTGTGGCTCACTTTGAAACGCCAGCTGCCCGTGAATACTATGTTTTGCACGGTCAGCAGTACTTTGTTCCCGCTGTGAATCCATGAAACCTGAAAATGAGTGAAAAGCATAAAATAATAATAATAATAACTAAATTAAATTATGCTCCTCACATTAACTATCTTATTAATAAATTTAATAGATGCATTCGTGTACTGTATCCACTCATTCGTAGGAATTCTACTATGTCCTTGGAAAATAAAAAGCTCATTTATTTTGCTTACTTGCGTCCAATACATGCATATGCGAGTCTTATTTGGGGATCTACTGCTCTGTCGAATTTCGAGATCATACAAAGACTTGAAAATAAAATCCTACGTATGATCACAAATTCGCCTTGGTTTTTCCGAAATGAGGATATCAGACATGCTCTTTCCCTCCCAAGTTTTAAACAATTTGTGTATAAAACTGCAAAAAAAATTTATAATTCCATTCCAAATATTAATAATTTCGTTTTGAATGATCTAAGCAACTATGTTTACGACATTTCTGATTTTAAAAATCGCAAAAAGACCTCGCGCTGTTCTGAATATTATTCATTAACGTTCCGATATCCTCCTTTCCGAATTACCATGCAGTTTCTCCACTGAGTCAAAATTTCCCCTGCAATCGTTATTGTTTGTTTCTATTGTTTATCTTTTTTATTACCTACCTGAAATTATAATAATATAAAAAAAATTATATATGCAGAATTTTTTTTTTGTATTATTAATTAATTAAAATTTCGAATAATTAATTTTTTAATAAATAAATAATATACTTATATGCTTTTTTTTCTATTTAATCAATGGGCTTAAAGCTTAAGAAATTTCCTTCACACACAAAGCAGGAGATAGAGGTTGCTAAGCAACCAAGGTTCTCCATTAATCTGGCAAACCGTCAATAATAATAACTAAATAGAAATTTCAAAACTTGAATGAAATGCTTTGAATTTATTAAAAAAATATATCTGTGGTAATTAGGGACTGCAATACCGGTATACCGCGATACCCAATACCGGTATTTTGAGCCATTTGTACAATTTTGTAATACCGGTATTCACAAGTTTAAATACCGTTTTTTCGGTATTTACTAGAAATTTAGAATTCTTATCTATGAAATTCTTATTCTATATCAAATTCTTATTCTTATTCTATTTTCCACAAACCTATCCACATTCAGAAGAATTCGGTACAGTTATCGAAGATTATGATGATACTAATGTCGATAGTGAAAAGGAATTGTTTCTTGAACAAAAATTAGAATTGGAGATAACTAAAAAAATTTCTACAAACCAAAATACATTACAGAAATCTCCTATATCCAAAACAATCCGACAAGAAATAGATTTATTTGAAGAGGAGGGATTTAGAGGTAAATACTTGGAAAAAGTATATCGCGCATTGCTAACAGTACCACCCACTAGCGTTGATGCTGAAAGAGCGTTTTCAACAGTTGGTAATTTTTTCACAAAATTACGTTCCAGGCTTAATGATAGTACAATTGAGGCATTATGTTTTTTAAGATCACATTTCAAAAATTTGTAATAGTACCACAGACTGAATAGTGATATTTACACTTTTTTGTGATTTAAATAAATAAGATGTTCCTTTGCTCTTTTTGCGATTCTTTGTATCCTGTTATAATTTAGAAGTTACAATTTTTTTTGTGATAATTACATTCTCTAATAAAACTGGCAAATAATAATAAAACAAAGAAACACCTGTGGTTTCTTTCTTTTTCTAAAATTTCTACTACCGGTATTAAAACCGGTATCCCGGTACTATGATCTAAAAAATACCGAATGCCGATATTAAACTTTTGGTCCGATATTGCAATCCCTAGTGATAATATCGGAAGAACGCGTTTGGAAGTACAAAAATGACGAATCTACACAGTCCAGACACATGAATGGGACCCCCTATCAAAAGCCAGAATATACACTCTTGTATATTCTGGCTTTAAGTGGAATTCTTTATATACACTCCACTGCAATGTGCTGCCACCTGCCTTGTGTGAAGGGTTATTTCACGTTGACGTCGAAAGTAGGCGGGGGTTACATTAATGGGACTGGACTGTGTAAAAAAGTCAACTTATTATTTGGTTTATTGTAATTATTTTTTCCTGAAATTATAATATTTAAATATTTTTCAAAGTAAGTATTCCTAATACTATGGAGTTAATTAGAATTTAAAAATTGTTACATATAAAAGCTGGTATTTTAAAAAAATTTTGTGAAACTGAGGTTAGGTTTAAAAATTATTAAAGGAAAGTTGTTGCCAAAAAAAGTTATTTAAAGCGTTTTTTCCCATTTCTTTTAACTTTAAAAGTCATATATTCTATATAGGGATTTTATAATATAACTCATGGTATTATTTTTTCGTAATAGTTTATTGCAAAAAAAAAAAAAAAAAAAAAAAAAAAAAAATCTTTTTTTTTTTTTTTTAATCGTCCTTATTTTAAGAATAATTAATTAATTCTATTATAGTCCTCCAAACTTTTATGAATAAAATAAATAATAATATATAAGAATTTTATAAATAAATCTAAACGGTCGTTTAAGTTTTATTTAATAACTCTTGACATTTCAAAGGGACGTCATTCATTTTTAATTATTGTAATTATGTATCTAAATTTAATTGTATAGATACTACAGTGACCAATTATTTTTTTTTCAAAAACTCTTTATTTATTCTTCCAAATTTATTTCATCGCCCTCAAAGTAATCCCCTCCGGACACAATGCACTTATGCCAACGTTTTTTTACAATCCTCAATGCATGCTAAAAAGTCATCGGCAGGGATTAGGGATTGCAATATTGGACCAAAAGTTCAATACCGGTATTCGGTATTTTTTAGATCTTAATACCGGGATACCGGTAGTAGAAATGTTAGAAAAAGAAAGAAAACACAGGTGGTTTTTTTTTAATTGCCAGTTTTATTGGAGAATGTAAATATCACATTAAACACTCGAAATGGCAAACCACCTAATGCTGTCATTTTATTTATAATTTCATCCAAATTATCTTTTTTTTTTTTTCAAAATAACCTAAAATCCCTGATGGCTTGGGCTCAGCAACTATGCATCAGTTTGTGTCTTCATCGCAATTACATTATTTCTTCTTTAATAAAATTGTATCATGTTTTGTTTTTAAATGTGTATGGAGTCCGCTTGTACTTCCTCCATTCACTTTAATAACTTTTGAACATTTTTTTACGTTGTACCACCACGTTCTTTTCGTCATATAAATAATGAAACCAAACCGAAGTATTATCAACTGATTTTTTATGTTCTTTAAAGTTATTCTTATTCATTATTATGGGGTATTATTTATGAGTATATATAATAAATCTGAAAAATATTTTGAACTCTAAAGTATGATATGCAAATACAATGTGAATAACAAACCCATCAATTAAAAAAAATATCGAAATATTACATACTTTTTTCACAACTACAACCTTGTTTCACAGATAAGAATTTCTAGTCTTCAGATAAGAATTCACAGATAAGAATAAGAATTTCACAGATAAGAATTCTAAATTTCTAGTAAATATCGAAAAACCGGTATTTAAACTTGTGAATATCGGTATTACAAAATTGTACAAATGGCTCAAAATACCGGTATTCGGTATCCCGGTATACCGGTATTGCAATCCTCAGCAGGGATGGCTTTCGAAGTAAATGTATGTAATGAATTAAAAATATTTTTTTCTAATAATTATAATCCTTTTAGTATCATCCTTTAAATTCCATATTTAAAAAACAATAAATAAATAAATTTACCTACTTTATAATGCTGTAGATTGTTTACTGTACAAGGTATGCTCACATTACTTCCAGCTAAAACGGTGATATTTGGAATTGGCTCGGCGAATGATGGCGTTACTTTCGGCGTTTTTACAGCTAAAAATAAAGAGATGTACAAAAAAAATTTAAATAAATGTGGATACAAAAAATTATATTTTCAAGTTTATATTAGATAAATGTTATGAAAATCAATTTAATAGAACCAAAATAAGAATTTATCATTGAATTAAGATTCAATTTTTTTCTACAAAAAGAAGTAGTTGTATGTTGTTATGCCAGACATTTCAATCTCTTTATACTGTTTTGTTATTGTTGTAATGTGAGGCAATTTGATTTGTTTCATTTCTAATAATAATTTATTTTGCTTCTTTTCTACACTTTGATCTGTTTATATTCTAATGCCGACCTCTTTGTTTACTAATGCCAGCCCTTTGACTTGTTTCAATGGATCAAACAGCCCGTTTATAATCACATCTTTATTTCTTGCTCCTCGATCTTATCGTCACCCAGACTACGAATTTATCATGACATATCAAGTTATCATTTATCATGACATACCAAGTTATCATTTATCATGACATACCAAGTTATCATTTATCATGACATACCCAAGTTATCATGACATATCAAGTTATCATTTATCATGACATACCCAAGTTATCATGACATACCAAGTTATCATGACAAAGCAAGTTATCATGACATACAAAGTTATCATTTATCATAACATACCATGTCATGATAAATGATAACTTGTTATGTCATGATAACTTGGGTATGTCATGAGAAATGATAACTTGGATATGCCATGATGAATGATAACTTGGTATTCCATGATAACTTGATGTGTCATGATAAATGATAACTTGGTATGCCATGATAACTTGGGTATGTCATGATAAATGATATAAATGATATGACATGTCATGATAAATGATATGACACACCAAATTATCATGGCATACCAAGTTATCATTTATCATGACATACCAAGTTATCATTTATCATGACATACCAAAACACCGAAAGTTTCTAGTTGAATTCAGTTTTTAGGGTTTCGAACCACGCTAGTATCAGCTGGTTCTATCTCAATTCGGAATTCCAAAGTAACATTTGGCATATCATGCTAAGCCTTTTCAATATAATTTAGTTAATTTCACACGTGCCATACAATACCTGCTAATAGCAATAGCAACAAAAAATACATTCCTTGAATTTTTTAATTGAATGAAATATTACTTTCTAGGTATATAAACAAGTAATATAAAAAAAAAAATGTTAAGTCAATTCCTCCCTTTTTTTTCACTCTATTGCAGAAAGTCTTTTATAAAAAATTTTCATTCATTTTTTTTAAGTTTATCTGGCGCCATCTATGGGTAGATATATGCAACTTAAATGTAAAAAAAAAAACTAAAGTTAATTAAATTTAATGAATGAATTAATATTTGAAAAAACTGTATCAACATCCAATGTCATCCACTACAAGTTAAAAAAAAACGTATTTGAACTCAAGTGGATGAATAAAAAGTACTTTATGAACGATTGAAAATGTGAGCAAGATATATATAGGGAGAGTGTGAGCTAATAGAAGGAATTGAATAATTAATCATTATTATCCTTATTATTGAGAGCTTTAATTCGTAGAACCTTTTCACCACACACTCGGGCCTCAGTTCTTGTTTATTGGCACCATGGAACAAACACTTGAATGAAGAACAGAGTGTTTTACCTACAGTCAAGCTAAATGAATTAATTTTATTTCATTATTGCGAACGAACTAAATAAGCAAAATTAATATCAATTTGTTTTTCTATTGTGATCGGTTTTTTTTCCTTATTTCCACACCCATCATTGTCACTAGATCATCCATCACTAATGCGGCAGATTTTGGAGCTGATCCTACACGAGTATTATCCAAAAACAAATACAATCAGCTATCTGTTTGTCCTTCTCTTATAATCAGCCTCATCACCAGAGAATATTTAACTCATGCTTTTTTCAATTCCTTCTTTTAGCTCACACTCTCCCTATATATATCTTGTTCTAATTTTTAATCGTTCATAGAATACTTTTTATTCATCCACAACAGTTCAAATACATTTTTTTTTTGAACTTGTAGTGGATGGCACTTGATGTTGATACAGTGTTTTCAAATATTAATTCAGTAATTCAATTTAATTCATTAATTTCAGTTTTTTTTAGATTTAAGTTGCATATATCTACCCATAGATGGCGCCAGATAAACTTTAAAAAAATGAATGAAAATTATTTATAAAGGACTTTCTGCTATAGAGTGTAGGAATTGACTTTAAAATCAGTTGTTCTATCTCAATTCGGAATTCCAAAGCAATATCATACTAAGACTTTTTGATATAATTTAGTTAATTTCATATGTGCCATACAATACCAGCTAATAATAATGGAAACAAAAAATAAATTCCTTGAATTTTTTTAATGAATGAAATATTTCTTTTTAGGTATATAAATAATTAATAATTATTATCCTTTTTATTTAAAGATCTAATTCATACAATCCATTCAACACACAAGGGGATCTCAGGTCTTGAAATAAAATAAAATGTACTTGTAGACTATTGTTGTAGTTCCTATATACTGTTTTATTTTGTTGTTATACGCTGGCCTCCAAAAATTAAGGTACAACATGTTTTTCGAAGCTCACCATAAAAAAATGGCAGTAACAATAAACTGTATAGTTTATATAAATGATAAAAATGAACTTCTTTCTTATAGAAAAGAACAGGTATATATATATGAGTGAGAAACAAATATGCAAATATCAAGCTTTCGTAATTAAGCGTGTAACTTTTGTTAGCACATTCGTTGACAATAGGCAATGAGGTCGCGCAATGTCTGAGAGAAGCAAAGTCCGATTCGTTAAGGTGGCGGTCGGTCGGATGGATGGAAATGGGGTTGTCGCAGGCTGATGCTGCTAGGCGTTTTAATGTGTCTAGCAGTGTGGTCCACCGTCTCTGAAATCAATAACAAACGGAAGCTTCTGTGCCCAGAAGACATGTTCCAGGTTCATCAGGAGCTACAACATGCAGAAGACCGTTTTATAGCTCTTTCGGCCCGAAGGAGAAGAAGCATTTTTGTGCCGCAACTTGTTGCAGACCACTCTTTAGCATCAGGGAGAAGAATATCCGCTAATACGGTGCGAAGGCGTCTTCACAATTCCGATTTCTATGCAAGGCGACCGGCTGTGCGGCTCCCTCTCAGTGGATGACAGAGAAGGGCTGCATATCTTGAGAAAGAGAGCATGTTTCCTGGACCAGACAGCGATGGGCTCCTGTACTCTTTACAGATGAGTCCAGATTCACAGTGGAGAGCAATTCAGGACGTATGCTGATCTGGAGAGAACAAAGCATCAGATACCATCAATCCAACATCGTTGAAAGACACAATTACCGAGGTGGTGGAATAATGGTTTGGGCAGGGATCTCATTTGGTGGTCTCACTGACCTGCATGTGTTTCAGGGAGGAGCTGTGACTGGTTTGAGATATCGGGATGAGATTTTTAATCCATATGTCCACCCATATGCCGGTGCAATTGGCAATTTTTTTCATTTTGATGGATGATAATGCACGATCTCACCGAGCTGTATTTGTTGAGTAATATCTTGAGGGTTTGGAGCAAATTGAATGGTCACCTCGATCTCCAGAACTGAATCCGATATAGCATCTTTGGGACTATCTTGGTAGGCAGGTTGCTGCTTTAAGTCCTCCTCCAAGGTCTTTAGGACAGCTGGAACAAAGCTTACTCCGTGTCTGGTCTTCGCTTCCCATTTCCGTAACCGACAACTTTATTGGCCTCATGGAAAATCTATGCCGCCAATACATTCAAGATAGGGGCGGGTATATCCCTTAATAAAACTCATTTTTGTCGTGTTTCATAACATTTTACCACATAAAACTGTGATTATTATTTTCTCCTAGGACTTTTCCAGCGAGATTGCTTTTTTTGTTGTTGTAAATCTTTTTTGCGTTTCTCTTATGTAAACCTCTATGTTGCAGTCAATACATAACTGTGTTGTGCACATGTCATCCAAATTTGGTGATTCTACATTCATTCATTTGGAAATTAGGTGCAAAAAACCAGTTGTTCCTTGACTTTTAGAGACCAGTGTACTATATTCTGGAACCGGTGTTATTTTATTTGTAAAATTATGCTTTTTTTTATAAGTGATTTTAGTAAACTCCTGCATTTTTATTAATTGCAGATTTAAATTTTATAAATATGAGAAATAAAATTTTATGAATAAAATTTTTTATAACGATGTAGATGAATGCTTGTTAAAATGTAGGTATTAATTTCTAATATGTAAACGTACGAATTTTAAATTAGACATTTTTCTAATATTTCAATTGGAAAAATGAATATTTATACCATGCATTGCAAAACAAATCAATGTCTATTTATAAATTATGAGACGAAGTCCTTCAATATTAAAATATTTTGTAATGATAACAATAAACTTGCAATAAAATGGGAAATAATTAATTTTATAATTTATCAATTTTTATTGATTTGCTCTATTTGCTTTATTATTTTAACGTCCACTTTTGAATTTTGCAAAATTGTATTTATGTTTATTTAATTAAATTTGCGAAATTTAGTAATTCAAACTCAATACATTGGATGCAGAAGAGATACAGTGAATATAAATTATTATTAGCGACAATAAATATTTTGTAAAATAACTTAAAATATTATATTTATAGGCCTATCAAGTTAACCTTTGAAAAATATAACCTTTACTGAAATCAACATTTTTATTGAATATTTAGATGTGATTGCTTATTTTTGTGTAACATTTAGTTGCGATTGGATTTTTGTGAGACATTTAGTTCGATTGATTCTTGTTTGAAATTTTAGTTGTTACTGGTTTTTGTTAAATATATACACTGTCCATAAATTAAGGATAATTCAGAATCACACAGAAATTGAACTCTAAAATAAAAATTTCACCTGTAGAATTATCACAATCTTGAAGAAGAATATGCAAATTACAGGAAACCACCAGATGGCGCGGATAGTACGTCACAATGACGAGAGTGTAAGAGGAATAAGGAATGTAAGGTATATAAGGAATGGTGGCAAAGAAGTAAAATTTTTCACAAGCGCTTTAGAAGCCTTTCAGTGCAATAACCGCATAGTTATGGCACAGAGGAAGCATTTCGATGTTTTTTTGCGTGGTAGAATTATCGGACGACTGGAATGTGGACATACCCAGCTGGAAGTATCCGAGGAACTTGGAATCGTCCAGAGTGTCATCTCCAGGCTTCGGCAACAATTCCAAGATGATGATAATGTGAGTAGATGTTACAGCACAGGTCACCCCCGAGTTAAAACGCCGAATGAGGACCGATATTCAACAATTACTGCCAAAAGAAAAAGACGGAGCACAGCATCAGACCTGTCTCGTCAGCTCTCTTCAGCTACCGGTACGACAGTTTCAAGGCAGACCGTGTACAGACGCTTAGGGCACATTGGTCTATATGCTCGTAGGCCTGTCAGATGTGTTCCACTTACCGCAACTCACTGTCGCCTGCAATTAACCTGGAGTAGAGAGCATGCATTGTGGACACCGCAACAGTGGTCTGGTGTGATGTTTTCCGATGAGTCCAGGTTTAGTTTGCAGTCTGATTCTCGCCGGACTTTCATATGGAGAGCGCCAGGTACCCGTTACCACCAAGAGAGCACCATTGAACGACACCGTTACGGTGGTGCAGGATGGCTCGTTTGGGGAGGAATTATTCTTGGTTCCAGAATGACCTGCATGTTCAGAGTGTAACGATGACCGGTCACATCTATCGGGATGTCATTCTGGAACAACATGTACGTTTGTTTCGGGGCGCCATGGGTGCTGAATTTCTGTTTATGGATGACAACGCCCGTCCTCACCGTGCAAACATTGTAGACGAATACCTTCAATTGGAGGATATCCCCCGTATGGATTGGCCAGCATACTCACCGGACTTGAATCCAATAGAGCATGTGTGGGATATGCTTGGTCGACGAATTGCAGCCCGTCAACCCCCTCCCACCTGTCAACCGGACCTTCGGAGGGCATTGCTTGATGAGTGGTGTAATATTCCCCAAGATCAGATTGATAATTTGATACTCAGCATGCCTAGGCGTTGTAAGGCCTGTATTGCATTGTCCGGGAGACATACTCCATATTAACCATCCTACTGACCATGTCATACTGTTTTTTGTAAATAGGTTCTTTTTTGAAATTTGCTCCAGGGAGTAAAAATCGCAATTCTTATTAATTATGTCAAACACATAGCATCTGTTTTGCTCTTTACCTTTTGTTTAATAAATAGACTTTACAAATAAGTCAAATTTGTTTTGCTTCTGTCTCTTTCTTTGCCTGAACTTCATTATCCTTAATTTATGGACATGAGTGTAGTTGCGATTGCAGTTTCGTTGAATACTTAGTTGTAATTGACTTTGTGTGGACTATCTAATTGTGATAAATGTATTAGGGCAAAAGAAATGTTGAACTTATGGCCAAATGCATCATATTTTAGCGAAAATAAAATAGCAATTACATTCAATAACAAGTAATTTAAAAAAGAAATTAAGTCAATTCCTTAAGTCCTTCCTTTTTTTTCACTACAAGTCCTTTGCAAATAAAGTTCAAATTTTCCTCTTACATCTGGCGCCCTCTATTACTAGATACATGCAACTTAAATCTAAAAAAAACTAAAATTAATAAATTAAATTAAATTACTGAATTAGTATTTGAAAAACCTGTACTGACATCAAGTGTCGTCCACTACAAGTTCAAAAAAATTATATTTGAACTTGAGTGGATGAATAAAAAGTATTTTATGAGCGATTGAAAATTTGAACCAGATAGGGATATAGGGAGAGTGTGAACTAATAGGAGGAATTGAAAAATAGAAAAGTGGTCAAAGTGTGGTGTAAAAAAAAAATGCGGTAAATCACCTATGACTTGTAAGTATCCAACTTTTTCAATCTTGCCGTTGTTGATTTGACACATGTACTTTCCACCGTCGTCAATGGTGGCATTGGTGATCTTCAACCACCACGTCTCGTCCTCCTGATGTGTATAGAAACGCGAGTGTTCCGTAATGAGTTTCTCTTGTACTCCCTTCGGATTAACGTGAAACCAAGAAACCTGAAAAACAGTTAAAAGTCAAAATTTCAATTAAACAGGAATTCTAAAACTTGAATGAAATTTTGGTACTTGCGTATTAATGCTACCTTGGCGCCAATAAAGAGCAATCTTGTTGTTCGCACGCGCACGCAGTTATCTTTTGATCGCCAACCGCAGCTACAGATTTGGCGGTTTTTAAAATTCTGCTTCCCTCAAACCAGTTGTCTTTTCTAAGTCCCACATGATAAGCACACTGACTGAAATTGCATTTCTAAAACTTACGTTTACCAAAATAAAATTTCATGTCATGGGAATTGGGACATTTTCGTTTTTTTTGGTAAAATATTTTGCTCCTGAAAAAATAAATTTGCATCTTGTTCTGTTTCTGGCAAATCCCAAATACGCATTTTCGTAGCACTAAAAAAGGACGTCAAAAATCAGCGAATCTGTAACTGTTAGATTGGCGACACGTAAAAACTGCCAAATCTGTAGCCAAGGTAGCGTTAATACGTAAGTACCGAAATTTTTTTGAGTTTATCTAAAAAATATGAGCATGTGTTCTTCATGCATGAATTAATAAAACTGTTGAATATAAATATTTAATTTCATGACGTAAAACCTTTTTAAGAATTATTTTGAGGTCCCTTCTTAAAATTACGAAATTGTCACTTATAAATACCGCTGAACTCATTATCTTTTTCAATTCCTTCTATTAGCTCGCACTCTCCCTATATATATCTTGTTCAAATTTTCAATCGTTCATTAAACACTTTTTATTCATCCACTCAACTTCAAATACATTTTTTTTAACTTGCAGTGGATGACACTGGATGTTAGTACAGTTTTTTAAAATATTAATTCATTCATTAAATTTAATTCATTCATTTCATTTTTTTTTTTTAGATTTAAGTTGAATATATCTACCAATAGATCTCCACAGATAAATATAAAAAAAAATTAATGAAAATTATTTATAAAGTACTTCCTGCAATATAGTGAAAAAAAAAAAAAAAGAAGGAATTGACTTAAAAATTTTTTTTTATATTACTAGTTCCAACTAAAATGGTATCTTTGAATTTTTTAAAGAATATATGTAATGTGTCTACACTGCATGCGCAGTTCTATGGTTGTATTCTTGATATGTATGCAAGCTCATAAATATTACATTTTTTCTTTTGAAATTGTATTAAAAATTATCTGATAAATGCATGCCAAGGAAGATAAAAATATATTTCTCCTCTTTTAATCCACTAAAAAATATGAGTAAGCGTTCTTCATTCATCGCAGATAAGAAATGATGATAATACTACTGTGTCCAAAAAGGAAGAACCAGTTTTCAATTTAAATTTCCCGGGCACATAGGGTTTCAATTTTTTAGGTTGCTGGCACTGTCCTTGACATCTGTGTGAAATTTGACATCAGAATACTTATTCGTGTTTGAGTTACGCCTTTGTGGTATGCTAAAACTGATTCCGGCGATTTTTGAAATGTCTCTTTAATCGACTCAAAATGGTGTCCGAGGAGTGGTTTTTGAGTTTAGGGAATAGCCAGAAGAAGCTAAGTCAGGTGAATACTGTGGTAGTGGAATAATATGGGTTTCATTGTTGGCGAAAACGTCACGAAGAATCAATGCAGTGTGAGCTGGCGCATTCAGTGTTTTTGGTACCAATCGAGATTTGAACTTTTGAGGCCCAAAACATATTTTGAAATGGAATTTTGAAATTCCGACAACATCAGCAAAGTCTGTAATTGTAAATCGACGGTTTGCAAGCACCGAATCTTTAATTGTTTGGACGCGAGCTTCGTCGGTTGCGGTTGGTGGTCGACCAGAGGGCTCTTCATCTTCAACGCGTTCTCTGCCTTCTTTGAACTGATTTTACCACTTCTAAACAGTCCAAAGATAGATATTTTATAATTAAAAACATAATAACAAATAATTTATTATGTAAAAATATAGATTTTTTCTCTTTTAAATGGCAAATTGTTTTTAATGCAGGTTTCTTCGTTGAGAAGCGTAAGGGAATAGGAACACAAAAGTGTTAGCGAGTTCAATTAAAAAATATTTAAAAAATTAAGTAAAATAATTTGTCACAAAACTTTTTAAATAATTTAGTTCTTACAATTTTAGTATATTCGTTATTATATTACAAACAAGTAATATAAAAAAAAAGGTAAGTCAATTCCTACTTTTTTTTCACATTGCAGAAAGTCCTTTATAAATAATTTTCATTCATTTTTTTTAGTTTATCTGGCGCCATCTATTGGTAGATACATGCAACTTAAATCTAATAAAAACCTAAAAATAATTAATTAAATTTAATGAATGAATTAATATTTGAAAAAATTGTATTCACATCAAGTATCATCCACTACAAGTTAAAAAAAAACATATTTGAACTTGAATGGATGAATAAAAAGTATTTTATGAACGACTGAAAATCTGAACAAGATATATATAAAGAGAGTGTGAGCTAATAGGAGGAATTGAAAAAAGAATTTTGACTCATTTTATCAAAATGTGTTCTTCTTAAATGTGTCGTTTTTGTAAAATTCGTTATGCTACACAATTTTAAAGTAGTTTTCCTTTTATAAAATTTGATGGGTTTGGTGTCCGAGTGACTAGCTCTCTGGTCGTCGGTGCCATCCAGGCGATGCCATGGATATTTGAAGTATTTCTAAATCCATTTTAAACCGCAGATCCAGGTCTAATATGAGCGTTGTGGGGGGTAATGTTATACGCATCCGTAGCCTACCTTCAAGCTACACATGCCCCTGGGTTATGCTAAATGAGTAAAGCTTCGTTCCCACCTAGGTGTGAAGCGTTGATGATTCATGCGACAGGCAAGAAAAATTTTTATACCCTTTCACAGCGAAACGTCAGAAATAGCAATGCGCCTAGTGAAGTTCCGCTTCGAGTTGAAAGTGGGTCAACTCGAAGCGGTGGATTTCAAACCGGTTTCAGGCAAACATGGTGAGATTGGTCAACGCTTCCCGCTTAAAAGCCTCACGCCTCGGAACCTCACGCCTTTGAAGGCCATCCCTGCCAATGAACCATTGAAGATT
Source organism: Caerostris darwini (assembly GCA_021605075.1). Lineage (NCBI taxonomy): Eukaryota > Metazoa > Arthropoda > Arachnida > Araneae > Araneidae > Caerostris > Caerostris darwini. Next base: position 666,823 of record BPLQ01007179.1, on the reverse strand, counting down.
GGAAAAAATGTTGGCATAAGTGCATTGTGTCCGGAGGGGATTACTTTGAAGGTAATGAAATAAATTTGGAAGAATAAATAAAGAGTTTTTGATTGGCTTAGTTTATCGCTCTACGGTCATCTTGTGAACACGAGGGCTAAACAAACCGAGACCTACAATTTAAAGGGGATTCCGAACCACCCACAAACATCCATGCCATCGCCAGGATTCGAACCTGGAACCGGAGATACCAAAGGAAAGAGGGGCTAGCCAGTTGGCCACCAGGTCGCTAAAGAGTTTTTGAAAAAAAATAATAATTGGTCTTACGTTTGTGGCACAGTAGTACATAATAAATTTGAGGAATTGTTTCTGAAAAAAAATATTTTTAAAAACAAACATAAATACACTTGCATTATGTGGATGAATTTCGTCCGTGATGCACGTTAGGCTCACATTTTCTCCCACCGTAAGGGTGACTGTAGTCGGCTCGTCCACTAATGACTCCACAAATATTGAGGTAGCTAAAAAAAAATATATATATATAAAAATTAAATAAATGTAGATAAGGTTGTTGTTGTTATCGTGTCCATGGATTAAAAATATTATTATTAAAGTTAGATCAAGTCAAAGTCTTGACGACAGCGGGCCGCTAATAACGGCGCCGCTTCACTATACAGGACATATCTTAAGTAGGCCTCGATTGGCACCATACCCAATTGCAAAGCATGGGGCACTCTAGAATGTGCTTAGGTGTTAGGAAAGCGTTGGGGCAATTTCTGCAGGGGATGTATTCCCTGGTCTTGTCTGTTAGAATGACACACTAACGATTACCCTGTCGACACACTAACTACACTAACGATTATACTAGCGACACACTAACTACACTAACGATTACCCTAACGATACACTTACTACACTAACGACACACCAACTGTTGTTGTTGTTGTTGTCGTGCCCATGGAACTAAAATATTATTATTAAAGTTAGATCAAGTCAAAGTCTTCACGATAGCGGGCAGCTAATAACGGCGCCGCTTCACTATACCGGACATATCTTAAGTTGGCCTCGATTGGCACCCTACCCAATTGCAAAACATGGAGCACTCTAGAATGTGCTTAGGTGTTAGGAAAGCGTTGGGGCAGTTTCTGCAGGGGATGCTCTTGTCTGGTCTTGTCCGGGAGAATCTTCATCCCTCTGTAATGATTAGTTCTGAGTCTGCTAATGTCAACTTCCTAGGACACTTGATGTCCGTGATGAGTGCCCTCAGATGAGGTAAATTTCAAGTTTACATTAGATAAATTTTATATGAAATTCATTTTAATAGAGCCAAAATGAAAATTTACCGTTCAATTAAGATTAAATTTTTTTGTAATGTCAAGTAATTTGCCCTGTTTATATTTTAATACCGGATGAATTAAAAAAAATGGATACAAAAAATATAATGGATACAAAATATTATGTTATCAAGTTTATATTAGATAAATGTTATGAAAATCAATTTAACAGAACCAAAATAAGAATTTATCGTTCAATTAAGATTCAATTTTTTTTCCTACAAAAAGAAGTATGTTGTATGTTGTTTTTTTCTAAGCCAGACATTTCAATCTCTTTATACCGTTTTGTTATTGTTGTAATGTGAGGCAATTTGATTTGTTTCATTTCTAATAATAATTTATTTTGCTTCTTTTCTACACTTTGACCTGTTTATATTCTAATGCCGACCTCTCTATTTTGTGAAACTAAGTTTGGTTCAAAAAAAGAAGACTCAAACATTCTAAACAAAAAAGGCCTTGATACCATAGACTCTCACAAGATAATCTTACAATAGCATACACCGATGGATCCTCTGACAAATTCCTCAATACGGGAGGTGCAGGGATTTTCTTTCTACTTCCAAATGAAAATAAACACCATCATAAAATGAACACAGGCCTGTTAGCTTCAAACTTCACCAGCGAGCTCATAGCAATTAAAGAGGTTGTTGCTTTATATCTAAATGACTCAAATTTTTAAGGCCTCACTGACGAGTTAGTGATTTTTTCTGAGTGCAAGTCGGCTCTGGAAGAAATTAAAAATGGAGATATTAACATCACTTAAGCGATAAATGTTCTGCTCGAGACTCCACACTGTAGAGGCAAATCATGTCATCTTCAATGGATTCCTACACATGTCAACATTAAGGGCAACGAATGCGCTGACTCTTCAGCCAAAGAAGCCAGGCACAATGATCAACCCAGAATTACCATCACACTTGCAGATGCTAACGCAGTTGCCAAAAGCCGACTCATTCCTCATAACTTTAAGAAGCCACTCATCACGGACTCAGAACTAATCATTACAGAGGGATGAAGATTCTCCGGGACAAAACCAAGGAATACTTCCCCTGCAGAAATTGCCCCAACGCTTTCCTAACGCCTAAGCACATTCAAGAGTGCCCAGCACTCACTCCCCATGTTTCGCAATTGGGTATGGGGCTAATAGAGGCCAGCTTAAGAGAACTTCTGTATAGTGAAGCGGCCGAAATCGTGAAGACTTTTGACTTGATCTAACTTTAATAATAATATTTCAAATCCATGGACACGATAACAACAACAACCTCTTTGTTTACTAATGACAGCCCTTTGGCTTGCTTGAGTGGATCAAACAGTCCTTTTATAATCACAACTTTATTACTCGCCCCTCGATCTTATCATCACCCAGCCTACGAATTTATCATGACATCCCCAGTGTAGACACCGAAAGTTTCAAGTTGAAATTAGCTCTTAGGGTTTTGAACTACGCTAGAATCAGCTGGTTCTATCTCAACTCGTAATTCCAAAGCAATATACCTTTTAATATAATTTAGTTAATTTCATATGTGCCATACAATACCAGCTAATAGCAATGGTAATAAAAAAAATAATTATTTGTATTTTTTAATTGAATGAAATATTATTTTCTAGATATATAAATAATAAGTAATTATTATCCTTTTTCTTTTGAGATCTAATTCATAGAACCCTTTCACCACGCACTCGAATCTCAGTTCTTGTTTATTGGCACCATGGAACAAACACTTGAATGAATAACAGAGTGTTTTACCTACAATCAAGCAACCTGAATCAATTTTATTTCATTATTGAGAACGAAATAATTAAATCAAAATTAATACCAATTTTTTTATTAGCGACTTTTTTGTCCACCCATTATTGTTATTAGATCACCAATTACTAATGCGGCAAACTTTGGAACGGATCAAGTATTATCCAAAAACAAATAGAATCTGCTATCCATTTCTCATTCTCTTACAATCAACACCAAGACGTATTTTTTTCGAAACTTTCATGCAGCTTACACCGGAATATAATTAATTCATGCTTTTTTGACTGCCAACTTGTACTCCCTGAAATACCTGTAGCAAATTTGAAAAGTTTCTTTTTTTAAAAAAAAAACTATTCACATTCTGTTAGCTAAAACTTCAAATTTAAGATTCAGGGTAAATAAACCATATTTTGTGATTTATTCTTCTGGGAAAAATTCATTTTCATTTGATGTAAAATTTGTTTTTGAAGATTTAATTCATAAAAAAAAAAATTTTATAACAATAATATCATAAGGGCAGCAAGATAATTCCTATATATCTGAAAAATATACGAAATACCTATATTTCATATGTAATCCTACATAAGTATATACATTTGTAGTCATAGACATATATACACTACTGGCCATTAAAATTGCTACACCAAGAAGGCGATTTTCATATGTGCGGACGTGAAATTTAAACGATGCTAATGATTAGCTTATGATTTAAAGCAAATGATTAGGTTTTCAGCGCATTCAGACAAAGCTAGGCGCTGGTAGCGACAATGTGTTTAAATGAGGAAATTGTTCAGCCGGTTTCTCATACACAAATTGCATTTGCACATTGTTGCCTGGTGAAAAGTTGTTGTGATGCCTCGTGTAAGAAGCAGAAATGCGTACCAGCACGTTTCTGACTTTGTTAAAGGTCGAATTGTTGGGGATGATTGCGGTTTATTGTGGGATTACGGTAGGGGATTGCGGTTTATCGTATCGCAGTATTGCTGCTCGCATCGGTCGAGATCTAATGACTGTTAGCAGAATATGGAATCGATGGGTTCAGGACGATAATACGGAACGTCGTGCTGGATCTCAACAGCCCCCTATCACTAACAGCCAAGAAGGCAGGCATGTTATCCGCATGGCCTTAATGGATCGCGTAGCCATGTCACGAGCCGTGAGTCAAGAATTGGGGTCGTTTGCCAGACAACAAGTGTCTGCTCGAACAGTCCGACGATGTTTACAGCAGCACGGACTCTCAGCTCGCAGACCATGGCTGCGGCTACCCTTGACGCTGTATCACAGACAAGACCATCTTCAATGGTGTGATCGACGATGAACGTAGGGGCACGAATGGCGAGACGTCATCTTTTACAGACGAATCCAGGTTCTGTTTACAGCATCAAGATGGTCGCATCCGTAAAAGGCGGCATCGTAGTGAACGCACATTGGCGGCGCACATTCGTCATCGTCATAATGGCCCATCACCTGGCGTGATGGTATGGGTATGGTATTGGATACGCGTCTCGGTCACCTCTTGTTCGCATTGACAGTGCACGTTACATTTCTGGTGGGTTACTGGATAGTTCGGCTGTTGCCCTGGCCTGTACGTTCACCAGATTTCTGTTCAATAGAAAACGTCTGGTCCATGGTTGCCGAGCGACTGGCACGTCACCATACGTTAGTCACTGCTGTTGATGGGCTGTGGCATCGTGTTGAAGCTGCACGGGCATCTGTACCTGTACATGCCATCCAATATCTGTTTGAATGAATGCCCAGGCATATAAGTGCTGTTATTACTGCCAGAGATGGTTGTTCTGGGTACTGATTTCTCAGGAACTATGCACCCAAATTTCTTGAAAATTTAATCGTTAGTTATTTCCAGTATAATATATTTGTCAAATGAATATCATGTTGTTATCTGCATTTCTTTCTGTTGTAGCAATTTTATTGGCCAGTAATGTAATTTCAATCGTACAAATGCTTTAGGTATTCAAGAATCAATTAAAACTCGACTTCTAACTTCTTTAGCATACTCGAAAAGGCTACAATGAATTTAACAAAGAAATCTTATACATTTTAAATAATTATACTTGTATTGCAAATTAATTCCAATAAAATAATATTGAATAACACTGTGGAAAAGAATGTTTAAAAGATATTAAATAGACAAGGGTCTTAACTATGGGGGGGAAGGAATTATTCAGTTAGTTTATAGAAATAACCATATCCAACTATATCAAATCAAGAAGTTAAAAATTCAATATTCTCTATTTCAAAAATATAAATAGCTATCCTGAATATTCAAAACTTTTATTTTGGAAACAACCTATAGTACACTACCTTCAATTTATTCCTGTTTTAGAAATAAAATAAATTAAAATGTTAGTATTTCAAAGAAGCTATTTCTGTTAAAATCTATAAATATTTAATATAATGTTTTGTTAATTTTATAAAATTTGTAAAAAAATTATATTTTCGCTGTTTTTAAAAATGTATACTGATTGTTTTGTAGGTATAGTAGAACTGCTAAATTGCATGTCACAGTAGGATCAAATTTAGTATAATAAAATCATGCAGTGAAATTATCGATAATTATTATTAAACTAAGTTTAAATATTTCTTTCATTGAACTATATCATTGTGCGAATGTGAGAAAATAAAGGAATATTGATAAAAACGAATAATGATAATAAGGACATTTATAATTTTATAAATATTTACTTATCCCTTTATGAATATAACTTTAAGAATATGAGAATTATAGAAGAATTTAAATTTTAATAAAATTTAAAAATTTCATTTTTTAAGTTTAAATATTATTAAAGTCTTGCTTCATAAAATTAGCTTATCCTAATGATTATAAAAATCAATTATTGTCATCTTTTTTCATTCCAGGATCTCTTACATTTCTTATATAGAATCACGTAATTTCAAAAAGCAAAATAAAATAAATATATAAATAAATAGTAAAATTAATTTTGTATAATCTTATAAAAAGAATCAGCACTACAATAGTGATGCATGTTGATAATATTTACAAAAATTTAGATGTTTTTAAAAACAATTTATAAAATGCAGTTTATTTAAAACAATTGTTTGAAAGTATTTGTTAAAACTTAGTTATCAAATAATTACATGAATTATGCTATACTATGTATTTTAATTCCTAAATATTTAAACTACAAAAAAATTAAGCTGTAATCCATTACGTTTAAAAATAGGTTTCTAAATTAAGAACTAATCATTTAAGTAAATTAATTACAAATTTTTAAAAATATATCAAAATTGTTACCTTTTTATTGCATTAAACTTATTTTCGAATGTGTAAACGAAGTATGGAGGAAATATGTTCATTATTATATAAAAACAATTATTAAAAAGCGTTTTTAATAACTTTAGTTGACTTTCTTTAATTTTAAAACTTTCTAGTTGTTTTTAATTAACAATTAACAATTTAAATGAGAGGCTTTCATTTTCTATTTCTTTCTAGTTAACCAGCAATATTTTAAGAAAATTAATGTGCTAAATTCATTAAATGATCTTTTTGAAAGAAAATTTTCCAACTCAACGAAAGCAGTTTATTTACATTTCTACTTAAAAAAATTAATTATTGAAGTTATTTATTAGCAAAAATTCACTTGCCTAACCACAATTTGTCATTATATATTAAAAAATAAATTAATTATAATTAATAATAATTACCCATTATTTACATATGGGTTTCTTGAAAAGAAAGAACATTCTTTATGGTTTATTTTTTTTATAATCGTTGAGTCTTCTTTTGTAGGCTTGAATTTAAAAAAAAAGTCTTTTTTTGCAATGAATTTTTCTTAGCTACTTGAATTATGAGTAATCCTACAAAGAATATTATAATATTATTAAAAATGGTTGAAACGCAATAATTCGCTCCAAATATTTGCTCATAAAAAATTCTTTTACTAACTCCTTAAAATCTTTATGAAATTTAAGAATTAAAAAAAAAAAGAAAAGAATTATTGAATGAAAAAAAAATTGCAAAAATAAAATCAGTCATTCCTAATTAAGTGGATAGATTTGTGTTAATTTAGTTTATTCTAAAAATTTTAAAATTGAAAAGATATTTCTCGTGGCAAATATGGTTTTCTTTACATTACATTTTAATTAAAACCTACTGTTTTTAACGTTCACTTGATTTTTTTTTAAGATTTCGCTTATTAGAAAAAAAAATCTGGTTTTTGCTAAAATATATTTGATATTTTAAAATGTGTGTCATTTATATAGATAATTTTTAATTTAATTCCATATACTTTTTAGTTTCTAATGACTTTTTATAAAAATTTAAAAACAAAAAATCTTATTCTTTTTGCAATAAACTTATACAATACAATAAGATCCTGACACATTGAAATATTTTAAATTAATAAAATAATATTTCAAATTTCAATTATAATATTTCAAAATTATTTTATTTATTTCAAGAATAATTACGATTTAAAAAATACCCCCTAATTGGCACAAATATAAAAAAAAAATGCATTATCTACTCTGAACAAATCGTTATAATAATATTTTCAATCTTCAATAGCTATATTTCTTTCTTTCTCTATGCTTTATTTAAGTAATTAACAATTTTATATACTTTTTTCTTTACGCCCATATTATTTATTTCGTAAGAATTATTTATATAAATAAGTTCAAAATGTATTGTTATAAATTTTAAAAGAAATATTATGAAGCAAATTTTGTATAATGTGATGTAAATAAATACAAATTCATCATTCGAAATGATTGATTAAATGTACCAGTTCTATCTATTAGTTTTGTCTAACAATAATAGCTAATTTTAAAATTATAATCTGATTTTCAGATTATAATTAGTTTAATAATTTAGTTCAATTATTTAGTTTAATTTTCAAATTTTGTCATATAAGATATCTATATAAAAGTATTATTATCTATATATCTTTATTTATAAAAGTTACAATTGTTCAATTTGATTGTAGTTAAAAAATTAATGTTAGATGTAAATATATTTAAACTTATTTAACATTGTTATTTTATGGGTAGTTATTTACTTAATATCATTTTAATATTGTTAGATATTTATAATATTTTTGCTATTTACAAAATATCTTAGAACGAACTGACCGTTTTTATAGATATAGTTATTTACTTAATATCATTTTAATATTATTAAATATCTATAATATTTTTGTTATTTGCAAAATATCTTAATACAAACTCACCATTTTTATAGGTATAGTTATTTACTTAATATCATCTTAATATTATTAGTTATTTGTAATATTTTTGTTATTTAGAAAATATCTTAGAACAAACTCACCATTTTTATAGATATAGTTATTTACTTAATATCATTTTATTATTATTAGATATTTATATAGATATAGTTATTTACTTAATATCATTTTATTATTATTAGATATTTTTATAGATATAGTTATTTACTTAATATCATTTTAATATTATTAGATATTTATAATATTTTTGCTATTTACAAAATATCTTAGAACAAACTGGCCTTTTTTATAGATAATGTTATTTATTTAATATTATTAGATATTAATAATATTTTTGTTATTTACAAAATATCTTAATACAAACTCACCATTTTTATAGGTATAGTTATTTACTTAATATCATCTTAATATTATTAGTTATTTGTAATATTTTTGTTATTTACAAAATATCTTAGAACAAACTGACCATTTTTTTAGATATAGTTATTTACTTAATATCATTTTATTATTATTAGATATTTTTATAGATATAGTTATTTACTTAATATCATTTTATTGTTATTCGATATTTTTATAGATATTGTTATTTACTTAATATCATCTTAATATTATTAGATATTTATAATATTTTTGTTATTTACAAAATATCTTAATACAAACTCGCCATTTTTATTGATATAGTTATTTACTAAATATCATTTTAATATTATTAGATAATTATAATATTTATGTTATTTACAAAATATCTTAGAACAAACTCGCCATTTTTATTGATATAGTTATTTACTTAATATCATTTTAATATTATTAGATATTTATAATACTTTTGTTATTTACAAAATATCTTAGAACAAACTCGCACTTTTTTATAGATATAGTTATTTACTTAATATCATTTAAAATATTATTAGATATTTATAATATTTTTGTTATTTACAAAATATCATAGAACAAACTCGACATTTTTACAGATATAATTATTAACTTAATATCATTTTAATATTATTAGATATTTATAATATTTTGGTTATTTACAAAATATCTAAACTACAAACTTACCATTTGTGACGAACCCGAAAAGGACTATGAGGAAGAGTGCTTGCTGACAAAATCGCTTGTTCAGAGGCATTGTGACTTTTCTAACAGTTCGTAAGCCTATCATTCAAAATTGCCATTCACATTTATATCTCAACACTATAGTAGAACTCTAACTTCACACACCAATCACTTTTTACATGTTTCTCCTAACTTTTTTTATTTATATTAACTGAAACCTCTAATTAAATGACTTTGCACTACAAAATTATATTTAAGCAATGAACATTCAACGTTAATTGAATTGTATAACCGTTATTCCATAAGATAAATCTAACGATATTAAAAAGTCATTAGATATTTTTCGACAGATATCAATTAGCCCAATATATAGCTCGCCGGTGTGGAATATAGTCCACGTCCAGATGAGATTTCAAGGCCAGCATCCGGCACCTTCTGGCCCGCGATTGGCGGGAATATTGGCAGGGGGCGTCGGGAAATCTGACGTCACAACCGGATGGTTCGATGACGTCTGAGTGGATGAAAAAGGATGCTGCGCCACGGGGTTGTGGGAGCAAAAGTTTCAAGTGTTTTCGGATGCAGGATGTTATTTTCTCTCTCTGTTACACGTCTATAGATCCTGCCTCCCTTCTCTTGCTGTTTGCAATTGATCTGGAATGGATGAGAAGTGTTTTTGGATGGGATTGAATTTTTGTTAATTTTTTTGGGCATCGTCAACGGACTCTTAATTCTGCCCATAGCTTTAGCTTTTTCGGTCTCTTACTTTAATTGTTCTCAAACAAGAGATGTTTTTCTTAAGTTCGTTATTTTTCTTTTTTAATATGCTTTTATTTGTTTCACTTGTATGTTTGTTTGTTTGTAACTGACTCATTGGGCTCGATTTTGACCTACTTTAAGCGATCAGATTTAATTTAAACGTTGTAGACTGATCAAGGACCGACGACACTAAAATAGTTTGATAAGTTTATTATCTCATCAGGATTAGGATCGCCAGGATTAGTGATTTTAACTTATGAAGAGTAATTTAACCCATGTAGAATGAAAGTACCTAAGGCATTCACACCTGCGTGTGACAGCGGCACAACGGATAACTTCCCTGTCTACGGATCCCTGTTCGAATCCTGGCTGGCTAGACCTATTTGCCTTTAGCCTTTGTTTTACTCAAAATTAAATTATTATAAGAACTATAGTTCCAGTCCTCCGTGCCGGGACCTCATTTAAATATTATAGTTTAAAAACACTAAAAAACACGCTTTTAGTGTTAATCAAACTAAAAAGTAAAAAATAAATTAATAGTTAAAAAAAATTTTTTTTTAAAACACGCTTTTAGAGTTAATCAAACAAAAAAGTAAAATATAATTGTTAACTTAAGAATAAAATGACTGACGAGAAAATGAATGTCACTGTTGTAAAAGCGTGGGGTGCTCGATATCAATCGTTATAATTTTTCACTAGTTTTATTCTGAAATGCAGAGTTAGTTTAAAAATGTCATACAAAGCACCCCACGCTTTTAGAAGAGTGACATTCATTTTCTCATCAGTCATTTTATTCTTATGTTAACAATTATTATGTTAAATTTTAATTATTTTTTTGGGCATCGTCAACGGACTCTTAATTGTATGTATAGTTTTAGTTTTTTCGGTCTCTTGCTTTAGTTGTTCTCGTGCAAGAGATGTTTTTCTTAAATTCTTTCTTTCTCTTTTTTATTACTACTCTTCGATTTAAGCAACTGCATTTGGTGCAAATATTTCAACTACTTTAAGATGTGGTTCTTAAAATCACATAGGAACTCCGTGACAGGTACGACCTGAATGGGATTGACTGGGGTATTTCCGGGTTGTTTATAGAATATATGGGATTGTTTATAGAAAGTCCATTATTGGTTGGTCGGAAAAGAATGAAATAATGAACAAATTAGGGCTTTCCATGCCGCCATTATTCACCTCTGACGCTCACCGAGAAGTGTACTACTGTGTCCAAAAAGTATGACCAATTTTCAATTTAAAAATCCCCGGCCTTATGGAATTTCAATTTTTTCCTTCTATTAGCTCACAGTCTCCCTATATATATATATATATCTTGTTCAAATTTACAATCTTAATTAAAACACTTTTTATTCATCCACTCAAGTTCAAATGCATTTTTTTTAACTTGCAGTGGATGACACTGGATGTTACAACAGTTTTTTCAATTATTAATTCATTCATTAAATTTAATAAATTCATTTTAGTTTTTTTATATTTAAGTTGCATGTATCTACCCATAGATGATGCCACATAAACTTAAAAAAATAAATGAAAATTATTTATAAAGGACTTTCAGCAATAGAGTGAAAAAAAAGTAGGAATTGACTTAAAATTTTTTTCTTATATTACATGTTTTTCTTTTTAGATTGCTGGCACTGTCCTTGACATCTGTGAGAAATTTATAATTATTCATGCATGATTGAGTCACGAGTCATTTTATTGATGAATGAAAAATCATGGGGTTTTTTTTATACTTTATTTTATTAAAATGATATTTATACAAAATTGCATAACCCTATACGTACGTATGATACGCCAAGTAATAGTTAAAATCACATAACTACTATGTATTTTACTACTGTGTCCAGAAATTAAGGCCAATTTTCAATTTAAAATTTCCCGAGGACTTATGGAATTTCAATTTTTATTTCTTTTCTTAGGTTGCTGGCACTGTCCTTGACATCTGTGTGAAATTTCAAGTCAAAATATTCTTTAAACCGTAGCATCTCGTCTTTTTAGCTAAAAGTGGTTTTTTTTTTATAGAATATGAGGTTCAGCCCTTTAAATTTAGCATTATCGATTATATCAAACATTCATCTTTCAAATAGCATTTCGTAAAGAAAAAGCAATTTTCGGTATTATTTTTTTAGAATAGCTATTCACTGGAGTCAGTTGAATTGGCAGGAAGGCTAGAACCCAATTCCTCCAAATCCACAAGTGAAACTTATGCAGGTGTTCAAATTTTTGATCACTTCCCACTTAGGCCCAATTTGTTTCGTTAAATATTTAATATTTCTCATCAGAGTCAATTTTATTATCGAACCTGCATGCGTTGATTGGGCAGGCATTTATCCTGGTTTAGTTTTATTAAATATTTATCGAAATATTGAAGTTGGCATAAAAGATGTCATCGATGAGTTGCATAAAGAGAAAAGAGGATTGAAATTGAATTTTATAATGTGATTATGTATTTTTTAACAATAATAGAAATAACAAAAAATGAAAAAATAATAATAAAAAAATATATAAATATTTTTGTTTTGTTTTGTTCTAATGCAGCTAGCAAACACTTAGACAGCTTGGTCTTAGATGCCTTAAGGCAAGCGCTGCACAGACTTTACTCACTTAGCATTACCCAGGAGGCGCGTGTAACTTGAAGCTACGGACGCAGAGTAACAATGCCCCCGCAACGCTCTACGATCCTATTAGGACAGGGACCTACGGTTTGAAGTGGATTCCGAACCACTACACACATCCATGGTACCGCCGGGACTCGAACCCGAAACCTGTGGTACCGAGCGCCAGAGCGCTAGCCACTCGGCCATTCAGGCCCTCATTATAAAAATATATATTTATATATTTTATATATATATAAAAATATATTACAAATATTTTTTTAACGTAAGCTACACGTGCCCCCTGGGTAGGACTAAAATAGTAACAGTGGTGCAGCCTATGCCATAAAGATTAACTTCTGTATTGCCAGCTGCATTAGAAACAGTAACATTTTTTGTAACGAAATTAATTTCGTTTCATGCAATACTTCTCAGTTTTAATGTTGTCATTTTTATGTGTGGGAACCTAATGTAGTATTCAATGTAAAAATTATAAATAAAATAACTAATGTATGGAATTTCAGATACATATTCTAATACTTACAATATCGTACGACATATTGAGTTTCCATAAACGGTTAGGCTTATTTTGTTGACCCCCTTCCCCACAAGTCAAAATCCTGGGGTCACGCCTGAATGGAACAAAAACAATACAGAGAGGAAAATATATGAAATTGCACCTAAATATTTAAAAAAAAAAAACAGAATTGTTTCAGCAAAGAAAATTTATTTTTATAAGTGGCCATGATCATATTAATGGGCCTAAATGATTCAATCTTTTTTTAGAAGATTGAATCGTTTAGGTTCAATTTAAATTCATAAGTATATCGACTTTTGGATCACATTAAACATTATTATATTACATCTATTGTAATTTTTACTGTAGTAACTACTGTAGTTTGATTGGAAAGAAAATAAAAATATGTTTTAGATCATAAAAGTAATAAGAATAAACATTGCTTAAAGAAAGTTATAATGAAGATTCTAATAATTTTGAGTTTCAAAATCATTAACAAAATCCCTCTCCTATCTAATAAAGATAGCTTATTATCACGACAAATATTTATGTTTTGCCTTTTTTTTTTCTATATTTTCTATGAATTATAGTTAAACATTAAATATTAATAAAAACATCTGAATACAGTGTCACATTTACGCTATGGAATTGCAGATTTATCTATTAAAGTAAAGATAATTGATTTTTAAAACTTTTATAATTTTTTTCGAAGATATATTAAATAGCTTTCAACCCAAATTATTTTAATTTAAGTGAGGAAACTTGTTAAAAGTGATAAAACTTGTTTCTGCAAAGTAGAGATTAATTATTCTAAATTTTGTAATTTTAAAATACTAATAATTTAATTATAATAAATATAAAATAAGTAAAAAAATATAATTATTCCAAATACGAAGAAGATTTCTCAGTTAAGCAGGAAATATTTTTTGTTGAGAGTGAAGAGAAAAGCACAAAAATATCTTGAGAACCTCTGCACTTTTATTAATATTAGAAACAATATTCTTGAAGAAATAGAACAAAAATAGATCTTGTAATGTAGTTAAATAGGCTATTTCTTTCCATTTAAATAGCCCTTTAGTATATTTCAGTAGTTTTGTAATTAATTTATTCATAAAATTTTTGCTCACTTCGTTTTTAATTTTCATTGAAAAGTAACTTTGTGCAGACTTTCGGTGGATTTATTTTAACGAGACAATAATACATTCTTGCATAAACAATATAGCTTTATTCAAACTTATCATTGTTACATATATGAAATTTTACCGCTAAGAACAGCAATAAAAGGTTTGGTTTGTCGATCTATGGTCATCTTGTGCGCACTTTAGGCTAAACAGACCGGGTCCTAAAGTGTAAAGTGGATTCCGAACCACGAACAAACATCCATGCCACCGTCAGGATTCGAACCTGGGGCACCAAAGGCCAGAGCGCTAGCCAATTGGCCTTCAGACCGCTCTGCAATAAGAGGATTTAGCTCAAACAATGACGCTGTATTTTGAACACTACACGAAATAATGATGAACATCAGCGCCATTACAACTCTTTTTCAGTAAGCGTCGTTTTACTGTTTCTCCGAAACACTTACATATAATCAGAAATATATGTTGCAAAATTCGTAATCAAATTATGTCGTCCAAACTGCATCATGGGATCTCATTTTATTAAATACTTCTGATTACATCGAATTTTCGCATGAAATAAAATGAAAATATTCAAATATCATTAAACTATCAAAAATCATTTTTATATTATTTGTTTAATTAACATTTTACCACATTGGATTTATTTAAAATTATTTTTCACGAATTTAAATTGAATCATTAAAATTAGAGGTATTAATTAAAATTTTTAAATTTAATATTTAAGCATTAAAATTAATATTAAATACTAATTTATAATTATGTTTCGATTCACTTAACTTTGACCAAAAGAAAAATTAGGAGTTCTTTTTAATGCAGAATAAATCCTATTATAAATTGTATTAAATAATGGCATTTACCTTCTTGAAAGCTGTTATAATAATAATAACGAATAGAGTACGATAGGATAGCACATATTACATTATTATAATACGATATGATTGTGAAAAAAATTGCAAATTATTTTAAATCACTTAAAATATTCAGAATTTAATCGAGGTTTATAAACGATATTTTATCCAAGTTAAGATATCTTTTCAGTCGAAACTTATCAAAAATTGTAGACTCACTGAACGTTATTAAAAATTTTAGTTAGCACACATAAAGTTATTTGGAACTTATTTGTTTTCATGCCTTAAATCTGGTCAATGAATTACCTCCAAAATAAGGAATTTAAGTATAATTCAAAATGTTCTCTAATTTGAGTACGCATTCTTTGGGAATGCATTAACAATTTACACATAAAACTAAACCAAGATATTAAGTTATTATTATATAACCAAGATATTACCTTAATGTCAGGCAGCATATATATAAGTTTAAGCCAAACTTTGGCATAATTTTTAAATTCGGCTTTCTTAAGGAATAATCGAACTTGCAAAGATAAAAGATTACTTAACTATTAATTATCAGACTTGCAAAGATTATCGGAATTCTGAATCCTGTACACTTGTGCCATAAGTACTAAATGGTCATAAGTAAGTAAAGTAAGCATAGTAATGAATGGTGCAGGTAGTTTTCGCGGTAAAATTATATTACGCCAAAATCCTTCTCTGGGATGACAAATAAACAAAAAAAATTGGCTGCCGTTGTCATCGTAAAACGCTATTTTGCCAAAATTCATCGCCAAACAGTGCTATTACGCCAACATTAGTAGCCAAACACCTATTACGTCAAAGTTTATTCCTTAAAGTGCTTTTAAACCAAAGTTTATCGCTATTATCACTATCCTGCCAACGTTATAATCCTTGAAATGCTTTATCGGCAACATTTATCGCTTTATCGTCAAACTTTTTCACTAAGAAAATTTTGTTCTTTTGATGTACTTTTACGTCAAAAGCTAATGCTTTATCGCCAAATATTTATGACTAAAATATTTTATCTCTGGAATACTTTTGCGCCAAATATTATCACTTTTACACCGAAATTTAGCACTATATGCCAAAAAAATTATCACTAAATTGCCTTTACGCCAATTTATGAGGCTTTATCGCCAAAATTTTACCACTATTATGGCAAAATTTTAATGTTTTCTTTTTACCTCACATATTGCAGCTTTAACGCCAAAATATATCATTATTTTGCAAAAATTTTATTCCGAAATTACTTTTACGCCAAATTTAATCGTTTTACATCAAATTATTATCTCGAATTATGTTTTACTAACTCACATAAATGTATCATTTACACAAAGGAAATAATCACTATTACGATAAAATTAGCCCAAAAGTATTCACCATTTTTCCCCTATTATGTCAAAAAATATTTCATGTTGTTTACGATATCGAATTAAAATAATGAAAAAAAAAAAAAAATTTTTAAAAAAAAAAAAAAAAAAAAAAGTAACCAAAGAATAACTTACATTTTATTCTGATATATCCTTTGTTGGAGGTGAAAATGATCGCTTTATTGCCTTACAAAGACTTGTCCGTATCTATCCTTATCAAATAAATGAAAAAAACAAAAAGAACAACATCAGAAAATCACAGAAAACTCCAACGGCTTTTTTCTTCTGTAAACTAACGTTCTAAAATTAAAAAAAAATAATTTTTTTTTTCCTCTCGAATTCAAATAACGGTTGCCACAAAACTTTAACTATGTCCATTAAAAAGAAACATTCGATCAATGTTTCCGCCGTGAACTAACGTTCTAAAAATAAAAAATAACATTTTTTTTTTGCTCGAATTCAAATAATGGTTGTTACAAAACCATAATTATTTCAACAGCATTAAAAATAATATATCTATTTGATAATCAAATATAAGTTATTAATAAGTTTAAAAAATCGTTTTCTTGTTTGTTTCCTATTTTCTTGAGTGGCATCATCATAAAAATTGTTTATTTTGCTGGAACAATATCAGAATAATCAATAATTTATCGAAATAAATATTTAAAAGAATATATATTTATGTTCTTCATTTACTATTACATAAAAATTCAGCAAATAACTATCAAAGTAGAAATAAATAGTCATTATATTGTTCAGCAAAAGGAGAAGTTTAGAATTCCTTTAGAGTATAGTGACCCTAAAGAAAGTGGCAGAATATTGGCGAAATATTTCGGGTTGCAAGATTGGTGACTTCCTCAGGATACAGTATTCTAGATTTCGACCGATTAACGGACTTGTAAAATTTGGCAAATTATCTGTAACAATGGTGTGATTAAACTGCACTATTATCCAAATATTAAATAATTTGAATTTGTGTCTTTTACGGTGCTATATTTAATTTGGGAACAAAAATATAGTTCTAAGATTTGGTAATGTGAAATAATAATTAGAGATTAGAGAGTTTTTGCATACCGTACGTTAGTTACCGTAGGACGTCCGTTAGCTTTTTCTCCCTAGCGCGCATGCTCATAGGAAACTGAACATGCGCGCTAGGGAGAAAAAGCTAACGGACGTCCTACGGTAACTAACGTACGGTATGCAAAAACTCTCTATTATTAGAGTTAATTTAATTTTGTTAATTTATTAATTAACAAAATGATAATCATTAATGAAAGGCAAGTTAATTAATAAAAATAATAATCATTATTAACTATATGAATTATTTTGAGAACATTTAGTAATGGCAAATAACAATTTATTTTGCCAAAATTAATTTTCGTTTTTAATAATATTTGTCTTGCATCCTTTTGCCCCTGCATCTCGTTGCAAAAATGGGATCAGAAGAGCGATTTTGGCATCTCGTTGCAAAAATGGGATCAGAAGAGCGATTTTGGCAGCGCATCAAAAAAACAAAAGCATTTTGAGATGCGATAAAGAGACTATGGGTAAAGATTTTTAGTTTTATAACTTTGATTTTCTATTTCAAAAACTTTTTTTTCCTAATGCAGCTGTCAAACACTTAGACAGTTGTCCAGGATACCTTAAGGTAAGCGCTGCACGGACGTTACTTACTTGGCTCTACCCAGGAGGTGCATGCAGCTTAAAGATAAGCTACGGACGCGGAGTAACAATGCCCCCGCAACGCTCTTATTATGACCGGTACCTACGGTTTAAAGTGGATTCCGAACCCCTACAAACACCCATGGCCCCACCGGGACCGAACCCGAAACCTGTGGTACCGAGCGGCAGAGCGCTAGCCACTCGGCCGTTCAGGCCCCACTATTTCAACATCTACAAACTAAATTTCAATTATTCATATTTTTCAAATGATTTCGTTTTGTACATGCACGTTATCTTGACAAATTTTGCCCAATGGAAAATAACCAAATATTTCCTTTATTAGAACCAAATTTCCAAAACTGCCAAAATTTTTCAAAAAAAGATATGCTGACTTAATTTTTAAACAAATTCACTAATACTCACTGGAAACAATCATAAAAGATTTAACACAAAGTATCTATAAGATGCATGAATTTAAATTATTATTTTTGAGCCTACACAATTATTCCGTTTACTTAAATCATTGCAAATAATTTTGATTATATTAGAATTTTTTTAATTAATTACATGATACTTCGTACAGAAACATATAATATAATTTAGCGAGGCTTATAATCTTCGAAAAGATAAATAATTTGTAATCCGTTTATAAATTAAATATGGCTGAAATGTTCAGAAAATATCTTTTCCAATCACATGCATATCACACATCACATCTCAAAAGTTTGATTTTCTGATTATGATAATGTTCACAACGGCAATCTAAACTTGTGAAATACTAGAAAATTATTGTTTGTTTTGCAATAATTTGACTTGCAACTTGGTGGACAGGGTTTATTAATTATTGAATTATTTTCCAATTTATTAATTTTAGCATGTGGTAAAACATATAAGATCGATATTATGACATCCCAACATTGCCAGAAAAATATTTTGTTATGAATAAAACAAGTAATATGAAAAAAAAAATTTTTTAAAGTCAATTACTATTTTTTTTCTCACTCGATTGCAGAAAGTCCTTTATAAATAATTTTCCATCATTTTTTTAAGTTTATCTGGCGCTACCTGTTGGTATATATATGCAACTTAAATCTAAAAAAAAAAAAAAAAAAAAAGGAATTAATTAACTTTAATTGATGAATTAATTTTTGAAAAAACTGTATCAACATCCAGTGCTATCCAATACAAGTTTCAAAAAGAATGTATTTGAACTTGAGTGGATGAATAAAAAGTATTTTATGAACGATTGGAAATGTGAACAAGATATATATAGGGAGAGTGTGAGCTAATAGAAGGAATTCAATGAATATATACAACTAATATTTAAAATTTTTTTGGATCAGAACAAAAAGCAGCCTCGCAAAGATTCAAGTGGAAAGGAAAATGGATGAACTTATAATACTACTTTTGCCTTTTGAAAAGTCATATCAATCTATCTGAATAAATAGATAGATTGCATCTTTAAATAATAATATATTAATAGGGAATAAGTAAAGGGGGGTTAGGAGGGTTACAAGGAATAAGTAAAATTCAGTATATATTTATAATAATGCCAAGGCTGTCTACCTGCTGGCAGATGTCTAGACAGGAGAGATTTTCTTTTTACGGGGTAAGGTTGTCAGCACTACGCCCAACGCTCTACAGCCATATTTGACCGGGACCTACGGTTTAAAGTGGATTCCGAAACACTCCCAAAATCCATGGCACCGCCGGGATTCGAACCCGAAACTGTGGCACGTGATACATTCTGTCACTGTAAAAAATGCTCTGTTGTCCAACAACATATGATAATTTCTTCTGGGATTATCTCTTCTTTGTCTATTTTTTTAAATACTTATTTTGTTCTTTGTTGAAAATGTCATTGATGAAAAAATTCCAGAGAATTCTGTATGAGATTGGTTTTAAAGATACAGCAGAATTAGAATCTGAACAAAATATATAGAATTGAAAATATTATATTCGCATCGTTAAGTTAGAAAAACTTTAAATTTAGCTTTAGTTTGAACAATAAAAAAATTCAGGGAAGGAAATACACAGCAAAGAAATGTTTGCTTTTAATTTGTTAATGAATAAATAGATATTTGTATTTGGACATTAATAGTCAGTTTCATACAAAATGATGAAAATTACTTTTAAAAAGTAGACATTTAATCACATTAAGAAGAATCAAATCTGTCAGTTTTTCAAAATGACAGATTTAAGATTTGTAGCACTAAACATGTTTGAATAATATTACGTATTAACTTCTTTAAAGAATATAGAGACGACAGTTAGAGGGATCCCATCAAGAATTAGCGAAGAATTTTTATCTCGTATTTAGTGATATTTTAAATTTTTATTGAAAAAAGACAATTGAATTAAAAGCAGAACAAATTATTGCAGTTGTTACAAATACTGTCTTTGCATAGTTAAGCAACGAAATTTCTGGAGTTTCGTTTCTGGGGTCCCGCTAATTTGGGCAATAGTAAAAAGATAATACAGATGAATGGAAATGGTGAGCAAATAAATATTTTGAGATGTTACTGAATAATAATATTTAGATATTATTGGTGCTTTTAGATATTATTTGCATTTAGATATTATTGGTGTCTTTCATAGATAATGAAAAAAGTTAATGGTAAGAAGTAAAAATTTAATCACATTTTCAGGTATTACAAAAACTCAAATACGTAATTTTTCCAAAATGATAGGCTTGTAACACAAAAAGTATTTGAATAAAATTACTGTTTGTAAAGCACTTTTTTTGTAGTCAATTAATTTATCTTGTCAAACTTCAATAGATGGCAGCACGAGTGTTCTATCGATCATTATTTGAATTATGTTTTAATGAAGTTTATTCTAATTGCCAATAGATGGGTACTTTATAATCTATCTGCCGAAGCATTAAATTAAAATGGAATTATAAGTTTCTTTTCAATTGTAAGAGTGTCTCAAGACTGCCATCTATCGAGAATTCTGCTTCGCTTTCATAAATTAAAATGTCTTGTGGCGTCATCTATCATTTACTGCTTTAAATATTCTAAATGAAGATTATTTACTCGGATTTAATTATAGGTTTCCCCCTTTCCCCCTCTCAATAAAATGTATACAGTTTATTTGATGCTGTGTTAACATATTCGGACATATTTCTTATGTTATGACTATTTTTCACTGGAGGAAAAAAAAATTCAGGGCGGGTAAAAAACTGCTCATCTATTTTCCCTCCCTGCATTTCAATAAATTGCAAAATTCCATTCTTTTTTCATTTTTTTCATATATTTTGTTCAAATTTTCAATCGTTCATGAAATACTTTTTATTCATCCACTCAAGCTCAAATACATTTTTTGAACTGGATGGCACTTGATGTTCATACAGTTTTTTCAAATATTAATTAATTCATTTTAGTTTTATATAGGAGAAAAAAAATTCTTTTATATAAGATACTTAGCAGGATATAAATTGGGGAATAAATGCCGTCAGTGGCGAAGCGTGTAGATCGTTGGAAAAAAATTTCTTGGAAATAAATTAAATAATGGAAACGCTGGAAATAAATTAAAAACGAAAAAAAAGCGAATAAAAAGTAACAAACAAAAATAATAGTCCAACACCCTATATAGAAAGGAAAATAACAAGGAAATTCGCTTTCTATTTTTTCACTTAACAGTGTGATTCTGTCCTATGTATATACATATTTATATTAATTATGATTATTTAATAAAAAGTAACTAAAATTAAAAAAAATTTTGTCGCCCTAAGTAGGAATTGCTCATTTTTTATTTCATTATTCATAAGTTTATTAATGTTTCTTTGCCTTTTTACACACATTCTACTTGACATCTTTTTCCATCTGAAAGTGAGTCTTTGCTTATTTCCTTTATAATTTATTTAATACTTTTTAGAGACTAATTTCATATACTATGTTAACTGCTATACTAGCAGCTAGTTGTGTCAGGATGAAATACTCCCTTTCTAATTATATTAATTTTATTTACTCTATGAATACATACATGCACATGGCACCCTGTGCCTCTACTACAATAGTATTAATATTTAGAAGCCAAGGTCCGGTCCCTGACCGTCTGTTTTGATCTGACGCTCCTAGCGTTCACCTCGTAGTCTGAAGATCTCACCTTACCACACTGGACCACACAGTCAAGGTCACAGTTACCAGTTATAACCGTGACCTCTCGCGGTTATATATTAATAATAATTAAACCTTACATATATAATTTCATTATTTATAAGTTATTCAATGTATCTTTGTCTTCTACCAATATTCCATTTAACATTTTTTTTTTTTTTTACATATAAATAAATTATAAAATTATGTTTTCTATAAATTTCATGATCATTTGTTTAATTCTTTTTTTTTTTAATTACTGTCTTCTTTTTCGTAAAATGCATCCGTCATTGTATTAATGCTATATTTTTGTGATAAATGTTGTAGCAGCTCATACATTAAAGAATTTAAAACAAAAGTTGATACATTCTAGCCTCTTTTAACTAATATGTATAATTGAAATCTTTAAAGTCATATTTTTCCTCGCATTTCTGAAATGATAATAATTGATGTTTTTATAATTCACTTTGGTTTTTGTCTTTCTTTATAATGCTTTCAAATATTTACAAAAATATTCTATCTAAATTATATAATGAATATTTCCACACAGGTAATATTGCCGTACCTAGATGAACTTCATAAATTTAGGAAATCAATAAATTAAGATTAAAAATCTCCATTTGTTATAAGAAATTTAATAAAATAAATATTTCAACTTGTTTGTTGTAAATATTGTAAATACTTCTTTTAATGAATTATGACTTCCTCATTCTTTTATATTATTAATGCTCATTTATGTTTATTTAACACAATCAACAAATTTGAAAAAAAAAAAAAAAAAAAACTCCTTATCTGCAATACATTCAAATTACAGTTTATATCAATGTCCATTTTAAAAAAATTATATGAGTACAGAATTTTTAATGTTCAATTATTAGATACTATTAACTTGATGCATTAAAATATATTATAATAGCATTTTGCTGCAATGACAAAAAAAAAAAACGAATTTGATTTTTAGTGTATTACTTAAAAAGCAATGAAAAACGATCCATTTAAAAGATATATCATTTGGATTATACACTATAAAGATAATGTTCTAGATATAAAGATTAGGTTCAATGGTATTAAATATGCTGCCTAACAATTAGTTTTATTTTGAAAATGATCCTAAAACAGGAAGTCAATATTTTGATTCCTTTTAAATTGGTTTTCATTCAGGAAAATTATAACATTTATAGTGGTGTTTTTCTTTTAAAATCACTACATCCTAGTATGCAGGTCATAGAGTATAACAGAGAGAATAAAAATGTGAAATATAAACAACTCAAATTCCTTCTCTCTTTGTAAAAATAAAGAACCTTAAACAACAAAATTCCTCGAAGAGTCGTGTTAAAACAAAACAGCGAAAGGAAAGTACTCACGGCCTGGGAGGAAAAAGGAAACGGGCGCATTTAAGCTGTCTTGAAAACTGTCCTTTTATTTCATTCTCATCGTGATTGCAGCAATTCTAACACAGAAGAATTACCGTGGAAACGCTGCTTAAATGAGTTTATAGTTGCCTATTTTTAAATAAAGAACATTGTTATGAGATTATATAGTTACTCAACTATTATTTAGTGTATTATATGTACGTATATGGATATGTAATTTAATATAAATATCAGGTTAATAAAATAAAGTTAAAAAAAAACCGCATTTCTTTTCATTTATTAGTAAAATGACTTGTCATGTGACTCATCCTGCATGACTTTTCATTCATCAGCACTTAGTAGCAGCAACTATACGAGTCCAAAAAGTAAGACCCATTTTCAATTTAGAATTTCCGGGGCTTGTGGAATTTCTATATTCTTTTCTTTTTGAGGTTGCAGGCACTGTCCTTGACATCTGTGTGAAATGTGACGTCAAAGTATTCATTAGTGTTTGAGTTACGCTTGGCTTTTCGACACGCTGAAATGGATTCCGGCGATTTTTGAAATGTCCGAATGAATTGAGCAAAGAACTTGCATTCAATTTTGTTTGCGGAAACGTATAGAATGTTGAAGAAGGCATTCGGAGAGCACTCCTATATCGGAAAGAAACGTTTACAAGTGCTATAAACAGTTCAAAGAAGGCACGCAACTCGTTGAAGACGAAGAGCCCTCTGCTCGACCATCAACCTCAATCGACGAGGCTCACGTCCAAAAAAAAATAAAGGTTTGGTGCTTGCAAACCGTCGATTTACAATTAGAGACCTTGCTGATGATGTTGGAATTTTCAAAAGGATCGGTCAATTCCATTGTGGGCTTCAAACGCGTCAAATCTCGATTGGTACAGAAAACACTGAATGCGCCAGCTCACACTGCATTGATTCTTTGTGACTTTTCGCCAAAAAAGAAACCCATATCGTTCCACAACCACCGTTTTAACACCATGCGATTTCTGGCTATTCCCTTATCTCAAAAGACCACTCCTGAGATACCGTTTTGAATCGATTGAAGAGATTTAACGTGATTCGCCGAGTGCTTTGAAGGCCATCCCTGCATCCTTTTTTAGCATGCATTGAGAACAGGAAAAAAAGTTGGCATAAGTGCATTTTGTCTGGAGGGGACTACTTTGAAGGCGATGGAATAAATGTGGAAGAATAAATAAAAAGTTATTGAAAAAAAATAATTGATCTTACTTCTTGGGCACAGTAGTGTATATAGAAGTATATAGTTATTTAACTATTACTTGGCGTGATATATGTACGTATATGGTTATGTAATGGTGTATAAATATCATGTTAATAAAATAAAGTATAAAAAAAAACATGACTTTTCATTCATCAGTAAAATGACTCGGGAATCAAACATGCATGACTTTTCAGTCGTCAGCACTTAGCAGCAGCAAATATATACAGTGAAACTCGATATATTGAGTTCATAGCGATCGTACCAATCATATAAACTTGATGACATTTTGGTTTAAGGTATTTTGAGGTAGGCTCTCAAGAATCATATGAAAAAAAAACTATTAAACTCTTACAGTTACGGTTACAGGGACACGATTTCAAACGATTTCACGATTTTCCTTCTATTAGCTCATACGCTCCCTATATATATATTCAAATTTTCAAACGTTCATTAAACACTTTTTATTCATCCACTCAACTTCAAATACATTTTTTTAACTTGTAGTGTATGACACTTGATGTTATTACAGTTTTTTCAAATATTAATGCATTCATTAGATTGAATTAGTTAATTTTAGTTTTGTTTAGATTTAAGTTGCATATATCTACCAACAGATGGCGCCAGATAAAACTTAAAAAAATGAATGAAAATTATTTATAAAGGACTTTCTGCAATATAATGAAAAAAAGTTGGAATTGATTTTTTATATTACTTGTTTAATTGCGATCGAATATCTATAGTGAAAAGCCATAAATAGCGCTGGTACGCTAACTGTAGCATGAAAATCTCCGGCTTTAGACAGACTAAGAAGAAAAGTGAAAACTATCAGTAAAGACAAAGAAGCAACAAAATGCAAAACATTTTAATGTGTTTCACACATTTTCTGAGTCACCTCTTTCACACGTGATGATACTTTACAAATAGCACATGGTGGACAGCACGTATGTGCCATGGTAAGAGAAATCAGTTAAACCTGATATCTGGTAGCATTTTTCAAATCAGATGCAGTTTAAACAGATCATATCAGATGCGGATTAAATGCATACACTTTAGATTTCAGGTATTCCTACAGCGAAATGCTATATCTGACGTCGTGTGGATGCTCTCGCTCATTTGTAAGGTCGTCTGTAAAACATTTTTTAACGCAAAAGTTTGGCGACAGAATTATCTACCACCATTTCACATTTCCGTGGCCGCCAAATTCATCCGATCTTACTCCAATGGATTTCTATCTGCGTGGGATACCTAAAATCTAAAGTGTCATCGCGTGTGAAGGAGGTCGCGTGTAAAAGCTGTGAAATGCATTAAAGTGTTTTTCTTTCTGATACTAGCGGTTCGAAATCGTGTCACTGTAACCTTAACTGTTAAGAGTTTAACTGTGTAAAAGTTACTTGTGTCACCTTAACTTTTAAGAGTTTAACTGTTGCTTCTCATAAGATTCTTGAGCGTATACTCAAAATACCATAAACCAAAATTTCATTCAGTTTCTATCAATATTACGATAGCTAGGAACTCATATATCGAGAAAGTTTTTCATAGGCACCCTGAACATATATATATTTACATATATATAGATAGATAGATAGATAGATTGCCTACACATTTTTCATTTTAGTTAAGAGGTTTTCGTATGACATTTTTCCCACCGTGCTTCTGAGAAATACTGCATCACTCAATCAAGTTCCAAGTAGCTCATCCCTCTTCTCAAACTGCTTATTACTTTATATTACACGTTCCAGCACAAATTCCCACCTTCTGAAATATCGCTCACAGATGACTAGCCATAGTCTTTCATCCAATCCCTCTCTAATTACGCTGTCACGTGGCCACGTTGTGTCGCGGTTGTTAAACAGCCACGTAGTTGTGTCGCAACATTCGAATTTTTCTGTGAAACCAGCTGCTCTACTGAATTGCTGTTTTTCTCGCCAGGCCTGTCCAACTTTAAGTTCGTGTGCTAAGAAAGCACCATCTGTGTTGGGGTAAGGGAAACGGAAGTACTGCTAACGAGAAAAGGATTCTGATGAAAAAGAAAAACAACTCATTCGCTTAACATAACGTTTTCAATAAGTTCTGATATAATTTCATCTTTTAACAATTGGAAGAAAACAATTCTTCAATTAAAAAAATAATAATGGCTCAATTTGCAGAAGTGAGCATGGAATAACATGACAGAGCATGATGACATGATCACACTTAAGAATTTGACTGAGGGTTAACAATCATTTAAGAATAGGCTGAATGTCAGATATAGCTGTTTTTTTTATAAGATGGGAAATTTTCTACCTATATTTGGAATTCCTTAAAGAAACCTTTCGTCTATAAGTAAAAGAATTTTGACACTTTCCAAAAAATTGACGTTTGCTGATCATTTCTTCTAATATTTTAGTGCGGATTATTTAAATTACAAGATATCTGAGAAGGTTTATCGAAATCAATGCTAAGCGAAAATCATTGTTTAACTAATAAAAGTAAATTTGAATTTAATTTGAAATTAGGATTGCTTTTAAGATTAATAACTAAAATGATTCACATTTTAATATAGGAATCGAACTTCATAATATTTGTAATAAAATCAAATGTTAAAAAAATCATAACTTATTCCCTGAAAATAAAAATAAAAATGTGAGGTTTTTTACCCGAATTACTCTCGCATATATATATATATATATTGCTATTTTTCTTTAATTAGTATTGTTATTTAAAATTGAAGATTCATCTATATCAATATTTATGATGTAGCAAATTCATAAGTATTTGAATGAACGAGAAAATAAATTTTTTCATTTCATTTTAAAAATGTTTACGAAATTCATGGGCTTTGAAAGATCCTATTCATTCTTGTAATTCTTGAAATTATTGTTTTCGCATTAATATTTCAATGTCTTTCTAAATAAATTTTTCATTCTTTTTGAATTCTTGAAATTATTGCTTTCGCATTGATATTTCAATGTCTTTCTAAATAAATTTCTATTCATTCTTTTTGAATTCTTGAAATTATTGCTTTCGCGTTTATGTTCCAATGTCTTAGAAATTTATTTAGGGAAAGTTAATTTTAATTGAAATGAATAAGTGGAATTGACATCACAATTCTATAAGTTTCATTATTCTCATTCAATTTATAATGCATATTTAATAAGTACAAATATTTTTGGCTTATTGTTCACAAACCTTTCAGAATTTTTTTTTCCATATTTGGATTTAATTTGAAATATTTTTAATTTTATGTTTTTTTTTAAAAATCAATTTTATGTTCCATTTCTTTTAATATATATATATTATATATGTATATATTATTGCATTTGAATGTCTTAATGTCATGCTTTATGACTTTTTTCAATTAGATTTATTTGAATTACTTTTACAGGAGAAATTGGGACGAGATTATACAATGCGTGGTAAATTTTCCTTTGTTTTTGCACAGTTTACTACAATAATAATATCATTTACCAAAATGGGTCTCGTCAAATTGATTGTGTATGTGCTATTCCTCAAATTAACATCAATAATCGTCTATTACCTAACAATAATAAACGTCTAAATAAGCAATTAACAATAAATGGTTTTAATAAACAAATGTTTAATTACATCAATAAATATTTATACTTATTATTTGAGGATGTTTATTACATAAAATTCCTCAAATTAACATCAATAAACGTTTATTACCTAACAATAATAAACGTTTAAATAAACAATTAACAATAAGTGGTTTTAATAAACAAATGTTTAATTACATCAATAAATATTTATACTTAATATTTGAGGATGTTTATTACATAAAATTCCTCAAATTAACATCAATAAACGTTTATTACCTAACAATAATAAACGTTTAAATAAACAATTAACGGTAAAAATAAGCGGTTTTAATAAACAAATGTTTAATTACATCAATAAATATTTATACTCAATATTTAAGGATGTTTATTACATAAAATTACTCAAGTTAACATCAATAAACACTTATTACCTAACAATAATAAACGTTTAAATAAACAATTAACAATAAACGGTTTTAATAAACAAATGTTTAATTACATCAATAAATATTTATACTTAATATTTGAGGATGTTTATTACATAAAATTCCTCAAATTAACATCAATAAACGTTTATTACCTAACAATAATAAACGTTTAAATAAACAATTAACAATAAACGGTCCAGAATATTCACTTCGCTGCATTTATGTAACCCTCTTAATATCTCATCAGTGTTGAAACGACTTTTAGACTTGATTTTATTGTTCTTTTCTATTCATCTTGAAAGTTTTAGCAGCATCTTTCACGAAATGCCATTTACAGCAGAGAAGTTTGATTCCGTCATTATCTAGAACAGGGGTCTCCAAACTTTTTCGGTCGCCGGCCAAAAATTGAAAAAAAAAAAAAAAAATGGTTGGCGGGCCAAGAAAAATTTTGCTAAAATTTTAAAAACAATATTACAATTTAAATATGTCAATGAGATGAATGAAATCGAGATTTCATTTTTAAAAGTTCCTTATAGTGAGAATCGAAGTGTGAACCTCACTATAAGGAATCACAAATGCTGATCTGTCAGTCTACTTTTGAAATAATTCTTTCCAAGAGTCATAGTTGAAAACACTTGTTCACATATATCAGGTGAAGCAAACACAGCACTGATTTTCTGGCCGTGAGATATTGAATTTGGGAAACCTACTTTCGATATTGATGTGTAAAACTCTAATTTTGGCATATTTAGAAACAACTGCTTGAGATGATGGTTAGAATGTAACTCAATTAATTCAACTTGAAAATCCTTTCCGATTAAAAGCAGTCTGTGCTATTTCCGTCGATTTAGGTTTTGTAGAACAAAAATTGAGAAAGTGAAAAAATTATCAGTCCTTTAAAAAAAGGAAAAAAAAATATTTAATCAAAGTAGAAAAGGAGATGGATATATAATGTATAAATATATATTTCTTTTAATTTGCCTCTGACCAGCAAATTAAAATTCTATCCGCGGGCGGGATAGAATCCTCCGGAGGGCCGGATTTGGCCCACGGACCGTAGTTTGGAGACCCCCGATCTAAAAGTTCTAAAGATATCATCAAGAGTCAATACAATGAAATGCGAGCTCTAACTTCAGAAAAACAGCCAAAGAAATGGACGAACTTGTTTCAGGAGCAAGAGAAAATAATTACTCTGCTGCAATTCACACAGAATATTCTAACATTTTCTACAAAAAAAAAAAAAAAAAAAAAAAAAAAAATCACCCTATACTACATTCGTGAAAATTTCCATAATTGTGCAAAAAATGCGGATAATTTATCTGAGTGACTGTATTTTTATTATTAATTATTTGAGTGAATTATTTGTATTTTTGAACATTATATTTGTCTTCGTTGCGAATTCATTATTTTGCAAGTTAATTGATTCGCGATTAATTGTTGTTAATGCTGCAAATTAAGTAATTGAGAATAATTGTTGTTTATGTTGCGAATTAATTAATTCAGATTAATTGTTATTAATATTGCAAATTAATTGCTTGAGATTAATTGTTATTAATGATGCAAATTAAGTAATTGAGATTAATTGTTGTTAATGTTGCAAATTAAGTAATTGTGATTAATTGTTGTTAATGTTGCAAATTAAGTAATTGAGATTAATTGTTGTTAATGTTGCAAATTAAGTAATTGAGAATAATTGTTGTGAATGTTGCGAATTAATTAATTCAGATTAATTGTTATTAATGTTGCAAATTAATTGCTTGAGATTAATTGTTAATAATGATGCAAATTAAGTAATTGAGATTAATTGTTGTTAATGTTGCAAATTAAGTAATTGAGATTAATTGTTGTGAATGTTGCGAATTAAGTAATTGAGAATAATTGTTGTGAATGTTGCGAATTAATTAATTCAGATTAATTGTTATTAATGTTGCAAATTAATTGCTTGAGATTAATTGTTATTAATGATGCAAATTAAGTAATTGTGATTAATTGTTGTTAATGTTGCAAATTAAGTAATGAGATTAATTGTTGTTAATGTTGCAAATTAAGTAATTGAGATTAATTGTTGTTAATGTTGCAAATTAAGTAATTGAGAATAATTGTTGTGAATGTTGCGAATTAATTAATTCAGATTAATTGTTATTAATGTTGCAAATTAATTGCTTGAGATTAATTGTTATTAATGATGCAAATTAAGTAATTGTGATTAATTGTTGTTAATGTTGCAAATTAAGTAATTGAGATTAATTGTTGTTAATGTTGCAAATTAAGTAATTGAGATTAATTGTTGTTAATGTTGCAAATTAAGTAATTGAGAATAATTGTTGTGAATGTTGCGAATTAATTAATTCAGATTAATTGTTATTAATGTTGCAAATTAAGTAATTGAGATTAATTGTTGTGAATGTTGCAAATTAAGTAATTGTGATTAATTGTTGTTAATGTTGCAAATTAAGTAATTGAGATTAATTGTTGTTAATGTTGCAAATTAAGTAATTGAGAATAATTGTTGTTTATGTTGCGAATTAATTAATTCAGATTAATTGTTATTAATATTGCAAATTAATTGCTTGAGATTAATTGTTATTAATGATGCAAATTAAGTAATTGAGATTAATTGTTGTTAATGTTGCAAATTAAGTAATTGTGATTAATTGTTGTTAATGTTGCAAATTAAGTAATTGAGATTAATTGTTGTTAATGTTGCAAATTAAGTAATTGAGAATAATTGTTGTGAATGTTGCGAATTAATTAATTCAGATTAATTGTTATTAATGTTGCAAATTAATTGCTTGAGATTAATTGTTATTAATGATGCAAATTAAGTAATTGAGATTAATTGTTATTAATGATGCAAATTAAGTAATTGTGATTAATTGTTGTTAATGTTGCAAATTAAGTAATTGAGATTAATTGTTGTTAATGTTGCAAATTAAGTAATTGAGATTAATTGTTGTGAATGTTGCGAATTAAGTAATTGAGAATAATTGTTGTGAATGTTGCGAATTAATTAATTCAGATTAATTGTTATTAATGTTGCAAATTAATTGCTTGAGATTAATTGTTATTAATGATGCAAATTAAGTAATTGAGATTAATTGTTGTTAATGTTGCAAATTAAGTAATTGAGATTAATTGTTGTTAATGTTGCAAATTAAGTAATTGAGATTAATTGTTGTTAATGTTGCAAATTAAGTAATTGAGAATAATTGTTGTGAATGTTGCGAATTAATTAATTCAGATTAATTGTTATTAATGTTGCAAATTAATTGCTTGAGATTAATTGTTATTAATGATGCAAATTAAGTAATTGTGATTAATTGTTGTTAATGTTGCAAATTAAGTAATTGAGATTAATTGTTGTTAATGTTGCAAATTAAGTAATTGAGAATAATTGTTGTGAATGTTGCGAATTAATTAATTCAGATTAATTGTTATTAATGTTGCAAATTAATTGCTTGAGATTAATTGTTATTAATGATGCAAATTAAGTAATTGAGATTAATTGTTGTTAATGTTGCAAATTAAGTAATTGAGATTAATTGTTGTTAATGCTGCAAATTAAGTAATTGAGAATAATTGTTGTGAATGTTGCGAATTAATTGCTTGAGATTAATTGTTGTTAATATTGCAAATTAATTGCTTTTAAGTTTTTATTGTATTTAATTGCATTAATTTTAATTAAATTTTCTTTTAAAGTGTTTATTATTTTTATATCATTTTCATACATTTTAATTTTTCTAACCAATACTAAACAATAAATTTTGATTCATAGTCTAGAAGGCGATGTAGATGTTTTATGATAATACAATAATACGAATCATCAGTGTATTTCAAGATTAAGAGGCTTCTTTAATTTTCACAACTGTAGTTCGTGGTACAATTAAAAAATTTTCTTATTGGTTTTCTTTGCAAAGTAGTGTCCAGTTTTTGTCCATTATTTTAGTGGTAGTATTTTTTATTTATTTTTTTCTACAGATATTTTCAATTTTGAACAAAATATTTTAGAGATGAAAATAGGATTGTTTTTTAATCTTAAAGTACTTACAGACTATTTATCTTTGATGAAAATGTTATGTTAGGAAAACTATTTCGAAACAGTTGTGATAAATAGTTAAATAAAAGCAAATTATACTAATTTTAAATAAAATTATTCCAAAAAATATAAATATTAAAATGTTTCAAAAAGATACACAGTTTGTAAAATCAGAATAAAAAAGGCGAAGAACTCGGCAATATGTTATTTTGTGGAAAGCTATTTTAAAATGTCTAAAATTTAACCAAAAATAGACAGATCAAAATAAAAAAATTTGTTGCGAGTTGTCATATATATTTTCTTCATCGCTTTACCTTTTAAACGGAGTTTTAAAAATATCATTTTGGAAAATGAAAAACCCTTTAATCACTTAATGGATCACTTTAATACTGCGTTAAAAAATCATTGAAGGGTTGACGTTTTCACTCGGACGGCGAAATCATGGATATTGTTCGGAGCAGAATGTTAACCTGTTGAAAAGTTGAATGTGCCTGTTGAAAATTAAACGTCTATTGCAAATAACAGGTGGTCTGAAAGGTTCGTAGGCTGACACATAAATGGCGCTACTAGCATTAAATCCATATGAATTTTAGTTAGTCCTAACCTTCAAAAGACACGTGCATAAATTTGACAGCTGTTGCACTATTAGTATGTGAGTTATAGCATTTTTAGTGTTCATCACTTGCAGTCCACTCGGCTGACTGTCGATTGGACTGCGGTGTGAAATGATGGAGCCATGTTTCATCCATTGTCACATATTGACTCAAAATTTCGGGTTTATTACGATTGAACAGCTCCAAACATTGCTTAGAATCATCAATTCGTTGTTGTTTTTTGGTCGATTGTGAGCTCGCGTGGCACCCACTTTGAACAGAGCTTTCGCATATCCAAATATTCATTCACGATATGTCCAACATGTTCCTTTGATATCTTTAGGGTCTCAGCTGTCTCAATCAACTTCACTTTACGGTTATCGGAAATTATTTTGTGGACTTTTTTGATGTTTTCGTCGGTAACAGCCTCTTTGGAGCGTCCACTGCGTGCTTCGTCCTCGGTGCTCATTTCACCTCGTTTAAATTTAGCAAACCACTTCTCTACGGTTGATTTCCCTGGTGCAAAGTCCGAATAATGTTTATCAAGCCAAGCCTTGGCTTCAATAGTATTTTTTTTCGCCAAAAAGCAATGCTTTATTAACACACGAAATTTCCTTTTTATCCTTTTTTCCAAACTAACAAAAGTTGCTTCACTAAAAATGCTATACCTCACATACTAATAGTGCAACAGCCGTCAAATTTATACACGTGTCTTTTGAAGGTTAGGGCTAACAAAAAATCATATGGATTTAATACTAGTAGCGCCATCTATGATTTTCCAACTCTAAGTCGCTGCCCAACTGGCCATCAGGCCGCTAATAGTCATTCAGGAGATTCAGTTTATTGAATTCCAAGAAATTATAAAATAAATTTTCTAGTTTTTTAACGAGAAATGTTTTTATCCAATATTTTATGTTCTGTATAATTAATCAACCACATAAAAAAATTAAAATCTGATGTATAAAGTATAAATTACTGATTCAAAAATGATAACGGTAGAATTTTAATGTATTGTATGCACTTTATATTATATATGGAACATTATTTCAAACGATTGTTTTATGATTTTTAAATTCCTACAATTAGTTCACACTCTCCCTGTATATATCTTGTTCACATTTTCATTCGTTCATAAAATACTTTTTATTCATCCACTCAAGTTCAAAGACATTTTTTTAACTTGTAGTGGATGACACTAGATGTTAATACAACTTTTTCAAATATTAATTCATTAATAAAATTTAATTAATTAATTTTAATTTTTATATGGATTTTTTCATTCTGGGTTCTAGTCTGAGTCAAGGAGGGAACAAAATGGAAAATGAAACAGTTAAATAATTGAGTGAGAGAGATAGAAAGTGTGTGTGAGAGAGAGAGAATTTTTTTCTAACTTAAAAAAAAAAAAAAAAAAAAAAAAAATTATTTATAAAAGGACTTTCTGCAATAGAGTGAAAAAAAGTATGACTTGACTTTAAAATTTGTTTTATATTATTTGTTATTATAGAATATTATGGGACGCCTTTTATATAATGAGATTCGAATGATGCGTAGGAATTGATTTTTGAGCTCTTAAATGCTAAGGTGCAAGTATTTTCATGAACGACGCAGTTTGCTTCAACAAGTATATGCTTTATTTACAAATATTTCATCGAACAATTCAGATGCAATTATACGAGAGAGATAAACTGGACTCATCAGATTCAACAACGAAAATGGCAAATGGATTTTTTCAAAACAGTCATTAGAACACAATTACAAATTCAATTTAAATTCATTTTTTTAAAGAATTTTGTAACATTTTTATACCCTCCTAAAGCTTTAATTCCATTTCAATTGATAAAATTAATAACATATCTTGCAAAGAGTGTAATTTTGAAGACATTAGTAAATTTCGTTTTTCAGAAATTAAAATTCTCATGATAAATGATGATAAAATTTAAAAAAAAATAATAAATATTTTGTAAAAGTTATCCATCGAGATATTTATAGTCTCAATTTAGACTCACATAAACGAAGGAAACTTTTGAACATTTAATAAATGTCAAATTTAATGTTTCAAATGAGTTGGGCGCATTGACTGTTTAGAAAAGTTGTTTATCTCTCTGTAAAATGGCGAGGCGTGTGTGTGTGTGTGTTGGCTCCTCCGTTGCGCAGATCCATGATTGCGACTTTCGTGGCAACTGCTTCAAGCGACTGCTTCGAGCAGGGCAGAGTGGATTTCAAGTTAAGATCTGCAAAGGGTAAATATTAGATATTGCAATAGAAAAAACAATAAAGTAGTCAAGAGTAAAATATAGAACAGCCAATGCATTAAGCGCAAGATATAGAATAGTCCCAACAATAATCAACAGCAAGGTATAGAATATTTAAGACAATCTCAAGAATAAGATTTAGAATATTTAAGACAAACGTCAACAAAAATAGCATAAAGAATAGTCAAGAAAATAATTTAAAATAAAATATAAAATAGTCAAGAGTACAGAATTGTTACGACAATAGTCAATATGAAGTATTCAAGACAATAGTCAAGAGTAAGGTACAGAATAGCCAAGACAATTGTTAAGATATACAATAGCAATGTACAGTAATCTAGGGTAAATATGGGTCTTAGGTATATTCCTGAGGTCGTCATTTTTACCACGGAACAGTGTATAGGTTTTACCCAAAAATTCTTTCTCCTTAATTCTTTAAGTTAATTTTTGTTTATATTCTAAGATAAATAAACTCGCTTTTTAATTCTTACATTTTTTACATCTTATTTTTATTAAATGATTCATTTGGCTGTTCAATGGCTGTTTACTACGAAACATTCAAAGAATATTTAGAGCTTTTGAAAATTTAAAAATATTTGAAAGTTTGAATTTAACCAAAATACCTACATGGAAAAGTCAAAGTGTCATGGATGCGCCGAATGAAAAGGGATATATTAATTGTCACCAAGACACATAAATATTTCATGAGTATCACCTATTTCATACTAAATGACATCCTGGAAAATGAATGGAACTGCGGTAATTTTTTAACCGAATTTTGTTTGATAGAATTGTTTAAACCGGGATAGTTTCAAACCGGGATTCGTTTGATAGAATTGTTATGAATACCGGGTGGTATTCTGGTTTCAAATGCATTGGGCCACTGATACCTAAGAAACACTTAAAATGTATAAACTTTATTGAATCAAATGTACATGTTTTTAAATTTACATTTTAAATTATCAAATGTATAAATTTTATGAAATCATTGTACTTCATTGAGAGGTAGTATACATCAAGTAGAATTAGTATTTCTTACTACATTACATCCCAATGAATAGCATAGTGAATGGAATTGTGATAATTTTTTAACAGAATTTCATTTGATAGGATTGTCTAAGCACTTTCCCACCAATAACATAAATTTTCATATGAAATTATGCAAATTAATAATTATTTATATACTATTATATAAATTTTCATATTTTTTATGCTACATAAATTTTCGCTGCCTAATTTCTATATTTAAACTTATTGGCGCAGTGTTTTTCCACCAGTTGTGAGTGTCAGTGGATAATGGAACTTACTCGTATCAGTGGGTCCTAGTGGAAGTATCCTGCATCATGGGGTTCGGGCACATCTTCATGCAGGTGGAGGAATTCGTGGGCGTTGGAGTGGAAACCTACGCTGGCGGGCTGCTGGTTGGCGGTGCCTGGCTCGTTGGTCTTGATCTCGGCGCGGAATCCTTTGTCGTCGGCGACGTAATGGACCTCACGGTGGACACCCTTCTCGTCCACGAACCCGTAGCTGCCCTTCACGTTGCCGTGTCCATCGCTGGCCTCCTCGCGGTGCTGCTCGCCGTGGTGGTCCTTCACGTGGTACCCGAAGTGGTAGGGCTGGGGCTCGTGGTGCTGCGTGAAGGAAAAATAACAGAGAAAAGTGAGTCCCACTCAAAGTGTAATGTAGTAATTAAATGAAGTAGACATTTGTCAGTCTGAAATCAACATGCACGTAACGTGTTGAGTATATAGTTCAGCAACTCGTTTAAGCCATGTTTATGTAGGCGACTCGTCACTATGTTTAATTGAAGAAAAAAAAGTAGTCACATATGACTTTGGTGTATGCTTGTGACGAGAAATGTGTGAGAAAGAGAACCTCATACTTTTCATAGATACTTAAGAATTGTTTTATCTATTATACTGAATGAATATAGAGTGTTTTAGAATCTATTTTAGAATAGGCGTGGTTCAGTCGCCAGATGTTTGTCACACTCTGCAACATGTTAGATTGTTAGCATAGGTGATAGTTATATAACAGATTAAATTGATAATTTTTATTTTGATCCGTGGCTACACCCCTTATCTGTTGATCAGAAATCATTTTAATATTTAAAATTAGTTTTATACATGATATATCAGGGTTTTGTAGCTGAAGTTATGCGATGGCAATTTGGCAATTTTTTTTTCGGGGTGGGGGGTGACTATATATACCATTGGTAAGAAAGGAATAAAATGACCTATTCTAGTAAGATTTTCAAAAACAAATTCATTTATTTAAAACTCTAAATAAATGTAAATTGAATATTTCTAAATATTCTTTGTATTTCTACTGTAAATATATATATTTTTTAATTTTTGCACAGTTTACGGGAATTATGCATACTATCCTAACTATTATTATACATTATTCTGCAAAATTTATGAAGCATTTTTTAAATTTTGTGAGGTAGAATATGTATGTAACCGCATATTCTTGATCAATAAATATACTTATATTAGAAAGCCTCTGGAGCCTCTGTTAATATATATTAACAGAGTCTCCAGATATTACACTAACAAAGGCTCCAGATATTACATTAATAAAGGCTCCAGACATTACGTTAACATAGGCTCCAGATATTACAATAACAAAGGCTCCTACTACTATTAATACTACTATACCACATGACAGTGCCTAGAACTAAGTTGCCCCTTTACAGTTTGGGAATGATGTGGGTGAACAAAAGTCTGATTGGCCTCTGTGACGTTCTGCGGTCATATGAGACTGGGACCTACGGTTTAAAGTGGATTCCGAACCAATACAAGCATCCATGGCACCGCCGGGATTCAAATCCGATACCTGTGGTACCGAGCGCCAGAGTGCTAGACACTCGGTCATCAGGCCCCTTAACAAAGGCTCCAAATGTTACGTTAACATAGACTCCATATATTACACCAGAGGTCTCCAAACTCTTCAGCCTTAGGGCCATACTGTTTACTCCAGTAAGTACCGAGGGCCAAAACCGTTTTAATTTTTCTTCCATTATCTATAATTTCTAGACTATTCCGTTCCTGGGGGATTTTCAGGTAAAAAATCATATGTTTGATTCAGGATATATACATTCCAAACATCGATATACATACATATGCAATACACTTTACCCCAACATAACTAACTACCCAGGGTAACCGCGGGATGTTCACTAATTTAGAATGCTAGTGGGATTCATTTCAATTATTTGTTAGTTGTTATGCTTAAATTAAATTTTCTGCGTATTATGCTTGTCATTAAGCTTTACCTAGCAAGTAAATAAAACCGAGTTATTATCATTCTGTGTTTTTTTTGATCGAACTTATTACAGAAACAATAAACTATTTGCGGTCGCGGGCCGGATTGATGACATTGGCGGGCAGGATTGATGACATTGGCGGGCCGGATTTGGCCCGCGGGGCGTAGTTTGGAGACTCCTGTATTACACTAACAAAGGCACCAGGTATTACATTGGCCAAAATCGCCCCATATTCGCGTTATTAAAGTGTCTGTTGATGATGACATCGTGCGATCAAAGCTACTTTAATCATGCACTTGATGAATACCATCTTTCTTGTTCTGCGTGTCAGTTAGTTTGATAACAAATTTTTACGTGAGTAATTTCTATGGTTCATTGCGTCTCACTGTGAATGAGTTATCGCATGATTAAGTCATTAGGTGACTAAAATGACTAATTAATTAACTTGAAGTTTATTTTAAATCAGAATTAATTCAATGAACTAATTTCAGTGATGCCTGAAGTATTTTTACTACTTCGGTTTACAGCTTTCCGAAATGGAAGAAAAAAAAAACTGTTTATTTGAGTTGGTCCATTTAAGATCTCTGCAAAGTGGCGTGTTTTTTTGTTTTTTTATTGCAATGTGAGTCAATTCTTTTGGTTTAAATGTCATTCAGGATTTGTTTTTATACGACAACTGACTTTTAATTCCTTAAAAGATCAGATGAAAAAAATCAGAAATCAGACTCACATGGTCATCCTCTTCAGCATCATAGCCGTATCTCTCGTCGGCGAAGACCAGTGCAACCAGAGCAGCGAAAATGAAAACCTAAAAAAAAAAAGAAAATACAGCTCTAAAAAACAAATTAATCCACACTATTTTAATCAAAATTATAAAATTTGAAGTATCGTTATTTTCAAATTTCATGCATGTTTTTTTTTATTCTTGAAGAACAAAATTATTTCAATAATTTTCTAAATTGGGGAATCATGTAGAAAGACTTTGATTTTAACGATGTTCAAAGAAAAGTCAATCACTTTCATTGTCCTTATTATTGTCACAATATGTTCAACTAAGCCATAAAGCCTAAGTCTAAACCGAAAATTATAATTGATAGTAAGGAATACTTTCCAGAATTCTTTTTAAAATTTTTCCCTAATAGATTCATTTTAGATAGGTTTTTGGAATAGGATAACATCTGTGTTCTAATGCGAATAATAAACTTAAGGGTGAATAAGAAGCTCAAGAACAAATGCTATTACTTCGTAAAACGCATATGAGGCACACTAGAATTTTCATTTTTTTTCCTTATCCAATAAACACATTAGACAGATTACACAATAAGTATATGGTCAGATAATTTCAACAGGAGAAAAAACAACCTGAAATTTCTTGAATTTCTTCTGCTTCCTTCATATTGGAGGTGGAGGTTAAGTTTGTCGGTCAACGGTCATTTTGTGCACACTTTGGGCTAATTAGACTAAGACCTACAGTTTAAAGTAGATACCGAACCACTCACAAACATTCATGCCTCCGTCAGATTACGAACCTGACGCCTGTGGTACCAACGGCCAGAGTGCTAGCCAATTGGCCATCAGGCCACCTTATATTGGAGGTGGGAAGTTGGAGTTAGAAAGTCTAAAAAGTCTTCGGCTATTCAATAACACATTGCTACTTATTAATTAAGATATTTCTTATAGTCTATATGTTTTTGTAAGTTCACTTCGATTACAAGCGTAGAAATTTAGAGTTAGTGTATTTTAAGTGAGTACAAATATTACACTTTTAAGACGGTAAAAAAATACTTCGAATAGCAAAAAATTATTTCATTTTATCACAATTCAGAGTTTACAACAGACATCGCCTCTACCAGTGAGAAACTCTCACTTCAGTTGATTCACTCTACATTCATAAATATATGTATGGCAACTCTCGCCAAAGAAAGAGAGTCAATAGAGAGTTTTTGCATACCGTACGTTAGTTACCGTAGGACGTCCGTTAGCTTTTTCTCCCTAGCGCGCATGCTCATAGGAAATTGAGCGCGTGCTCAGTTTCCTATGAGCATGCGCGCTAGGGAGAAAAAGCTAACGGACGTCCTACGGTAACTAACGTACGGTATGCAAAAACTCTCTAATGTTAAAATGGTCAGTCCCTTAAGATGGTAAACAAGTAATATAAAAAAAAATCAATTCCTACTTTTTTTTTTCCTTATATTGCAGAAAAGTCCTTTATAAATCATTTTCATTCATTTTTTAAGTTTATCTGACGCCATCTATTGGTAGATAAATGCAACTTAAATCTAAAAAAAAACTATAATTAATTAATTAAATTTGACCACTGAATTAATATTTGAAAAAACTGTATTAACATCCAGTGTCATCCACTACAAGTTCAAAAAAAAATGTATTTGAACTCGAGTGGAGGAATCAAAAGTATTTTATGAACGATTGAAATTTGAACAAGATATATATAGGGAGAGTGTGAGCTAATAGTAGGAATTGAAAAAAATAATTTGATATTGCGAAAAGCATTTTATAGATAAATACGTTCTATAAAAATCATTCAGTTTATTTCACGAAATTTCTAAAATCCATTAGTAAAGGTCGTAATCCATAAAATTATGATAAAGAATCAGAAGTCGTGAGTCGGTACAAAAAATTCCATTCAGGAATCGGAAATGTCTTGGCCGACTGCCCTACACTACTGTAAACAATGACCAGACAGCACAAATCATTCGTGAAATGTAGGAAGGATAAAGAAAAAACGAATCAGTGCTTTCTTTAAACAAATGATCCCACGCTAATAATAATAACAAATTGGTACAAAAATAACATTTCATTGTTTTTTTTTTTTCCTTTTAAAAACGCGTGAATAGAATAGGATGCTTAAGGCTGTTGATGCAAATCACTCGTGAAGGAAAGCCCCGAGTCATCTTGGCCCGTTTCGGAGACGAAAAGTTCTCTGCGTGACTTATTGGGTGACTCACTGTCACGCATCAGTGGGCAAGTGAAAAGGAACGTAACAAGCCAGCGACTAAAAAACATTCCAAAGCCACTTAAAAAGAGAATAATCTCCTCTCAGGACAGACAGATCACGCCAAAATAAATCGCTACATTTCAACAAGGTAAATTCCCGTGAATTTATGCAAATAACGATTATTCAGTGAGATTATAAATAAAAAGGAAAAAACCAAATGGCCCAATTGAAGTGAGATTGAATAACATGGAATTTAGATATCCATCTAAACAAAATGAGTAAATAAATGCAGGGAAAGCAAATAAATCTCTCAATTTGAAGAACGAACTGTGAATAGTTGAATAAAGGGAAAAGAATAATCCACGCCATTTTGTATTTTTTTTTAACGTGAGTTACAATTCCTTTTGTTGTTGTTGTTTTATTGCCTTCAAGTACTAATTTTCGTTCTACTGATTGATAACTGTTGAGTTTGTCATAGAATATTGAATTTGATTTTCATGAAACAGGTTCAAAATAAACTTACTGAGAATTCATTCGAATGTGAATCAAATAGCATCATTAATTTTAATTAACAGAAATGCTTTCATGGACTTTGATTGCATCTGATGGAAATATCATGTTATTGTATTTCAAAAAGGAATAAAATTTGCGTACGGAAGAAATAAAATTTCAAAACCTGTACGAATGCAGTTGGAGAATGCTGTAAAAAAGTATTTTGGAAAACAATTCTAAAATGATCTACCCTATTAATTTAAATCAATGAAAGGAGCTATAAATATAAAAAAAGTATAAATATTTCTCTTTATAAAGTATAAATATTTCTCTAGATTATGAGTAATAAAATGAAAACGTCTCGTAAGGAGAAAAAGGAAAAAATTAATAAAAAAACATTCATTCTATATCTTTAATATATTCATTCAATCTTTATATGCTTATATACTTATCATTATAAAAATTCATTCAATCTTTATATGCTTATTTTTGAATGAAAAATAAAAGAATTTCATAAATAATATACTTATAAATAGGGTATAAAATAAAAATGCATTTATCAACAAGTAAATCTTGGGGAACTTTCAATAATTATCGATTATTCAAATATTTTTTTATCATAAAGTACAACAGAATTTTAAAGCCTACTATTTTTTTTCCCTTTATTTTCATTAAAATATGAAAACTTTCACTTTATTTATTTGTATATATAAATTTATTTTACTTATTTTATTTACATACTTATCTTAAATTAAGTTAAATTAAAGAGTTAAAATAAATTAAGCATATAACAGTTTAATTATATATTAAGGCTATTCATTTTATTCATTTCGTACACATCCATATTATCATGATGACAAATTTACTTTTGTTATATATTAATAATTAATAATAGTTTTTAACTGATAGTCTAAGCACAACTCATTGATGGCGATGGGATATTGACAAGTAATTTTTTAATTTTTATGAAAAAAAATTTAATTTTGTTAAAAATTGATAATTAATAATAGTTTTCAACTGATATTCTACACATAACACACTGATGGTGGTGGAATATTGACAAGTAATTTTTAAATTTTTTAGGAAAAAAAATTAAATTTTGTTAAAAATTGATTATGAATACTCTACAGAGTATCAGTTAGAAATAACTCATTAAATAATTATAATATATATAACTCACAATATTATTATAACTCATTAAGAAACTCAATGATAGCTTATGCAATATTAATTGATAGAAGATTCGATTAATAATTAATATTAGCAATACATCAGCCTCAACATCTATACAACAAGAGTTTGTCTATCAACAAGCATCATTGCTTTTATACAAATATAGCTCCTGCAGCATATTAAGCGTGTTCTAGGTCACATTCCGTTAAAATCCAAGCACACTGAAAGCGACTCAATAGATCCTTCGATTTCTGATGACCACCACTACAAACATCCATGGCACCGCCGGCATTCGAACCCGAAACCTGTGATATCGAACGCCAGGATGACTCGCTTTTGGAAGCGGGATCAGACAAGACCCTCCGAAAGTGAGATTTGGTTTGGTTCGCCGCTCTACGGTCATCTTGTGCACACTTTAGGCTAAAGAGACCGGGACCTACAGTTTAAAATGGATTCCGAATCACTACAAACATCCATGGCGCCGCTTTGAGCGGGATCGGACGAGATCTTCAAGAACGAGCGAACCCAGAGCAACGAAAAAGGAGGCATTTACCTTCGAGAGCATG
The DNA here is from genome assembly GCA_021605075.1 of Caerostris darwini. Taxonomy (NCBI): domain Eukaryota; kingdom Metazoa; phylum Arthropoda; class Arachnida; order Araneae; family Araneidae; genus Caerostris; species Caerostris darwini. The sequence continues at coordinate 622,584 of BPLQ01007179.1, read as the reverse complement.
GTGGATAGATTGCTATTCCAGGTGAGAGAGGGGAGATCCTGCTGTGAGGTTGGAAGGAGGTGTTTTGGATGGTTGAGAAGGAGCGACGCAGATCTTATATAGGAGTGGCGCGTCTAGAAGTGACATCGACGCAGGAAAAAAGAGGGTTAATTTTTCTCTTCCTTTTTCGGGTCGACACCGCGTCGCGCGCTCCAGCGAGCAAGCAAATGGTGCGAAACCTCTTCTTCTCTGCTGCCATGGATGCCCTCCCCCCCCTTCCTTTCTTCCAGCTCCTAGACACGCTCCGCTTGCAAACTTCACTTTCACTCAGAGTAGAAAGTTTTGGATGATCTCTCTCTCACGTTGAGCAGTCGGCCTTCCTGGGCTTCCGTCTTTGGGAAATAACTCTGAGGCACCGTACAGAAGATTGAGGAGTCGGAGTTGGTCTAAGAAACGCACCTCCAGAATCTTCTATGAAAATAGTTTTCATTTTCACAGAGTTCTAGGAATTCATTCACAGAGTTCTAGGAGTTCTAGTTCTAGGAATTCATTCACAGAGTTCTAGGAGTTCTAGTTCTAGGAATTCATTCACAGAGTTCTAGGAATTCATTTACAGAGTTCTAGGAATTCATTCATAGAGTTATACGAATCTTAACGTTAAATTGAGCTAATTAAGAATGAAATAGTACCCTTCAATAATATGCGGCCTGGTGGCCAAGTGTCTAGTGCTCTGGCCTTTGGTACCACAAGTAATACCACAAGCCATGTTTGTGAGTGGTTTGGAATCCACTTTAAACTGTAGGTCTCTGTCTGTTTAGCCCCCGTGTGCACAAGATGAACGTAGAGCGATAAACCAAACCAATCCTTCAATAATACAACCACTAGCTAAAATAGTTGGAGGAGCAATAGTTGGTTTACGAATCGCACCTTTAGTATCTTTCATAAAAATTATTTTTATTTTCACAGACTTCTATGAATCAATCTTGAAATTAAATGTTAAGGAGGTAATTAAGAATTAAATAGTACCCTTAAATAATATGCGGCCTGGTGGCCAAGTGGCTAGTGCTCTGGCCTTTGGTACCACAAGCCATGTTTGTGAGTGGTTCGGAATCCACTTTAAACTGTAGGTCCCTGTCTGTTTAGCCCCCGTGTGCACAAGATGACCGTAGAGAGACAAACCAAACCAATCCTTCAATAATACAACTACTAGCTAAAGTAGTTGCTGTTTTAGCAGCAAACCCAGCCAGTGTTGTGTGTCTTTCTTCAGCACTGAGGCTCATACAAAGCTATATCGGATCCACAATGAAAAGAGATCTTACAGAAGCTATTCTATTATTAAGAGCAAATAAGACTGAATTTATTACAAATACTCACTCAGAAAAAGGTCGGATGCTCTCTCACGTTGAGCAATCGGCCCTCCTGGGTAGTCCCCCATCGGTGGGAACTTCGTGCAGAAGATTGAGGAGTCGGAGATGGTCAAAGAATCGGACCTCCAGAATCTTTTACAGAAATCTTTTTTTATTTTCCTAGAGTTCTAGGAATGAATCTTAAAGTCAAATGTTAAGGTTATATCCTATCATCAATACATCATTATACAATTGTATCAATCATACAACCAATAGTAAAGACAGCTTCTGCTTACCCAGTTACCAGACTGACCGCAAACCCAGTCAGTGTTGAAAGACTTTTCTCAGCACTGAGACTTATCAAAAACTATCTTGGATCCACAATGAAAGGAGATCTTACAGAAGCTATTCTATTGTTAAGAACAGATGAGATTAAATATATTCCAAATAAAGCATCCTTGTCATTAAAATGTCCCATTTTCTTTAGCTTGTCTTCCAATTCTATAATACTTTAGTATTTATAAATTTGATTACTGTTGTTTATTATACAACATGTAGTCAGAACAGGAGCCGGAGTTGGTTTAAGAATCGCACATTCAGTATCTATTAATAATTTTTATTTTCCTATAGTTAGAGGAAAGAATCTTAAAGTTAAATGTTAAGAAGGCAATTAAGAATGAAAATGCATCTTTCAATAATAGGCAGCCTAGCGGCCAAGTGGCTAGCGCTCTGACCTTTGGTACCACTAGCTTCAGATTCGAATTCTGGAGGTGTCATGGATGTTCGGAATCCATTTTAAACTGTAAGTCAAGGTCTGTTTAGTTTTCATGTGCCCAAGATGACCGTAGAGTGACAAACCAAACCTTCATTAATACAACCACTAGTTAAAACAGTTTCTGCTTTAGCAGTAAACCCAGTCAGTGTTCAGAGACATTCCTCAGTATTGAGGCATATTCAAAGCTATATCGGATCCACAATGAAAAGAGATCTTATAGAAGTTATTCTATTATTAAGAACAAATAAGATTGAATGCATTACAAATACGGCATCCTTGTAATTAATGTCTTCCAACTATTCTATAATACTTTAGTACCTATTAACTTGGTACTGTTGTTTATATAGAACATGTATGTTTGTGAGCAATTTTAGATGATACAGATGTCTTTTAAGTGCAAACACTATACCTTTAAAGTTGTAAAAAATACCTCTTTAGACAAATCTGTTTTTATAGGTATGAATTCAATATAAGTCATTGAATTTATTTCCCAAACTTTTCTAATTTCATTAGTAAAGATTGTAAAACTACTGTAAAGATTCAGGAGTTGAGAAATTCTATCGGAACGTTTTCGGTAGACTCCTATAAATCTTACCTCTGCTTATAAGCATTGTGGGTCAATTAGGATTGAATAAATCCCTCCCCTGTTAAGTTAAGATGTGCCATAAAGGGATTTACTAGACCCTATTGGCAACTCTGTTTCTGATTAGGCCCTCAGATGCATTCACAGCATTTTAATTTGGTGATTCAATAACTCAGAAGTACCAAAAGGTTTCTTTAATTAGCATTTTAGCTTGGTGATTCAATAACTCAGAAGTACCAAAGGTTTCTTTAATTAGCATTTTAGCTTGGTGATTCAATAACTCAGAAGTACCAAAAGGTTTCTTTAATTAGCATTTTAGCTTGGTGATTCAATAACTCAGAAGTACCAAAAGGTTTCTTTATTTAGCATTTTAGCTTGGTGATTCAATAACTCAGAAGTACCAAAACGTATTTTTACTCCCCATCGGGAAAATATTAGGATTAAGCCATACTGCTCAGTCTGAAGATGATTTTCAAAGAAACTGCATGTTTTTGATCACTCCTTCTGAGATCAAAACGAACAGCAAAGAATGAAACGGTTTTGGGTACATGTAATATTGTATGAATGACTTATGATGGGCTGTTTTACAAATTGCTCAAGAATTTGAAAAAATATCCATTTTTTTATTATTATTTCTAGATGAGTTAACACATCTTCGTTAAATAAAAAGGAAATAATAATGAAAGTTAACCTGAAATTGTTTTTTGTTTAAATAAAGATCTATATTTTAAATAAATTTCATAAAATTATTATACTGAAGATTTCAGGAAAAAATACATAGTAATAATTGGAAAAATTAAACATTGAATAAAACAAATAAAATATGCATATAGTTATTTGATTTTTACTCATTCAGCGTTAAGAATACTCCAGTCATCTAAAATATTCTCACAAATTCCAAATCATAATTTCTTTTTTTAAATTTTTATCGAAAAATTCCTATTTTTTGCAATCCAATAGTGATTTGGTTTTTTTTTTCAATATCATAAATAAAAAGTTTTACAATATGAATAGAGATGAAGGACAGTTCACTCATTGAAAAAAAGGGGTCGATTAAATAATCACGATGCGCTGAACAGCACATCCTGTTCCCATGTATACCATACTAGATCGTCGCACTCGAAATAGAACAGATTGTATTTACTGAGTTGTCACAATTAAATAATTGTCCGTGCACAATTAAATAATTGCCTGTTTCTACCTTGAAAACAATAGGTTTTATTTTCGCAACTCAAAATGTGTCCTCTGGAAGCCTAAAGGCCGGTTCAAATAGCTGAATTCGGCCATTCCATTCGAGTAATCAGCATGCATGGATTCTAAATATGAGGCAACATAAAAAAAATAATAATAATCAACACAAAAATCATTAAAAAAGAAGAAAATATTTCGATTTGCAACATAAAAAATCGGTCTGGACAACAAAAAGGGATGCAGGATGGATAGAAGTATTTTAACGAAGTGTTTATGCGATTGGCAAAATGAGATTTGTGATTCTCGTCAAGGTGTTTATAAGTTCAATAAAATAAAAATGGGGGATATTTTGCCTTTGAGAATATTTCGAAATAGCAATGAAAGACATTTTGTAGTTGTCGGCGTAACTTTTCAATTTAGTTATGATATTTCTGCCATGAACAAAATATTTGACAAGAAATGGATTAAAAATTAAATAATAATAATAATTATTATGCATACGATATACACACTGCTATGTTATTATTATACGTATTGTTAGTATAATTACGAACATATCATAACGAACTTATATTTATGATATAAAACAGAACAGAATAGCGCTAGAACACGCTTGAATAAAAATAATCATGACATGAAATACAGTCCCATTAATGTGACCTACTTTCGTCGCCAACGTGAAATAACCCATCACAAAAGGCAGGTGGCAGCACATTGCAGTGGAGTGTATATAAAAATACCACTTAATACCACACTCCAGTTAAAGCCAGAATATAGAAGAGTGGATATTCTGGCTTTTGACAGGTGGTCACAGTAATGTGAATGGACTGTGTATTATCAATATAGCAATAAAACTTGTTAGTGACACATTGAGCTTTCGTTTATGGTGATGAATGAATATGCACCGTACCACAAAATTCTCCTAAATGCATTAATATTTTCTGGAAATGCAATTGGAGCTCCTTTGCGCATTCTCCATTCCTCAATACGTTTCCTCCTTACATAAAAGTACACAACAAGTTTACTCATTACAGAAAAGTACACAATATTACGAAACTCTCCTAAGTGCATCTATACTTTCTAGAAATGCCCCTATATTATGCCATCTATGTTGTTTGTTGTTTCTTATCCCACTTGGCTGGACAAGTCCATGAGCCCATACGTACTCATGATTGAAGGGGAAGGAAGCAGCTTCTGTTGTGATGGAGCACCCGTAGGTAGAAGCCTGACTTTTGCTCCGTGACGCTCTTACAGTCATGTGAGACCGGGACCAACGGCTTAAAGTGGATCCGAAACCACTACAAACATCCATGGCACCGCCGGGACTCGAACCCGAAACCTGTGGCACCGAGCGCCAGAGCGCTAGACACTCGGCCATTCAGGTCCCAAATGTGTGAATGCCAACGGCACGCGGTGTTCCCAGGTGGTCACCCACCCAAGTACTGACCGCGCCCAATGATGCTTGACTTCGGTGATCTAACGAGAACCGGTATATTCAGCATGGTATGGCCGTTGGCTATGACATCTATACTTTCTAGAAAGTCCTCCACGTATCCTTTATTCTTCAGTACATCCTTCACTCCATTTTCTCTGTTCCTCAGTACATAAAAAAGCACATTACTACATAACTCTCCTAAGGGCATCTATACTTTCTGAAAATGTCACTGGAGGTCCTTCGCGCATTCTTCATTCCTCAGTACATAAAAATTCACTGTATCTGAAAACTTAACTATTTACGTCCATATCTTCTGGGTATATCGCTGAAGTATTTACTGGTAATATCCTCCATGAATTCTTAGCTCTCCAGTACATCTTTACGTGAAGAAGCTTTTTCAAACAAATCTCTTCAAAAATATCCAACAAATCTTCAGAGACTGGATATTAAATGAAGGGCATGTTAAATCTACGGCATGTTAAACACATGCCGTAGCTTTATTTGAGGCATCTGAGTGAGAATTCTCACCCATTTTTGACCGTTGGGAGCTTTAAGGTCACATATGTATTTTTTTTTTTTAATTATTTCAGTTAATGTGATGTTAAATCTAGAATCAAATATTCTATCATAATTATACTCACGCCGCTAAATATCCTGGTATGTCCTTGCAGTGCTCCTGTCCTAGACCTGCTCAAACGGCTTTAGCTAAAATAAGGACTGGCCACACTAAGAGTTTGACCTTCAATGGAGACGAGAAGACATACGCCCTTTGTCATTGTTCGGCCATCGCATCTCCCTCTCATCACATCGATTGTATTGGTGCCTCTGTGAGGCAACTGTTGAATGAGGGGAGGACAGTTTACGAACTATTGATGCAGCATGATCTACTGGACTTGGTTTAGGATTCTAAATCAAGGGGATAAGCAACAACAACATAATTATACTCATCTTTTTGTCTGCCATAGTATTTAAATATTGCAAATATCTTTCTTTCAGATTTCAGATATTATTTGCCATATTTAAATAGGCCATTTATATATTTTTTAGTTTGCTATATTTCAGATATTGTTTGCCATATTTAAATATGGCATTTATTTATATTTTAGTTTGCCATAGTTCAAATATTGTTCACCATATTTAAATATTCCATTTATATATATTTTAGCTTGCCATAGTTCAGATATTGTTTACCATATTTAAATGTGGCAAAAAATATCAGAAATCTAAACGATTTTGTAAAGGCAGTATTAAAATGTTTCGTACTGAAATTTAATGTTTTTTTAATAGTACAATAATATGTATTTAAATGAAGCTGTAAATTTCAAATGTTGCAATAATGAAACTATATTATTTGTAACTCACATTTATTTTAATCAGGATGGCATTTTTCTTCAGAAGAATTTTATGCAATAATTTTCATAAACATTTCGAACTAAGCGATTTGTATCTATCAGTATTCTTGTAGTTTTCAATTACTTGATGGCAAGTGGATGGTGGGTTGTTCTTGACTTACAATAATAAAACGTGAGGTCCACTGATGTTCAACAAAATATATCTTATTAGTTAAAGGGCTATTTTGGACTAATCATGCATGTAATAGTTTGAAGAAAGTTTTATTAATGTAATGTGCTCGGTGCCACAGGTTTCGGGTTCGATGCCCGGCGGTGCCATGAATGCTTGTAGTGATTCGGAATCCACTCTAACCCGTAGGTCCTGGTCTAACAGGATCGTAGAGAGCTGCGGGAGTATTGTTACTCCGCTTACGTAACTTATCTTCAAGCTACACGTACTTCCTGGGTACTGCTAAATGAGTAACGTCTATGCAGCGTTTGCCTTAAGGCATCCAAGACAAGCGTCTAAGTGCTTGCAAGCTGCATTAGAACAAAATATTTGCTTACAGTAAAAAGCTGCATTAAACAAAGTATTTACGTACAGTAATCAAATTTATTTCTATTAAAATTAAAAGAAATTAATTAATTATTAAATTTATATAAAATTAATTTTCGTTATTTTTCAAGTTTTAATTAATTATAGTAAGTGAATTATTAAACTAATAAGAAAAAATTGGCCAAATGTTTTGATGGATAATGAAATGCATTTTGGTACTGAAGAAACTCTTCTCAAAACTCGGGTCATACGAATCCAAAATGGAAGCAATTGTTAAACTGAAAACTCTTCCTTTGGCTTCGAAGATGAGCTTCTATCTTTGGGGTATTTATTTTAAAATTGAAGCGGTACTGTGCGGGCAGCAGTCATTTCTTGGTAGTACTTCCTGAGTACTGCTACTTTTCCCTTTTTGTAAAGGCAACTGACTTCATATCGAAGTTCCTCGGTTTTTCAAAACACAACAAATAAAAGAATAACTATTCTCAAAATGTCTTTCCTTTGAGATTTTATCCCTGAATATAAATTCATTTGCTGTCAGGATATATTGCACATTATTAATATTGAAGGTTTATTTCGAGGTAAAATATCCAAATTATTGTGTTATACAATGAAAAAAAAATAGCACAGCTGCATAGAAATTGACGATTATCAAGAATGGCCTCAAAAAATACATCTTTGCGATATCACTCAATAACACGAAATTGTTATTATTTAAGGCTATCCAAAGGCGTAAAAGGAATTTGTTCATCGACTACAAATGCAAATTATTATGCATTTAGGCGTATATCGGAAGTATAAACAATATTTAAAAAATTGTGTTTGTCTTAACGCTGTGTCTTGCACGTAAATGAGTTGTGTAACTTTCTAAAGTAATGGATGATGTTTTTATTAGATTAAACCATATTCAATCAAATTTAAAAAAAAACACTATTATTAACATTGTTTGGTAATTTTTTAAGCATTTTCTAGCAATAGAATAAGAAGGAAATGAAGTATAATATTCACTTATGATAATATTATACTATTTAATAATATTATTATATTTTATCACACAAAGAATAATATTTAAAATTACTCCCGTAGGACCGGAATGTCTAACACGTAGAAATTAAAAAAAACTTTCTCTCTTTATTTAATTGAAGAATGCGCAGTCAGTTTGTGTGTGTGTGTGTGTAAAAATTAAGTGCAGTATATTCAGCTATAAATATGAGTTGCTCAATAATAAATGCGAGAAGTGAATGCAGCATTAAGTACCTTTGGTATGTTGAAAAGTAAGTATGAAAGACATGTTCAGCAATAACTGCGAATGCTGTATTCTGCAAAAAATGGCAGTGGTATGTGATTCAATACGTGCAAGTGCTACAGACAAAAATAAAACTTCGCAATAATATAAATGACATCCGACTCGAAATACATACCATATTTTATAAAATAAAAATTTTTGTGAAATATAAGGATGCGTCATGTTTTAAGGAATAAAAAATAGATATATATTTAGTCACATTACGTAAAATTCTATGAGATTTTAGACAAATTACCATGAAGTTGACGTTGGAAAAAGATCATAGAGTAAATATTTAATATTTAGTAAGTGATGTGGGAATCTCATATTCTATTACTTGCATTAATCGTCAATTTCTTGTAATAGAAGACATTACTGACGTAAGACGTAATTAACAAGACAAAGCTTGGAAAGGTTTGGATCAGTGTTGTTCCAGCAATTTATAATTGCTGTAAGCCGTTAAACGTTTCCGGGCAAAATTAAATGAGAATCAATACTAAAGTGCCCAAAAAGTAAGACAAATTATTTTTTTTCCAAAAACTCTATATTTATTCTTCCAAATTAATTTCATCGCCTTCAAAGTAATCTCCCTCCGGACACAATGCCCTTATGCCAACTTTTTTTCCAATCTTCAACGCATGCTAAAAAGTCATCGCCAGGGATAGACTTCAAAACTATTCACGTGAATCTCTTCAATCGATTCAAAACAGTGCACACAGACAGTTTCCCACAGATATCAAGGACAGTGCCAGCAATCTAAAAAAAAAGAAAGAATTTAAAGGTCCGAAATTTTAAACTGGTCTTTCTTTTTGGACACAGTAGATTAGAAAGTGGAAGTTTTACTTTAAATCTTTTCGTACACAAAATTACGATTTCTAAGAAGCACATTTCCTAGAATTCGATTGGTGCAGACAACTACGTCTTGTCTTTAATTTTCGAGGGAGACAGTTTTTGTCTTCAGGCAAGCCTCCGTGTCTGCCTCTCTTGCCTCCAAGGAATTATCTTTATCCTTCCTGTTTTGGGCCATAACTAACCGGATTAGGGAGAAAGCGGTTCTTCCAATTTTTAATGCAGTTTCTGCACCATTGTATCCAGTATCTTCTAAACCTTTTTCAATTCCTTCTATTAGCTCACATTCTCCCTATATATATCTTGTTCAAATTTTCAATCGTCAATAAAATACTTCTTATTCATCCACTCCAGTTCAGATACATTTTTTTGAACTTGTAGTGGATGGCACATGGTAATACAGTTTTTTTAAATTATTAATTTAGTAATTAAATTTAATTCATTCATGTTAGTTTTTTTTTTTTTTTTTTTTTTTTTTTTATTTAAGTTGCATGCATCTACCAAATAAACTTTAAAAAATGAATGAAAATTATTTATAAAGGACTTTCTGCAATAGAGTGTGAATAAAAAGTAGGAATTGACTTGAATTTTTTTTTTTTATATTACTTGTGTTTGTTTTTTGTTCTAATGCAGCTGGCGAACACTTAGACAATTGTCTTGGGTGCCTTAAGGCAAGAGCGTTAGAACGTTACTCACTTAGCACTACACAGGAGGTGCATGCAGCTTCAAGATAAGCCACTGACGCGGAGTAACACTTCCCCCCGCAACGCTCATGTTAGACCGTGACATACGGTTTAAAGCGGATTCGAATCACTAGAAACATGCATGGCACCACCAGGACTCGAACGTGAAACCTGTGGTACTGAGCGCCAGAGTGCTAGCCACTCGGCCATTCAGGCCCATCTTTAAAACCAATTATTCTATCTTGTTCAGTTTCTGATAAGTGTAATCTTCTCTACATGACATTAAAATATACAAGAATAAAACACTTCTGTATCCGAAAAACTTGGATTGGTTTCTAGAATCGGAGTCAAATGCTTTTTAAATTTATTTATTCTTTCAGATGATGTAATCAGTAGACGATATTACACTTTGCCATCTTCCGATTTTCATAATTTTTACATAATCCAAAAATATCAGAATTTTCTATAATTATATTTTAAATTGTTATTCGGTAGACTTAATTTTAAGCCTTAAAAAAAATTGCGTAGTTTGAAATTACAGTAGTTATCCATATTTGGCAATTGTTCGCTAGACGTTATATTAGTATGTTAAAATATAAATGCCAGTTCATCCAGATACTCGTTCATTTTATTTTAATTCACTCCCATGTATTTTAATTACTTTCATCACTTATTATTAAAATAATAGTAAAAAAAAAAAAATTTAAAACTTTCTTCTATTAAACTTTATTTTAGTATTTGGGCAAGATTCCTTTTAGTCTTTACCACTTTCTTTCCCCAGAAATGCTCTTTCATCTTTCCAATGGACAATCCAAGATAGAAGCTAACGGCTGCCACGCAGCCACGGAGCTTCACCAAAACTCAAATGATCATTAGACAATTGTCTCCGATGCCTTAAGCAAGCGCTGCACCAACGTTACTCACTTAGCACTGCCCAGGAAGGGCGTGTAGCTTCAAGATATGCTACTGACGCTGAGTAACACAACCCCCGCAACGCTCATGTTAGACCGGGACCATCCATTCAGGCCCATCTTTAAAATCAATTATTTTACCTTGTTCACTTTGTGATAAGTGTAATCCTCTCTGCATGACATTAAAATACACAATATTGAAACACTTATGCATCCGCAAAACTCGGAATGGTATCTAAAATTAGATCTAAATGCTTTTTCAGTTTATTTATTCTTTCATATGATGTAATCAGTAGACGATATTACACTTCGCCATCTTCCGATTTTCATAATTTTTACATAATCCAAAAAATATCAGAATTTTCTTACAATTGTATTTTAAATTGTTATTCGGTAGACTTAATTTTAAGTCTTAAAAAAAATTGCGTAGTTTGAAAATACAGTAGTTATCCATATTTGGCAATTGTTCGCTCGACGTTATATGTATTTGTTAAAATATACGTCATGAAACTGATGATCCGAGACTTTTTTCGGAACACTCTATCTGATAATCTACTTGAAGGCAACTCATCTAAAACCTGGTTTAACTTTATTCTAAACATCCCTGATCAGCCTAGGCTTAAAACTGTTGCCCTTTTCAGACTCCTATAGCCAATCATCTTTTACATATGAAAATATTTTCAAGTCAAAATGCAGTCTTGGAGAGGACATGGATTCATCTCACCTTCCTGTCTGCCCCGCACTTGTGTTCTCTTCTCTGTAGGGTCGTTACTGGGAGGCTAGGGTCCTTATGGGCTAAAAATGTCATTTTTAAACATTCATTTTTTTCCGACGAAGCTCACGTCCAAAAAATTAAAGATTGGGTGCTTGCAAACCGTAGATTTACAATTAGAGACCTTTCTGATGATGTTGGAATTTCAAAAGGATCGGTCCATTCCATTTTGGGTCTCAAACGCGTGAAATCACGATTGGTACCGAAGACACTGAATACACCAGCTCACACTGCATTGATTCTTCGCATGTTTATAAATGACATGTCTTCATTTCCTAAACATGCTAAACATGTCATGTGATTTCTTTTGATTTTTGTTGTTGTTTTCATGTTCTTTCTGTTCTTTTTATTTTTTATTTTATTACTTATTGTAGCCTGTCATTGGAAAAAATAAACGTCATGCATATGCGTCTAAATAAATAAATATGCGTGCCAGTGTTAAGTCTAGCAATAAATGCCAGAGGTATGTCCGTCAATAAGTGAGAGTATGTTAAAACAATAAGTGTAAGTGGTATGTTAAACAACTTTGTTTAAAATGTGAATTAAAGATGCAGCAATCCACGACGGTGGAGATGCGTGCTTTACCCCTAGTTTGTTTTGTTATAGAACGTTTTGTTTTGTTTTATAATTATAGGTGTATTTGGTTTTAATTTTTTATATGATTCAAGTATCCAATGAAGTTCTTTATTTATTATTTTTTTAATTTGATAGATTTTGTTGCTTAAATCATCAATTAAATTCAATTATTAAAATACAAGAGAGAAGTTAAAGACTGATTTCTTTTACTTGTGCGTTATTTTTTTTTTTTTAATTTAATGTAGTTTTACACTCTTTATTATCATGTGTGATAATTATGTTGCCCTGGTTAGGGGCCCATGATGCTATCCGAAAATGAGGGTCGAGCAAATAAAAAACTTCACTGCAAATTTTGGCGGAAAATAGTAGCCCATAACTATTGAAATGCTTCATGAATAACGTTAATCTTAAGGAATTTTCTGGACAATTGACCTTTGATTGAAGTGTTTTGTAGTACGGTTCATGTTTTGGATTGGGATTTTAAACATTTGTATATCCAATAAGCTATAAGTACTCGTAGTGCGTTGATCAATTCCTTCTTCTTGAAGTTTCATATTTATCACTTTTGATATTTTCCCGTGCCTGTTGAGCTGTATAGTGCTTCTTATTGCATTTGAAATACTTCATTCTTCATTTATGGCTGTAATTTTCAAACTTTGATATACTTCTTTTGGCTATTGAATGTGATAATGTTTCTTGTAGAATTGGGAATACTTCATTCTTCATTTACGAAGACATTTATCTTACTTTTGTATATTCTTTTACAGATTCCTGAACAGTTCATCCTTCATGAAGTTCTTGATCTATTCAACATCACTATATTCATGTGGCTATTGAATTTGGCCATTCTTGTAGTATTCCAATCAATTGCTTCATATATCTCGTGCATTATTAAACATTGACATATTCCTGAGTTTATTCATTCGTTTTCGAATGTTCACACATGATAAGTTGAAATATTAATATTATTTTTTATTTTATTATAACTTGTTTAGATTTTCATTTTTTTTTCCTTCATTCCTGTGTTTATGACAAGAAAGATTTTTATTATTTATTCTCTTTTGTCAATTTTATATGGGTTTTTTTTTCAACCATCTCTTTCTCTACTCAGAAATTTATACTGAAGAAATTTTTTGAAATTTTTTTTTCTTATTATAATTCGATTTTACTACAGAACAAGCAGTGAATGAACTATGAGAGAACGAAGAGATTACACTTATTCTAAAACAAGTGATATACAAAAAAAAAACAAGTGATATACAAAAAGTCCATTCCTACTTTTTTTCACTATATTGTAGAAATTCCTTTACAAATTAAATTGAAATTTTCCTCTTACATCTGGCGCCATCTATTGGTAGATATATTCAACTTAAATCTAAAAAAAACTAAAATGAATTAATTAAATTTAATGAACGAATCAATACTTGAGAAAACTGTATTAACATCAAGTGTCATCCACTACAAGTTTAAAAAAAAATGTTCTTGAACTTGAGTGGATGAATAAAAAGTATTTTATGAACTGTTGGAAATTTGAACAAGATATATATAGGGAGAGTGTGAGCTACTAGGAGGAATCGAATGAATAAAAAATCAAAGGCAATAATGATGCTAAGCGATGGACGAATAACGACTTTAAAAAATAAAACACGGGTAATTTTCCATCAGCAGGGTGCTAGGTTAGCAATCACTCAGAGTTGCTCTTTAAGTTATGATTGAAAATCTTTGAATACTACTCTGCCCAAAAAAGTAAGACCAATTATTTTTTTCAAAAACTCTTTATTCATTCTTCCAAATTTATTTCATCGCCTTCAAAGTAATCCCCTCCGGACACAACGCCATGCATGCTAAAAAGTCATCGGCAGGGTTGGACTTCAAATTCCGATGTCCGATTCACGTTGAATCTCTTCAATCGACTCAAAACGGAGTCCCCTAAGTGGTCTTTTCAGTTTAGTGAATAGCTGAGGTTGATGGTCGACCAGAGAGCTCTTCATCTTCAACTCGTTCTCTGCGCGAACTTTTTATACCACAGCTTCGAACACTTGTAAGCATTTGTTTCCGATGTAGGAATGCTCACTGAATGCCTTCTACAACATTCTATACATTTCCGCAAATAAAATGGAATGCAAGTTCTTTGCTCAATGAATTCAGACATTTCAAAAATTGCCGGAATCCGTTTTAGCGTCTCACAAAGGCAAGCGCAACTCAAACACTAATGAATATTTTGACGTCAAATTTCCCACAGATGTCGAGGACAGTGCCGCAACCCGAAAAAGAAGGAAAAAAAATTGAAATTCCAAAAGCCACGGGAATTTTAAATTAAAAATGGGTCTTATTTTTTGGACACAGTAGACACTTGGACTATACTTTTGGACACATTGGATTCGAAACAAACCTGGGAAGCAGAAAAGAATAACCGAAAAACAAGGTCAATAACAATGTGAAATGTTTTCTTTTATACTTAGAAACTAATTAATTTCATTTACAGAAAGTTTGAGCTTGACAGATTATCAAAAAATAATTTAAAAAAAAAACAATTGCAGAATTTTGAACAGCACTTAAAACGGGTTAATTAAAATGTTATAGTAAATCATTAAAATTTTGTTTAGGTAACGAAACGAGAAAAACAAGTTTCCAGAAATATATTGAATAACAAATTTACTTCTAAACGCAACAAAATTATGCTGCTTCCACAAATAATAAAAAGGGATTGAGAAATTACATAAATTGGTAAATGCATAAAATTATCTTTTAAGAAAATTATTCTGATGTAAACTTTTAATGTTTTATTGTAATAAAATCTAATTGTAAAACTCTATTCATTCGGATATCTTCCCGCAAATAAATTTGTTTACTAGAAAAAACTTAAATCAATATTAATTTTTTTGTTTATGATAGCTTTTTACGAAGCTCTGTTCATCTGAAGAAGTTTCATGGTAAGTTCTGGAGTTAAATAATGAATCATTTCAGGTAACAAAATTCGATCCATAAACAAATAGCAACGCATTTAATAGACATTTCAATGGGGCTTATAATATTTCTACGGTATACAGCATCGTATATTTTGCCCTTATTAATAAAATGCCTGTAATTGAAATAATAAAGAAGAATTCTAAAGTATATACATAATAATAAAGAGGAATATTAAAGTATACACATTTAATATTCACCGGTTAGTCAAAATGCATTAGTTTCTTTCTTGAAAAAAGTAAATGTTCCGATAGTTCTGGTACGCAACTGGAAGTTAAAATTGCTGAAGTATTCCAAGGCGAGAGTAAATTCATAATTTAACAATGAATAAATTACTTCTCTCAATATCATCCTTATGCTAGTTTGTAGATGAAATTGAATATTTTTAAAGCTTAATTCCTCTCAGAAATTCACATCTAATTCTTCGCTATTATCCCTAGATAATTCAATACATATAATATTGATGGTAAAAAAATTTTAAATTATTTATATATTTAAAATCTAGCGCTCTGGTACTCGATGCCACAGGTTTCTGGTTCGAGTCCCCGCGGTGCCACGTATGTTTTTAATGATTTGTAATCCACTTTAAACTGTAAGTTCCGGTCTAAAATGACCGTAGAGTGTTGGGTTTGTTTTGAAATCTGCCACTAGGCCATGAAGCAGACGATGGTGATGAGGATGATATATTTAAAAACATTGAATAACATTCAATAAATAATGCATGTATTGCTCTAATATCTGCAATTTGTTTAAAATCAAAGGCCTTGTGCAAGGCTCTAAAATTGAAATAAAAACTATAAACTACTATTACTGCTCTTGATGAAAGCAGTTTGCCATTTTATCTTGAAACAATCCTATCACAGTAAGCATTCGTGGCGCATTTTATACCTATCAAAATGGTGTCCGTTTCTGTAGGTATGTGAAACCTGAAAACATCTGCACAACAACGAGTGAGGAGAGGACTTACTTTCAAGCAATTCAAGCATTCAACTAAATGAATGAATTAAGCTATAAGACAAAAATACACAAAAGTACATTAAGAGAATGATGAGGCCTTTTCAAATACTGAATTCAGTAGCACAACTCTAATACATTAATGCTTTAGGGAGACTTGCTGTGAAAATGTTGTATTATTTGAAGGAGACTTTCTGCTTTAGTATAGTAATGTTTTAAGGAGATATTGGCCAGATAGCTGAATGATTAGTGCTCTGGCTCTCGATGATGCAGGTTTCAGGTTCGAATCCCGGCAGGGCCATGGATATGTATAGGGGTTCGAAATCCACTTTAAACTGTAGGTCCTGGTCTTATATGATTGTAGATCGTTGGGCTGACAGCCTTACCCAGTAAAAAACAGAAGGTAATACCCAATAGGCTTTTATGCAGCGATAAAACTCTGTGCTATACTGTCCTGCACTACTTTTCCTTCACCCAAATTGCAAACACCTAGAATCCATAAATAGCAAAATATCTTTTATCTCTTGCATCGAACCTACCAAGGATAGATAATTCAATGCATTTTCCTCCATAGAATTATTATCCTCACTGGAATGACAATGCTCCAAAATTTCAGAAAGTTCCGAAATGTTTAAACTACCAAATTCAGTAAATTCGGTGTTTCAAGTTCCCAAAATTTCAAGTAACATATTCCTTTGCCTATTTTACATTTCGCATGTTCCTTTTATAAATGTATGTATTTTCCAACTTCCTCTACATCTTTGAGAACGACAAATCAAACCAATCTACATCTTTGAAATAAACATACTTAAAAAGTTCGTACGATTTCTGTAGACATTGGTAAGAAAAAAAACAAATTATATCTAGCTGATTATATAATGATTCCTTTTTCAAATTCCATACATGTAATTTCGCTAGAAAAGTGTTGGTAGAGAATGTCTAATTTACTTTACGAACAATCCAGCGGTAACCACAATCAACCCTGAATCACCATCTACGAACGAATAGTTGTCGACTCGTTCTGCTCTACGAGTCTAACGTCACACATCATTAGACAAAAAAAGAAAACAATCGAGAAGGATTATGTTTATTTATGAGGATAGATTTGTCTCATAGGTTTCATAACTCATTAGGACGCATTTAATGTACCCCAAAACCATGAAACAATCTTACACCAACTAGTATCTTGACACCATTGTATAGTATGCGAATCCTTTCAGCAAAAGCATGTGAACAAATGAACACAGTATCGTTACAGCATTTAATGGTCGTCACTTATGTTCGTAACACGATTGATAATAAATCATTTAAAATTGGATCTTGCTTGTTTGATTTTGTTATTTTTTGAGTTTATTTTATGCCAAAGATAATTATTTGTTATGTATAATGTTAGGAACTTTATTATATTATTTTATTATCTAATTTGTATTATCTAAAATGAAAGGAATTTATAAATTATAGTATAAAGAATAAACAAATTAAAATACCGTGCATATCTTGTAAATTTTTACACCATTTTCTAAAACTTTCATATTATAAATATTCTTAAGATATTTCATATGCTAAAAGGATACTGGATTCAAATAAATAAATATTATTCTAATAAAAAACGTGAATCTGAAGAGGTATTGTATTGTGAGACTTCCATTTGCATCAGGTACATTGGCCATATTTTTAATTGCAATGATTCAAGAACAAAGAGTAAAAAAAGTAGAAAGTGAATAAGGGCAATCCGATCTGCAAAATAGTAAAGAAAAAAAATCATTTGTTATTAAGTTAGCCTTTTTCAAATGGATACAATAGAAGACTATGAAAATAGATATTTAATCTATGATATTTCTCATTGTGTAAAAATGTCTCTCTCAATAGATTTGAGAGGGTTTTTTTTTGTTCTCATGCATCTTGCAAACATTTAGACGGTTGTCTTTTGATGCCTTAAGGCAAGCGCTGCACTGACGTTACTCACTTAGCACTAACCAGGAGGTGCGTGTAGCTTGAAGATAAACTACGGACGCGGAGTAACAATACTCCCGTAACGCTCTACGATCCTCTTTAGACAGGGTCCTATGATTTAAAGTGGATTCCGAACCACTACAAACATCCATGGCATCGCCGGGACTCGAAGCCTGTGATACAGAGTGCTATCCACTCGGCCATTCAGCCCCTAGATTTGAGAGGTAGTGTGTAAAATAAGCAACAAAGAATTAAATAAAACTGCACTGAACCTCTTAAAATCAATGACCATAGACTCTTCTACAGTTATAACAGGATCCAAATCCCATACATCCTGTGATTCAATGTCACTCATTCTGGGATGTACCCCAGGCCCTAAACTATCGCTGTCTATTTGAATATGATAGACAGTTGAATATGATCTTTTTGGGTTCATCTTGAGTTTGTCTATCTTCTGCACTACATTTCCTGGAATTTTGCCTTCTTCTTCGTTGCATATAAGACGATATTATAAAATGTTCCCAAATATTTCACTTATTTTTAGATTTCCCATAAATAAATTTTATTTCATTGGGCCTTTTATTGTTATATTTAAACCTTATGTTAGACTTTTCAAATGGGTCCTTGATTACTCTCGTAAGACACATGAATATTGAGGCATAATAGTGGAACTGAAAGCACTGTGATGGATTCTAGGCCAACTCCTACTACCCAGCACACTAGGATAGTTCAATCTTCATCTACATGATGACATATTTGAATTTTCTATAATCTATATAGTTTCGAAGTGATTAACATTTCGAACTAACCATGAATGCGTAACTGTCCTATCTTGAGCCAGAAAGCCATACCGATTTTATAGATATTTTCCCATAAAAAATCCCGCAGAAAAAAAAGGACACGTTTCCTTTTACTTGTTTTCCTTACTTCAACATTCCAGAATCAGTTCCAGTAACTCTACCAACACAGCAGTACATCGCCCCCCTCTAAAAGCATTGTCTTTTCTTTGATCATTGATTAAACAATACTCTTCGAGGACTCTCTCAGCTTTTTCATTTCCCACGCTCTTTGTAAGCAGTTAGCTTAAACAGTGATTTTTACTGATTACAATCCCCCACTGTCTATGAACAACATCCGTCTCTGGGCATCATCCAACAATTTTGCCTACTGACTATCTTTCGATCCCAACTCTTTGTACTACCTCCAATATTGAGAAATAGAATGATTCGTGTATCTCTCTCTCTCTCTCTCTCTCTCTCTCTCTCTCTCTATATATATATATATATATATATATATATATATGTTGTTGTTGTTGCTTATCCCCTTGATTTAGAATCCTAAACCAAGTAGATCATGCTGCATCAATAGATCGTAAACTGTCCTCCCCTCATTCAACAGTTGCCTCACAGAGGCACCAATACAATCTATGAGATGAGAGGGAGATGCGATGGTCGAACAATGACAAAGGGCATAGGTCTTCTCGTCTCCATTGAAGGTCAAACTCTTAATGTGGCCAGTCCTTAGTCTAGCTAAAACCGTCTGAGCAGGTCTAGGACAGGAGCACTGTATGGACATACCAAGATATTTAGCGGCGTACCATACATGAATTGGTGGTGACCTCCAAGAGGTATTCACTCTGGCTAAAGTCATGGAATGAACCTCTGAAGCTAACAGATTGGAAGAAGAAGCTTTGGGAAGTTCGCAACCTTCCCTAGCGAGCAGATCAGCAATTTCATATATATATATATATATATATATATATATATATATATATATACAGAGAGAGAGAGAGAGAGAAACGCATATATATTTAAAGAAACGCAAGAGTAAATGGCTACTAGAACTGCATCGACATGTCGACAACAGATTTAAAAGATCAAATGAAAAACATTTAAACAAAATATAAAAAACAAGGTGTAAAACAAATTATTCAAGAGTTATAGACCACGAGGAGAGAAATGTCTATTCCAATGAGAAGTGAGGGAAGCTGCCTTAAAAAGCAGGTTTTTGGTGAAGAAGGGAGAGGGTTCTGTGACGACTCGACCAAAAATGCTTCGACTGTTTTTTTTTTCTTTGAAGTAACGGAATAGGCTGGATTTTCCGTCTATTCACAAAGTGAGACCCTTGTGGTTTCGTGTATGCCGCTGTGTAATAATTAAAGTCTGCAGCAGATCAATGCATTAGATTCGTTGTAGATTCGAGAACTCTGAAAATCTCCGTCCTTGGAGTAAACTGCACTTGTGAATAAAATTATCTTTAACATTCATTTTTTGTAAAATAGTGTTCTGTATATATGTATATAATTCTTGTAAAGAAAAATTGAAGTGTTCCCATGAACCTAAAAGTGGCCCACTTCTTGAAGCCGCTATAAGTCTAGTAAAGGCCGAGACTTACATTACATATATGTGTCATTGAAAAATAATTCACTCAGTTTGTGAGGAAAAACATTTTAAAACTAAAAGGAACTATTTTTATCCGCCATTTATTACATTGTTTCGAACGCTAATGTCATCCAAGTAAATAAATTGCTATAGTGTTTACAAAAAAGAAAGCCTTTTTTATATTAAGACTGCAAATTATCGCCCAAACCAGTAGACGAAGAAAAGTCAACGAACCGAAACCCTCCTCCGCAAGTGAGAACAATTGCGTAACAATTGAAATTCCGGCACGTTCGTCCCTAAATGGCATTATCGCGTCCCTAACTGGCATTTTGAGCAAGTCTAATGAAGCCTGGGAAGTGGCATTTCGTTCTCACGTTCGTCTGGAGGGGAAAAAAATGTATATATATATCTATAATTTGTTACCATTGAAACTTCCTTGATGTCAAGAAAAAAAATACACAGGGAAAAAAATTTTATTTCTATTTCCAGTTCCCTTAAATATTTCCTTGGATTATAATAATTCATTTTTTTCCACACAGAAGCATAAGAAAAGGTTGAATAAGATAAATCCAATAACATTTTTTTGGTGACAAAAGAAGTATTTCTTCTGGGAGAATTCGAACAGAACCTTTATTCGAAATACTTCGTGCTTTCGTCTAACCAGAGGAAAAAAATAGACAAAACTGTCGAACTAAAAATATTTTTTGAGTAAATAATAAATATTTCTTATTGTTCGAATCAATTATTAAGATAAAATAATGAAAATAGATACTACTGTGCCCGAAAAGTAAGACAAAATATTTTTTTCTCAAAAACACTTTATTTATTCTTCCAAATTTATTTAATCCCCTACGGACACAATGCCCTTATGCCAACTTTTCTTCCAATCCTCAATGCATGCTAAAATGTTCAAAGCGCGCGGCGATTCACGTTCCATCTCTTCAATCGACTCAAAACAGAGTGGTCTTTTGAGTTTATGGACTAGCCAGAAGTCGTACAATGTGAATACGGTGGAACGATATGGGTTTCATTTTTGGGCCCAAAATGGAATTGACCGATTCCTTTCGAAATTCCAACATCATCAGCAAGGTCTCTAATTGTAAATCGATGCTTCGCAAGCACCAAATATTTAATTTTTTGGATTAAATATTTGGTACCTGCAAAGACCTGATTAAATATAAAATTTTTCCTGTAAGCTTCGTCGGTTGAGGTTGGGGGTCGACCGAAGGGGTCTTCGTCTTCAACGCGTTCACTGCCTTCCTTGAACTGTTTATACCACTTCTAAATATTTCCTTCCGATATAGGAATGCTCACCGAATGCCTTCTGCAACATTCTATACGTTTCCCGCAAACAAAATTGAATGCAAATTCTTTGATCAATTCATTCAGACATTTAAAAAATCGCCGGAATCCGTTTTAGCGTCTCACAAAGCCAAGCGTAAACTCGTAATGAATATTTTGAGGTGAGATTTCGCACAGTTGTCAAGGACAGTGCCAACAACCTAAAAAAAAATTTTTTAATTCCATTAGCCCCGGAAATTTTAAATTGAAAATTGGAATTGCTTTTTGGACACAGTACTATTTCGTGCTCTCTTCTACCCAGAGGGGAAAAAATTGACAAAACTATAGAAATAAATATATTTTTTGAGTCAATAATAAAAAGTTCCTACTGTTCAAATCAGTTATTAAGGAATTAATATTTCTGTTATGTAAAATAGATACCTAAAACATATTACACATCATCAAGGTATGTTTTCTGATAAAAAAAAAAAAAAAGTCCTTTACAACGTCTATTATAAATCCTTTCAAATGTTTTTTTTTCTAATGCAGTTGGCAAACACTTGGACAATTGTTTTTCTTTTATGCCTTAAGGCAAGTGCCGCATAGACGTTACTCACTTAGAACTACCAAGTAAGTGCGTGTAACTTGAAGATAAGCTACGGACGCGGAGTAGCAATACGCCCGTAACGATCAACGATCCTAGTAGGCCGGGACCAACGGTTTAAAGTTGATTCCGAACCTCTACACACATCCATGGCACCGTAGGGACTCGAATCCTAAACCTGTGGTACAGAGCGTTAGCCACTCGGCCATCAGGCCATCATTTCAAAAGTTAAAACATCATTTTCAACTTCCATTATAAGTCATTTAAAATGTTAAAAAATCATTTTCAACTTGCCTTATAAGTCATTTAAAATGTTAAAAAATCATTTTCAACTTGCCTTATAAGTCATTTCAAAGGCTAAAAAAAGCATTCATATTTTTGCATTCATTATTATCCATTGGCATCCTCTGATAAAGTTTTTTCCATCAAAATCAGTTCTTCTTTTCAATTGTCACTCAGTTGCAAAGTAACAGGGGTAAAATTAAAATAAATGAGTGAGGATTATAGTATTGTTAAATGAACAAGAAGGTTCCAAGCGAGTTTAAGGAGTTTTTTTAACAAACTGATGCTGTTTTTTCTTTCTGGGATGGACAGTGACGAGCGTTTAATTATCGAAATCCATGTGTTCATCTCCGAAAATTCTCTTTTCGAATAGCAAAAACACGCTGGTTTCACTAACCGCAATGCTTTCGTATCGAAGCACTACTCAAGAGGTTTGTCGCTCTATGGTCATTCTGTGCACACTCTAGGATAATTAGACTAGGCCTAGTGTTTAACAGGGATTTCGAACCACTCGTAAACCTCCATGCCACAGCCAGGATTCGAACCTGAAGCCTGTGATACCAATGGCCAGAGTGCTATCCAGTTGCCCATCAAGCCGCCCACTCACAGGGAGAACCTGGTACGACACTCACTTCTAAAAATAAATCCTAAATTTGAAAATTTTAATGTCATTTTTGGAAGGGGAGGGGGGGGAGAGATCTTTATCTTCAATTTTTGTACCTCTTGCATTATAAGTAATAGGTATCTGCAATTGGATTTATCGTTGTTTTTTTTTAACATCTGCCTGAAGAAATGTCTCCCTGGCTGAAAGCGACCTGGTGGCCAAGTGGCTAACGCTATGACATTTGATAACACAGGCTTCAATTTTGAATTCTGACGGTGGCATGGATGTTTGTGAGTGGTTCGGAATCCACTTTAAACTGTAGGCTGTCTGTTTAGCCTTCGTGTGTACAAGATGAACTTACAGTGATAAACCGAAACCTTGGTTGGAATGCTGACACAAGAGACGTATAAAAAAAATTGAATTTTCAAGAAAACTCACACATGAACTGAATTCATAATGTCACATATTTAAAAACTATATAGGACATACCATTCTTTGGAAATGCATGCGATTAAAAAAATAACGTTGAAAGATAAAAAAAAAATTTAATTAAACACTCAATATTTCATAATATATCTTTAAATAACAGCATGTTCCTAGTTTAAAATTTTCCATTATAAAATTATTGCATAATTTTGTTGTTTTTGAGTGTGAAGTTGGGATTAAAGATGGAAAAAAGATGTGAAAAACACTGTCGCGATG
Source organism: Caerostris darwini (assembly GCA_021605075.1). NCBI lineage: Eukaryota > Metazoa > Arthropoda > Arachnida > Araneae > Araneidae > Caerostris > Caerostris darwini. The sequence goes on along the minus strand of BPLQ01007179.1, from coordinate 598,587 downwards.
AGTAGTTGCTTTTCTAGCTTGCTCTTTTAAATTTTCTGAAAATATAACGGTGTATAAAATGTAAGCAAAGACTTTTGATGTATTGTAACTGTGAAAGAAATACCCACGAGAAATGCAACTATTGAAATATAACAACACTATTATACAATATTTGAAATACAACAACACTATTTAGCACACTATCAAGCATGTTTAACGCTGAAATGAATAGAACGCGTACAGTATGGAAACAAAGACTTTATCGAAAGCTTCTCACTGTACAAATGCTGGTCTTTCTAAGAGGTTTGTCGCTCTACGGTTATTTTGTGCATCTTTAGGCTAATTAGACCGGTACCTACTATCTAACTTAGAAGATTTCTTTCCACTAATAAAAATAAGAATGTGTTTAAAATCCCTCTGGTATATTTTTTTTTTAGTGTTACTGTTGTTAACAAAGACTTTTTAATGTTAACTGTCCTGAATTTAAAATATTTTGGATTTTTTCAAATGTTTTGATTAAATTTATTTAAAGTATTTAAATTTCAAATAAAAAAATACCAACTTCAGCTTTTCTTTTTAGAATTTTATCCTTTAAAGTTAGCATCCATGCCACAACCAGGATTCGAACCTGAAGCCCTTCCCAAGAGGAAAAGAAACACACAAATCTCCCTTGGTAGTGAGTAATTAGTTAAGTTCGGCCTTAAGGTATACAAACAGGTTCTTAGCTTTTTTTTTTATTGGAATATTTTTCTTTCTGCACATTTTTTTATATAATTCATCTAAAAACCAAAAACAAATTTCATTAAAATTCCTTTTCAAATTTTATATTCTAAAAACTTGATAAAAATGGCCGAAAACTGATACTGTTATAAAGTATAACTCAAAATTCCTTACAATTTTTTTAATTTCTAAATTTGCATCTTTTTGTAATGATATTCGGTAAAAAATAGACCTCTTACACTTTGATGTTTCTATTATTTATGTTTTTGTATTGGTTTATAATATTGTCGACAAAAAAAATTCTTTAAAAATGCGCGTGAGGTACCATGTTTAACAATTAAAATAAAATATATTTATGTAACTAGGATCGTTTCCAAAGTATATTACCTGCATAAACTTATCAAAAATAATTACATCAAATTTTAAAGCATTTGGATAAGAATTTTTAGTATTATGGTTTGTTACGTAAATACAAAATGCATCAAAATATTTTCTGAGAAAAAGCTAAAAGCAACTGTTAAGTGGAAATATTGCTTTAAAAAATGATATAAATATATTACAAAGCCATTGATTTAAGAAATTCACGTTAAAAAAATAATTTCATTTTCCCTTAAAGCTTTGAAAACTTTTTTCAACTCTGTTTTAGAAAATGTGTTTAAAATCTCACCGGCATATTTTTTTTTAGCGTTACTGTAGTTAACAAAGGCTTTTAAATGTTAACTGTCCTGAATTTAAAATATTTTGGATTTTTTCAAATGTTTTGATTAAATATATTTAAAGTATTTAAATTTCAAATAAAAAATACCAACTTCAGCTTTTCTTTTCAGAATTTTATCGTTTAAAGTTAGGATAAATATTTAAAAAAAAGGAATATTGTTGTAAAACTTGATCATTCAAAAACAAATTAATAGTTATTTATTTATAAGTCTCTGTTAGTAATATAATTCTGTAGGTAATATACTTTTCCCAAATTGATATTTTAATTAGTTATACATTTTAATTTTGTCGACACAATTTTTTTAAGATATACAACAAATTCTCAGTTCAACAACTTAAATACAAATAATTTATGCTTTTACTATAATTTGCATGCTCTGATTCCTTCATTAATTTAAGGAAAACTTTTATATAAAGTTTCAAAGTATTTAGATAAGAAATATTTCTGTTATGATATTTTGGTTAAGATCAACTTTTAAATGGAAATGAATTATGATGTGCATACATAAACATGCTATTGAGTTATGAATTCTTTTATTTTATTATAAAAAAAAAATTTTTTTCTTTAAATCTCTTCAATCATATCTTGTCTGTTTATTAACAAATGTTTAATTTTTCTTCGACACTTATTAAAATACCAAATGTTAAAAAAAATAAAATGTCATTTATTTCCGCATTAAAATTTGTGTGCTACATTTTTTGAAACTCTTACTGTTATCATTAAATCAAATAATTTTATTCAATTCCTTCTATTAGCTCACATTCTCTCTATATACACTGAAGTGACAAAAGTCATGGGATACCTCTTAATATCGTGTCGGCCCTCCTTTCGCCCGGCGAAGTGCAGCAACTCGACGGGGCATGGACTCAACAAGTCGTTGGAAGTCTTCTGCAGGAATATTGAGCCATGGTGTCTCGATAGACGTCCATAATTGTGAAAGCGTTGATGGTGCAGGATTTTGGGCACGAACAGACCTCTCGATGATGTCCCATAAGTGCTCGATGGGATTCATGTCGGGAGATCTAGGTGGCCAGATCATTCGTTGGAATTGTCCAGAATGTTCTTCAAACCAATCGCGAACAGTTGTGGCCCGGTGACATGGCGCATTGTCATCCATAAAAATCCCATCGTTGTTTGGGTACATGAAATCCATGAATGGCTGCAAGTGATCTCCAAGTAGCTGAACATAAGCATTTTCAGTCAATGTTCGGTCCAGTCGCACCACAGGACCAAGTCCATGCCATGAAAAAACAGCCCACACCATTACGGAGCCACCAGCAGCTTGAACAGTGCCTTGCTGACAGTTTGGGTCCATGGCTTCGTGGGGTCTGCGCCACACTCGAACCCTACCATCAGCTCTTACCAACTGAAATCGTGATTTATCGGACCATGCCACGGTTTTCCATTCATCTAGGGACCGACCGATATGCTCACGTGCGCACGAGAGTCGCTGCAAGCGATGTCGTTCTGTCAGTAAAGGCACTCGAGTCGGTCTTCTACTGGAATAGCCCAAGAAAGAAAAATTTCTCCGCACAGTTCTAAGAGACAAGTCCCTTGTACGTCCCACATTGATTTCTGCGGTTATTTGACGCAGTGTTGCTTGTCTGTTAGAATTTACGACTCTTTGCAGACGTCGCCGGTCTCGGTCGTTAAGTGCAGGCGGTCGACCACTGCGCTGTCCATGGTGGGATGTTATGCCTGAAATTTCATACTCTCGGCACACTCTTGACACAGTGGATCTGGGAATGTTGAATTCCCTAACGATTTCCGAAATGGCATGACCCATGCGTCTAGCTCCAACTAACATTCAGCGTTCAAAGTTTGTTAATTCCCGTCGTGCGGTCATCATCACGTCAAAACCTCTTCACATGAATAACTTGAACAGAAATGAAAGCTCTGCGAAAGCACTGCGCATTTATACCTGTTCTACGCGATGCTACTGCCATCTGAAAATATGCATATTGCTATCCCATGACTTTTGTCACTTCAGTGTATATCTTGTTCACATTTTCAATCGTTCATAAAATACTTTTTATTCATCCACTCAAGTTCAAATACACTTTTTTTGAACCTGTAGTGGATGACATTTAATGTTAATACAGTTTTCACAAGTATTAATTCATTCATTAAATTTAATTCATTAATTTTATTTTTTTTTTAGATTTAAGTTGCATGTATCTAATAATAGATGGCGCCAGAAGGAAAATTTCAACTTTATATGCAAAGGACCATTCTGCAATATAGTGAAGAAAAAGTAGGAATTGACTTAAAAAAAATTCTTTTATATTACTTGTTAGTATGAAAGATATTACAAAATAAATAGAAAAAGCCAATAATTTAATAGTTTTATAACACGCAAGAGCCAAACAGCAAATCTAAACAAACTTTCAGCTAGATTCTTCATTAAGTCAAATATTTCCAATTATTTTATTTTTTAAATGATAAAATCATGAAATGATGTCTTTTACTTACATTCGAATAAATTTTACAGTCAAAATTGAAGAAATATTGGAGGTAAATGTGTTGAAACTGATTCCTTGTTAAGAAAATCGTATTTCTGTTTCAAAAAGTAGTCTTCAAGAAACGTTTAAACCAGGGGTGGCCAACCCAAATGATCTTGCGGGCCACTTTGGAAATGCATCCTAACTCCGTGGGCCGCATATAAAATTATATATCCCCATATTAGTTGTAGACCCACTATAGACATTTTTTTGGAGTGAAAAATTGAAGCCTAATGAGTTATTATTATTGTGTTTACTATTTTTCTTACATGTAAACAGAGTAATATAATAATAATGGTGTTAGAAGAACATTGTAAAGAAATATAGAACACTAAAAATTAAATATATAAAGTACATAAATATAAACGAAGTAAAAAAAATGAAAACAATAAAAAGTATTTATTTTACTAGTACGATTTTTTTCTCTCCGCTCTTTCACTTAGCATTTGCAAATCAATCTCCATTTGGGTATTGGCACATCGTAATGGGTGTTGCGACCGTTATGTTCAAGTGTGTTTTATATTTGTTCAATTTCATTTTCGAAAGAAACGATTCGTAGGTGTAAGTTGAACCAAAAGCGCTAACAAGTTGAACTAAAAATATGGCTTGCTCTGCTATCAATAATCAACTGTGCTTATCTAGAGATGGTCACTGCATCACTGAGGTTACTTAAAGTGAAACATAGAATTTGTTTTATTAGGTATGCGAAAATGTTCACTCATCATGAGTTCACAGAATATAATTAATTTATTCTGCGAACTCATAAATGTAAACTCATCAATAAAACAGGCAATATTTAAATCAAAGTTAATGTTTTCTCATAATTTCGACAGTTAATATTTGAATAACCAAATTCTTAAAAATATTGTAAAAATTATAAGTTATCATGTGATGGTGAAGCAAAAAAAAATTTTTTTTGCAGCAATTCTATTGAAAGTTTTGTAGGCTTAAATTCAGTACCTTAACAGCTCGTGAGGAAACACCTGTATCTCAATTTCTCCTGAAACAAACTGAAAACTGTTTCCGAAAACTAAATATCTGATCACTAAAATTAAATAATAAAAAGTTTCGATCTCTTTCATGAAAATCGTGTTATGAACAGGATCGGTTGACTTAACAGCAGTGGTTGATTTACACCATCAATCGACCCTCAACACCAGAATATCCTACATTTGCTGTGGTAAAGGTGCCCATTAATCAATGATAATCTGTTTCACTTTATGGGTGTTCTCTGGCGGATATATATGTGCAATATATGTCGTCTCTCTAAACCATCCCACAGATAGATATGTTCTAGGGGCAATTCATTCTAGTACTATCTAAACTGCTCCTCAAGCATGTCATTGCGTGGTGTCGTCTTTCATAAAAACCAACTCAGCACCAAGTTTGCACCAATGTCGATATAGACGCGCGAGTGGGTAGAGATCATTTGTTGACACAACAGATCTCCTGTAATAGAACCTTCGTTGAAATTTGAACCCCGTTCATCATAATGCCTATCGTTCGAATCAAATTCTAACTCTCCTGACGATCGAATCAAACCACAGTAAAGAATATCTTTCTCTGATGTTAGTATGATAAAAATGCATCTCTGCCTTATTGCATATCGTTGAGAATCTATTGTTGGACTGAAACCACTTAGATCTCTAAGAGTTAAGTTTTTGTGCTACTTATACCAATGTAAACGGTGTCTCTGATTGTGAGTTGTCAATAGCATCCTGGATGGTGAGCAAGTAGAGAACTTTGAGAAATCATTTCAAAAATCACAAAAATCAAATATTGTTGCAGAACAATGTTGCCCAGGTCAGCTGTTGGACAGTTTTACCGTTTACTGGTATCTATCTTTTTCACCAGTAGGAGGATATGATAGATCGGCCATCTATTGACTCTATGTTCTCTGACCTACCATTGTCAATCTTTCTTATAGTTGTACTTGTGGATTGGCTTTCATACTCGTGAAATGACACATTTGATCGATTCGAACATTTGAGTTGTCCTTGTCACAGTACGCCCCTTCTCAAAGTTTAAAACCCGAAAAATGATTCGGATGGATTCTTCTAATCCTATTGAAAGTACCAATTCACTGGAATTTGCAAAAATATCTTCAATAGCACCGTTTGACTTTCTTCATATTAGTATTTTGCTTTACTAGCGCTGACTGCACTTGATTTGTGTGACTTCATGTCACCTGTGAAATCTTGTTCATGATTTTTGCGTGCGAATAATCTTTTTACAGAACTGAGTGTTCATTCTTTTGATCGCAATAAGTTCTTTTCTATAATTCCATGGCTATTTGTTTAAAAATTATGTTATTTCTTAACTTTTGCACACATGTATGTTCTCAGAAGTTTGAGACCAACATGCAAAATGCAAAAAATTGTAGTAAAACCGATGAATTTTGGTCATAACTTATACGTATAAAACCTAAGAATTGAAAATTTTGTCCAGCAAATGTTTTGGCAGTTAACTTTAATTAATATATTTTATACCGTGGAACAATTTTAGTAAACCCAATACATGTTTTTCCCAAAACATTCAAGATGGGATCATCCAATGAGCTCATCCAAGGAGAACACTCAATAGTATCTCTGTTTTTGATGAATTCAGACAAGAAGATAGCATTAAATGGTGGTATTCCAGTACATGTATAGATAAATTCACACTTTGTTTAATGTAATTCAGAGTATTTTATATAAATATTTTGTAAAGGTTGGAAAGTTGTTGTAATGTAATGTAAAGTTGTTCTTTTACAATTTTTTTTTACGATAACAAATCAATGTTGAGTTGTTTAATATAACAAGTTGCTACAAGAGTGACTGGGAGATTATTTATCTGTGGATTCCCAGCCACTGCGGGGTGTAAAGGTGGTCGTAAATGGCCAAACCGAATAAATGCGGGCCAAAAATGGTCGTAAGTTACCACAGCCACAATTTCCTTTATCCTTTCATCAATTTAGTTCTGAGGTAAAGAAAAATGTAGACAAACCCTTAAAACAAACTTACAAACTCCTTTCAACTGATAAAACGTGGAATATTACTTGTTTCATCGCCCATCCCAATGGGCTTGCCCCGTGCAATTTTAACAGCCCATTTCCGACTATCGACAGGACACGATTTTCTCAATAAGCAGTTGCACCGCATGGGTGTAGCTACACATGATGTCTGTTCTCTGTGCTCGTCGAGTGAAGGCATGGACTTTTTACATTTGACAACATGAGTTGCAATTTATTGTATGACTTTTAACACTGACAACATTACCAAGGCTAAATTTACACTCATGTCCATAAATTAAGGATAATAAGTTCAGGCAAAGAAAGCGACAGAAGCAAAACAAATTTGACTTATTTGTAAAGTCTATTTATTAAACAAAAGGTAAAGAGCAAAAAACTCACATTACCATCATCTTGGAATCGTTGCCAAAGCCTGGAGATGACACTGTGGGAGATTCCAAGTTCCACGGATACTTCCAGCTGGGTACATTCCAGTCGTCCGATAATTCTACTGAGTAAAAAATCATCCAAATGCTTCCTTTGTGCCATAACTATGCGGTTATTGCACTGAAAGGCGTTTAAAGCGCTTGTGAACAATTTTACTTCTTTGCCACCATTCCTTATATACCCTCTCTTACACTCTCGTCATTGTGATGTACTATCCGCGCCATCTAGTGTTTTCCTGTAATTTGCATATTTTTCTTCAAGATGTGTGTGATAATTCTACAGGTGAAATTTTTATTTTAGAGTTTAATTCTGTGTGATTCTGAATTATCTTTAATTTATGGACATGAGTGTAATAGGGCTGCTGGAGTTCTTATGGCGGATATCGCTACAGTTTGATGTAGGAAAAAAAATTGCTACAAGATTATGTGCACTTAAAAATTAGTCTCAACGTTAATTTTGTCTCTTGAAAATAATATTAGCAATATTAGAACATATAATTTTAGTTTTAATAATTTTACCTAAAACATGCAAACAAACATAATTTTACTTGAAGGCAAAATATAATACAACTGTGTCCAAAAAGTAAGACTCATTTTCAATTTAAAATTCCCGGGGCTTATGGAATTTCACTTTTTTTCTTCTTTTTTTAGGTTGTTGGCACTGTCCTTGACATCTGCGTGTGAAATTTGACGTCAAATAGTCATTAATGTTTGAGTTACGCTTGGCTTTGTGAGACGCTAAAATTGATTCCAGCGATTTTTGAAATATCTGAATTGAGCAAAGAACTTGCATTCAATTTTGTTTGCGGAAACGTATAAAATGTTGCAGAAGGCATTCGGTGAGCCAAAAATTAAACCCATATCGTTCCGCAACAACCGTATTCATACCGTGCCACTTCTGTCTATTTCCTGAACTCAAAAGACCACTCCGGAGACACCGTTTTGAGTGGACTGAAGAGATTCAACGTGAATCGGCGCTTTGTGACTTTGTTATGCATGATAGATGATTATGACGCTACAGATGACTTTTCAGCATGCATTGAGGATCGGAAAAAACGTTGCATTGTGTCCGGAGGGGATACTTTTAATCCCTTAATACTTTTAATTTTTTTTTTTTTTTTTTAGGGGAGGTTTTGGAAAAAAAATAATTTTTCTTACTTTTTGAGCACAGTAGTATACTTAATATGGAATTTTTTTTGCAATGCAGCAACTACCTTACCTGAAAATATTTCATTCTTTTCCCACATCTGCCTATAAATGTTTTCGTTCATTTATTCCCTTCAGATCTCGTCATTGGACAACATTGAACAACACTGTAACCATTCTGTCGGACGCATGCGCATGACGCCGTTTATTTCTCAAGCGAGATCCACCTTTGTCGGAAATGAGCCATTTTTCTATTGACACAGAGATGGAAATGGAAGAAAAAAAAACAGCTATTGGAAGGAAGTCAGTTTTTTCTTTAGTCTGAATTTGTCGCTGAAACCATTATTTAAATTTGAAGATGGAAACATGGCTGAGGGTTTTTCTTATAGCACAACTCAACTCTTCCAAGCAACTTTCTGTCTACAACGGATACAAAAAAAATTCCTTCAAGAGCTTGTTTGCATCATAGATTTACTGGGAAAAGATATCTGCATTTTAAAAATTGGAATATTTTTGAATGGCAAATCATGTCAATAAAGAGAACTTTCTTTTAATTTTTGACTTTCATCCAAATAGTTTTCTTTCAAATATAATTTTAGTGATAATTACACTGAATTAGTGCATAATTTTCTGAAAAAGAATCTTCTTCGCCTTTTTTATTTGTATTTGAATTCAAATGAATTGTATAACAGACGCATTTTTGAATTACTAATAATTACTGATAATTAGATAATAATTACATACATAATTACTGATGTTTCAACATCAGTAATTATGTATGTAAAATAGAAATGAAGCATTATGGAATAATAGTGTATCTTTATAGGGTTGATAATGAAAATAAACCATATATAGAATCATGATTGGAGGTACATTTTGTTTTCTGCATATCTTCAAAACAAGGTTCTAATCGTAATTTTTATTGTCAATGAATATGTTGCTATTGTTTAATTTTTATTCTCGATGAATATCTATTGAATCTATGATATGATGAATATCTATTGAATATATGATATGATGAATATCTATTGAATCTATGATATGAATATTTATTGAATTTATGATATGATGAATATCTATTGAATATATGATATGATGAATATCTATTGAATCTAAGATATGATGAATATCTATTGAATCTATGATATGAATATCTATTGAATTTATGATATGATGAATATCTATGAATATCTATTGTTAATTTTTATTGTCGTTGAATATCTATTGAATCTATGATTTGCTGAATATCTATGAATATCTATTGTTACTTTCTATTGTCGATGAATATCTATTGTTACTTTCTATTGTCGATGAATATCTATTGAATCTGTAATTTGATGAATATCTATTAAATATATAATATGATGAATATCTATTGAATCTGTAATTTGATGAATATCTATTGAATCTGTAATTTGATGAATATCTATTGAATCTGTAATTTGATGAATATTTATTGAATCTGTAATTTGATGAATATCTATTGAATATATAAGAGGATGAATATCTATGAATACTATCTATTGTTAATCTTTATTGTCGATGAATATCTATTGTTAACGGAAAATCAAATTAATGCCATGAAATAAAATGTTGGCATACAGTCAGAATCCTTCATGTGCCAAAATAGGCCAAGAGCAATAACTTGTCGGGGGACGAAGTCTTAGAATTATTTGATTCTTGTGATTTGCAGCTACTCAAACTGTTGGGGGCTGTTTGACATGGGGTTCTTCCCATATAGAAAAAAAAGATTCCCGAAGATAAACGATTATCTGAAATAACTTTTAATTGAATACAATATTGATTTTTGTGTATTTCAAAAATTATCATTTTTTTTTTCTAAAAGTTCACTTCAAAATTCGAAGATTTAAAGATTCAAATAAGCTGTCTCTGCCAAGTATTTGCGAAAGAAAGATTGCGCATGAATTCTTTGTTAAAATAAACTTTTTTAACAACCCATCATGTTTCGAAAAAAATTTATTTAAAATACATGAACTCATTCAATAGATAGCCTGTGAAATTGATATATTTGATAATTGTTAATTATAGTTAAGCGTTGGTTGTAGTTGTTTATAATTGAAAATTTTAGTTGTTAATTATTAGTTATTGTCTCCCTTCAAAAAAGAATTTTGAAGCTACGAGGGATGCTTTTTAAGTACCATTTAGATATAAAAACAAATAAAAGCAATTTTATTAACAAATTTATACTTTCATAAAAGTTTCTACACATAATCTACCTGTCTACATCATTTCCACTTGCACTTATATCGTACGACCAGCTTCCGAATGTTATTTTCATAAGAATCTGCCACCTCATTTCTTAACCACGGGCCTGAATGGCCGAGTGGCTAGCGCTCTGTCGCTCGGTTCCACAGGTGTCAGGTTCGAGTTCCTACTCTGCAATGAATGTTTGTAATGGTTCGGAATCTATTTAACTCATAGGTCGCGGTCTAACTGGATCGCAGAGCGTTGCAGAGGTATTGTTACTCCGCGTCCTTAGCTTATCATCAGGTACACGCACATCCTGTGTAGTGCTAAGTGAGTAACGTCGGTGCAGCGCTTGCTTTAAGGCATCGAAGACAACTATCTAAGTATTTGCCAGTTGTACTAGAACAAAAAACATTTCTTGACCATTCCAATATTTTCGTTTTAACATCTTCGTCGTAGCGATTACACCAAGGTTAGTCTTTAACTATAAAAACAAGTAATAATTCCTTGGCACTAAGTCGCAGCTATACTAAGGCTGATCAATTTGTTCAAGTACCTTTAATCTGGCACATCTGGAAATTGTTTACTTAAACTTTAAGTTCTAGGGTGAAGTTGAATGCCTCCATGCCATGGACTATTGCTTCGATTCCAGAGTAACGCGGAGCTATGCATGTTTCTTTACCGTTTGTATGGCCATCTTCAGATGTTCAATCCAATTTTTAATCATTCCATTATTCAAAGCGTTTTATCCATACTCTACATTCACATGTGGATGAATTTCGGACACTTTTACCGGAGTCACATTTATGAAACGAATAACAGAGCGTACTTTACAGTCGAAGAGGTTTTCAGTCGTCTGAGGCATTTCAAATGCTCATAAATAAACACTGGCGCAAGTGAATGCTTCCAAATTGTCGTGTTGTGGACAGTCGATAGACGAAAATACTTAATACTCATGTGCGGAAAGGCGATCGCAACGCTGCAGTGGAACACATTTTAAAACAATACTTGCTTTACAAATGGTGGAATTGTGGGAATTTTTTTATTTATGACTAATACAAAAATTGCAAGTTAAAAAGTATAAACATTTGAAAGAAATAATCTATTCGATCACAATATTAAATGATGAGAAATACACAAAAGATTTGAAAACAGCAGTCTCAATAAAACTCTTACTGAGTAAGTGATTATACTACTGCATCCAAAAAGTAAGTCCAATTTTTATTTTAAAATTCCCACGGCTTATGGAATTTCAATTGTTTTCCTTTTCTAGGTTTCTGGCACTGTCCTTAACATCTCTGTGAAATTTGAAGTCAAAATATTCATTAGTGTTTGAGTTACGCTTGGCTTTGTGAGACGCTAAAACGGATTCCGGCGATTTTTGAAATGTCTGAATTCATTGAACAAAGAACTTGCGTTAAATTTTGTTTGCGGAAACGTATAGAATGTTGCAGAAGACATTCGGTGAGTATTCCTATATTTAAAAGAAATGTTTAGAAGTGGCATAAACAGTTCAAAGAAGGCAGAGAACGCGTTGAAGACGAAGAGCCGTCTGGACGACCCTCCACCTCAACTGCGCAGCTCACGTACAAAAAATTAAAGATTGGGTACTTATAAACCGTCTATTTACAATTAGAGACCTTGATGCTGATGTTGGAATTTCAAAAGGTCAATTCCATTTTGGGCCTCAAACGCGTCAAATCTCGATGGGTACCGAAAACATTGAATGCGCCAGCTCACATTGCATTAAATCTTCGTGACTTTTTCGCCAAAAATGAACGTAAACCCATATCGTTCCACAACCACCGAGTTCTGACTATTACCTGAACTCAAAAGACCACTCCGGGGACACTGGTTTGAGTCGATTGAAGAGATTCAACTTGAATCGCCCTTTGGAAACCGAAAAGTCATCCCTGCCGATGACTTTTTAGCAGGCATTGAGGATTGGAAAAAAGTTGGCATAAGTGCATTGTGTTCGGATGGGATTACTTTGAAGGCGATGAAATAAATGTGGAAGAATAAATAAAGAGTTTTTGAGAAAAAAAATAATTGGTCTTACTTTTTCGGCACAGTAGTATCTAAAATGCTTCGAGTCCTCATGCAGAAAAATCACAACGAGAAAGCTCTTAAATTGAATAGACGAGAGTATCATAACTGTAGAACAGAAACATTTGTGATATAATAAACATAACAGCTTATTTTTATTAGAGGTACTACTGTGTCCAAAAAGTAAGACCCAATTTAAATTTAAATTTCCCGGGGCTTATGGAATGTAAAGTTTGTTTTCTTTTTTAGGTTTCTGGCACTGTCCTGTGCCTGGCACTGTGTGAAATTTGACGTCAAAATATTCATTTGTGTTTGAGTTACGCTTGGCTTTGTCTACCTCAACCGGCGAAGCTCACATTAAAAAAAATTAAAGATTTGGTGCTTACAAACCGTCGGTTTAAAATTAGAGACCTTGCTGATGATGCTGGAATTTCAAAAGGATCGGTCCATTCCATTTTGGGCCTCAGACGCGTCCAATCTCGATTGGTACGGAAAACACTGAATGCGCCAGCTCACACTGCATTGATTCTTCGTGACTCTTTCGCCAAAAATGAAATGTTATGGAAAATGTTATGTGTGTACATAACAGCTTATTTTTATTGGAGGTAAGTGACATGAAATGGAGGTAAAGTGAAATTGGAGGATATAAATTGTAAATAAGTGACTTTAAAAATGTGACACGTCCCTCAGATGGGTGAAATGAAATGCAATGGCAGGACTACATAAGCAAGATCTCGTCTTCAACCAAGCCCAAGACAGCTACAGAAAGTAAAAAATAAGCTGTGTCTAACCTGAAATAACAAAGTTGTTTTGAAATTATTTAATGAGTACGTGCTTTTCTGGGTTTTTTTTCCCATCATCAGAATTGGCACAGCAGCCCCATGGTGGGCCAAGGCCTTCTGTCTACTGGCAGATTTCTAGACAGGAGACGTCTTCTTTTTACAGAGTAGGGTTGTCATCCCCACGTCCAATGTTCTACAGTCATGTTAGCCTGCGACATACAGTTTAAAGTGGATCCCGAACCACTGCAAACATCACTGGCACTGCCGGGACTCGAACCCAAAACATGTGGTACCGAGCGCTAGAACGCTAGTCACACGACCATTCAGGCCCTCTCTGTTTTCTTTTTCTTTTTTTAACCTATTTTAAATATTTTGGATTTGACAAATACATAATGTATGATTAAAGTAAATATAATTTGATTAGGAAACGAATATCAACTGTTGCTTTGAATACTGCGTCATTCAGTGCATTTTCAATAATTTAAAATATATTTTTTTTATCTTTTTATCTTTTTAAACGATTTTACTATTTTATTTTCATGCGATTGTTTTGCATTCAAAAAAGGAAATCCACCAAGTGAAATTTATTATAAAATGTTAGCAAATATTTCCTAAAAATAGTAGAGACATTACTTTCGCGAAAATATATTTATAGATATAGATTGAAATAAGTATTCGAAAAGAAAAAAATGTATCTTTTGAAAATGTAAAAGTGTTTAATTGTGAATTAATTTGTATATAAAAGTTTCATCGTCTGCATTTGATATAAAATATCTACAACAGTTAAGAAATATTTCGGGGTTGTTATTTTAATTAATTTTAAATATTACAGAAAAAAAAATATTTTTAATTAATTACACTCAGTTTTTACACGAGTTATTAGAGAGTTTTTGCAAAAAACAAAACAAAATCTTCTTAGCGAAAAATTTTGACGATAAAGCGATAAATGTTGGCAATAAAGCATTTCAAGGCTTATAACGTTGGCAGGATAGTGATAATAGAGAGTTTTTGCATACCGTATTTTGGACGTCCGTCAGCTTTTTCACCCTAGCGCGCATGCTCATAGGAAATTGCGCATGCGTATCTGTAATAATGTTTCCTATGAGCATGCGCGCTAGGGTGAAAAAGCTGACGGACGTCCAAAATACGGTATGCAAAAACTCTCTAGTATTTTTACAGTTTCATAGAAAAATTTTTTTTATAAGTTTAAATATAATTGTACAAAACATTTCATTTACCGTCTAGCGGCCCACTGATGACACACGCATTTTCCCAAATATGTACAATTTGGGTTTGGTTTGGTTTGTCGCTCTACGCTCATCTTATGCGCACGAGGGCTAAAGAGACCGGAACCTACAGTTTAAAGTGGATTCCGAACCCCTCACAAACATCCATGGCACGGTCGGGACATGAACCCGAAACATGTGGTACCGAGCGCCAGAGCGCTAGCCACTTGGAAAATTCAGGCCCCCGTACAATTTGGAAGTTATTAACATTGTAATGTGGACATGAAAACGTAACAGTCGAATCCTGAACCGCTAACCGTTGCCGATGTTATAGGTGTTTTCATGTCATAATATGACAAAAAAAATTAGCATTTCCTATCGTTTACGCCATTGTGCTTTAGTATCAGATTGTAAAATTTAGATTTGGTAAAATAACATTATTTACTAAAACTATCAGAGCTTGATGGTTACTTCCTGTTGTGTGAGGGGTTTACTCGTTGTGTGATTGATGTGATGATTCTTTATATGATTGATGTGATGATTCTTTGTATGATTGATGTGATGACTTGTGTGATTGATGTAATGATTCGTTATGTGATGGATGTGATGATGTGTGGATTTGTGTGATTGATGTGATTATTCGTTATGTGATTGATGCGATGATTCGTTAGGTGATTGATGTGATGATTGTGTGATTGATATGAGTATGTGATGATTCGCTGTGTGGTTGATGTGATGATTCTTTGTATGATTGATGGGATGATTCTTTGTATGATTGATGTGATGACTTGTGTGATTGATGTAATGATTCGTTATGTGATAGATGTGATGATGTGTGCATTTGTGTGATTGATGTGATTATTCGTTATGTGATTGATGCGATGATTCGTTAGGTGATTGATGTGATGATTGTGTGATTGATATGAGTATGTGATGATTCGCTGTGTGGTTGATGTGATGATTCTTTGTATGATTGATGGGATGATTCTTTGTATGATTGATGTGATGACTTGTGTGATTGATGTGATGATTCGTTATGTGATTGATGTGATGATTCGTTATGTGATTGATGTGAATATTGTTTTTTTTTAATTCTTTGTATGACTGATGTGATGATGAGATGGCTTGTGTGATTGATGTGATGATTCATTATGTGATTGATGTGAGGATGTGATTGATATGAGGATGTGATAATTCGCTGTGTGATTGATGTGATGATTGTGGGATTGATATGAGGATGTGATGATTCACTGTGTGATTGATGTGATGATTCGTTATGTGATCGATGTAATGATTGTGTGATTGATATGATGAGGTGATGATTCTTTGTATGACTGATTTGATGATGAGATGATTCTTTGTATGATTGATGTGATTATTCTTTGTATGATTAATGTGATGACTTTTGTGATTGATGGGATGATTCGTTATGTGATTGATGTAATGATTGTGTGATTGATATGATGAGGTGATGATTCGTTTTATGATTGATGGGATGATTTGTTTGATTGATGTAATGACTCGATGAGTGATTGATGTGCTGATCCGCTGTGTGATTGATTGGCTAGAATTTAGACGCTTGCGATTGCATGCTTTAAGACGAAACACATCATAACAAGGTTTCATTTAAAAGGGTTATTAAAAAAGAGTTAAAGGGTTATTTTAAAAGGGTTATTAAAAAGGTTTAAAGGATTATTTAAAGGGTTGTTTTTCAAGGTTATTTTCCATTAAAAGGGTTATTTTTCATTAAAACGGTTATTTCTCTTGCTCAAGTGCGTCGCGGGACGAAAAACGGCATCTATTAAACTAAGCTATTAAAAACGTTTCTCAAATTTTTCTAGAAGGCTGTAAAGAAAGAAGATTTGAAAATGAAATGTTGTAATCCTCTAGATAATGCTAGTAAATTGTAAATGTACGATTTTTAAAAAATTTTATACTGAACATAATTAAGCAAAACTAATTTTTTTATATTTTATTTTATTTTTCTATAATTTTTTATTGTATTATTTTTATTTTTTGCATTTATTTATTTATTATTTTTTTTTTCAAATTTCCCTCTCATTTTTTTTTTCTAATGAGTCAATCTCAAATAATAAGGATATTATTGCTAAATACAATTTCTATTTAACAGTAGATTTTAAAAATACAAAACTATCTGAGAATCTATTATGCACAATTTCATAAATTTAACTACTGTACTTTATTTATTAATGCACTCAATAGCAATTTCTTTTACCCGAAATGTAGATATATAGAGAAAAGCATGTTAAAATTTATATGTTAAAGAAAATGCATCTTCAATGTTACACTACAACAGGAGGGGCCAACCCGAGGCCCGAGGGCCCATGCGGCCTTGAATAAACCTTTAATATTTTTCCGGCCCGTGAGATTAATAACAATTTTGCAAAAAATATTTTACAATGGAAAAATAGTAGTGAAAACCAATATATAACAAGTAATGTAAAAAAAATTAAAGTCAATTCCTATTTTTTTTTCACTCTATTGCAGAAAGTCTTTTATAAATAATTTGCATTCATTTTTTTAAGTTTATCTGGCGCCATCTATTGGTAGATATATGCAACTTAAATCTAAAAAAAACTAAAATTGATAAATTAAATTTAATTATTGAATTAATATTTGAAAAAACTGTATTCACATCCAGTGTCCTCTACTACAAGTTGAAAAAAAATGTATTTGAACTCGAGTGGATGAATAAAAAGTATTTTATGAACGATTGAAAATTTGAACAAGATATATATAGGGAGAGTGTGAGCTAATTGAAGGAATTAAAAAAGGAATAAATTATGTGTGCAGCTATATATTTAAGAATTAACTGCCGAAATTATGAGAGCTAAGTGGAATATTCGAGAAACAAGTATGCATTAGTAAAATAAAAATTTTTTAATGATTTCATTTTTTTATGTCGTTTATTTTTATATATTCCATTTTTAGTGTTCTATATTTCTTTACAATGTGCGCTTCGTATCATTATTATTATAACATCTATGTACGAATAATAGTAAAAAAAAAGTCATTATGTTTCAATTTTTCACTCCAAAAAAATGTCTATATTGGGTATAAATCTAGTTTATTTTTATATATATTATTATATATATATATATATTATTTTATATATATATTATACGTTTATATTTATATATTTTTTAATGATTTCCTTTTTAGTGTTATATATTTCTTTACAATATGCATTTTGTATCATTATTATTATATTATCCATGTTTACATGTAAGAATAATAGTAAACACAATAAGAATAACTCATTATGTTTCAATTTTATAGTGCGTCTAAATCTAATAGGGGGATATATAATTTTATATGTGGCCTGCGGAGTTACGATGCTTTTCCAAAGTGGCCCACAAGATCATTTGATTGGCCACCCCTGGACTACAATTAAAACTTTTCCTCTCTGGCATACTGATTGTCTTATAAAATTATGAAATGAAAAAAATCCATTTCATAGAGTAAGCAGGGAAAAGATGTTCAGTGGGAAAATTCGAAAGAAATTAAAATAAAGAACAGGAAAAAAACATTCACATTCACAACAACGAATAGAGATAATATTCTAGGGAAATGAGTATGGAAAAGAAATGTTTATTCTGAAAAATAACAACATAAACAATTAATCCGCTGAGCTTTCATTCAAATTGAGTCGAATCATTCATGTGCATCGAATGTTGACAATGTCGAGTCTTAAAAAGAATTGAAATGCAACTCTTTTTCGTACTATATAAGGTGCTAGAAAAAATTACAAATTTAAAGGATTTTAGATGAAATTCTTGAAAAGAAATTTAAACTACAAAATTAATGGATTTAGTTTTTTTACAGATATCATGGGACATTTAAATAATTTAAATAATTTAAATTTACGATTACAAGCAAAACATTGTATTTTCCCAACCCTAATTGGTCATATATCTTCTTTGGGGAATAAACTTTTGGCTTTTTTTTTTTTGTCTCGAATTTGGAGAAAAAGGATTAACACATTTCACATTAATGCAGAACTAGATATCAATGCAAAATTTAGCCATCAAAATCAATAATGCTTTGAACTATGATAGATTTAAAAATTTAATATTCATTTTGCGGGGTTCATTTAATGTTAGATTTGGTGGTTCCCAAGATGCTAAATATTGTTGATCTTTTTCATAAATCCTTTTTCAATATCTATCCAAAAAAGGTTAATTGTTACCCACCAGAAAACTAAATAGAAATTACAGCGCCATACTACACTGAGATTACTATAAAGGACTTATGTTGTTGTTGCTTATCCCCTTGATTTAGAATCCTAAACCAAGTCCAGTAGATCATGCTGCATCAATAGATCGTAAACTGTCCTCCCCTCATTCAACAGTTGCCTCACAGAGGCACCAATACAATCTATGAGATGAGAGGGAGATGCGATGGTCGAACAATGACAAAGGGCGTATGTCTTCTCGTCTCCATTGAAGGTCAAACTCTTAGTGTGGCCAGTCCTTAGTCTAGCTAAAGCAGTTTGAGCAGATCTAGGGCAGGGGCACAGCAAGGACATACCAGGATATTGAGTGGCGTACCATGCATGAATGTAAAGAACTTATTTCAACTACAAGTGCTCCAAAATTATGCTGAATTTTAGAAATTTGTACCAACATACAATTTTCCAAATTTACCCAATTTGGTTGTCCGATATGCTTGTCGGTATGGATCAACATACATGAGCAAACACTTTATATTAGGATCATAATAAAATCAAAATATCGTTCAAGGTTAAGTTATATACATCTAAAACACCTATTTTTGTTAGAATCTTCAATATCTAACCCAGATATAGATAACTTTGTTAAAAAAAGCTCGCTGAGTGACAGATAATGCACTTCGGCAAACGGCTTGGCAAAACCATTCTAACACTTATTTGTATGGGAATGATCACAGCTTTAGAAGACAGAATTTATCTGCTTGTCATAAATACTTCTGATTAATAAACAGTTGTATATTGATTCAAAAACTAAAAAAATTTCTTTTTGAGGAAATAGCTGTAGAAAAGGAACCAAATGGAGATGTATCGACAACTCCAGCACAGAAAGGACGAGAGATGTTGATCTCAGCATTCTGTTCTTTCCGAATAGGGACGCGCTTACTATTTTGTTAATATTCATCTCAATTCAGTTTTTACGAAAGTTCATTGGATACATTCATCCCTATAATAATTGCTACTTATTACATACCCAATTAAAGCAAGGCCAATTTTAAATTTTTTTTCAAGAAAACTCTTTGTTTATTCTTCCAAATGTATACCATCGCTCGTTACTACTCTTCGAACTCAGTCCACTTCTCTTCCGAAAGCACCACATCGGACGCATTCATCCCTGCAACCATTCTCACCTGCTGATCGAGTGAGACAACAGAAAAGCTACTGGAGGGTGGCGAAGTCAGGGGGAATGCTCAATCGGCTTTTGATTATCCTGCATTGTGTTAGATGGAAGTAATGCTTGAGCAAAGTTGGCAGGATCAGAGGAGGAAATCGATGATTTCCGCCACACTAATCTGCCTCGCCTCGCCTGGAGACGTCGGTGACGCGCTCCTTTGACACACATCTTGACGCAGATCATGTCATAACAGTCCAGGAAATATGCCGAACGCTTGTCATTTGCAACACTTGCTATTTTTAAGTGCGGTTGCTAACAAGCCGTGCCAATCACAATTTTGTCATTTGGGAGCACATAGATCTCAGAATCTTCCTCGTTTCCGATTTTATGGAATAAATTCTTATCTAATTCACGCTAATTCATCAATCATATTTAAAACTTGTTAATTTTCAATTATTTCTCCAATTGTCTGTAGGAAGAGTAGAAAAATCGCTTAGACCAGTGGTTCCCATATTTATTCACATATTTTTATAACCCTTATTTCTTCCACACGAATTCATCAGTTTTACACACGTATTTTAAAATTTATAAATTTTAAATTGTGCTTTAATTTACACTTTTCATTTGTAACACTTCTATTTTTAAGCGCGGTTTGCTAACAAGCCGTGCCAATCACGTTTTGTCATTTGGGAGCATATAGATCTCAGTATCTTCCTCGTTTCCGGTTTTATGGAATAAATCTTATCTCATTCACACTAATTCATCAATTTTGTACGCATGTTTTAAAATTTATGATTTTTAAATTATTTCTCCAATTGTGTACAGAATGAGTAGAAATATCCCTTAGACCAGAGGCTCCCAAATTTATTTATTTAAATCTAAAGTAAAAAATTGTGTTCTTTTATCTACATATAATATAGTTAATATCATAACTATACCATAAAACATAGTAAATGAAGATGTAAATATGATGCCTTTAAATTTGAAATTAGGGCCTGAATGTCCGAGTGGCTAGCTTTGGTCTGTCGTGCTATTGATGATGATGATGATGATTGTGTTTTACCATTTGAACAGTCACATTCAATACGTCTACTTAACGTAAACTATTTTTCTTATATAAATATAAAATTGGAAACAATTCTTCGATTCAATAAAGCAATGCATCAAAAATGGGCTTGCAGACATATAAAAGCAAAAAGAAATTTAAAGTAGTGAAAGCAAATAGAACATGGGTAAATATCTACAAAAACGTGCAGAGGATGGACCTTTTACTTTGATGAATGTCGTTTTCATAAAAAAAGTCCTGACCACTTAAAGTCATTCGCTTGTGTTAAAATAACAAAGATTAGTAATCTTTGCAAAAATCATCAAGCCTGTGCCTACTAAAACTACTCTTTGTTACTATATAACAGTATCTTATGGTACTTTCAACTTGCTTGGAACTTGTTTGTGATTCTTGAGAAGTTGCTAGATTCAGTAGAGTTAGAAACTAGAAAAAGTTTACAATATTGTAAAAAAATATATTATACTTAATTTTACTTTCAATTTGGATGGAAAATTATTTCATTGAGTCACTTAAATTATTAAGGTGGGCTTCAGATATTTAAAGGAGTGATAGCAAAGAGAGCATGAGTAAGTATCTAAAAAAAGGCGGAAAATGGGCCTTTTACTTTGAAGAATGTCGTTTTCATAAAAAAAAGTTCTGACCGCTTTGAGTGCTTGTGTTAAAATAACAGAGATTATTAATTTTTGCAAAAATCATCAAGCCTATGCCTACTACAACTAAGTACCACACTATGTTGATTTGATTCCATCTATTTTAAAATTACTAGTTTGATGCATTTGTTTGCAATAGTTCTACAATAAAGCAAATCTAAATGTTTTGATACATAAATTTGCTCTAGATAAAAAGTGCTGTTAATGTTTGGATTCAAAATACGTATAACGAAGCACTCTTTGCCGTGAATTTTTCCATCGAAATTTGTCCAATCCTGAATGAATTCCATGCTGCTACTGAAGACAAGATCAGATTACGTGGGTGTCCATTCTTTCGAAAATCCAGTAATATTTTGCCTATAACCCGTTGATTATGCGCTCTAACGTGGATTATAGACCACTGCGTACGATCCATAGACATGTTCTTTAGCACAAAAAACAAGTGTAGATCTTTTACTTTTTTGAGCCAAAAAAAAAAAAAAACGCCTGCTAGATGTACATGTTTTATTTTTAATGACGCAAAATAACACTTGGCGGATTATACCCTGCTCGAAATATATATCTTAATTTTTTTTTTCAGACAGAAAATAATACCTGTGGAATATACGCCACTGCGGAATGTAGATCTTTTTTTTTTCAGATTGAAAATAAAACCTATGGATTACAGGCGGGAAATAATTGGCCTAAAGGCACATAAGCTTAAATATTTCCTTTTTTCCCTACTGCTATCGATGGTGGGTGAAATGTGCCAATTGAGCATGTATTTGTTCTAGAAATTGACTACAATTTTATGTGTGAAGAAAAATGTTGAATAAATTAAAATATAATAATATATCCTACTACTTAAACTATGCTTTTGGAATATGCCTTGGTAATGCTTATTCAATGCCATGCTTTGGTAATATTTATTAAATTAAATTGTTTTCATTTTAGACATTTGTTTCAGTTCCTCTATAAATACAGTTCCGTAATAAAAACGTACTTTTAAGAAAATTATGTATTTATTTATTCATAAATAGAGGAAATGTTTTAGTTTATTGTATTTCCGTGATCATTGTTTAAATTCCTTTCAATCCATATTATTATTATCATATGCATCCTGTATTAGATAGTTGAATTTAAAATTACATCAAATGATTCAAGCATTTCAAGTTCATTTGAATAGTCTTATAATGAAAAAAATCTTGTTTGTCACTTGTCATTTTATTATTTTTTTATTCTTTGTCACTTGTTTTAATGTCGTTACTCGAGGAGAACGGATTCGCTGAACCGTTCCATCCGATTCGAAATCGGAGTAAAAAAAGAACCGCTGCTTGTTTTTATAATCGTTAGAACTACGCATTCATAGGTAAACACAAATTACTCTGCGCGGAGAAATGTTTCATTCAATCCTTCTTTTGTTGAACAATCTTTATTTCTTGTTGTTGTTGTTGTTGTTGTTGTTGTTATCGTGTCCATAGATTTAAAATGTTATTTTTAAAGTTAGATCAAGTCAAAAGTTTTCAAGATAGCGGGCCGCTATCAACGGCGCCTCTTCACTATACAGGACTCCTCTTAAGCTGGCCTCGATTGGCGCCCTACCCAATTGCAAAACATGGGGAGTGAATGGTGGGCACTCTAGAATGTGCTTAGGTGTTAGGAAAGCGTTAGGGCAATTTCTGCAGGGGATGTATTCCCTGGTCTTGTCCGGGAGAATCTTCCTCCCTCTGTAATGATTAGTTCTGAGTCTGCTAATAACTGATGTCAACTTCCTAGGACAGTTGAGGTCCGTGATGAGTGGCTTCTTAAAATTACACTGCGTAAAAAAAATAGAAGGACAGTGTTTTTTTTGCCAATTAATATCTCTTATTTTCTCCTAACTACCAAATATTTATGCAGATTTAGTTTAATAACCCTTTTTTCATTTTAGGCAAAAATTAAACATCTACCACTAATATTAATAATAAAATTAGTATATATAATTTCCGATGCGTAAAAAAAGTAGAAGGACACTTGCTAATATATTTAATTTAGTGAGTCGTTCTTTAGTTAAATGGTGATTTTGTACTATGTTTTATCCTTTTCTGTCAAAAAATCTAATTTGTTTAAAAGTTACGCTGTTTCTCCGTTCTCAGAAATGCCTAAAGGAATACCTTTGAACGATTTTCAAAAAGGCCAAATTTCCGCATATCAGAATGATGGTAAAGGTGTCAGAGAGATTGCTCGATTGTTGCAGGTGAGCCCCAATACAGTTTTAAACTTTATCGGAAATCCTTATAAAAATGGAAAGAAAAAGAAGACTGGTAGACCGAAAAAGTTAACACCACGTGATGAAGGAAAACTTGTTCGTGTGCTTAAGAAGAACAAAGGAAGTGTTTCAAAGGCAAGAAATCAAGCAGGACTTAATCATATGACGAAATCAACAGTTTACAACTATATTAAAAGATCTAAAAAATTCCTTTTCATAAAACGGAAACATCATCCCAAGTGGACGCAAGCTCACATTGATAACCGTTTAGCGTGGGCTAAGGAGCACATGTCCTGGACTACAGAATGGACTTCTGTGATATTTTCCGATGAAAAGAAATTTAACTTAGACGGCTCAGGCGAATATCAGCACTACTGGCATTGTCTGGGAATGAAGACGAATACTATTCAATACGAAAAATGAGAGGAGGTAGTTTAATGGTTTGGTTGGCTGTTGGATACGGAGGAAGGGCAAGTCTGGTTTTCTTAAATGGTAGGCAAAAACATACAGACTACTTCCAAGTGCTGAATTCCGAGCTTCTTCCTTATGGCTCTGACTTGAGGGGTGAAGAGTGGAAGTTTCAGCAAGACGGTGCTTCCATTAACACCGCGACTGGAGTCAAAAATTGGTTCCTAACAAATAATGTGGATGTTTTACCATGGCCAGCCAAAAGTCCTGACCTTAATACAGTGGAAAACATCTGGGCAATACTAGTTCGTCGAGTTTATGCTGATGGAAGGCAATTTGATTCGCTAACTCAGCTTCGAGAAGCATTGAATGACTCGTGGGACAATTTTTGTCAAACAGAACTTCAATCTCTATACAATTCACTTCCAAACAGAATATTTGAAGTTATAAGGGCCAATGAGAAGAACATTACTTATTAAAATTACTATTTTTTCATTCATTATAATGCTGTCCTTCTACTTTTTTTACAAAGTTTCAAAAAAGAGAAACTATTTTTGTTGCCATTAATATTTTATGTTTGAATATCATAATTCTGATGTTAAAACTGTATTTGTAAAATGTTTCTATAAAAACATTTTAGTAAAAATAAAATACTTTTCGGTTATTGTTACAAAATCAAGTGTCCTTCTACTTTTTTTACGTAGTAGGCTTTTGGCAACTGCGTTAGCATCTGCAAGTGTGATGGTAGTCCTGGGTTGATCATTGTCCCTGGCTTCTTTGGCTAAAGAGTCAGCACATTCGTTGCCCTCAATATTGACATATACAGGAATTCATTGAAGAGGACATGATTTGCCTCTACAATGTAGAGTCTCGAGCAGAACATTTATCGCAGAAGTGATGTTAGTATCTCCATTTTTAATTGCTTCCAGAGCCGACTTGTAGTCAGAAAAAATCCCTAATTCGTCAGTGAGGCCTGAAATATTTGAGTCATTTAGATATAAAGCAACAGCCTCTTTAATTGCAATGAGCTCGCTGGTGAAGTTTGAAGCTATCAGGCCTGTGTTCACTTTATGAGGGTATTTACTTCTATTTGGAATTAGAAAGAAAATGCCTGCACCTCCCTTTTTGAGGAATTTGTCAGAGGATACATCGGTGTATGCTATTGCAAGATTACCTTGTGAGAACTTATCTATGGTATCAAGGCCTTTTTGTCTTTATTTCTTATAAACAAATTTAACATTTAATTTAAATGTTTTGCTTTATGTATGTATGTACGTACATACGCGACCATATAGTACCAGATGCAGTATTTTATATGGTTTCCTCTATTCATGACAGGGTCCTGTTGGCCGACTGGCTAGCGCTCTGGCGCTCGGTACCACAGGTTTCGGGTCCGAATCCCGGCGGTGCCATGGATGTTGGTAGTGGTTCGGAATCCACTTTAAACTGTAGGTCCCGGTCTGTTTAGCCTAAAGTGTGCACAAGATGACCGTAGAGCGACAAACCAAACATCTATTCATGAAATACTTTCGATTTCAGAAAAAAGTTTATTTTCTATCATTATAATAGGTGCTTAATGCAGCTAAATGCTTCTATGCAATTTTTCTATATAATTTCTCAGAAATACACTACTGGAAATTAAAATTGCTACACCAGGAAGAAATGCAGTTAACAAAAGGACATTTATCGGACACATATTATACTGGAAATAACAAGTGATTAAATTTTCAAGAAATTTGGGTGCACAGATCCTGAGAAGTCAGTACCTAGAACAACCACTTATGGCAGAAATAACAGCGCTTATATTCCTGGGCATTCAGTCAAACAGAGATTGGATGGCATGTACAGATACAGATGCCCGTGCTGCTTCAACACGATGCCACAGCTCGTCAACCGTAGTGATTGGCATATGGTGACGAGCTAGTCGCTCGGCAACCATGGACCAGATGTTTTCTATTGGCGAGAGATCTGATGAACGTACAGGCCAGGACAACATCCGAACATTTTTCGTATCAAGGAAGGTCCGTGAAATACCGGCAACATGTGGTCGTACATTATCCTGCTGAAGCGTAGGGTTTCAAAGGGTTCGAATAAACGGTAGAGCTGCGGTTCGTAACACACCAGAAATGTAACGTGCACTGTTCAAAGTGCTATCAATGCGAACAAGCGGTGACCGAGACATGTATCCAATAGCACCCCACACCATAACGCTAGATGATGGGTCAGTATGACAACGACGAATGCACGCTACCAATGTGCATTCACCACAATGCCGCTAAAATCGGGTATGACCATCTCGATGCTGTAAACAGAACCTGGATTCATCTGAAAAAATGATGTCGCGTAATTCGGGCCCCCTGGTTCGTCGTCGATCACACCGTTGAAGACGCTCCTGTCTGTGATGCAGCGCCAAGGGTAGTCACAGCCATGTTCTCCAAGCTGAGAATCCATGCTGCTGCAAACGTCGTCGAACTGTTCATGAAGACACTTGTTGTCTTGCAAACGACCCCAATTCTTGCTGCTCGTGATGTGGCTGCGCGATCCATTAAGGCCATGCCGGTAACATGCCTGTCTTCTCGGCTGCTAGTGATAGGGGGCCGTTGAGATCCAGCACGGCATTCCATATTACCGTCCTGAACCTATTGATTTCATTTCTATTTACCTATAGATTTCCTATTGGATCTCGACAGATGCGAGCAGCAATACTGCGATACGATAAACCACAATCCCGGTACGCTACAATTCGACCTTTATCAAAGTCAGAAACGTGCTGGTACTCATTTCTGCTTCTTACATGAGTCATCACAACATCAACTCAACAGGCAACGACGTTCAAATGCAATTTGTGTAAGAGAAACCGCCTGAACAATTTCCACATTCAAACACATTGTAGGAGTCGCTACCGGCGCCTCTTTGAATGCGCTGAAAAGCTAATCATTTGCATATAACAGAACCTTCTTCCTGTCATTTAAATTTCATGTCTTTAGCATGTCGCCTTCTTAGCAATTTTAATGGTCAGTAGTGTAGTTTGTGTGGATATAAAAATTGTTCTTTCTTAAATCAATATGCGAACTTAACAAGCATTTCACGTGCGCTGAATGTCATTCTGTACCAACTCGATGCGTTACTCAAAGATTAGAGCAAGTTTTTCTCGCTTTTTAAACATAATTTTTAAATAATTATACCTATTCGTACCTATCACCATCAAGGGAATTAATCACTTGCACGGACGTCTTTGTGACAATTGTTTATTTCTCAATTAGATGTCAACAAAAAGATCCGAACTTTCTTAATAATTAGATGGAAAACGAAAAGGAAGTATTGACAGGAAACTACATACAGCTCATCCCTTCACGTGAGTATTAAAAATCCAAAGCAATTCCAAGTTTCCGATTCAAAATTCATTTTAAATTGCTTTAATTAAAAAGTATTTTAAAACTGATTCACACTTGAATTACGAAATCTTGTTCAAATTGGACTTCATTTTCCATTCATTCTTCTGGAACCTAACCTCAAGAAGCATTTCAGTTCTGCAAGGGAGCTGACTATTTGAAATGAATTATGCTCTGCGCACACTATTAAGTTCTCGAACGAATTAAATCATTTTCTTTATCTCAGGAAGTAAAAAACAATTTTTTTTCAATTGTAATGTGTTTTTTAGGATTAAAATTGTAAATTTGTTTAGAAGAATTTTCCTCCCGTGTGAACCAATGCAATTTCATCACTGAGAATTTTTTTGGTCACCATTTTCATCATCGGAAATTTTTTTTATGTAAAAACATCTATAAAATCAGTTTATATGGTCAGTTAGGATTGAAGCGTTATGTTTTCCTACCCAGGATTAAATATTAATAACTTCAAAACTATACATTATTCGAAAAATTCTAAGTACATCATCTTTCAGACTGATGACAAAAAGTTCTAATGGAAATAGGAGGTGTAATGGGCTGAAATCTGGCGTTGTGTACTTCCTCGCTGTTCTATCTCGAGATCCAAACGTGTTGATGGAATGGTCAAATGTTCCTTCGAAAGGTCTCGACGAGATCTAACTAAATATAACAATAAATTTTACAATTAAATAAAATTTATTCATGATGAAATCCAAAAACAAGTGAAATCTTTGGTGACATTTCATAATGTCGGCTTCTATGCCACAAAGGGGAAAGAAAAATGTAAGGAAACTTATTGCAGAAGGTAGAAGGATTCCTGAGAAATCCAAAAGGTTTGGGGTTTATTTCTACGGTCATTTTTTGCACACTTTAGGCTAATTGGCCCGTCTCACAAACGTCCATATCACAGCCAGGATTCGATCCTGAAGCATGTGGTACCAACGGACAGAGAGCCAGTCAATTGGCCATCAGGCCGCCGAGAAATCCAAAAGGTTATACGCATATAGACAGCATAATTACAGGACCCAGGATCGAGGTGAATCTCCTGAAGTCTACGGATCCACTACCGTTGAAAACGCCACCATCGACTGCACTTTTTGACAGACTTTGCCAGAAATATCAGTAATTTGCAGCGGAAACTTTATGTGGCCTACTTCAATTACAAAGGTCTGTTGTGGATAAGCTAACATGGCAACATCCTTCTGTTTCAACCAATGCCTACAGCCTTCATCTATTCCTTTGTTTCCTTATTTCCTCCGCTTCTTCTGCAAATCTGTCCACACAGATGTTTTCACATATTACGATCACAGCATAGACTTAGAGTACTGTGCCTATTTTGTTTTCCTCACCACAGTATGACATATTTCATGCTACTTTCCAAGTTTTTAATACGATCCTGAAACTCTTTCAAAATCTTTATAAAATTTTATATAACATTTTATTTAATTATATTCAATGCAAACTGGAATCTTAAAGCACAAATAAAGATGTTTACAAAATAAATAACAAATAAAGCACAAATAAAGACTTTACAAAAATATATTATATGATGCTAGAAATATATATTCTATTTTTATGATATTTAAATGTAAGTCATGTTATAAGGAAATCCCAACAAAAATACATTTGAGTTTAGTTACATCACGAGAAATTCTATGAAATTTTAGAAAATTTACCATACAATCGAAGTTGGAAAGAAAATATCGATTCAGTGATCTATTCTTTAGTAAGTGATGTGGTAATCTATTTTTCGATTCCTACTATTAGTTCACACTCTCCCTATATATATCTTGTTCAAATTTTCAATCGTTCATAAAATACTTTTTGTTCATCCACTGGAGTTCAAATGCGGTTTTTTTTTTTTTTTTGAACTTGTAGTGGAGAACACTTGATGTTAATACAGTTTTTTCAAATGTTAATTCATTCATTAAATTTAATTAATTAATTTTAGTTTTTTTTAAATTTTAGTTGCGTGTACCTACCAATAGATGGCGTCAGATGCAAGAGGAAAATTTCAACTTTATTTATAAAGGATTTTCTGCAATATAGTGAAAAAAAGTAGGAATTGACTTTAATTTTTTTTTTATATTACTTGTTTTGCATTATATGTATTAATAGTTGGTTCAAAGCGGGTCAATGTTGTCATATGTGATTTAAAATTTTTGTGATGTAGATTTTATAAGTGTTTCATTTTGTATATTTGAATGCATTTTATAATAAATATAAGTGGCTTTTTGATTAAATGTATGGAGGGGAGGTGCCAAGTGGTGATACTTGGCATCTCCCCTCCATACTATAAACTTAGTACAAAAAAGGATTTGAAATGTTGGCCTCAACGTTCTGCTTCAACCAAATAGAATCTATTTATCTCTATTTTATCAGTTCTGCAGGTTTCTGGCGAGATAACAACACAATAAAAGTAAATTTTCCTCATCTGATTGAACCCGAAACTCAGGAAGGACACGAAAGCTATTAGCAAATAGGAAAGAGAATAATGTTTTTCTGTCCTTTACATCTGTAATCAATAAAAATTTAATCTTTATCTAGGAAACATGTCACAATTAAATTTAAATTTATATTTCCAAGCAGCAAAAATTTATTTTCCTGTGACATCAACGGTGCTAAACTTCAGTAGCTATGATTTATTCATTTGAAAATAACTTTTTTTTTTTAAACTCTATGAACTTTTTCATCATCATTTGGGTTTTATACAACTCACTTGATGTGCTTCGTTCTGAATTTATCGGAGTTACAGATGCATGTCGCCTATGTAATTGTGAACTATAAGGAACTATGTTTAGCATTGATGACACAAAATAATATTTATTCATTGGACATCTGTAAAATAGTTTTATTTTATAACATTTGTACATTTTTGGAATTAAGAGTTGATTTTTTTTTTTTTTTTTTTTTTATAAAACACTTTTTTTTTTAAAACACACTTCATAAATATGTCTTTGGCTTTCAAATCAGCTTCATCTTTGTTTCTGAAATAAAAAAAAATTGAGAAAAATTTAAAAGGATTAACCAATGTGATTCATAAATTTTAAAATTCAGATGAAGGTATATTCTTTATCAAAGATAAAGAGAGTTTTTTCTTACCTTTACTACATTAAATTTACCTTTTTTTACATCTTCACAGAAATTGAAATACATCGAGATATATCATGTAAAAATAAGGCTCAAATGATACCAAAAAAAGAATACATCAGATACCAGAAAAACATCTTTGATAATTCTGTAGATTTACTATACTGAAGTTTTCTTTTCCAAATATAATTATATTTAAGGATATTTCGCTTTATGTATCCATTTCTCAGTCAGTTTTATTTACTATTGTGTCAAAAAAATAAAGACCAATTTTCAATTTAAAATTCCCAGGGCTCATGGAATTTCAATTTTTATTTCTTCTTTACGTTGCTGGCACTGTCCTTGACATCTGTGAGAAATTCCACTTCAAAATATTCATTAGTGTTTGAATTATGCTTGCCTTTGTGAGACGCTGCAACTGATTTTTGAAATATCTGAAATAACTGAGCAAAGAACTTGCATTCAATTTTGTTTGTGAAAATGTATAGAATGTTTTAGAAGGCATTCGGTGAGCATTCCTATATCGGAAAGAAATGTTTAGAAGTGGTACAAGCAATTCAAAGAAGGCAGAGAACGCGTTGAAGACGAAGAGTCCTCTGTTCGACCCTCCACCTCAACCGACGAATCTCACGTCCAAAAAAATAAAGATTTGGTGCTTGTAAACCGTCGATTTACAATTAGAGACCTTGCTGATGATGTTGGAATTTCGAAAGGATCGGTCCATTCCATTTCGGGCCTCAAAAGCGTCAAATCTCGCTTGGCATCAAAAACACTGAATGCGCCAGCTCACATTGCATTGATTCTCCGTGACTTTTTCGCGATAAACGAAACCCAAATCGTTCCACAACCATCGTATTCACTCCGTGCGACTCCTGGCTATTGCCTAACCTCAAAAGACCACTCCGGGGGCACCGTTTATTGCATTGTGTCTGGAGGGGATTACTTTGAAGGCGGTGAAATAGATTTGAAAGAATAAATAAAGAGTGTTTGAAAAAAATAATTGGTCTTACTTTTTGGGCGCAGTAGTAAGGATAAGGCTCAAATGAAACCTGAGGCCTACAATTTTTGATAGATTTTCTATACTGAATTTTTTTTTTAAATTTAATTATATTTAGGGACATTTCGCCTTATGTATGCGTTTCTCAGTCATTTTTATTTAAAAGGTTTCCTGCGTATGTTTGAAACATTATGAATGAACATGGAATGTCTATAGAGACGTGTATGTAAAATACTATCTGTTTTATTTTTAACTTTATTTCTACTATTGTTAACTATACACGTTTAATATTTCGTCATATTTAAAAAAATATATATTTCTGCAAATTTAAAATAATAATTTAGGAGAAAAAGATTAGAAAACCGGGGCGAAAAAATGTAAACACAAACAGAGATTCACATAGATTCGAATGAATTTCGCGTTTACATATTTTGTTCTTCTTCTACAGTAAGCACCACTGACACCTATTAGGGATTTCATGACTAGCCACTCTCTTTTAATCTTTAAAAAAAATAAAAGGATACTTTAATTAACATTTTGCATAAATTCTTCTTTAATATGTAAAAACGATGTTTCTGGAAATTTATATTTAAAAGTTAGTTGTTAGTGGCATTATATGATTCATAAAGTTTCAGACAGGATTAATAATGTGTAAGGTTAAAAAAAATCAAACTTAATGGAAATTCTCTTAAGGCAGTAAGTACAAAAATTGCATCTTGCTCACCAGTTATTTTCTTTTGTTCTAAAGTAGCTGGCAAACACTTAGACAATTGTCTTCGATGCCTCAAGGCCAGCGCTGCCCCGACGTTACTCACTTAGCATTACCCAGGCGGTGTATGTAGCTTGAAGATAAGCTACGGATGCGGAGTAGCACTACCCCCGACTACCACGATCCTGTTAGACCGGGACCTACGTTTCAAAGAGGATTCCGAACCACTCCAAACTTCCACGGCACCGCCGGGACTCGAACCGGAAACCTGTGGTACCGAGCGCCAGAGTGCTAGCCACTCGGATATTCATGCCCTTTCCCAGTTGTATTTAAATGTAATTTAAAAGTGTCGCAGTTCCATTTTGAAATCTTGTTTTTCAAATATGCTTTTAAGATTTAAAAAAAAATCTACGCTACAAAAAAAATCAATTGGTTATAATGGCAATGCAAATACCGTTCAATTCGTCATCCAAGTGACCCAATTTTGGCGACTAATGAACGGAAGCTCCCCATCGCCACCGAGCACCCATGGCGTAAAAAGATTCCGATTGTAGGGCATCACTTCCATTTGAATTAGCGCGATAATGGATTCATTTGAATTGGCATCACTTTCACTTGAATTTAATCCCGTTTAATTGCTACGGTCGTACCAACGTCGTGCTTGCAGTACGAGCCTATGTCGTCATTTGACGATGTTGGCATAGATCAGGGATGGCTAACCCGCGACCCGCCTTCAATATTTTTCCGGCAAGTGAGATTTATCACACTTTTACAAAATATATTTTACTACTGTGCCCAAAAAGTAAGACTAATTTTTATTTTTTTCAAAACATCTTTATTTATGCTTCCAAATTTATTTCATCGCCTTCAAAGTAATCCCCTCCTGTCACAATGCACTTGTGCCAACTTTTTTTTCCAGTCCTCAATGCATGCTAAGAAGTCATCGCCAGGGATGGCCTTCAAAGTGAGCGACGATTCACGTTGAATCTCTTCAATCGACTCAAAACGGTGTTCCCGAAGTGGTCTTTTGCGTCATATTCGTGTCAAGCCACTATTTATGAAAGTACATTGGACGCATTCATCAATATAATAATTGATACCTTTTTTCACGCATTCTTACATATTACCGCACCCAAAAAGTAAGACCAATTATGTTTTTTTCAAAAATTCTTTATTTATTCTTCCAAATTTATTTCATCGCCCACAATGCATTCATGCCAACTTTTTTTCCAATCCACAATGCATGCTAAAACGTTATCGGCAGGGATGGCCTTCAAAGAGCGCGGTGATTCTCGTTGAACTGCTTATACCATTTCTAAACTTCTTCTTTCTCGTCTTTCTTTTCCGATGTAGGAATGCTCACCGAATGCCTCCTGCAACATTCTATACGTTTCCGCAAACAAAATTGAATGCAAGTTCTGTGCTCAATTCATTCAGACATTTCAGAAATTGCCGGAATCAGTTTTAGCGTCTCACAAAGTCAAGCGTAACTCAAACAGTAATGAATATTTTGACGTCAAATTTCCCACAGACGAAATTGAAATTCCATAAGCCCCGGGAATTTTAAATTGAAAATCGGTCTTACTTTTTGGACACAGTAGTATAATGGCCAAAGTAGTGAAAACCAATGCATTAAAAAAATACATTATGTGTGTATCCATTCATTAAAAAATGAACAGTCGAAATCATGAAAAAAAATTAACTTTGATTTTAAAATAATATTCTTGCGAATATAGTCTTTTAAAAGTCGATTGAGTAATCTAGATTTAGACAAACGCAACAAACTTTTTGAAATGTATTCATCTCCCTTTCATGTTGAAATCGAGTCGGTCCCAGAATATCTCCAAATGGAACTGGTTGACTTACAATGCAATATGGTATTTTTGAAACATCAGAATCGAAAATAATTTTTATAGCACTTACGTCACAAAAGAGAAATTTTCGAATTTGAGAAATCTGGCACAAAATGTTGTTAGTGCTTTTGGTTCAATCGTCCTGAAATTCAATTCCTGCGAATCGTTTTTCAAAATTGCAATTGAATAAACTCAAAACATGCTCAATCCTAACGGAAGCTACCCAAATTGAGATTGATTTGCAAAACGCTAAATGAAAGAGTGGAGAAACAAATATCGCACTAGTCAAATAATTATTTTTTTATTGACTTCATTTTTTTATTTCATTTATATTTCCTTTTTAGTGTTCTATATTTCTTTACAATGTGCGTTTCGTATCATTATTATTATATTATCTATGTTTACATGTACTATATCTATGTTATATGTTACTAATAATAGTAAACACTATAATAATAATTCATTATGTTTTAGTTTTTCACTGCAAAAAATGTCTATAGTGGGTCAAAATCTAATAGGAGGATATATAATTTTATATGAGACCCACAATGAGGAGTAAGGATGCATTTCCAAAGTGGCCTACAAGATCATTTGGGTTGGCCACCCCTGGACTAGAGGACTGAATCTTGTCAGAACAGAGTGTCTAGAAAGCAGAAAGTTTACCTTACTATTGGCAACACCAAATGCTTCATTTAACAACAATTCCATATACTATTGGGTCACCGTGAAGGCCATTCGTATGTGATGTCACTAACATCTTGCCTGTATACAACGGGGGTGTGGAGTTGGTCAAAAAAGTCGAAATGTCATGAGTCGAATTTTTAATACCTACTCTCAACTCCAACCTCCTGGGCAAGGAGGGCAGCCTTAAGAGTTCTACTGATGGTGGCAGTCTGTCTTTGTCGGAACTTGCCTCTATGACTAAATTAGATATTAACTCATCTTGAAGAAGGCATCCATACATGAGTGGTGTGATTTTAACCGCCCTAGTGCTGCTTTTGATTGGGGCTGACAGTAGATCCGAACAGACGGCTCTTGCTATCCTTTTCGTGCTCAATATCATGTGTCGGCCCTTAAGGTTTATCCCCTTTGCCCAAAATAGGGCTTGACTCAAGCCACAAATGCCCATATCATGACTTGCATTGGTTATCAAAAGAGGCAGTTGTGCTTAAGTCCTGGAGTGATTTTTCATTGTTTGAGAACACACGGGTTCATAGACTTGGCGTAGATGTTGTTGTCAACCAAGTGGGATAAGAAATGACACCATGATTCACACTAAGAAAATAGCTCGATATGAAGTTTCAAACAACTTCCAACGCACATGTTCAAAATCTTTCAAACGATAATTAAATATTAAATATAAATTTAATTTCAAAATAAAACTATTAAAATCTCAAACAAAGTATAATTACGTACAAATATGTCATGGGTGATATACATTTCAATAACAGATGTGATATACCTTCCAAATTATTTATTTTATTGCATTCTTATAAGCATTCTTTTACTTCCTTTTCAGTAAATCTGGTGGATTTTTCTTAATAAATTAATTTTTTCAATTATATTAACTGAGTTAAATAATTAATGTCCCTTATACAGAAAAGTATAGAGTAAAAAATTCAATTTATTATTCGGATGTTATTCACACTATTAGAAAGTGATATTTCTCCCGAATAGTCAGAAAATGAGCAAAAAAAATGAATCAAACATTTCCAAATGTTTTAAGTGTAATGAATTAAAAGAATGAAATACATTAAACTAAACACAAGTTTAAATTTCGTATTATTACTTTTGCATCCCATTTCAACTTCATAATGATAACATTTGCAATATAATGAATCATTCAATACATAAACTTCTAAGTGATGTAGCATCGAAGCAAAAGAATAAAAACACACAACACTTCAGCAACTTTCAGTTGTAACATGATGAAAAAAGGAGTCAAATTGCGTGGAAAATTACACCTTTATGCCAGTAAAAAAAACGCCTCTGCAGGTATCAGAATCAATGAAAATCAAACCCGTGACTGAAAACACGCTGAGTGTCACTTTCCATTTCATCTACGGATGGTTCCGCTCGGCGGAGATTTATGTCGAGTGCTCTCAAGTCGAATTAGCGCTGATCACGAGCACTTCGAAAACAAAAGTCTTTCAACTTCCGAATCGCTGGAGCGTCCACACGGAACCATCTGGGAGAAGAAAAAAAAGAAAGTTGAAGCTCAGAGTCACTTTCAGCTCCACAAACGTAAAAATCGTTTTGGAACAACAGGCAATAAGGTCCACATGGGATTCGAGCAGAATGAATTTCATAGATATGAGAATCAGTAGATACGAAAGCATCTCAAAGGTACACTGTTTTTGAAATGATATTTTTTAAGCTAAGAAATGCTAATGCAGCGAGACTAATCCAAATGATCTTGTGGGCCACTTTGAAAATGCATCATAACACCGCGGGCTGCATATACAACTGCGTCAAAAATATAAGACCCATTTTCAATTTAAAATTAACGGGGCTTATGAAATTTCAATATTTTTTTTCTTTTTTAGGTTGAGGTTTTCTTTTTTAGGCCCTGTCCTTGACACCTGTGTGAAATTAATTAGTATTCATTCAAAATATTCATTAGTGTTGGAGTTGAGATGAGACACTCAAACTGATTCCGGCGATTTTTGAAGTGTCTGAATTCATTAAGCAAAGAACTTGCATTAATTTTTAAACGTACAGAATGATATAGCAACAAGTTCCAGACGGGATTCGAGCAGAATAAATTTCATAGATACGCAATTATATATCCTCATACTAGATTTGGACCCACTACAGACATTTTTGTGCAGTGAAAAATTGAAACACAATGAGTTATTATCTTTGTGTTAACTATTATTCTTACATGCAAACATAGATTATATAATAATGAGGATATTAAACGCACATTGTAAAGAAATATAGAACACTAAAAATGAAATATAAAAAATATATAAATATAGGCGAAATAAAAAAATGAGTGCGATAGTTGTTTCTCCACTCTTTCGCTTAAATTTTGAAAATCGATCTCAATTTGGGTATTTGCACATCGTAATGGTTGTTGCAGGATAGCTTCCGTTTTTTTTTTAGCATGTTTTGTGTTGGGTCCATTTCATTTTAGAAAAATAAACAATTCACAGATGTAAGTTAAACCAAAAGCGCTAACACTTTTTTGTGCCAGATTTCGCAAATCTTAACAAAAAGGTGTTAGCGCTTTGGTTTTTCGCAAGAATATTTCTCTTTTGTGATGCAAGTGTTATAAAAATCTATTTTTGATTCTTATGTTTCAAAAATTTGTTTTTATTTAATATTGCATTGTAAGTCAACCAGATCCCTACAATAATAATACGTTGGTTTTAATACATTTGTTTTCATTATAAAATAAATATATTTTGTAAAAGTGCGATAAATCACACGGGCCAGGAAAAATGTTCAAGGAGGGCCACTGGTTGGCCACCCCTGGACTAATAGATGGGAGAATAACGCAGGTCAACGATGTTCGTGAAATAAACGGTGTTTCTTATTTCACTAAGTAGGATTTGTCTTTGTGTGGTTTAGAATAGGTGTTCGTGCATGCTTCATCTAAATGCAAAACAAATTAGTTCAATTAATTAAGTATTTAAAACAATAATAATGAAAAAGAAAGCATTGGGGAAAATTATGTAAGCACACAAAATGCCGATCGTCAACAGGTTTAACAAGCAAATACTGGTAGGTGAGCGTAGCACCACGCATTGGCGACGAGTACAGTTTGCATCTTCAAGAATGTATGTAAAATCAAAGTTTATTCTGGATTAGCGGCTGCAATGTAAAAAACTTTATGATTATATTTCCTTCATAACATTGAGTGAAATGTGCATTCAGTGGGACCACAAATTTTCTAAAAAGACATTAATTGTTGTAATTGTACGGCAATTGTTGTGATGATATATGTTTTTAAAATATGTAAAGCATTTAATTTAAATAAAGCTTAAACAAAATAATTAAGTATTTATTAAATAATTTTATGGTTAATCTGTATATCGCCAAGGCTGATTATTGTTTATTATTATTATTATTATTTCATTTTAAAGAGAAGATCTTGACCTTTCGAAAACAGTTTGCAGTGGGTATCTAAAGTCATTGGAAGTCGGCATACAGCTGTTTAAACACGAAAAATTAAGATACTGAATTCATGCATTCAGAAACGTCGATTGAATTTAATTCAATTATCCTTATAATTCATTTAATTTCGCCACACAAAAAAATCAATAGTGCAGTTAAATAATTAGTTTACGAGAATTAAATCTCGATTTTTCCTTTAATTAATAAAATGTAATAAAACATAAAAAGTTTCAATTTTTCACATTAAAATGTTTGAATCTTGGTGGCACAAGATTATTTTGGGTAATGTTTTCATGAAATTCAATAAATTCAATTTCGTTAAATGTTAAATGAACGAAGTTTCATTAATAATTATTTACTATAAAACTTTCAATTTTAGAAAACTAGTTAAAGCTGTAGTTATAATTAATAACATAACAAACTTTTCAGAATATGCATGTGAAATTTTCTTATTTAACCCTAATTTAGAAATATATATATATTCTCTCAAAGAAATCTACTTTGGCAATCATATGTTGTGAGCTAAAAAATAAATAGGGTAATCCAAAGTTAATAACTAAAGTTCCAAATTTTAGTAATTAAAATAATTTACTAAAACTTTTTAACACATGAGAGCACATACTTGTATTACAGGGAACATATAGTTCAATACGTGTTCTACAAGTAAAGACAGCATGCTCAGCCCGTCTCCTTCATTTTAATTCCAGAAACATGTGCAAAACTGCAAACCATTTTTCCATCCTATTGCTGTCTTTATAAAAAAGAAGTTCCATTTTTGAACATTATTTCAAAATTTTGTCTTAAGTCGGTTGAGAGCATTGAGTTTGGACAGAAATACCCAATGTGATATAAATCAACTAAAACCACGATTCCAACTTTAGTGAAGAAGTTTAGAGAATTTGGTGCTGTAACGGACAGGCGTCAAAGTAGCAGACCAAAACTGGGAAAAATGGCTAAGATCTCTCAGAAAACCATTCAGAAGATTACCTCAAAAGGCTGGAATTTCATACGGAATATGCCATGGCATTGTGAAGAAACTGAAATTTCAAGCAAGGGTTGTCAAAATGAGTCTTCACGTTAGTTGGAAGACAGAATTCGAGCATTTACTGTGGTTTCATTTATAGACCATACTCTAAATATGTATGTATGTACTTTATTTTATTAAAATTTTATTTAAAAATGCATTGGTATTTCGCTTTTTAGATCATATTGTCTAAAAACAGAAACTTTTACTTTACCATTGCTGAAACAACAGGAAAGGTTGTCCTCTAATCATACAACGGATTGCATGAGAACGCCCGCAGGATTCTGATTGGCCGTTCCTGGCTCGTTCGTCACAATTTTGGCCCGGAATCCCAAATGGTCGGCGACATAATAGACGATCCTGTGGATGCCCCTCTCGTCGACGAACCCGTAGCTGCCGCGCACCACCCCCGCACCGTCTCCCTCCTCCTGTCTGTGCTGGCTCCCATGAGCATCCTCTATGGCGTATCCGAAGCTGTAGGGCTGTGGCTGGAAAAAAATGTGAAGTAAATTGCCGTTTCCACTCAAATAATAGGTTCGCCGCTATGCGCTCCTCCAACTTTTATCCTCCGTTGTCAAAAATGGAGAAATTAAAGGATAAATGCATAAATAATGCATACGTGCCTCAACACGCAATTACTCTGTAAAATACTTATCGGAACGGCTTATCTTCAATGTGAAGTAAATTGCCGTTTCCACTTAAATAACAGGTTCGTCGCTGTGTGCTCAATCAACTTTTATCCTCCGTAGTTCAACTCCGTGAAACCTTCTATCACTTATTTTATAGGAATCCATGGGGATATCACAGTTTGGGGTTACAAGACTTTTCTCTCGAATAAATTCGTAACAATGCAGTATTCGTAGTTCAGCTGCGTGAATTCTTCTATCGTCTATTTCTCAGGAATCCATGGGCATATCGCGGTTTGAGGTTACAAGACTTTTCTATTTCGTAAACATGTTCCTAACAAAACCTTAACCCAATAATAATCCAATAGATAGCAAGCAAGTCATAAACTTATTGTTTGAACTACAAGGCGAGTTTGCTTTCTGCTGAAAATAATGAAATAAGCCCGTCTGAATTGTTCTACGTCTGTAAACGGGGCAAGGCGTTGTAAATTTACAGGAAATCAAACACAAATAGATGGAAAAGTAAAAGATCAGTTAGAATGAAGTAGTGCTCGAATTGCAGCCGTTTGGAATAGGCTTAGAACAATATTTCTTATTATTTCCAATATAGTTTTGTGTAAATTCCATTTAAATAGACCCCAAAACATGTTTATTTATGGCACAGTGTTTTAAGACATGTTGTAGTGCTTCCTTATTCCTCAACTGCAACGTCAAAAAAGTTGCCTCCATTCTACCATGTTTCAAGAGACAATGTCTCCACTCTCATTTACAGTTGCATTTTATAGAAAATCGGTCATCCCACTTTTGTGGCCATCTAGTTCACCCGATTTGCGATCCTTATGATTTATTGTTCGAACTGGTTTATCAGAGAGATATTTGTAACCTGGCTAATTCAAAGGACAATGTATCACAACACGAATCCAATTACAAATTATAGAAGTGATTTTGGTGTAAGGAAAAAAACGTTACATAGATCAAAGATATCAGTTAAAAAGAAATACAGTAGAACCTCTGTAAGTCGAACTTCAGGGAGACGCCAAATAATTTTAGTAATAGAGTTTTCGACTTATGGAGGATTTCGACTTACGCGGATTTTGTAAGGAAATATTCGACTTGTAGAGGTCTAGATTCTTTTTTTTTTAACTTATTTTGAGTTAGAGTGGTAAAATAAATAAAAATTCAAGTTACAGAGATAATAAACATGTTTATTTGCAACTTAACAGTTATATTATGTACTACAATAAAAAAATCAAAATAATTCCGAAACAATCTTAAAATTAAAAATATTATGTATTAAAAAAGTCAGTTATTATTATTATTTATTTATTTATTTATTTATTTATTTTTTTTTTTTTTTTTTTTTTTTTTTTTTTTTTTTTGCTTCAGACAAATCGGTTGTTCTCTATCTATAGCATTATCTAAACTATAAAGAGCAGAAAATTATTTTTCTTTCGAGTTGCTATTTCATAGAACTGGTTATTCTATTTACTATATACTCATACATACTCTAAGAAACAATGACGTGCATTGTCGGTAACTTATTTTTCTTCGAGCTATAGAGGTAATTAGTTTCAAATGATCGAGTTGTACAGGTTGTAAAATCAAGCATTGCTAATGTTCGAGACACAGAGGTCCAATTTTTTTTTTTCCAGTTACGGAGGGAAAATATGTACCAAAATGGCTTGTGGGGATTGACTCATTATTTCGACTTATAGAGGGTTGAAATTTCGAGTCATGGAGGTTTTGGGGCTTTGAAGGGAAGGGAACAAAAAATTTTTTCGAGTTGTGGAGGTTTTCGACTTATCGAGGTTCTACTGTATAATATTGGCATAAAAA
Source organism: Caerostris darwini (assembly GCA_021605075.1). Classification (NCBI taxonomy): domain Eukaryota; kingdom Metazoa; phylum Arthropoda; class Arachnida; order Araneae; family Araneidae; genus Caerostris; species Caerostris darwini. The sequence goes on along the minus strand of BPLQ01007179.1, from coordinate 556,466 downwards.
AATTGGGGTGGCATAAAAAATTGAGGTGGTATATTGGTCTGGACAAATATAATAATGGCATGCATGTTCACAGTTAAAGGATCAGATTAACGTTTATCTGCTATAAAATCTGCTATCTGCTTTCACTGGTCTCCATAACTATGAAACACTGCGTTAGAAGAAAGTTACAACAGGTAAAATGTAGCACGCGCAAAACATCACTGCAGATCAGTTATACACTTTGTGACAGCACTTGTTATTCAACTCGATGAATATATCGAACACTATCAAGGATTTGCATTTCTACATTTCCACACCCAACCTGTCCTAAATCCGCTCTTTTAATTATCGTTGGCATGTTTGCACAATTGGGATCTATCGCACCCTCAAAACTCAATTAATTCCTAATTAATTTGGGTGTTAATTTCCAAAATACTTTAATGATTTTTTTTTCTTCTTCTTTTTTCTAATGCTCGCAGCACAATCTTTTCTCCTGGTTTTTTTTTTTTTTTTTTTTTTTTAATTCTGAAAAACTTGTCATACAGATATGGCGTTTATATGATTACTGGTATTTTCTCTTCTGTCTTATAATTAGCACACACACACACACACGCACGCACACGCACGCACACACACACACACTGGTGGTCGAGTGGCTAGCGTTCTGGCGCTCAGTACCACAGGTTTCGGGTTCTAGCCTCGGCGATGCCATGGATGTTTGTAGGGGTTCGGAATCCACTTTAAACCATCGCGTCCATAGCCTATCTTCAAACTACACTGGCCACCTAGGATAGTGCTCAATGAGTAACAGCAGTGCAGCTCTTGTTTATGGCATAAAGATTAATTGTCTCTGTATTGTCAGCTGCATTAGAACAACAACATATATATACTATAATATATTTATATATGTTAAAGCAACGATTGTTGAGTTATCCAGCTGATTTCTTAAATAAGTACTTCCAGTTTTTGTTTAGTATCTCATCATTTGTTTTATTTCCAGTTTTTCATAAATTAAGTTAATATTTATATTAAACTCAACTGACCAAATTGCCAATAAACATTCTCATATTTTTCAGATACTTGCCACCAACTGGAGCTCTGTCTCAATTTAAATCTACTTCGCATCCACCTTTTAGAAAAACTATCAATTAAAAAACAAAATCCTAATAACATTCCCCTCTACAGTGCTTCATATTGAGACCCTTAAAGAAAGTTTTAAAAAATTGTCCAAAATCTAAAGTGCGAATACGTTGCAACAATGAAGCTGCAAATCATTGGACAAACAAACACAGTTATCAAAAGGATGAACAACTGGAACTGCATCGGCAAATCGAAACATGAACACAAATATTGATGCAAAATAGACCATAACAAAGTGTGCATCAATTTGTCCAGGAAATAAACAAACCGAAAAGTGAAAAACAAAATAAATTAATTATATCATCCTGTAGAAGGCTTGATCTAAGAATACGTATCCTTTGAATAGTATAAACTATGTTCTTTCTTCTTTCTAGATATCAGAATATAAGTCAAAAACACATCTAGGAGACAAAATAACTTTCCACTTAGAGTCGATGAGGTATAGGACTGAAGAATAACAATTCGGCAATAAAGATTATTTAATGTATATAGATATTGTGTCAAGTGGCAAAAGTTCGGGACAGTATATATATATATATATATATACGGAGAGAGAGATTGGTTTATCGCTCTACGGTCATTTTGTACACACTTTAGACTAATTAGACCGGGACCTACAGTTTAACGTGGATTCCGAACCACTACCAAACATCCATGCCACTGCCAGAATTCAAACCTGAATCATATGAAGCCAACGGCCTGAAGAGAGAGAGAGACAAAGAAAGAAAGATAAATGAATACAGACCATGAAAGTTTTTCTTGAAAGGATTAAATGCGTATATTAGGGTTTACGTACAAAGTTAAAAGTACGTCGAAAAGACTTTAGACTTTAAAAGAAAAGATTTTAAAGTTTAAGTACATCGAAAGTTACTATGGTTTTGTTACACAGTTTGATTGCTTTCATGAAGCACACCAAAATTTAAGTGTAGTAAATATTATTATGGCTTTTTTATACCAACTAATCATGCTTCTAATTCCTTCCACATATACATACACACACACATATTCATACATATATATATACATATATACACACACACATATATATATATGCATATACACACACACACACATATATACATAAACACATAGGACACAAACATACAAATATATATATATACATAGATAAGCATACGTAATTGATATTTTTTTTGCCCCAAACCATCTAAATTCTTATTTCAAGACATCAAGTTTCAATGTCCAACCAATAGCCTGATTTCGACTTGTAGCTGTCAGAATTTCCTCACATCAGTTACGCTTATTATATTGTCAATTGATTTGAGATCTGACACATTCAGCTGCCTATCTCTCGTCAAATTACGCAAAACGAAATACATTTTTTAATCATAGATATACATACGGTAATTGATTCAAAATTTCATACTTACTCTATGCAGTTGGTCCGCTTTACCCACTCCAATCAGAGCAGATATTACAGCAACAAAGACAAAAAGAAGCACAAACTGAAAAAAAAGAAGTTTTAATTGCGTTTTGGGAGAAACACTCCCATCTGTTATTAAGAAGCCAAACAATACCCTGTCTTAATGAGTAATGTTTTGTTGAGTTGAGATACAGTAGAACCTCTGTAAGTCGAACTTCAAGGGAGACGCCTAATAATTCGAGTTACATAGTTTTCGACTTCTGGAGGATTTTGACTTACGCGGATTTTGTAAGGAAATATTCGACTTGTAGAGGTTTGGACTCTTTCTGACTTATTTTGAGTTATAGAGGTAAAATAAATAAAAATTCAAGCTACAGTGGTAATAAACATGTTTATTTGCAACTTAAAAGCTATATTATGTACTACAATAAAAAATCAAAATAATTCCAAAACAACTTTAAAATTAAAAAATATTATGTAATAAAAAAGGCAATTATTTATTTATTTGCTTTAGACAATTCGATCGTTCTCTATCTATCGCTAGAGTTCAAATGAAATCAATAGCAATAATAAGAATTATATAATAAGAATATTTCATAGAATTGGTTTTTCTATTTACTGTATACTCATACATTGTTTTCTAAGTAACAATGACGTGCATTGTCGGCAAATCCTTAAAGTCGGTAACTTATTTTTCTTCGAACTGTAGAGGTAATTAGTTTCAAATAATCGAGTTGTAAAGGTTGTAAAATCAAACATTGCTAATGTTCGAGATACAGAGGTCCAATTTCTTTTTCGAGTTACGGAGGGAAAATATATATCAAAACGGCTTGTGGGGATTGACTCGTTATTTCGACTTATAGAGGAATGAAATTTCGAGTCATGGAGGTTTTGGGGCTTGAAGGGAAGGGAACAGAAATTTTTTTTTTTGCGTTTTATGGAGGTTCGACTTAAAGAGGTTCTACTGTATATTAAAATATAGGAAGGGTTGTGGTGGTAACTGTTACGGATCAAGAATATAAATTTTTAAAAAAAACTTATTTCTTTTTATATAGCCGTAAGGAATTATTCCTTATTAAATACTGACATTTGTAAAGTTAACTGCTTATATTTTTTTAGATTTCTAATTTCAATAAATTTCTAGAATTTTGAGTTGAATTTCCATCTGTTATAAAACATTTCGTTTTGATATGTATACTGGTTAAAATTATTATATCAGTACTTAAATGATTCATGCTATTGGAACACATTTTTGAAAAATATAGAATGCCTCAATTATTATTTAATACGCAAGAAATGAAATTTTTAGAAGTTAAATTTAAAAATATAGCCCTAAACCAGAATTCCTGGCTATATTTTTTAATACTTTTGAGTACGGCAACATAAATTTATGTAACTTTAATAATTTCAAATCAGATCATATGTTGCAAACTAACATAATATTTCGTATACATCATATTTAAAAATTTCATTCATTTATTTTTATTTTATTTCGAAGTTGTTTCGTAAAAAAGTCAATTTTTTACCTATTAAAAGGCTTCGTTTCCTATGATAGCACGTCTTTTAGTGAGATATGTTTAAATTCTGATCCCTTCCCTTTCCTAGTAAAATATATGCAACACACTCTGTACTTTTTGATTTATTGAAAGATATTAATTATAGAAAATTCAGAGATGCTCGTTTGCTATAAACGTAAATAATCCGATTTTTCTGTTATATCACAGTGCCAAAAAGGCATAAACTCCATAAAATAGTAGTAAAATAGAACACGTATAGGGTATACTAGTTTGGGGCGAACAAAATCCTCACATAACTTTTACAATCTTCACTGTTTGGAGTGACACAATGGCTTGTCAATTTCAAGGTCACTCTACCATTCATTTTTGCTGGACTGATCAATTTATTTACTTGAATTGACACAGAAAAAACGATCTTTGCACTGTGGAATAGACTGCACTCATTTAGAATAAATTTTAGGCGTTTATTTACTTTTAGACAGGGTTTTGTAGCTTAATATATACGGTGATAGCTCGGTGATTTTTGCCAACATTCTTTATTGTTAACTACGCTTTGTTGTGGGCGTGTAGGCAACAAAAAAAAAGGATTTTCAAAAGAAATAATTTTTTTAATTGTAAATAAATATAAATTTAATTTTTCTAAATAGTTGGCATTAATATTTTATTACTAAATTTTCTTGTGACATAATTCATTTCTAAAAGGATTCAAAACTTAACTACTCATTTACACTAACTTTTTGTTTTAATGTTTTTCTATATTTTATATAAAATGATATAACAAATTAATATTTCTTGTATCTATTTATTTTTAATAAGCACATAGTTCACTAAATCCAAGACTTGAGAAAAAAATTTTTTTTTTTTAATTTGCAGAATTGCTTTTTAACATGTTTACCTTTTTTAAATAAATGTGCTCAGAGGAATGAAGCCAAAGGACAATGAGGCGAAAACTCTAGTACGAAAAGGACGGGAGATGTTTGCCCCTACTTTTGGTCCTTTAGAATAGAGCAGGGATGGGCAAAGTTTTTCGGTCGCGGGCCAAAAATCGGTAGAAAAAAAAGTTTGACGGGCCAGGATAAATTTTTCTAAAATTTCAAAAACAATATACAAGTATTACAATTTAAATATGTTAATGAGACGAATGGAATTGAGATTTCATTTTTAAAAGTTCCTTATAGGGAGGTTCGAAGTGAGATGGACTGATTATAAGGAACGAAACTAAATGCTCATCTGTCAGTCTACTTCTGAAATAATTCTTGCTAAGTTTCATGGTTGAAAACACTTGTTCACATACATAAGATGAAGCAAACACAGCACTGATTTACTGGGAGTGAGATATTAAATTTGGGAAACTTGCTTTCGATGATGATTTGTAAAAAGCCAAAGAGACAACTGCTTGAGATGATTGTTAGATTGCAATTCAATTCATTCAACCTGCAAATTTGACCACACTGCTTCCCAATTTGCGTTGGCAAAAATATCCAATTCTGTTTGAATGGCGCTGAAATCTGCTTTCGAACTCAAAATGCAGCGTTTTCAAGCCATATTCATAATTCTTAAGCTTCTCTTCATTTACTGAGGGTATTGAATTTAACCTCGAGAAATGAGACAAGTCGTTCTTAGCTAGCTGCCCAGCAAATAGATTAAGTTTTAGTTTAAAAGCTTTAAGATGGGCCGAGATATCGTCGATAAATTGTTCTTTTAATTTGCCTCGGACCGACAAATGAAAATTCTATTCGCCGGCCGAACTTGTTCATCCCTGGAATAGAGGGACATGCTCTATTTTATTGCCAATCTATGGGCTTGAGAGGTATCAAGGAACATCACATTCTCTCTGATACAAAGTCACATGAGAAGTATGATTATATGAGGATTGTGTTTCACCAAAACTGGCGCGCTCTATTTTACTCTAAGGTAGCAACCTAACTATCAAGCTCAACAAATGCTCAAATCCACACGAGAAAATCCGTAACTGAACGTTTTAGTAGATTGTGCCTGAATGACCGAGTGGCTAGCGCTCGGTTCACAGGTTTCGGGTTCGAGTCCCGGCCGTGCCATGGATGTTTGTAGTGATTCGGAATCCAATTTAAGCCGCAGGTTCCGGTCTAATAAGATCGTAGAGAGTTGCGGGGATATTGTTACTAGCTTACCTTCAAGCTACACGAACCTCCTGGTTAGTGCTAAGTGAGTAACGTCGGTGTAGCGCTTGCCTTAAGGCATCAAAGACAATTGTCTAAGTGTTTACAGCTGCATTAAAACAAAATTTAAAAAAAAGTAATATAAAAAAAAAAATTAAAGTCAATTCCTACTTTTTTTTTCATTGTATTGCAGAAAGTCCTTTATAAATAATTTTCTTTCATTTTTTTAAGTTTATCTGCTGCCATCTATTGGTAGATACATGCAACTTAAATCTAAAAAAAAAACTAAAATTAATAAAATAAATTTAATGAATGAATAAATATTTGAAAAAAAACTGTACTAACATCCACTGTCATCCACTACAAGTTAAAAAAAATGTATTTGAAGTTGAGTGCATGAATAAAAAGTATTCTATGAACGATTGAAAATGTGAACAAGATATATATAGGGAGATTGTGAGCTAATAGAAGGAATTGAAAAACGTTTTAGTAGGTGGCAGATTAAAGAGCACATAATGTACATTTTAAGTTCAGATGTTTTAAATTTTAAGTAAAGAGAGAAATCTTTCAAAGAGAAATCTACTTACTTTACCACACATTTTAGGAGAAGGTCTAATAATCCACAGCGCAGAAGCCACATGAAATCTCTGAATCAAACACATAAAAATTCCTTTTTATACAAGGCCTGAAAAAGCATATTAGTGACCATGAATGAAAGGCAAAATTTTTTTTTCTTTTTCTTAGTATTACTATTTCATGGGTTAAACAGTTTGAAAAAATAGGTTAAAATCTATACAGTAAACAAACCTTCAAAAAAATAGCTTGAATAAAATACCCGATTCCAACCTAAAAACAAATCATAATTCTGCTGGTCTTTACGGCTCATTGCGCAGAGGTGAGGCCTTTTTTCTTTCACAGGAACAGTATTTTGATGAAACGATTTATTTTCTAACAAATGAAAAACGTATTTCTCCAAATTTGTTTTTTCCGGGTTTGCAGCCAAATAAGATCACATGGACCTCAAAAATTGAATAGCCCATTTCCCATTACATAGTGACACATACACGCGAGTCACAATTGTATTTATATTTGTAGTAAAAATTATCTTTCTTATTTACTTACAAAGCAACAATTTGGAAAATTCAGAACAAAGAATTTTCGCTTTCGATCCATTTTTTCCCAAGTTCATTTTTTTTATATTCCTACTATTAGTTCACACTTTTCCTATATATATCTTCTTCAAATTTTCAGTCGTTAATAACATACTTTTTATTCATCCACACAAATTCAAATACATTTTTTTTACGACGCTTGACTTAGTGGATGACACTTGACGTTAATTCAGTTTTTTCAAATATTAATACATTCATTAAATTTAGTTCATTAATTTTTGTTTTATGTGGGAGAAAAAAATTTTTCATATATAAGATATTTAGCAGGATATAAATTTAGGAATAAATGCCATCAGCGGTGAAGCGCGTAAATCACTGGAAAAAATATTTCTTTTCCAGATTCTTTTTTCATTCTGGGTTGTAGTCTGAGGGAAGGAGGGAACAAAATGGAAAATGAACCATGTGAATAAATGAATGAGAGAGATGGAAAGTGTGTATGTGAGAGAGATAATTTTTTCTAACTTAAATTAATGAATAAGTAGGAATTGACTTTTTATATTACTTGTTAAATTTAAACTTCATATCTATAATACCTTTTATGTTCCTTTTTGCCTACTCGTGACTCAGTTGCAACATGGGCCAAAGGTGAGCATTAGGGCTGAAGTTTAACCAGCTGGGGGCTTTGTTGTAGACACTGTTTCATAAAACGTGGAGACGATGATGTTTAGCGTCTTGCCTCGTGAGTCGGACTACCTAGTCCCTTTAAAAGTCTCGTCGGAAGGCACTGCGTACTTTCTTCAGGGCCACGGAGCCCTTCGGGTGCTCCATTGCAACAGAAGCTGCCCTTATCCCTCCATCCATGAGTTGATTGCTCGTGGAGTAACCGTCCCGCACTGCAGGACACTGAGCGTTTGACACAACACAGCAACGTGTTCCTTTTAATTCTACAGGATTTGAATAAAAAAAAGGAATTTAATGTATTATTAATTTAATCTATTGTAGGAATTTAATGTATAATTATTTATAATTTAACAATTGTATAATCCTACATTTATTTATTTTAATTTTTTAAAATGTTAAATGTAGTAATATCGCTCAGGGGATCAATATATACAATTTGCAATTTGAAGAAATATAAATATAAAGGTAAAAGCTATAAAGAATTTTAACTCGACATTCGACAATACTTATTTAAGTTGAATGCTTTACGAATTTCATCAGCATTTGTGAAAAAAAAAGCGAATTTTCAGTTTGTATAAATTTTACATTTGGATTTCATCACGATGTTGAACAAACATTACTTCTGCAGATGATTTGCATGGTTTAAAGTAACTCAAAATACAAAACATTTATCCTACACTATTTTACAGTTACACTATTATTCAGTTGGTCAATCGCTGGAGGGCACATGTGATATGCTAAATAAAGGCCCTTTCAATACCGAGTAAATTTATCTTTTAAGCAACTAACTCGATTGTGACAGTAAACATATTTTCTCACAAACATTTTACTAAAGTATCACGGGGACAATAATGGCATTAAGTAGACTGATTTATCCCAAGATATTTTAAAATTTTATTTATATTCTCATTTGTTAAAAAAAAAAAGAAAGAACATTAAACAGTTATATACACTATAAACCGTCAACTCCCGCTGTATTAGCAGAAGAAGACATTCTATAGTCTTGAATGCATGAGTATCTAACTCTCTGGAGCTCGGTGCCACAGATTTCGGGTTCTAGTCCCGGCGATGCCATGGATGTTTGTAATGGTTCGGAATTTACTTTAAACCGTAGGTTTCGGTATCACTTGCCTGTAAGAGCGTCACGGAGCCAAATCAGACTTACGGGTGCTCCATCACAAAAGAATCTGCCCCCTTTATAATCCATCCATGGGTAGATTACTCATGGGATATCCGTCCCGCACTACAGAATATTGAGAATTAGTCACAACAGACAACCTGTTGAGTGTGAGGAACACCTTTCAGTAAAAGGATCTGAATGGATCCCAAAAAGATCTTCTGCCATCCCGTGATCCCTTTTAAAATGCCTCACTTAAATACTCTGCTTAAGTTACTTAAGTTAGCAGTTTGTTATAGTATGCTAATCGCGTTATGTCTTACTCAATAGCTTGACCGTACCCAAATAAGGAAAATCTGGTTGTATTCAATTAAGCGGGATAAACAGATCGTAAGCCAAGTAACTAAACTGGTCTATTTAACTTTAGCATTTGTTTAACTTTTGTGACTAATGACACAAAAAAATTATTAAAACCATCTTATTTTTGCAGAAGTAGGAAGTTTTTGTTTAAAATAGTTTTCAATAATCTTAAAAATAATTTACAAATGCCTAATCATTTCTGTCATAATTCTGAACTAAAATATTCGTTGTGTAAAATGACAACTTACAAAATAAAAAATAAAAAAATATTTTGTTAATTCCATTTGTTTTTTTTTTTTTTTTTTTTTTTTTTGGTTATTGAAATTTACATTTCTAAGGATAAGCATTCAGTTAAAGAATGGCATAAATAAACAATGTTCTATCAAATGACAGATCAAAAAAATAGTAATAATGATATGTCATCTAGTGTCATGATGCTAAACAATGTTTGTCGAATAAAAATCGAAGTATATTTTTTGAGGCATATTGTGTGATTTAGCCTAATTATAAATTTTTTCTTTATTTCAATTTAATTGGTGCATCCAGTTTCTTATTATTTATATGTTTTTTTATGTTAACTAAAATTCTTTGTTACTTAAAATGTTTTTATTCGTTGGGCGTAGGGCTGGCAACCCTACCCCGTAAAAAGAAGACATCTCATGTTTTGAAATCTGCCAGTAGGCAGACGGCCTTCGCCCGCCATGGGGCTGTTGTGCCAATCATGATGATGATGATGTTTTTATTATTATTATTATTATTAATGTCAGTAGAAAGAATGAATGTGCTATTAGATGAAAGTTAATTTTAAATATTTGTATTATAATTAAGATTAGAAGATATTAAACAGTTACTTCATTTTAAAAATATTTAATTGAAATATGTACCCTAAATACTTTTATAGAGAAAATTGTTCCCAATAATTATCCATACTAAATAATAAATGCATTCATTAGAGTAAAACAAAATTATTAATTCATTTTTAAAAATGTAACTTCTGTTTTTACTGTTTATCGAAATAAACAAATAGTATTGTAAAAATTATATTAATATCAGTATTTCAAAAAAAGTTTTTTAATGTGTCCATATTTTCTCTTCAAAACCAATAAAAAGTTATGTACTCTGTGATAAAATGTACTATTATGTACTATTATGATAAAAATGTCTAAAGGAAAAAAACATGCATTTTTTTCAAAATATAAGGATTATTTTTTTATAATATAATACGAAAAACTAAGATATAAAAATGTTTTATTCTTTGGTTTGGTTTGTCGTTCTGCGGTCATTTTGTGCACACTTGGCTAATTAGACTGGGACCTACAGTTTAAAGCTGATTCCGAACCCCTAACAAACATCCATGCCACCGCCAGGATACGAACCAGAAGCCTGTAGTACCATCATTCTGTCGAGGAAGTAATCATTATCGAGGTGTTTAAGCTTTTTGCAGGTGTGGTTCTGATATTTTCCAAAACCTGTGATGTGTTTGATATAGGAAACATCACTTCGGTGTGTTAAATCTGAAACAAATGTAGAGGTGAAAACATTTGCAAAAACTTTGGCATTTGCGCATCCTAAGGTAGAGAAACAGATGAATCCTTCCCCTCCCCCTTCCGAAAAAAAAGGATTTGATCTCCACACAACCGCTAGTTGTTCTGATTTCTGCTATTATATTCCACCTAGCAATGCTTCAATACAGACTTGTCGAAGACACCTTTTAGGAATATAGTTCTTGTAATCAAAGAATAGTCTCCACCTTCTCATGTCAACTATTGAAATTCATTTTTTTTTCCTTTTCGCATGAAAATTTTCTTTTGTGCGCTATACAATGAACAATTTTTAGAATTCTAACAATCTTAAGCCCTCTTATTTCTCGTTTAAAAACTAAATTTAGAATATTTGAAAAGAAAAGCTTCAAAATTATCATCAAAATTTCGAAATAAAAACCATTCTAAACCGTTAATGATAGGCAATAATTACGCATATTAGGTGATATTATCCTTTAGAGTTTCAATGGATTTGGATATGCTAAATACTAATTTCTGACATTCCTTTCACATTTTATTACTTGGCTACTGCTCTTAAAAAAAATCAGATGATGTAATTTACACTTCATAAATACTTAATTGGATCAAAATCTGTGATAACCGGACTAAAATGTCAATATTTTTCGCGTTTGTGAAGCACGCAATATGCTCATCCATGAATCATACCATTATTTAACAGCTGAAGAGCACAGCGATCGTTCATTTAACTTTTGTAAATGAATCCCAGATCAGTGTGCTTCCTTATTCTCCTCACATCTTATTTTCATTTTGATGTGAAAAAGGTTTCAAAAGGTGTTTTTCAGAACACCTTTTGATATGCAATTTTGAAACTGCGTTCATCTGGAATCATAATCCGGAAATACGATTTGGCAAAAGACCATCCATCATAAGCCGCGTCCACATTTGAATATTCGAATGCGTCAGTAGCTAGCATCCCTTATGGAAGTTCCTTCTGCGCGTTTCAGAGTGGTCTGAAACGGAAACATCTTTTTTCCTCTCTTCTTCCCTTCCCTCCCATCTAACATCCAATCGTTCGAAAATCGTTTCATACGTGGCCGCTATCGACACTATCTGCACACTAAAATTGCTTCTTTCCCCAAGAGTTTCCAAACATTCTCTCATGCTTTGTTTTCGCCATCCATACTAAAACAAACTGTTGACAAATGACGCTTGAGGCTCACCGGTTAAATGTTTTTGAGACTGTACAGCGTTTGTGAATCCATTTTAATGCACATAGACTATTTGGCACATAGACTAATGCACATAGACTAACTAAATATGTTAATGCCATGAAAGAATTTGCGATTTCATTTTTAGTACAAGGCTTTTTAAAATATATTAATATTTCTGCACTCAATGGGTAATTTAGTAGTTTAATTGATATACATATATCAATTAAACTACTAATACTAAACTAAACTACAATAAACTAAATATATCCTTGAATCATATAATGGAATTCATCTTCTCATGTTAATTATTTTCATTCAAATTTTGTCTAAAATTGTATGTGTGGGAATTACAATAAACATCTTTTAGTCTTCTGGCACTCTTAAGCCGTTTTATTTCTGGTTTAATAATTAAATTTAAATAAAGTAAATTAATAGTTTCGAAATTATTCGCACAAAAATTAAAATTCTGATTATCTTACAATCCACGTTAAAATTTTATTCATAAAACTAAATTGCTGTGATATCGCTCTGCTGAATATCAATTGAAGAACGGCTTAATAGCGCAATTGATTTGATACAATAACATCACCCAAATGATCATGTTCTGCATCTTCCATTTGTAGCTTTCTGAACAGAGAAGGTCTTCAAATTATGGTAAATCGATAACTTGCAATTATCGAAATTTTGAGAAACAAACAGAATCGTAGAAATAGTATTTCGATTTTTTTGGTGATAATTTTCCGAGTTTGCTCCCACATGATTTCAAACACCTCTTCCTCTGTCTTCTTATTCTTATTCAGAAAGTGCTATTCCTGAAACTTTTGTACAGCATTAACTCTCAGTCTTCTTATTATTGTTTTATTATTACAAAGACCAAGACCTCCTCCACTGGGAAACGAAACTTGGCCTTCCGACTGAAACACGCGCAAATGGTGTGTACAATAACAGCAACCAAATGACCATGTTCTGCGTATTCCATCTTCAACGTATGCATCTTCAACTCATGGTAAATCGATAACTTGGGATTATCGAAATTTTGAGAAACCAGCGGAATCGTAGAAATGGTGTTTCGATTTTTTGGTTAAAATTTTCCGAGTTTTCTCATATATGATACCAAACCCGAAAGTCCTATTCTTGGAACTTTTGGACATCATTAACCTCTGTCTTCTTATTCTTATTATTGTCATGCATAAAGACCAGGACCCCTTGCCCTGGGTAACGAAACTTGGCCTTCCGACTGAAACACTAACAGCGCAATTGGTGGTGCTATTCTTGAAACTTTTGGACAGCCATTAACTCTCAGTCTTCTTATTATCGTCCTGCACCAGGGATGGACAAACTTTTTCGGTCGCGGGTCAAAAATCGAAAAAAAAAAAGTTTGGCGGGCCGAGATAAGGTCTTCTAAAATTTTAAAAACAATATATAAGTATTACAATTTAAATATGTTAATGCTATGAAGGAATTTACGATTTCATTTTTAGTAGCCTTTTGGGGGTTGAAATATTTTACGAATAACCCAAGCAAGCACTAGCTACGCTATATTTTTAATAATTTCACCACTAATCATAATGATGCTATATGTCCGCAATCTTTCCATACGCAGTCAATAATATTAGAACCTGTGCCAAAAGAAAAAGCCGCTGGCTGAATTTTAAATGCGCAGACTATAACATGTGAGGTCTAATTAACTATATTGGATTCCCATATGTCTGCTCCCGAGAAAGAGATAACGCTTATTGGCTCCAATCTACAGCTATAACTAAAAAGAACTAACGCTTTTAACACTTTGCAGATTGACAGCTGTCTGTGCTTGCTATTTCCGTCGATTTAGGTTTTGTAGAACAAAAATTGAGAAAGTAAAAAGATCACAGTCCTTTGAAAAAAAGGAAGAAGAAAAAAAATAATATTTAATCAAAGTAGAAAAGGAGATGGATATATCATATATAAATATGTATTTCTTTTAATTTGCCTCAGACCGGCAAATTAAAATTCTATCCGCGGGCCGGATAGAGCCTTCCGGCGGGCCGGAGTTTGCCCATCCCTGGGTTAAATACATCGGGCAGGGTGTTTCATACAGTTTGGGGAAGTGGGCATCTCACTCCATGGATTCGTTTAATATTATGGTAGTACGAGGGATCCACTGAAAAACAAGTAATATAAAAAAAAAAAAAATGTAAAGTCAATTCCTACTTTTTTTCTCAGTCTATTGCAGAAAGTCCTTTATAAATAATTTTCATTCATTTTTTTAAGTTTATCTGGTGCCCTCTATTGGTAGATATATGCAACTTAAATCTAAAAAAACCCTAAAATTAATGAATTAAATTTAATTATTGAATGAATATTTGAAAAAACTTTATTAACATCAAGTGTCATCCGCTACAAGTTAAAAAAAATGCATTTGAACTTACGTGGATGAATAAAAAGTACTTTATTAACGATTGAAATTTGAACAAGATATGTATAGGGAGAGTGTGAGCTAATAGAAGGAATTGAATAAAGGGTTGGTTTTGTTGATGAAACGAACCCATGTCACACACAAAGGCCAGGACCCCCTACCCTGGGAAACGAAACTTGGCCTTCCGACTCAAAAAGGCCTTCCTTTCTGCAAGCCTCGAGGTGGTGAACTACTTTCATGGACAGATTTTCTAGATGGAGGTCAACTGTCATCTTGATTACCTGATTTTTTTTTTCTTCTTCTTGTTTTCGTTCCCGCTGAAAGGGAAAGTTTGTTTTTATCTGGTTCATTTTGGAAGCACTCTCTTTCTCGGAATTTATCCCCCTACACACCACTCCCCCCCAAAGTACGCTATTTGGAGCAGAAACTCTGCTCCAGTGGGAACCACGCCTTCTCGGCAGTTCACTTTCTGAATCGCGAGTCTTGAATGAAAAAATCACACGGATAGGAAAGGGGTCGTCAGAATGCTAATTTTCTTTTGTGTTGAAATTCACATGGAATTCTCGACTGCCACAGAGTATCGTGAGGTTTACAGAAGTAATTAACAAATCAATGACAAAGAAATAAAAACATAAAATAAATTATTTATTACTTTAAACTGTAGGTTCCGGTCTGCTTAGCGCTTGTGTGCACAAGATGTCCTTAGAGAGACAAATCAAATCTAATCTCCAGTACCAAATCTAGTCCCACAAAGCGTCACGAGGCTTACAAAAGTAAGTAACTAACAAATCAATGACAAAACATTAAAACATTAAAATAAAGGATTTACAAGAAATCCATTAAGTATCACAAAGTATCAAGAGACTTACAGAACAGCTTACAGAAGTAACTAACAAATAACAAAGCATTAAAAAAATGAAATAAATGATTTACAAGAAATCCTCTTGAACCAGAAAGCATCATGAGGCTTACAGAAGTAAGTAACTAACAAATCAATGACAAAACATTAAAACATTAAAATAAAGGATTTACAAGAAATCAATTAAGTACCACAAAGCATCAAGAGACTTACAGAATAGCTTACAAAAGTAACTAACAAATAACAAAGCATTAAAAAAATGAAATAAATGATTTACAAGAAATCCTCTTGAACCAGAAAGCATCATGAGGCTTACAGAAGTAAGTAACTAACAAATCAATGACAAAACATTAAAATAAAGGATTTACAAGAAATCAATTAAGTACCACAAAGCATCAAGAGACTTACAGAATAGCTTACAAAAGTAACTAACAAATAACAAAGCATTAAAAAAATCAAATAAATGATTTATAAGAAATCTTCTTGAACCAGAAAGCATCATGAGGCTTACAGAAGTAAGTAACTAACAAATCAATGACAAAACATTAAAATAAATGATTTACAAGAAATCCATTAAGTACCACCAAGCATCAAGAGACTTACAGAAGTAACTAACAAATCAACAACAAAGCATTAAAAAAATCAAATAAATGATTTACAAGAAATCCTCTTGAACCAGAAAGCATCATGAGGCTTACAGAAGTAAGTAACTAACAAATCAATGACAAAACATTAAAACATTAAAATAAATGATGTACAAGAAATCCATTAAGTACCACCAAGCATCAAGAGACTTACAGAACAGCTTACAGAAGTAACTAACAAATCAATAACAAAGTATTAAAAAAATGACAAATGATTTACAAGAAATCCTCTTGAACCAGAAAGCATCATGAGGCTTACAGAAGTAAGTAACTAACAAATCAATGGCAAAACATTAACATAAATTATTTACAAGAAATCCATTAAGTACCACCAAGCATCAAGAGACTTACAGAACAGCTTACAGAAGTAACTAACAAATCAATAACAAAGCATTAAAAAAATCAAATAAATGATTTACAAAAAATTCTCGTGAACCAGAAAGCATCATGAGGCTTACAAAAGTAAGTAACAGACAAATCAATGGCAAAACATCAAAAGCATCAAATAAATGATTTACTAGAAATCCTCGAGCACCACAAAGGATCACGAGGCTTACAGAAGTAAGTAACAAATCAATGACAAAACATTAAAAACATAAAATTATTTATTTACAAGAAATACTCGAGTATCATAAAGCATCACGTGGCTTGCAGAAGTAAGTAACTAACAGATCAATAACAAAATATTAAAACACAAAATAAATGATAAACACAAAAAATACACCTAACAGTACAAAGACACTTCTCCAAAAGTACAGCATTCTGAAACAATAGAAGCATTAAAAAGCCATGATCTTGGTATTTCTGGGAAAGGTTAATTCCTATTTTAGTTAGATCCATCATTTCCTAAAACTGCTTAAAACTAAAATACGAAAGTATATTTCCTTGTATATACGCTTAAATACGTTTGTAAAAATAACATAAAAATAAATTAATTGTAACACGAAAAACCTCTAAAATTTAGATAAAATATTCACAAAGTTACTTCAAATCCCCACACATAAAAAAGATATGACTGTACATTTTCGCACGATCCAATTTCCTTTACTGTTTAGAATGGTAAAATTCCGTAGTATAAATGAAATTAATTTTATTTCATAAGGTTAAGTTATTATGTTAAAAAAAAATACGACAGTGATTTTTTTTTCCTGATATGTGTTAAATTTGGAATATAGTAGAGTAAATCCACTAATCTTGGAATGTATAATGCCTAATTAAACTTTTCAAAGAAATTTATTGATTATACTCGAACTGCTAATTCCTAAATTTTACGTTATACTGATCTTAAAAATATCCAGTCGTTAAAAACATTGAATAAATGGTAAACATAAAAGAACAATAATATGTACACAATATACATAATGCAACATAATATAATATTATAAAAATACCTACATATATATATATATATATATATATACAAAGCATGCATACCTTTCATATGTAACAATATAAAAGAGAAGTAAAAAAAAAGATTTAAGAGATATTAAAGTGAGAATTAACAAAAGTCCGGAAAAACAGGCTCTTTATAAATAAGTTGATAAAAACTTGGTAGCCATTTGATTTTCTTAGATTATTAGTTATTACCTTAATATTTTTTGAGGTTCTTCAAAAGCCTGCAGCGTCTAAAAAGAATGGGATCCATATTCGGCGTTCCACATGCATTGCAGTTGCAAAGATCATTTGATTAAATCTGTTTAAACTGGAATCGACACTGCATTGCCGAAAAAAAGGGATTCATAGATTAAACACTAAGGATGAGGTTCACGCACCGAAGAGGTGTATTTTCCATGAAAATATCCACAATTTAAAGGGTTTCAAGGAAATTAAAAGTATGGAATTCATAAAAAAAATCATCAATAGTTACTCTGATCTTTTTTTCAGAGTTCATAGTTCCTTCGTTATAATCGAACTCCCATCCATTCTTATATATATATATGTAGGATTTGTTTGCCTGCTAAGCACCAGATGGAAACACTTCACGGACTATGTGCTTTTCACACCAACCTTTTGCCATATAGTGGCAGTATTGGACCTTGACTCTGGCCCTGGAAGAAGGGAAAAACCCCGGAGTTGGGCGAGAGAGGAGAAAGCGAACTGACATGGGAGACGCTGCGTCAAGCAGCGGTAAAAAATGGTTGTGAATGATTAATTGTTAATGTAAATATTGATGTAAATAGAATATCTTTTCATTAAATATGTGTTGTTGAGAGAAAACCAACACTTCTTTATTTTGCTTTGAAATACACCCCTAGATTGCCTCCCTCTCTAGTTAAAAATTTGCTAGACTGGTAGAGAAGTCTACATATATAAGAATGGATCATCCTTCAGTACAGAACTGTTCAGTACAATTCAACCCAACATGTAATTTTTTTTAGACAGAAATCTTTATAGATTCGTTCTATTCTTATTATTATTATTTAAAACTCTAAAAATATGTACGAAATAATGAATATCAAATTTCCTTTCCCATCTTCAATGAATAAAGCTTATTGACGTGATTAATAATTAAAAACAGTGATGAACACCATTGATTGAACATTTCCGTAGTCATGGTTGTCGTTAAATTAGCAATTTTGGGTGTTGAAAATTTACTGGACCTTTCAGCGCATACTTTTTTATGAACATTACAGTCAAGTATTTCGTAAAGCACAATATATGCAGATGCATACAACCCAAATAAGCTAATACTGCAAATTTCCAAAATGTCCTAACTGCATTTTTCACATATAAAAAAAATTAACAAAACATTTTTAATCGGGATGTTAAAAATTGTTCTGGGTTTTAACAATTACATTTCCATCTCAAAACAAAAATTTCCTTAAAACCTGAGATTCCAAAAGTAATTCGAGAAAAATCTATGTTTTATAATGTTTCGCTTTCCTGCATAAGTTCTTATGCAGAATAGAGTTGTGAACATCTTGATCAGTGATTCTTAAAGTGGACAAACTGCCACTTATTGCTTATTTCATTGTTTATTTTTATTTATTTTTCATGTTAAAAGTTTAAAAGTTTAAATTTGTGTTAATAATATCATTTATTTTTTCCCTTTTTAAATTTTTTTACAATATTGTAAGTATTACATTCACTTTAATTAAATCTTTAGTTCTTTCTTTTAATTATAATTTTTTTCAAAGAAGGTTTTTTTTTTTCATTTAAACAGTGTGCTTGGTAAGAGTCTAGAATCCTTTCTAGGAGTACAGAAAAGTTTGCCAGAAAACAATTCTTCTCGATTGATACTTTCTTGAGAAAAGTTCAAGATGACGTCATATTAAGTGCAAGGAAAATAAACTAAATCATGTGAATTTATAAAAAAGAATAGACACAAAATGATTAATTAAAAAGAACAAAAATAAAATGTGTGCCCCCAGGATTATGAAAGGGAACAATTTAAAAAGACGTAGATGATAGGTGCGTCTGTTATACAAACGAACAGCTGCCATTATTAAAACTATCTGCAACCATGAACATCAGATCTAACCCTTTTAGATTTTTTCCTATGCGGATATCTAAATAATTGATATATTGACACTAGTTAGTATAGAAAAAGACTTAATCGCTTGCCTGCAAGCTGTATTTACCTTTGAGGATACATGGATACTGTGGGCACTGTGCGACACATATCTCGATAGGAGCGGTGGCCATCTTGAAAACTTTCTTTGGTAAATAGAATATATACCCTATACAACTACAGCTGTTCCTAATTCTATTAAAGCTCCATTTCCATGATACTTTCTATTCCGCTCTCTCCTTGAACGTTATATGGTGAACAGCTAGGTAGGTTACTGTTCAGCATCTTAAAGGTAGGGTTTCATATTCAGCTATGTACATCGAGAGAGTATTCACGTCTTGCACAATTTTAACACCATTTTGCACATCAATTGCTGAATATTTTTTATATATGAAAAAATAGGTCACGAACCGAAAAAGTACCAGAGCAATGTTCCATAGCATACTATGAATACTGAGTGGAGAATGAATTCTATGTGAACAGATATTACTTGAATCCTCTATGGGCTATTACTTGACCCTGTGTAAATTGCACTTATTCGTGTCTATTCGTATTATGAAAGAAGTTAAGCAAATATTTTTATGAACAGATTAAAAAATGCAATACAAATTTGATGAAGGAAAAGATAATGTTGATTTTTTTTTTTTTTTTGTAAGTTTGCAGTGCATTTTGTAACATTTCGTATTTTTAATTATTTTTTATATTGTGATGTTTTAAACTTCCTTTTTTTCGCAGAAAAGTTTCGAAACTACATTTCCAAGTCTTTCGAGTTGAAAATGATTTGAATATGAACAGAGACTATTTGATTCCTCTATGAGTACGAGCCATAGATATTCTACTCTTGTTTATATGGAAACAAAAGAAATGAAACAAATATTTCTTCATACGCAAAAAAATAGAAAAAATAAATGTAATTCAAGATTGGTAAAAAAAAAATATGTTGAATATTTTTTTATTCTACAATGCATTTTATATTTTGTTATGTTACACTTTCTTTTATATATATGTGTGCCTTTTTATCTAATCTGAAAACATGAAAATTTCATTAAACTTACGCAAAAACATTTCAGTCTTTTATGAATGATTAAAAATTAAGATTAATTGCTCTTCCTAGTTCATTTAAATAATAGTTTCCAGCTAGACTATTTAATGAATTTCAATTTGCACAAATTAAGGCAGAAAAGTAAAAGCATCCATTGTTGGGGAAAGCATTGCTTTTTCATCCAGACACGGTCATGCTGGAAGTGATGTCTGACCTATATGTTGCAATTCCGAATGATTTAGAGCTCGTTCAGTAATGAACAGGTGTTGACATATCCATAAAACGACGGGAAAAATTAATGGATCCATTTGATGTTCTGCATTAACATGCAGATGGCGAACTGGTCGTTGAATCATAACTCGATTTCGAATGAAAAATGGTGTTTTAATTAGCATTTTTTTTTGTCAGAATTAATTGATTTTCTCGTTTTTTATCTGCAACTTTCCCAGCAATTACATCTTGCATAATGTTACTTTAAAATGCATGATTGTTCAAGAAAAAAAAATATCAATTATTGCAAACGTTTTCAAAAATATTTTAATAATTATTACAAATATTTTCTTTCTATAAGAAAAGGGGAAATCAGTTTGAGACAGATTGGAAGAACAAAAGTTTTTGTAAAATAAAGAAAAACCGTTTTATTACAAAATTTAACAGTAAATTAATTTTCAATTATTCTTTTTATTTATATCATGAATTTTATACAAAAATTAATATTATTTTAAATGAATTACAACGAACAAAATCTATATCTTGTTACAAAATCTATACAAAATCTATATCTATATTATTTTGCAAAAAGATATAGTTACCAATTACTACAATTTTAGTTTTCCTGATTTAATAATTTAAATTGAAAAGCTGAGGTAAGACACAAAACAGAAGCGTTGATAGACGACTTCAACTTCTTTTGAGCGAAGTTGTTGACTTGCACATTTGTATGTTTCCTGACACAATCATGTTGAAAATCTAAGGGAAGACACCTAATAGAGTACTTTTTAACAGAAGACTATTTCAATTTTTTTCTGATGGAACTTATTGCTTAATTCGTATAAAAAAAATATGTTTCTAACCTATGTATTTTTGGAACATTTATTGTCACCAAACTTAAAGTGAGATTACAATATTATGAAAAAAAAATGCTATAATTAATGTTAGCATTCGTACTTTAAGGACACTTTTTCTGCACCAGGAGCAATGCACCAGAGCAAGGTTCTTGAATTGGAGTCCCCATCCCACAAAGGCATCGCTAAAAGATTTTGAAATGGGTTACGGGAAAAAAAAGGATAAACTGCCATTTTAAACTTTATATCTTTTATTTTCACATTAAAAGGTAGGCTTTTTCTATTTTTTGTTATTAATAATGTAAATGTTTTGTATAATTTTCATTTATTTACAGTGTTGTAACCCAGACAGCTGGTAGTGGAAATAGCAACTTGTATTGCAAGAAGAGGAACACCCACATATATATTTGTTGTTATTGTGTATATTGTCAATATGTGATATCCAAAATGGCCAACTTTGGAAGAAGAAAGCAACAAAAAAGGGCAAGACACAGGCAAGAAAACCTACAAATCGTATTAGTTATTTCCCCCAAAATGATCGATTTTATATATATATATGTATATATATATATTAGAGACATTATGTATTATACATACAGATGAGATTATAAAAAGGTCCATTATTATTTTCATTTGTTCACATTCCTTTCTCTGTACTTAACACATACTATTTACTTTATAACTTTAATATAGAAGGATTTACATAAAAGATGTTTCCTAGAGAGTCAGGTTTAGGATAATTAAAAAAGGTTGTATGATATCTTAAATCGTATTGTTAAATATACGTTATTTTTCAATTAAATTCTTTTATAGAAATCTAAAAAATGTGGAATTTGTTTTTCTTAGAGAATATCAGAACTTAAGGCACCCATGGTATGATTAACGAATGGACATCCAATCTTTTACTGATCCTATATTAATTTTCAATTACGGATTTAAGCACACAAAGTAAACATTAAATTGTAAGAAAATTATAGAATTATTAAAGTTAAATTAAGAAATATTACTTTTACATGTGGCATACGTGACTTATTTGCAACTCAAGAATTACTTATACTAGAATTTGCTGCAGAGATCAAATGTATTTTAAATCCACTGAATTCCTCCATCTCAACAACAAAAAGGAAACTTTTTTATGTAATTGCTGCTACCGATTACCATTTATTTTTTTTAATGAAACGATTTTGTTTGTATTTACGAACAATTTTCATGTCATTTTTAAAAAGAAATCAGTAAGCTAATGAATGGAAATGGGCAATTTTTTTCTTAAAAGGAATTACATCGGATAATTTTGATAACAAATTATTATTATTCGATTCTAATCTTTCGAAATTCGAACCTTATCTAAGAAATTATTTTAAGTTCCATTAAATAATCTGATTATTTCTGATAAGAAGAATAAATCTGTAGTTATTTCTTTAATGGACTTTTTTAATGATATAGCTCGGCAGTTACTTTGCTGTGATTTTAAATCCTTTTCTAAATTCACATTCCCCAAACATATCCGTTTGGTGAATAATAATATAATGGCGTTGAAAAATACATATGTGCGGGCACAATATTTAAAAATTTGTTAAGTAAACAAATATATATCATTTATTTTCATAAATAAACTAAATATTCCCAGAAACACTTGAACGAAATTGTCAAGAGACGCACAATTTTCGGTCTTTATATGGCAGCATCGGAAAAACTTGATAGTGAAATTTTACTAATTGCTTACCATCTTAAAAACAACTAATATAAAAAAAATATTTTAAAGTCAATTAATAGTTTTTTTACTCTATATTGCAGAAAGTCCTTTATAAATAATTTTTATTCATTTTTTTTAACTTTATCTGGCACCATCTATTAATAGATAAATGCAATTTAATCTAAAAAAACTTTAATTAATTAATTAAATTTAATTACTGAATTAATGTTTGAAAAAACTGTATTGACATCCAGTGTCATCCACTACACTGTTCAAAAAATGTATTTGAACTGGAGTGGATGAATAAAAAGTATTTTATGAATGATTGAAAATTTGAACAAGATATATATAGGGAGAGTGTGAGCTAATAGAAGGAATTGAAAAAACTTTTCTTTCACACGTATCGACGACGATTTGTGTTGGGGCGAAGCACATTGGCTGCGAAGTAGCCGCTAGCTTCGTTCTTGAGTTGGAGTCCTTTGAAGTTATGAGATAATACAGTGCGAAAGAAAGCAGGTAAAGATTAATAGGTGTTGTTCATATATATATATATATATAAAGAATTAAAAGAAAGTGACATATAAAGTTTGATGTAATCTAAAAAATGAGGAAGGTTTTTTTTTTTTTTTTTTTTTTAAATTTAATTTGAAAAAAAAATTATAAATATATATAAAAACGAAGAAAAATAAATAAGAAGCAGACGTACGTCCATATTATATCATATTCATAAAAATCATCTTTTTTTTTTTTTTTTTTTTCAAAAAAAAAGTGGAATATTTTAAAGTTTTAAATAAGTCTAAGAAACTCTATTTTTTAACATTTTTAAAGAAGTAGATAAAGAGAAAATTTTTTAAGTGGCAAGTTTTAATTTCAACCAACAACGGAACTAACATAAGACACGTGGGAAAATAAATATCTGCCTATTTGTGTTGTCCGATTAAGCGCATTCGTAGTGTGGGAAAGTTCCTGCTTTTCGGTGTTTTTGAATCAAAGACATTCACTTCAATTGCAGCAGAAACCATTCAGATCACGCGTTGCTTCCAGTAACGTAATTCAACAAGCTAGAAACTAATCCGAATAATTGTCCATCGAGAACCCTTCAATTCGCGACAATTTATGGCGATATCTCCAGTGACACTCCTAAGGCAATGAAGTTGTGTTGTAAAGAATTATTGGAGAGAGGGAATTTATTTTTTATGTGAAAACATCTATAAAATCGATATGGGTGATATTATCACTATTGAAGAATTAAGTTTTCATGTCCCAGTTTCAAATGTTACAAACTTCAAAACTGTACATAATTTGAAAGATATAAATATATCAAAGTTTTGAGAAAGGGTCAGAGCAGGGGTGGATAAACCACGGCCACGGAATATTTTTCCGGACCGTGAGATTAAACATTCTTTTACAAAATATATTTATTTTATAATGACCAAAGTAGTGAAAACCAATGTATTAAAAAAATGCATTATGTGTGCATCCATATATTCAAAAATTAACTGTTGGAATGATGAAAACTTTGATTTTAAAATAATATTCTTGCGAATAGAGGACAGATATTGTCTGTTTTATTTATGAGTTCGCAGAATAATTAAATTATATTCTGCGAACTCATGATGAGCCCGCATCTTGGAATATCTAATATATATGTTTCTATGTTATATGGTTCTATGTTTCACTTTAAGTGATGCAGTGACCCTTCTTAGATAAGCACAGTTGATTGTTGATGGCAGAGAAAACCAGATTCTTAGTTCAGGTTGTTAGTGCTTTTGGTACAACTAACACCTGCGAATCGGGCTTGTTTTTTTCCCCGGAAGTGAAGTTGAACAAACACAAAGCACGCACATATATAATGCACCTGCAATACCCATTACGATGGGCCAATACCCAAATTGAGATCTCTTTGTAAAAGCTAAGTATTCTGTTTCAGTAAATGTCAACACCATTTCTTCTTTTCTCTGTTTCCGTATTTAATCTAATACTTCACTTTTCCCCTCGCTCCCGAAGCAAATCCGTTCGCAGATATGATTTCACACATTAAACAGACCAGACTATTGTACCTTCTTCTGTCTTTTTTTATATTTATTTTTGATTAGATAAATAATTTTATTTAGTCGTACTGCTATTATTATAAAAAGTGAAAAAGATTTTGATCTGTACTATGGCGATCACACACGCGCACAAAATTTTTTGGAAAAAAATAAGTAAAAGTATAAATTTATTATTTAAAATAGATTAATCGCTGGGCCGAAATTTGTCAGTAAGCAGAAGGCTGTGCCCACCAATAGGCTGTTGCGCCACTGATATTGATGATGATGATGATGATTAACATCATAGTGTACATTTTTGAGTAGCAGAATAGTGTGCATTTCAGCATTTGTGAATAGGTGTGTATTTCAGTTTCATGACAATACCTCTCTATTAGCAAGTAGTCCAAAGGAAGAAAAGAATAAAATATAAATTCGACTTCTTCTGTAACTTTATACGCAGGGGTGAGGAGTCGGCCTGAGCCGAATTTTTTGCATGGATTCCCGACTCCTGACACTTAGCGTAATTTTATCTACTATAACCATTACTAATGAATTTAGAAAAATTTGTTTAAAAATTACGTACATTTAATGAACTCATTACTATAAACGCAGTTTCGGCACCAACAAATATTTATTACAATTGTAAAAGTGCAATATTTGTACTGACTTAAAATATATACTGGTACTCTAAATTATTTTACAAAAAATATATACCAGTACAAAATTACGAGGTACCAATGTTTTACAGATTAGCTGAAGACAAACAAAATAAAATTACACTTAATCACAAAGTTGGAATGCCAGACCAAATGACAAATTTTTATGTGAATTTCCTGTTCTCATCCCCATTTACTGCCAAATCTTGATGGGCCACGAGGAATTCCGTAAAAATAACTCTGTGATAAATTCAATGTTCAGCATCATTAAATTTTTATCGACCCTTGGTGATCGTCATGCTCACATACATTCGGTGTTTGGTAACCGGCGCCTCCTGTTGGAGCGTCGCTAGAATTTTGAACAAAAAAAATACAAATTATTTTTAATTAAAGAGTCGGGAGTCGTCGGCCTTCTGAATACGGACCTCTGACTCCGATTATTTCAAAAAATTTTAACTCCAGACTACTACTGTGCCCAAAAAGTAAGACCAATTATTTTTTTTCAAAAACTCTTTATCGATTTTTCCAAATTTACTTTATCGCCTTCAAAGTAATCCCCTCCGGACACAATGCACTTATGCCAACTTTTTCTCCAATCCTCAATGCATGCTAAAAAGTCATGGCCTTCAAAGCGCGTGGCAATTCACATTGAATCTCTTCAATCGACTCAAAAAGGTGTCCCCGGAATGGTCGACCAGAGAACTCTTCGTCGTCAACGCGTTCTCTGAAAAAAAATTGAAATTCCTATAAGCCCCGCGAATTTTAAATTAAAAATTGGTCTTACTTTTCAGACACAGTAATACTGACCTAGGACTCCTCCTGTTGGACTTTTGAAAAAATCATGATTCTCTCAAAAATTCTCAACTCCATACGATCACTCTCCCCTTCAGTACTAGATTCCTGTGAAATCAGTTATCAGCTGGAAGTTCGAAACTGAATCACGCATTAGCTTTCAGATACAGGTTAGAAAATCTAAATTCCTGTTAATGTTTTTTTTTTGTTTTTGTTTCTGATAACGAAAACGGCCCCAGGCTCTCTGGTCGACCCTAAACCTCAACCGACGAAGCTCACGTCCAAAAAATTGACCTTGCTGATGATGTTGGAATTTCAAAAGGATCGGTCGATTCCATTTTTGTGTCTCAAACGGGTCAAATCTCGATTGGTACCGAAAACACTGAATGCGCCAGCTCACACTGAATTGATTCTTCGTCTTGAAACCCATATCTTTCCACAACCACCGTATTCATACCGTGCGACCTCTGGCTATTCCCTAAATTCAAAAGACCACTCCGAGGACACCGTTTTGAGTCGATTGAAGAAATCCAACGTGAATTGCCGCTCGCTTTGAAGGCCATCCCCTGCCGATGACTTTTTATCATGCATTGAGGTTTGGAAAATAAATTGTCATAAGTGCATTGTGTCCAGAGGGGATTACTTTGAAGGCGGTGACATAAATGTGGAAGAATGAATAAAGAGTTCTTGAAAAAAATAATAATAATTGGTCTTACTTTTTGGGCACAGTAGTATTACCTGGAAGCATTTGAAACTGAATCAAGCATTAGCTTTCAGGTGCAGGTTAGAAAAACTAAATTCCTGTCGTTGTTTTTTTCTCTCTGATAACGCAAGAGGGCCCCGGGGCCAATCGGGCCGACATTATTCCTTGCTCTTCACCTAAAAGCGCAGGCGAGAGTGAGTGATGAACTGGTTTCCCGGGGAAGGGTAGGTCTGAACAGAAGCTGTCACATCGAGAGACCGGAAGAAACCTACTTTCTTCCTCTTGCTGCCCACATGCAACCCGGCGTCTCGGGTTTCTCTTCGCGGGTGGACCTGCGGAAAACTAGCTGGCTCACCGACCCTTTTTCGCGTTGCACACTCGCAACAACTCTTATTTCTTCTGTTAGTAAAAACAAATATAGGAGAAATGATCAATTAAGGGAAGATCAATTGTCTGAACAAGATTGGAATCATTTCCGGAACCAGAAAGGTTCACATATTTCAATTTCCACATGGAGATTCCAGTATTTCACTACCGATGAATCACAATTGTGACTATTGGTGAATCATTGTTCTGATCAATATTTGAATAATTTCTTAAATAAAAAGAATTTCAAATTAAGTTAAAGTGAAGGAGAAGTTTCACGCAACATTAATTGTGTGGTGACTTGAATATTTTATTGCTGCTGATTCATAATCTGACGAATGCTAATAAACTACAATTGCACTGTCTGATTAAGTTTTGAATAATTTTATAAAAGAAAAAGTTTCACATTAAATTCAAAAAGAAAAGATGTTTTTTATATGAAGCACAAGAATAATTTTTGGAGGCTAATATTTCGATGTCAGTTAATCACATTCTTATCTCTGCTCAAGGTCAAGATTTAAATCATTTCCGAAATAAGAGGTTTCCCATTAAAATCAAGTTAATGAAAAGTTTTACAGCAAGTTCAAGTTTTTTCATTAATATTGTGGAGATTTGAATATGTCACTGCTGCTGAATCAAAATCTGATCAAGCTTTGAATAATTTTATAAACCAAAAAATTTCACACAAAATTCAAGTACCCTCATTAATTTTATGGATACTTGAATATTTCATTTACTCTGAATCACATTTTGATCACTGCTTGATTAAGGTTTGAATCATTTCCGAAAGAAAAAGTTTTGCATTAAGTTCAAAAGGAAAAGTTTCACTCGATGTTCAAGCCTCTATTTAAGTTTATGGAGACTTTAACATTTCACTGCTGGTAAATCATGATCAGATTGCTATTTGTTGAAATCAGGAACAAAAAAAATTACAATAAGGGAAGAATGACAAAGAAACGTAACGCTAGAAAATCCGTTTCTGCAAACGTTTCTGAATTTTTTTTTCTAATTTAAATCAAAAGAACGAAAAAAAGAAACATGTAAAATCTCTATTAAAAAGGTGATAAGTTTTCTGATTTAAAAATTGCTATTTATTGAGATAGATAACATTTTAATGTCTGACAAATATATTTTTGCTGAATTAAAAACAACTACAATAGTTTTTATTTATTCTAGATTAACTTATATTCAAAGTTATTTCGAAATGTTTCCCCATCTGCCCATTTGCATTTGGTTTACAATTTATTTTTCCTTTAATTGTGTTTCATATAATTTTATTTTCGTGTATTTAATTGTCTAATAGAAAATAACGAAATCTTAATAATGAATAAATCATGATTTTCAAAAGAAGTTGTAAATAAATAGTAAATATCAGTGTAAAATGTATTTTTATCAGTTTTGTAATAAAAAAATGTAGACTGTAAAAAAAATCACTCAAAGATAAATTAAACAATCAGAAAAATGTAAAAAAAAATATCATTTGTTACTTTTCATTTGTATGTTATCGCAAGTGTTTGAATATGTTATTGGAATGATTAATTTCTTTGTGGCAATTGACCGCTTTCTAAGCAGATGGAAAAGTCAATGGGCAGCATATAAAAAGAAATGATACTCGTTAAATTACCACAACCGATTTATAATTGAAGTCAGTGTTTGCAAATGGAGAATCTCATACCAAATAACATAATGAATTTCGTTTGCCTCTACTCATGGCTCAATGGTAACGTGCGCCGCTGGTGAGCAATAGGGCTAAGGTCCAATCGACTGGCGGCATTGATGTAGACACTATTTCAGAAACGAAGAGACTCGATGGCGTTTGTGATGTTCAGCCTAATCTCTAATCAGACTACTTGACGGGAGTTTTTCGGGTTTTTTCCTAATTTCACCTTAACAATCCTCCTGAAATGCACTGCCCTCCTTCATCGACGATTCGGAGCCAAGTCAGACTTCTACCTACGGATGCCCCATCACAAACACTTTCCCTCTATCCACACTGGACTGGATGAACCAAATCTCCACTCTGAGATCCACCACTAGATGGACACCCCATGAGTAGACTACTCATGGAGTGTCCATCCAGTGCTGTCGGAAACTGAGGATTAATCACAAGACACATGAATTTCGTGAAAGATTGAATACATCATCTTTCGTGAATCACAAATCAATGCATTTTTACCAATCCACTGATGGCGCCCATTGCAGTCACAGCTTCCAGTAAACAAGAAGCTGTGACTGCAATGTTCGAACGAAGAACTTCGTTCCAACGAAGAGATTCTATAGTGATGGTGACAATGTATGTGTAAAGCAAACGATACTCATATATGTCATCCTCTCATCTCATCACCTCTTTGCGGGCTCAATAGAACATATGGCCACCAACGTTAAAAAAATGTGTACGTCGCATCTTCAAAACATCCATTATTCTCTCGCTCTAATTTTTAACAATAGAATGTTTTAAATGAAACTTTGCAGTCAGCAATTGAGTTTCTAGTTGTTTTTTAAATATCTAGTTGTTGTTAATATAAAGTTGTTTTGTTAGTTGTTTAGTTGTTGTTTAGTTGTTTGTTTATAATTGTTGTTGTTGTAATAAGTTGTTGTTGTTTTAGTTGTTTTATAATATCATTTGCATCAATTACAAATGTTAAAAAGAATTCATTTGCTACAGTAATGTGTCGCACTTAATGGACACTTTTTTGATGAGCCAATAGTGGAGGAAAATATATAATCAACATTAGAATCGATATACAGATTACCCGTAAAATCATTTAATAACTCAATGATTTTTTTAAGTTTGGTATTAACTATATTGTTTGCGTAACTTAAAAACATATATATTATTGTAACTGTCATTTTCAATTTAATATTTGATTAACGGCCAGTTTAAAAACTTCAATTTTTCTTTTTTTTTTGTGCAAAATTGATTCGTTGCTACTTTTTCAAGGAAGAAAAATATTAAAAAAAAGAAAACAGGAACAAAGGCAAAAATATGACATTGAGAATCGGAAAAAAAGTTGCCATAAGTGTATTGTGTCCGGAGAGGATTACTTTAAAGGCGATGGAATAAATGTGGAAGAATAAATAAAGAGTTTTTGAAAAAAAAAAATTAGTCTTACTTTTTGAGCACAGTAGTAAATGTAGCTTTAAATTCTCCTGGAATAATTGTCAAAAACGATTTGTTACACTAGCCGATCGTAATAAAAAACGGAAGGAAAAGAATAAAATCGTCCTATTGATTCGAAAAGGAAAAGTGAGAGAAAACACTCTTCACCGGAACATCAGACATGGTTTGCTAAAAAGGTATTAATTAGCGTTAAGGAAGGAAAAACGATAACCACAAACACCATAGCAAAACCCATGCTGCTTTATTTTCACTAAGAGTGCCTATATATCTTGTACATCTGGCAGTTCATTTAACGTTAAGACAAGCATTTCCATAATGAAAAATGCTGATCTTTCTAAGATGCAAGATGTTGTTCATGAAGATTCTAAGACTGTTCTCGTAAGACAAGTTAAGAAAAAAATATTAACAGATTTTCTCTTTTTGCCCTGGAAAACATTTTGAAATCTTCAAATTCTTCTTATAAGTATAAAATTACTGAATATAAACAATATGAAATAGAAAACACAATTAAAAATTTAAATTCACCTTCAATATCGCAAATGCTCAAATGCAGCACAAGCTTGCGACAGAACTGAAGTTTCTGACAGATCAGCAGCAATTCTTGTAAGTGTAACTTTAAATGATATGGGAATAATTGCCAAAAACGATTCTTCTAATGTAGTCAAAGGCTTAGTAAAAAAAATGGAAGGAAAAGAATAAAATCCTCCTATTGATTAGAAAAGGAAAGGTGAGAGGAAACACTCCTCGCCGGAACATGAGACACGCTTTACTAAAAAGAAAAAGAGACATTAATTCACTTTAGGGAAGTAAAAAACGATAATTACAAACAAAACGCACGCTGTTCTATTTTCACTAAGAGTATCTGTATATCTTGGTCATATTACTTCTATATCTGGTATTTCTTTTAATTTTAAGACAAGCATTTACATAATGAAAAATGCTTATCTTTCTAATATGTAAGATGTTGCTTATAAAGATTCTAAGACTGTTATCGCAAGACAACTTATACAAAGTCCTAATTAATGGCTTTTTTTTTTTATATGCCCATTGCATCATGTTCCTAACCATTACGTACCATTCACTAGTAGTAAAATATTGCATGAAATTAGTTATTGAGCATCAGCAACGATGTGTGACTGCGAGATTAATTCATAATAGCATCTAAAGTTGTATTATTCAAATTTGACCATAATCAAAGACCATATCTCAAATCGCTAGGAAGCAATTAACCTAATTATTTAGAACAAAGGATATTAGGGGGATGAAATTGGAATTCAGCTTCCCCACAGGAGGAGTTTAGGGTTGTTTTAACAAGAAAACGAATTAAGAATTGAGTCAAATATTCATAAATCTTAAAACGTCATAAAGATTTCTTAGATAAAATAGTAGGCTAAGATTACAATTTAGGAAGTTATTACACACAGAAGACTACACTTAGTGGTGAACTAAGACTTAAGACAGTAAATATTTTTATTAAGACAGCTTCTTCACTTCTCCTTAAAGTTGAAGCTGACATTTCCTATTCTTTTTGCATTAGAGTTGGCACTACATTGCCACTTAATTCATTTTCCGGATTTATTTTCTCACAAAGACAGTTGTATATTTTTTAATATTAATATACATATGTTAATTAATCAAAAATGATGATTCTAGATGAATTCTAGCTTATAATAATTGAGATTGGTACCACGAATCCTGGCGGTGGCATGGATGTTTTTGAGTGGTTCGGAATACACGCTAAAGTGGTCCCTGGTCTAAGTGTGCACAAAATGACCCAAAGGTCCCTAAGTGTGCACAAAATGACCGTAGAGCGACAAACCAAACAATAAAAATTGAAAAACAGAAAAATGCATTTCACAAATTATACAAATTAGTAAACAATAATCATGTTAATGATTATTGTTAGCATAAACTTAAAATGCAAAATATAAAAATATATATATTTCTTACAGTAGAAAACAATTAATACTTAAAAATCATTCAGTTTATATGTTATTCAGAATTTAAAAAAAAAGTTTTCCTTCTCACCAATAGTATAGATAAAAAAAATCGCGCCATCGATTCGCCAAATGCCAAAAAAATCGCCAAACTATCCTCACATATATTCTTCCTCATTGGCGTAACAACCCCATGGGGGGCCAAAGCTGCTGGCAGATTGCGAGATAGGAGATGTTGTTTTTTGCTGAGTTAGGTTGTCAGCCCTACGCTCAACAGTCAACCTACGGTTTAAAGTGGATTCCGAACCAATACGAGCATCCACCCCACCGCTGGGACTCAAGACTGAAGCCTGTGGCACCTAGAGCCAGAGCGCTAGTCCCTCGACTATCAGGCGCCTATCACATATATTAAGTAATATAAACCTGTAATATATGCCTAAGTTTTATTTTAAATGAGTTAAATTGACTTCTAATAAATAGATGTTTATTATTGCTATTTATTAAAATATAAATTACCTATTTAAAGTGCAACCTTATGACGCATGTTGATCAGATTTTAAATACAGGCTATCTTAAAAAACATCTACAATAATTGCATATGATTCATAAAAAAACTTTTGAAACTTTATCTATTAGTTCAAAATAACAATGAAATCATTCCTACCTATCCGTTAAAAGAAACAATTTCACAAATTTCTTGATATAAACCTATTGCGAATAATATTTGTCCTTTTTTTACTGCTACGCAAGTAAATAAAGCGACCATTAACATTAATAAAGCTCCGTACAAATCAAAGTAAATACAATGAAGTCGTTTGGTGAACTATTAGAACTATTACTTTATGATTTAGACTGTGGGCTACTTCATGATTACAACTAGAAAATAAAATACTTTATATTTCCAAAAACAAAAAAGAAAAGCTTATGACCTTACAAGAAATTTCTCCCCATCAATAATACATATATATATTTTTGGCACATCAGAGTTTTTTAAATGAAAACATGATCATTTATTGTTTTAGATTTCCGATTTCATCTCAAATACAACTTTATTCTATTCTGTGAAAGACAACAATGATTGGCAATATCTGCATGAAAATTCACATGTTCAATCAAATAAATTCGCTCTAAACTAAAGTATTTATTTGACTGCATAAATGTTCTGTCTAAGTCTACAACAATGGTGTGAAAGAAAAGCTTTAAAAAACATTTTGGACTGGTTTGCTGAAAAATTATGTTTCTTAAAAATTCATTTTTGAAATAAAGCTAAAAAGGTTGGGTTGAAAGTTACATAATGGATTAAATGGATAGTTCATGATAATGTCGTTTTTAGCTGTCAATGATTATGAATTTCATTGATCTTGAATGAATCATTGATTCGTCATGGGTGTATTGGTTATTATGAATCATTGGTTTGTCATGGGTGTATTGGTTATTATGAATCATTGGTTTGTCATGGGTGTATTGGTTATTATGAATCATTGGTTTGTCATTGGTTACTGGCTTTGAAATCGATAAGCTTACAGTTGTGGAATGAAGTCCAATTTCTTTTAAATGCCTAACATAACCTTTTTCATGATTGTTTTCAATAAATAATAACAAACTATTATCCTCTTATATTATGAAATAGATCTGTATTGGTTATTATGTATCATTGGTTATTGGTTATTATGAATGAATCATTGGTTAGTTATTGGTTATTATAAAACATTGGTTATGAATGACTATGATTCCAAGTTTCAACAATAAAGGCAATTGCTCTAACTGTCATAATTAAAAAGATTCCTTAATACATTTCCTTCCTTGATACATTTATATACGTTTCCAGTTAGTTAAAGCTACGGTATTTTCATCTCTTTATAAGCTTATCATTGTAGAAATTCACCGGAAGTCATAAGTCAATAAACAAAAAAGTGATTAATTCTGAATTCGAAGAATATTGTCACTGATCCGCTCGATTTGTAGCCACGTGATAATGCTCTCATGTTAGGATCCGTTGACAGCGTCCGCTGTTGTCCTTTCGGGAACGAGAAGACTTGCTGGCTGTTGAATATGGGTGTAAAGCGTCTACATCCATAGTTACACTGCTAAGGTGGGAGTTTTCCAGCCTTTCTCATACATTGCATGTAAATGAGGAGCAATTACCAGAAAAAGTCCTCCGGAAAAGACTTGTCTTCCACTTCACTTCTAAGCTTTACTACTAAGCTAAAGGCCTACCGATATTTAGCAAATAAATTTTTCTCAAAAAAGATATTCAAATTTTAGTTCGAAAAAGATTTTCAAACAAGTATTCTGCTTAAAAGCATATGTTTTTGATTTCAAGTTTACAGTTTTCTTCCTGCCAATAAAGCACGTCCAATGAAACCGATTACGGAAACCAACGAACCGATTTACGGATTCAATAGTTTATTTTTTTATTCACTTCGGTTGTTTATTTTTATTTAGTTAATTTTTTTTTTTTTTTTTTTTTTTTTTTTTTTTAATTTTCTGCTCTACTACTGAAGTCAATTTTCCCTCTGTTTAACATTGGGCTTGGAATTTTACCGAGAATTTCACACTAGAAAAACTCTCTCAACAACAAACATGAAACTTTCTCGGACATAGGTAAGATTTATTTTAGTGAGAAAATTAAATTGATCCATCCTTGGATGTCACGCTATCTGTGTAAGTGTGACTTTCAAGGTCAGGCTAGCCATTTTTTTTTCTTTTCTGTTATGGTTCCAAACTGTGGTTATTTGGATCATTCTGTTTCGAGTGCGGATTTCCTCCGCTTGACGAACCATCACTCCCCGCGCAGAGACCAAACAAACGTATAAAGGTGCTTTTTTGTCCATAGTGATTTTATGAAACTGTTACTAAATGAAAGCAGTGCTTGACGGAGTGTGCACATGTCCAAATTCAATTCTTTTCTGTTTTTTTTTGTTTGTTTGTTTTTTCTTCCTGTCAAGCGCACTTCCTGCCAACTCGATTTTTTTTCCCCCAATTCAATAAATCACAAATACTCATTTAATACTGTAGCAAAATAAACTGAGTACATCTATTTTACTTTTATTTTAAATAATGATACCCAGGGCCGGATTTTCCTATAGGCTAACTAGGCTTCAGCCTTGGGCCTCAAGATCAAGAGGGGCCTACATTCAAATTGTTGGCAAAATAGACAAAGTACATCTATTTTACTTTTATTTTAAATAATAATAGCCAGGGCCGGATTTTCCTATAGGCTAACTAGGCTTCAGCCTAGGGCCTCAAGATCAAGAGGGCCCTACATTCAAATTGTTAGCAAAATTAGAATGACACTATTCTAAAAACATTAAACACTAAAACACTGAATCGAAAATAAGGAGAAATTCTACACATATCATTAATAAACAAACATAATAAGTAATTTACAAACTTAAAAATGGGAGGTGAAAGGACCTCATAAGTGGAATAGCCTAGGACCTCTTTTCATCGAAATCCGACCCTGATGATAGCAACAAATTATTTATTAGCTGGAATGAAGCATAAATATTGCTTTAAAATGCAGATATTTATTTTAAAGGTCATTCTTTTTAATGGAATCCTTTGCAATGGTAACTTATAGAGCCAACGAAGCCATTCAAGAATCATTAATAAGTTATTTCTGGAACGCATATAAAAGCCTGCGTTCCGTTAGGAAATAGGGGGAAAATAACAACTTTTCTGCGGATGTTTCAATTTGTTTCATATAAGGTTTAGTGAAAATTGAAAGTGTAATATAAAACAGGGTTCTGTTTAAACAACACAAAATGTCTTTGGGTTGAATTATTTTTGTTAAACAAAATTTATTAAACGACATCATCACTATAATGTATCGCCATTCAATCAATATTACTTTATTAGTTTGATATCGTCATGAGGCTTTTGAGCCCGATTCTCGATTTTAATGAGGTAGCTGAAGCTACAGCATCATTTAAATGACTGACGAGAAAATGAATGTCACTGTTCTAAAAGCGTGGGGTGCTCGATATCAATCGTTATAATTTTTCACTAGTTCCATTCCGAAATGCAGAGTTAGTTTAAAAATGTCATACAAAGCATCCCACGCTTTTAGAACAGTGACATTCATTTTCTCGTCAGTCATTTTATTCTTATGTTAAATTATTTTTTTCTTTTTAGTTTGATTAACTCTAAAAGCGTGTTTTTTAGGTTTTTTAAACTATTAATTTATTTTTTACTTTTTAGTTTGATTAACTCTAAAAGCGTGTTTTATAGGTTTTTTAAACTATTAATTTATTTTTTACTTTTTAGTTTGATTAACTCAAAAGCGTGTTTTTTAGGTTTTTTAAACTATTAATTTATTTTTTACTTTTTAGTTTGATTAACTCAAAAAGCGTGTTTTTTAGGTTTTTTAAACTATTAATTTATTTTTTACTTTTTAGTTTGATTAACTCTAAAAGCGTGTTTTTTAGGTTTTTTAAACTATTAATTTATTTTTTTCTTTTTAGTTTGATTAACTCTAAAAGCGTGTTTTTTTTAGTTTTTTTAAACTATTAATTTTTTTTTTTCTTTTTAGTTTGATTAACTCAAAAAGCATGTTTTTTAGTGTTTTTAAACTATACTATTTAAATGAGGTCCCGGTATGGAGGATTGGAATTATAGTTCTTACAATAATGTAATTGTGAGTAAAACAAAGGCTATCGCTTAAAGTAGGGCAAAATCGAACCCAAAGAGTCAGTTACAAATAAACAAACATACAGGTGAAACTAATATAATAGCGTATTAAAAAGAATCAACTGTTTTCTTTCTGAAAGATGCCTGTAAATGTTTCTTTGCAGCTTAAGTAGTGTATATGAGGAGAAACAGATCTCCAGGTGGAAAAAGTCAGTTACATACATACATACAAGCATACATACAAACATACAAACATACAGGTGAAACTAATAAAAGCGTATTAAAACGGAACTTGCTCATTCAAGCATCATGATGGACATGATACCCTTGCTGCCGAATTGAAACCATCAACTGATATCAGTGACTTAATGCTTATTATACTGAAACTGTAATTTTGAAAAAAAAAGAAATGCCTAGCAGTTCCTAACAGTTGTGGCAAGTAATGATTTGTATCACCTTATTATCACCTTATTATTTGATTAGCAAACATATTTTTGTTATAATGGAATTGTGTATAAATTATATATTTTATACATATTTTAATATTATTAATTATATTAAAATATATATTTTATACTAGCCGAGTGGCTAGCGCTCTGGCACTCGGTAAAACAGGTTTAAGGTTCAAGTCCCGGTGGTGCCATGGATGTTTGTAGTGGTTCGGAATCCACTTTAAACCGTAGGTCCCGGTCTAGTTAGAGCGTTGCAGGGGCATTGTTACTCCGCGTCCGTGGCTTACTATCAAATTACATGCGCCGCTTGGGTAATGCAAAGTGAGTAACGTCTGTGCAGCGCTTGCTTTAAGGCATCCAAGACCAAGCTGTCTAAGTGTTTGCCAGCTGCATTACAAAGAAAAAAAAATCATGTGCAGGATTTCACTTTTTATTTAGATAATATTAATTGTAAAATTTATTTCAAACTTAAATTTGTAAATATTACTAAATACACTTATTGTTTATATTTAAAATCGTCAAATTTGTTTGAGAATTATATCATGTGAGTGTTTCCTTTTCCATTTATATGTCTCTGAAGGTATGCGAACTTTAGATGCAATTTATGGTAAGGTTTATTGCGAAATTCATAATGGTTAATGTCTGTGTTAGGTAAACAGTGTAGCTACTTGTTTCTAGGATCGGGTTATTGCTTAATTAAGGTTTAAAGTTGAGAACAACACCACAACATTACTTTATTGAAAACAATCAAAAATGGCTACTCGATTGGACTGGATACGTGAAATGTTAGGGATTTAAAAGAAATTTCACTTCATTCCACAACTGTAAGCTTTTCGATTTCATCTTTTTCATGGCCAGTTTTAAATGAATGTCGAGGAATAAATTAGTTCGCCAGTGTTATTTCAGAGTCCTGTGTATTTTTAAATTGTTAGTAGTATATACATATTTCAAATATATTAATCTGAAAACCATCAAATGATGCTAGATGTCTTAATATTTTACTGATTCCGTAAAAAAGGATAAAAAGAATAAAGTAGGTCCTAAATAGGGATTGCAAAATCGGGCCAAAAGTTCAATACCGGTATTCGGTATTTTTTAGATCTTAATACCGGTATCAGAAATTTAAGAAA
The DNA here is from genome assembly GCA_021605075.1 of Caerostris darwini. NCBI lineage: Eukaryota > Metazoa > Arthropoda > Arachnida > Araneae > Araneidae > Caerostris > Caerostris darwini. The sequence goes on along the minus strand of BPLQ01007179.1, from coordinate 517,301 downwards.
AAGAAAGAAAATACTGGTATTTTTTTGTTTTATTTGCCAATTATATTATAGAATGTAAATACAAAAAAAATTTTAACTTATAAATTATAGCAGTATATAAAGAATCACAAAAAAAAAATAAAGGAACATCTTATTTACACTCATATCCATAAATTAAGGATAATGAAGTTCAGGCAAAGAAAGAGACAGAAGCAAAACAAATTTGACTTATTTGTAAAGTCTATTTATTAAACAAAAGGTAAAGAGCAAAAAAGATGCTATATGTTTGACATAATTAATAAGAATTGCGATTTTTACTCCCTGGAGCAAATTACAAAAAAGAACCTATTTACAAAAAACAGTGTAACATGGTTAGTATGATGGTTAATATGGAGTATGTCTCCCGGACGATGCAATACAGGCCTTACAACGTCTAGGCATGCTGAGTATCTGACAGGCCTACGGGCATATAGACCAATGTGCCCTAAGCGTCTGTACGCGGTCTGCCTTGAAACTGTCGTACCGGTAGCTGAAGAGAGCTGACGAGACAGGTCTGATGCTGTGCTCGGTCTGTTTCTTTTGGCAGTAACTGCTAAATACCGGTCCTCATTCGGCGTTGTAACTCGGAGGCGACCTGTGCTGTAACATCTACTCACATTACCATCATCTTGGAATCGTTGCCAAAGCCTGCAGATGACACTCTGGGCGATTCCAAGTTCCTCGGATACTTCCAGCTGGATACGTCCACATTCCAGTCGTCCAATAATTCTACCACGTAAAAAATCATCCAAATGCTTCCTTTGTGCCACAACTATGCGGTTATTGCACTGAAAGGCTTTTAAAGCGCTTGTGAACAATTTTACTTCTTTGCCACCATTCCTTATATACCCCTCTCTTACACTCTCGTCATTGTGACGTACTATCCGCGCCATCTGGCGGTTTCCTGTAATTTGCATATTCTTCTTCAAGATGTGTGTGATAATTCTACAGGTGAAATTTTTATTTTAGGGTTCAAATTCTGTGTGATTCTGAATTATCCTTAATTTATGGACATGGGTGTATTTAAATCACAAAAAGGTATGAGTATCACTGTTCAGTCTGTGGTACTATTACAAATATTTGAAATGTGATCTTAAAAAATATAATGCATCAATTGTACTATCATTAAGCAAGGAAAGTAATTTTGTGAAAAAAATACCAGCTGTCGAAAATGCTCTTTCGGCATCTACGCTAGTGGGTGGTACTGTTAGCAATGCGCGATATACTTTTTACAAGTATTTGCCTCTAAATCCCTCATCTTCAAATAAGTCTATTTCTCTTCGGATTGTTTTGGATATAGCTGATTTCTGTATTATATTTTTAATGTGTATGCAGTCCGCTTGTACTTTCTCCATTCACTTTAATAACTCTTGAACATTTTTTATGCTGTGCCACCTTATTCTTTTCATCACATAAATAATGAAACCAAACCGAAATATTATCAAATGATTTTTTATGTTCTTTAAAGTTATTCTTATTCATTATTATGGGGTATTATTTATGAGTATAAATATAATAAATCTGAAAAATATCTAAAAATATCTAAAGTATGATATGCAAATACAATGTGAATAACAAACTCGCCAATTTAAAAAATTTTGAAGCATTACACACTTTCTTCACAACTACAAACTTGTTTTGACAGATATGTATTTCTAGTTTTCGGATAAGAATTCAGAATAAGAATAAGAATTTCACAGATAAGAATTCTGACTTTCTAGTAAATACCGAAAAAACGGTATTTAAACATGAGAATACCGGTATTACAAATTTGTACAAATGGCTCAAAATACCGGTATTTGGTATCCCGGTATACCGGTATTGCAATCCCTAGTCCTAAATATTTCATTGAAGCTAGATTGTAAACTGTCGAATCAATCGCGCTTACAATAAATAATTCTTAACTTAAAATGCTGTTTTTAATATTTTTGAAAGAATAAAAGTTTTCATTTTAAATACTCAAAATAAAGTAGAACAATAAGACATATTATATTTAATAGTATAGAATTTATTAAAAAGTTTTATCACTAATACTTTTCACAAAATATAAGTAGATAAAATTATAATTTGGTCATTTCGCTGGAACAAATGACATAATTATTAGAAATCATTTTACTTAAAATTGGATTATTATGAATTTAAAAGTAAAACAAGGCAAAACTGTGCATTTCAGACCAAAATTAATTACCAAAGTGACAATGGAACATTTTTTACTGGAGAAATTATCATTCATCAATCTGTTGGTAAAACTGAATCCCATGCAAAGAAAGAACGAATTAATAATGTCATTACTAACACGCATGCCCATGGTAAATGATATTTATTTATTCGGAACTCTGCTGCTACATTTGGGAAACACTGATTACACCACAATCATCTATTACCATGCAATTTATTTCACGTAATACTCTGTTTGTAGTAGCAAAACATTGTGAAATGTTTTTGTTTTAAGCCAAAGCAGGTCGAAAGTCATTAATCAATTTGAAATTTAATGCATGGATAATAAGTTAATTAGGCTTTTTTTTATTTAAATATAAATCTACATTTAATATTTTTATTTTTTAATTTATTTTTTTTTTATTTCAGGGATTAAAAATTATTGGCTGAAAGTAATCTCAGGTTATTATGTTTCGACGTTTTTGTTTATTTTTCCTGGTGCTTAAAATCTATTATACATTATTAAGAAATTACTTTAACTAACAATAATCTTTCGATTAATATATGCACTTCAAAAACAAGAAGCTAAAATATTCTTCTCTGATGTTAATATAATGCATGCCTTCTGAAACAGATTGTTTTCTGTTCGCTTCTCATTCAATGTCTTTCCAGTTATCAGATTTCTTTCTGGAGCACATAATATTTATAAAATGATTAAGTTAATAATTTATTTTCAATAATTTGAAATCACCGTTGTTTGAATAAAATTTGAATTCGTAATTTTAATAGAATATGAAAGTCTCAAAACCCTCATATTCTTCATTAGCTATTAATGTCTCAACTTTAAGTTGCTGAATTTCTTCATAACGATTGGAGCTATTTATTTGTCTTTTCCAAAATTAAATCATGTCATATAAAGGATTATATATAATTTTCATTGCAGAGGAGAATTAGAATATTTCTCTAAATAATTATACTTACTTCTCAGGATAGTGATGGATTAGAGCATCTTTCGATATAGTTTCAAAAGATGGTGGATCAGAACATCTTTTGGTATAATTTCAAAACAATTATACTTGCTTTTCAGGTTCATCTTCCCTACATCTTTTAAGTAAAATCTTTTTCAATATATGAGTCCCTAGCTATCATTTCATTCACAGAAACTGGGTGAAATTTTTGTTTAAATTATTTTGAGGTGTGCGCTCAAGAATTATATAAAAAACAACGGTTAAACTCTAACCGTTACGGTAGCAATGACACGACTTCGAACATTTCAAATGGCAATATTTACTTTTTTTTTATTGGAATATGATCACCGTAATGAGAAACTATAAATAACCTTGGAACTGTTCTCGTAGCACAAAAATGAAAAATGGAAAAAAATGAATGAGTAGCAACAGACAAAAAAATTTATTGTACACGATGTATTATGTATTATGTATGTAAATTTTTTGTATTCTCCTCCACACACGATGAACATAGATTTTTTGCATGTGGCACATGGTGGACAACAACTTGAATACTGATCAAGGCAAGAAGAAATCTGTGGAATCTGGCATCTGATGACATCTTTTAAATTAGATTTAATTTCCCGATAAAATGCGTTACTTTAGATGTCAGGTATCCCCACAGATATCCACTGAAGTGCGAATGGGAGAACGTGGCGACCAACTTGGCCAGAGATAATTCTGTCACCAAACTAGTGTGTTAAGAAACGTCTAAAAGAAGATTTCACAAATGTGGATGCGCCATCATGCATCCACACAAGGTCAGATAGAACATTTCGCTGTAGGGATAACTGAAATCTAAAGTGTATGGATTTAATTCTTAAGCCGCATGTGATCTGAAATATATCAGACGTCAGGTTTAACAGATTCCTCTTGACATGGCACGTGTTTCAGTGCTATCCACCATCTGCAGTATGCAAAGTGTCATCGTGTGTGAAGGAGGTCACGTGAAAAATGTGTGTAACACATTAAAATGGTTTTGCTTTCTGTTGCGTCTGTCTTTATTGGTTGTTTTCACTTTTCTTCTTAGTTTGTCTAGCTCCGGCGATTTTCGTAGGATTCTTGAACATAATAAAATTTCATTCAGTCTCTGTGAATGGTATTATAGGTAGGGACTCGTATATAGAGAAAGTATGCTAATTGGATGTATAAGAATAAGATACTAACTTTTTTGCTATTTAATACACTGAAGTGACAAAAGTCATGGGATAGCAATATGCAAATTTTCAGATGGCAGTAGCATCGCGTAGAACAGGTATAAATGCGCAGTGCTTTCGCAGAGCTTTCATTTCTGTTCAAGTTATTCATGTGAAGAGGTTTTGACGTGATGATGACCGCACGACGGGAATTAACAGACTTTGAACGCGGAATGTTAGTTGGAGCTAGACGCATGGGTCATGCCATTTCAGAAATCGTTAGGGAATTCAACATTCCCAGATCCACTGTGTCAAGAGTGTGCCGAGAGTATGAAATTTCAGGCATAAAATCCCACCATGGACAGCGCAGTGGTCGACCGCCTGCACTTAACGACCGAGACCGGCGACGTCTGCAAAGAGTCGTAAATTCTAACAGACAAGCACCACTACGTCAAATAACCGCAGAAATCAATGTGGGACGTACAAGGGACTTGTCTGTCAGAACTGTGCAGAGAAATTTGGCTTTCTTGAGCTATTCCAGCAGAAGACCGACTCGAGTGCCTTTACTGACAGAACGACATCGCTTGCAGCGACTCTCGTGGGCACGTGAGCATATCGGTTGGTCCCTAGATGAATGGAAAACCGTGGCCTGGTCCGATGAGTCACGATTTCAGTTGGTAAGAGCTGATGGTAGGGTTCGAGTGTGGCGCAGACCCCACGAAGCCATGGACCCAAATTGTCAGCAAGGAACTGTTCAAGCTGGTGGTGGCTCCGTAATGGTGTGGGCTGTTTTTTCATGGCATGGACTTGGTCCTCTGGTGCGACTGGACCGAACATTGACTGGAAATGCTTATGTTCAGCTACTTGGAGATCACTTGCAGCCATTCATGGACTTCATGTACCCAAACAACGATGAGATTTTTATGGATGACAATGCGCCATGTCACCGGGCCACAACTGTTCGCGATTGGTTTGAAGAACATTCTGGACAATTCCAACGAATGATCTGGCCACCTAGATCGCCCGACATGAATCCCATCGAGCATTTATGGGACATCATCGAGAGGTCTGTTCGTGCCCAAAATCCTGCACCATCAACGCTTTCACAATTATGGACGTCTATCGAGACAGCATGGCTCAATATTCCTGCAGAAGTCTTCCAACGACTTGTTGAGTCCATGCCACGTCGAGTTGCTGCACTTCGCCGAGCGAAAGGAGGGCCGACACGATATTAAGAGGTATCCCATGACTTTTGTCACTTCAGTGTAAATAAGAAATCATTCTAAGCTACAAATCTATTATCTATTTTTTAATATAATAATAAGGATTAAAAGTTATTTTCAAAATAAACTTAACATATTTGGAAGATGAGATTGAAAGATAGTTTTGAGAACTGGAATAAGTTGTTAACTTAAAACCTATGACACAACAAAAATAATCCCAATATACTTTATAAGATATTGAAATCAAACACTAGGAAGAATTATAAAAAATAACATCGACTTGCTTCGATTTAATTTATTAATACAATACTAAGAAGCTACAGTTACTCCTGATACACAAAGTAAAAACAACAAAACAATACAAGAAAAGGCAAAACATGTTTACTCCATGAGATCTACAGGCTGATTAACTTCAGTCTGCTGTAGAGTCTATATACACTCATGTCCATAAATTAAGGATAATGAAGTTTAGGCAAAGAAAGAGACAGAAGCAAAACAAATTTGACTTATTTGTAAAGTCTATTTATTAAACAAAAGGTAAAGAGCAAAAAAGATGCTATATGTTTGACATAATTAATAAGAATTGCGATTTTTACTCCCTGGAGCAAATTACAAAAAAGAACCTATTTACAAAAAACAGTGTAACATGGTTAGTATGATGGTTAATATGGAGTATGTCTCCCGGACGATGCAATACAGGCCTTACAACGCCTAGGCATGCTGAGTATCAAATTATCAATCTGATCTTGGGGACTATTACACCACTCATCAAGCAATGCCCTCCGAAGTTCCGGTTGACAGGTGGGAGGGGGTTGACGGGCTGCAATTCGTCGACCAAGCATATCCCACACATGCTCTATTAGATTCAAGTCCGGTGAGTATGCTGGCCTATCCATACGGGTGATATCCTCCAATTGAAGGCATTCGTCTACAATGTTTGCACGGTGAGGACGGGCGTTGTCATCCATAAACAGAAATTCAGCACCCGTGGCGCCCCGAAACAAACGTACATGTTGTTCCAGAAGGACATCCCGATAGATGTGGCCGGTCATCGTTACACTCTGAACATGCAGGTCAGTTCTGGAGCCAAGAATAATTCCTCCCCAAACAAGCCATCCTACACCACCAATGATGTTCTCTTGGTGATAACGGGTACCTGGCGCTCTCCATATGAAAGTCCGGCGAGAATCAGACTGCAAACTATACCTGGACTCGTCGGAAAGCATCACACAAGACCACTGTTGCGGTGTCCACAATGCATGCTCTCTACTCCAGGTTAATCGCAGGCGACAGTGAGTTGCGTTAAGTGGAACACATCTGACAGGCCTACGAGCATATAGACCAATGTGCCCTAAGTGTCTGTAGCATCTACTCACATTACCATCATCTTGGAATCGTTGCCAAAGCCTGGAGATGACACTCTGGACGATTCCAAGTTCCTCGGATACTTCCAGCTGGGTACGTCCACATTCCAGTCGTCCGATAATTCTACCATGTAAAAAATCATCCAAATGCTTCCTTTGTACCATAACTATGCGGTTATTGCACTGAAAGGCTTTTAAAGCGCTTGTGAACAATTTTACTTCTTTGCCACCATTTCTTATATACCCCTCTCTTACACTCTCGTCATTGTGACGTACTATCCGCGCCATCTGGTGGTTTCCTGTAATTTGCATATTCTTCTTCAAGATGTGTGTGATAATTCTACAGATGACATTTTTATTTTATTGTTCAATTTCTGTGTCATTCGGAATTATCCTTAATTTATGGACATGGGTGTAGTTTCTATATAGTTTTCTATATAGTTCTCTCTTCTTCACTATGATATAGAATCTATATAGTTCTGATTTCTTTTTAATATTTGTCAAACAATATCTAATTTATACTTTAACTTTGTTCATCGTATGTAAACTAAAAAGGTTAAAAATATTCAACCAATAGAAATACCACACATTGATTTATTTTGCAAATAAAATAAAATTTTTACCGGTAATATCAAATGTGATACCATAAACAGAAGTCAGGTCCAATATATTTATTTCACATTGGACTTTTTTTATTCTGTCACGATCATTAACCGAGTAAACATAAATATTCTATAAAATGTTTAAGTATAAATTAGATACTATGTGACTATTTTATGTTACATGATGTACAAATACATTTCCAAGATTATGAATACTTTAAACATCATATTTTTTACAAAACTATATATAACTCTTTTCTAAATCTAAGCAACTATAATTTTCTATCAAAGAATTACTCTAATCTTAGGATGGATTTTACAACAAATATTAGAATGGGCGTTACATTACTTTAACAACAAATGTTCTACATAATATTCTGTTAGTAAAAATAAAACAGGTAGGAAGGGGGGCGCTATTTTAAAGCGCAACTGATGTGATTATTTTTTTTTAGATAACACAAAATTCTCTTCCTTCTTAACACACTCAATGTGTCGAAAAATAATGTATTAGCCTAAGAAAAGAAGTCTGCTATTGTAATAAATCACTTGGGTTAGCTCAAATTTATAAGCCGATTTATTTGTTTCGGTCTGTTTTTTCATGATCATTCTTTTTAAGTTATCCTCACTGTTTTGCCAAGCATTTAGGCAACTGCTTAAGATAAGATAAGGTAGCTAATTTGCTAAGGTGGTTAATTTTTCCTAATGTAATGTTAAGGTTAATTTATTCATCAATTTTCGAATAATAAATGAATAAATCAACAAATCTAGTTAATAGTAGTTAGTAAGTAGTTAATTTTTCCTAATAAGGTAATGATAAGATTAAGTTATTTCTTTATTTCTGAATAATCAACGAATAAACTAACGAATTTTAAGGTAGTTAATTTTTCCTAATAAGGTAATGATAAGGAGAATTTATTCGTTAATTTCCAAATAATTAACGAATAAATTAACAAATCTTAAAGTAGTTAATTTTTCCTAATAAGGTAATGATAATTAATTCGTTTATTTCCGAATAATCAACGAATAAATTAACGAATTTTAAGGTAGTTAATTTTTCCTAATAAGGTAATGATAATTAATTCGTTTATTTCCGAATAATCAACGAATAAATTAACGAATTTTAAGGTAGTTAACTTTTCCTAGTAAGGTAATGATAAGGTTAATTTATTCGTTAATTTCCGAATAATCAACGAATAAATTAATGAATTTTAAGGTAGTTAATTATTCCTAATAAGGTAATGATAATTTATTCGTTTATTTCCGAATAATCAACGAATAAACTAACGAATTTTGAGGTAGTTAATTTTTCCTAGTAAGGTAATGATAAGGTTAATTTATTCGTTAATTTCCGAATAATCAAATAAATAAATAAACAAATTTTAAGGCAGTTAATTTTTTTCCTAAATTAATAATATGTACTAAAGTATTTAATTTTCCTTGGAGTTCACTAGCACCCAAGGAACTTAATTTCCTTTATTTTGCAAGATAAAAGTTAACGGTACATGTTCAATTGTCCATTATTTAAAAATGTGTCGCAAGAAAATTCTAAAACACACAGTAATTAAAATTAAAAAAAATTCATCAAAAATCAAAAAAAGAGGGAGAAAATCTAAATCTTATAAATCATTATTCAATCAATTATTATTATCATTAATCAACTGTCATTAATTTCATTAGTCAAATATTATTATCATTAATGTCATTAATTAATTATTATTGTCAAAACATCATTAATTAATTAATTATTATTGTTAAAACATCATTAATTAATTAATTAATTATTATTGTCAAAACATCATTAATTAATTAATTAATTATTATTGTTTATTATATTAAAACAAATCTTACGAGAACATTTAGTATTACAAGGATGAATATAAAAATCTATTTTCTGGATTCAGGTGTTCATTCATATTATTGAAATATTTAGTTAAATTTATATAAAAATAAAGGACCTGATGGTCGAGTGGCTACCGTTCTGGCGCTCGGCACCACAGGTTTCGAATTCGAGTCCCGGAGGTGTCATGGACGTTTGTAGTGGTTCGGAATCCACTTTAAACCGTAGGTCCCGATCTAACAGGATCGTACAGCGTTGCGGGGTTAGTGTTACGAGCATATCTTCAAGCTACACGCACCTCATGGGTAGTTCTAAGTGAGTAATGTCGGTGCAGCACTTGCCTTAAGGCATCCAAGACAATTGTCTAAGTGTTTTCCAGCTGCATTAGAAATATATATATATGTATATTAAGACAATAAATCTTTGAGAGGAAGAATATTTAGAGCTTTGTAAAGTTCAGCATTTCCCATGAATCACTTTTCAGTTGTAAATTGCCTAGCTGAAATATTTTGGAGCACATTAGGAGTTTTAAAGTCAGAATTTGCGGAGACGGGAAAAACTCATATAGTGGATCAGAGTAATGCAATGTATAAGAATAATCCATTTTCCATACTTGCCAAATACTTGTGATACTGGACACGGTGAAGAAGATTGAGGTAAGAACACTACATATAGCTAACACAAATTATTTTTGGTTATTATTGTCAACAAAAAAATATTATTGCAAACACAAAAAGTAATGTAAAAACAAATACTTTTTTCGTATTAACGACGCCCCAGTTTATTTCTTTTTTTTTTTTATCACATATCGCGTTTTGTGTTTCTTTTTCTTCTAGAATAGAATCGTTTTGTTGTTGTTTTTTTTGTTTTTTGTTGTTGTTGTTGTTGTTGTTGTTCCCTTTTTTTTTCTTTCTTTTTTTTTCCCCCATATCTTTTCTGGTTTGCATCATTTTATTTTACCATAGCATGCCTTTTTTACCATTTTAAGATTTTATAATTTCATTTACGGATAGCTTTGTACAAAAGATTCAGTTTCTTCTTATTTGACTGTAATAATACGTGGAAAATGTGCTTTTTTAAAAAGTATTTAAAATATCCATATGGAAAAAATCGATTTAATTTGAAATGAAATTTTATAATGAAATTTGACACGTGACGTTTTTATTTATTTAGTATCACCATGATTACCATGAAAACAAATATGTGTAAACATATTATATCAAAATGTTCCAAGTTCTTATTCATTGATCAATTTCCATGAAATCGAAATGTGACACAAGGAAAATATTTATTCTTTTCGAACAGCTCATTCATCGAGTAAGCATTCATTCCGCGTCCTGTTTTTATAAACTGATGTGTTCTCTCAACCGCAACGTGCTGGAAAATAAACAAAGATATAAAAATGTGGCAAGTATTAAAAAGGCAAATAAAAATGTGACATTTCAATTTCGAATGTTGAACTATCTGAACCATTTAGCCGAAAGAAAGAGATACTTTTTTTTTTTTTTTTTTTTTGAGTTTTTCCGTTTTACTTTCCAAATAATTTTTTAAACACTCACTGTTTAACGAAAGTGTATTTATGCAAATTAAATACTGTGTTATAAAAATATAAAATACAAACAAAATAAAAGAGTTGTTAAAATTAAATATTGAAAAAATTAAATAATTTTTCTTTTAATCTTAATAAAGAATATACTTGAAAAGTTTAAAGATATTACATAAACATTTAAATATCAAATCAATATCGGCAATAAATGTACCACTCTGCCCAAAAAGAAAGACCAATTTTTTTTTTTTTTTCAAAAACTCTTTATTTATTCTTCCAAATTTATTTCATTGCCTTCAAAGTAATCCCCTCCGGACACAATGCACTTACGCCAACTTTTTTCCAATCCTCAATGCATGCTAAAAAGTCATAGGCCGCGATGGCCCTCAAAGCGTGCGCCGATTCACGTTGAATCTCTTCAGTCGACTCAAAACGGTGTCCCCGGAGTGATCTTTTGAGTTTAAGGAATAGCCAGAAGTCACACGGTATGAATACGGTGGTTGTGGAACGATATGGGTTTCATTTTTGGCGAAAATTACGAGTGCAGTGTGAGCTGGTGCATTCAGTGTTTTCGGTACCAATCGAAATTTGAAGCATTTGAGGCCCAAAATAGAATTGACCGATTCTTTTGAAATTCCAACATCATCAGCAAGGTCTCTAATTGTAAATCGACGGTTTTCAAGTACCCAATCTTTAATTTTTTGGACGGGAGCTTCGTCGGTTGAGGTTGATGGTCGAGCAGAGGGCTCTTCGTCTTCAACGCGTTCTCTGCCTTCTTTGAACTGTTTATACCACTTGTAAACATTTCTTTCCGATATAGGAATGCTCTCCGAATACCTTCTGCAACATTCTACACGTTTCCGCAAACAAAATTGAATGCAAGTAGTTCTTTGCCCGATTTATTCAGACATTTCAAAATTCGCCGGAATCAGTTTTAGCGTCTCACAAAACCAAGCGTAACTCAAACTCTAATGAATATATTTTTACGTGAAATTTCGCACATATGTTAAGGACAGTTCCAGCAACTTAAAAAAGTAAAAATAAATTAAAATTCCATAAGCCCCGGGAATTTTAAATTTTAAATCAGTTGGACACAGTTACTTTTTGGACACAGTATAAATTACCAACAAAATAAAATAGTTATTAAAATTAAATAATTCTTCTTTTAATTTTAATAAAAAAATATACTTGAAAAGTTTAAAGACATTGCAAAAAAAATTTAAATATCAAATCAATGCAGGCAATAAATATACTTCTCAGAAATCGGATTTAATTATGATCGATTGTAAAACCACTTTTGCAACAATGATTTGCAAATCGATCAAACATTTTGTTTTTTTTTGTAAAACATTATTTCTTTTTCTGCCAGACAGGGTAATGCAGGGTCTGTAAACAACCTCTTCAGACAGGGTAATAAGCACTGTCTTATGTGAGTGACGGAAGACAAATTACTGGGGAAAAAAAATCAAGCTAAGCCTTGCAATCGTTGCGATTCCACCATCAACTTGGCAGCGTGTATTTAGGGAGATTTGTATACTTTTCTGAAAATTCAGCAGCCTGCTCAATTTAAACAGAACTCTGACAGCATTGACAGATTAAATTATAGAAATCAAAGTTTCTTTTTTATATCAAAGATTGCGTTTCTTTCAGTGGTTCAAATGGGTGTTTCACGTAGATTTTAAATAATATTTGCATGTATTAAGGGATTGTGAGTATAAGTTGGGAATTGTGTTGTATTTCTTTGACAGACACCTTCTGTGGTGGAGAACAGCGAATGGCGTAATCTGTCAGGATCTCCATTTTTATTTTACATTGTCATAATATGCGTATTGCAAAATAACTGTAGACAAACTGTTAAATAAGTTATTTCGCTTTATCTTTTATTTATTTCTAAGTTAACAAATGGAGTGATTGTTCCAACTGAGTTAATTAAACTAATACATATTAATTGTAAACATTTTGGGACGATGATACGATGATTATGATGATTTCTAAACTGATGTGTAAGCCAAAACTGATTATGAATTCGGAGAATTTTGGAATTTGTGATATCGAAATGTACTTCAGTTGGCGGCCTGATGGCTAGTTGGCTGTAGTTTTGGTACCACAGGCTTTAAGTTCTAATTCTGAAAGGGGCATGGATGTTTGTGAGTGGTTCGTAATCCATGTTAAACTATAGATTCCAATTTAATTATCCTAAAAAGGGCAAAAAAATGACTATAGAATGACAAAACAAATCTCAGTTGCCAACATTTGTATTGAACTTTGTTAGATTAAATTTGCATCACAAAGACCAATTTCTCCGGATATTCACAACAAGTATTAATTGTCACATCAAGCCATATGGGCTGTTACATAATTGACACGTCCGAGAATATACTTCAGTTACGCGGCCAGATGGCCAATGGCTATCGCTTTGATACCACAGGCTTCAGATTCGAATCCTGGTTGTGGCATGGATGTTTGTGAGTGGTTCGGAATTCACGTTAAACTGTAGGTCTAATTAGCTTAAAGTGTGCAAAAGACTGACCATAGAGAAACCAAACTTCATTTGCCTATAGTCGTTTTGAACATCTTTGGATAAAACTTGTATCACGACGACAAATTTCCCGGGATATTCACAGCAAGTACAAATTATCCCATCATGGTAGATGGACATGTTATAACAGACACAACCTGGCAGTATAAAGTAAAACGTATACTTTGCTTTCTCAGGAGTCGTCTAAAATATGTGAATAAATGTCCTCGAACAAACATTTTTGAAGGAGTCAGTGGCAGAATTTGGTATAAAAATCTGACCCTTGACTCTTTTATAAAAATATTTTTTTTTAAACTTCTGAGAATAAATGTTAACATAAAATGTTAAGGAGGCACATAAATTGCATCCTTTAATAATGCAACCAGTAGTAAAAACAGTTATTACTTTAGCAGCAAACCTGTAAGTGTTGAGTGACTTTTGTCAGCATTAAAGCTTATAAAGAAATGTCTTGGATAAAAAAAATGACAAATCTTATGGAAGCTGTTTTGTTTTTAAGAAATATAGATTTATTGTATTATAAATATAGTATATTTGCGTAAATGTATAATTTTCTTTTGATCCCACTATTCTATAATACTTTGGTACTTGTTAGTTTAGTACTGTTATTTTTAAAAGGCACATATTTTTCATAAGCAAATTTAGAATATAATTTTATTTTTAAGTTATTGAAGCACATTACTTTTAAAGATGTAAAAAATAAATAAGATAAATGAGTTCTATAAAATTCGCTCAATTTATCTGACATTTTTTTTAATTCATTAGTAAAGATTGTAGTTCATAAAAATACGGTAAACAGTGAGGTCGGAGAAAAAATTCGACTCGGGAATCCTAAATTTTTTTATCCATTCCCAAACCCTGGGGAGAACATCTGTTACCAGAATATGATCAGTAAATGAGAAGAGGAGTAAACCTCGTGTTTAAAAGTAAGCGATCCTAAGAAATTTTTTCCTTCTGTAATGGAATGTAAAAGAAGATGTAAGGGGTCTGAATGGCCGAGTACTAGCGCTCTGGATCTCGGTGCCACAGGTTTCGGGTTCGAGTCCTGGCGGTATCAAGGATGTTTGTAGTGGTTCGGAATCCACTTAAAGCCGTAGGTCTCTGTCTCATAGTAAGAGCGTCACGGAGCAAAAATCAGACACAACAGAAGCTGCCTCCATCACCTTCAACCATGAGTCCATACGGGTTCGTGGGCTTGGTCTAGATTAGATATCTACCAAGTGGGATAAGTAACAACAACAACATAGGAGTGTAAACAATTTTTTTCCTATTGATTTATTTGTTAATACCATTCGTAGCCAACCAAATACAAAATTATCCTTAAATTTAATCAATAAACTATTTGTATGTTTATCTATTCACATATTGCAACAATTCTATTAATTTTAAAACTAGATAGAATTCTATTATGTCTATTTAGTTAATAATATCGAAGACCTGTGGTATCATAATACTAATTATTTTATTTCGAAAATTAATTATTTCGTTATTTTTGTTATTCCCGATAATTTCTGCTCTTTACCTTTTTTTAAAAATTAACATTTATCCCCATTGACATTCCCTTATTGGGCCTGAATGGCCGAGTGGCTAGCGCTCTGGCGCTCGATACTTCAGGTTTCGGGTTCGTGTCCCGGGGTGCCATGGTTGTTTGTAGTGGTTCGGAATCCACTTTGAAAAGTAGGTCCCGGTCCTAATAGGATCGTAGAACGCTGCGGGGGCTTTGTGACTCCGCGTCCGTGGCTTATCTTCAAGTGACACGCGCCCCCTGGGTAATGCAAAGTGAGTACGTCTGTGCAGCACTTGCCTTAAGACATCCAAAGACCAAGCTGTCTGTGTTTGCCAGCTGCATTAGAAAGAAGAAGAAAACATTCCCTTGCTTTTCTATTATATTTATCGATATCCCTTTCAGTTTTATAATTGATTGAACATCAATTTCATTTTTATTTACTGTTACATTAATTTCAAGCATAATTTTTTTATTTAGCACAAAATGTATTCCTCCTTCCTATGTAAAAATGTAAAAACATCCAAATCCAAAATCCACATTCCAAGACTATATCCAAATCCAAAATCCACATTCAAAGCTAAATCCAAATCCAAAATCCACATTCCAAGACTAAATCTAAAACCAAAATCCATGTCCAAATGAGTAGTGTTTTGAGTACAACTAAAACTTCAAAGTCTTCTGACTCTCAGATTTATCGGTTCAAAGACCCCAAATAGCAATAATTTAAAATGAGTTAACGCAGGAGATTCTGTTTGGGACAGAAGTTTTGGGGAATTTGGACAAAAGGTTTAATAATTTTTTATCTCATTTGAAAGTATATGTCATGAAATGTTGTTAAATATTCATGGTATTATTTAATAAAAATTAATTCTCAACATGAGCATTTATTTTTAGTTTTGCCTACCTCTTGCTCCCGATCAGTAAAGATAAAAACAAATCAAGTAAATATTGGGATTGTTAAAAAAATATTTTTTGGAATATATCAATTAGTTCGGAGCTTCCAAACCATTTTTACTGCGAGATAATTAATAACTTTTTCACGCACTATGAAAGAACCTTTTTTCTGAGAAAATATTAATTTTTTTTTATTTCTTATTAGAGAATCAATTAATAAATTTTTATCAAATAATTTTTTTCATTTTATACATAAATATTTTAGCTAGATATTCGCTTCAGGTAGGTCTCTCTACTTAAATAATAAATAGGTGAAACAAATCGAATTAAAATCGAGTGAAACTCTGATCAAATTTTTAGTGCACTTTTTTTTAATAAAACTTTAATGTGCGAATTACTAAAATTAAAATTAACTATGCACAAAAGAATCACTGACTGTTTAAAACATACTAAAAAGGACAATTTATTCAAAACATAAATATTTCATGAATTAATAAAAGTATTCGTAATTTTTTTTTGCTATGCCTTGATATGTATAGACGCCAGTTAATATGTAGATGACCTTTTTTTTTTACCTTCACTATTTAAGCTTATTTCCGTGATCACAACTTTTTTTTAAATCTGGATCTAGGGGTGAAAGATTTACAACAAAAAAAAATAATTCAAGTTATAAAAAATGATTTTGGTTAATTGTTGATAGATGAAAGTTCAATTTTTTGGAGTTGCTCAGAATTGAGTATGTGGAACCTCCTTAAACTGAACTTTAAAGGTATGGTTCTTTTTTAAGTCGAATAATCCCTTTTTTAATACCATTAGATTTAATAGAGTAGCAGATGAATTCTGAATCAATAGAATGTGCATCCGATAATTCAAAGCAGCGATGATTAATTTTGAGATTCTAATTACAACATTGATTAAATTTCAAGGGAATAGCTCGAAGTCTTCCCAAAGGTGGTTTTTGTTTCTGCGTTCCGAACGCGAATATTGCTTCCTTTTGTCCGTGCGAGTTATTGTGCCCTCAAGCGGGTCTGGCATTTTTTTATTTAGTTCAATTCAATTAAGTTCAATTTGTCTTTAGCTAAGAAAACCAATGTGTTTACAACCAAAAATTATCTTTCAACTAAACACTGAGAGCTACACTAAAAAATATATGAATTCTTGCTTCAACTCATGGATTCTGGACAAAATCTTTGTAGAAGATTCTATCCACAATCCATGAGTTAAAAGAAGAAAGTGAACAGACTTTTAAGGTGAACTGTGGAGCTTTAAAAATCTGATTACATAAAACTTTTTAAAAAATGCTTCTTAAATTATCTAATTTGACTACATTCATTATTTTTATATGACAAAACCCCACAAATGTTAAATAAAGAGCAGAAGATTTAACAACCTACCAAAATAACAACATTCTAAGGCAATAAATAATCATAGTAATTTATTTTTTATTTGCTAATTGTCTATTTCATAATAATAACAACGTTCTTTTTTTCAGAAACAGGTGATGTTGTTTTTTTCCCTTCTTCCTAAAAAAAAAAAAAAAAAAAAAAAAATTCGTCATTACGAAGACAAAGAAATGCAGCGAAGGGCTTCCGAAGCGTCAGTGGCAAACTGTGCTTCATTGAATCTCTGTCATATCTCTTCCTTCTTCCGTATCTCCGGAAATGTCGAGTGTGCAGCAAGCAATGTCGACAGATTGCACAACCTTCGGTACAGAATATGCTTTTTAAAAATCATCACTTTTTGCTGTTAACTGTTCTTTTTTGTGCGTGTGAAGTTTTTGTTTTTTTATAGCGCGGATAGAAAAAAAATGAGGCTTCGAAGTAATGAGACTTTGATTACAGATATCAGAGTCATTCATCGATTCAATAAAATAAACAAAACTTTTACTGGTGGACGTAAATTTTTTTCCCCCGATGACAAGAAAAAATGGCAAACTCTTATCGGATCAACAGCGGCCTGATGGTCAACTGGTTAGCTCTCTGGCCGGTTGGTACCGAAGGCTTCAGGCTCGAATTCTAGCGGTAGCATGGATGTTTGTGAGTGGTTCGGAATCCACGTTAAACTATAGGTCCCGGTCTATTTAGCCTAAAGTGTTCACAAGATGACAGTAGAGCGACAAACCAAACTTACCAGATCAAAACAGTGTAAAACACACACAAGAAAAAAGAAAACAATAAGAGAAAAAAGTCAATGCCTCATCAGCAAACTTGTGACACTCCGATGTCTTTTCACCTCAGAGTTCCCAAACAAGGCCAGGCATCCTGCTATATGGTGTTTGCCCATGATCTCTTCTTTCCCCACAGAGACAGCAATTTGGGTTATCAAAAATGGGGGTGCAATGGGGCTTGCCAAACAGTCAGGGCCCACCGAAAAATTCAGTGACAGCATTTTCCCAAGGTTTGTCCAAAATACCCTGTTCCTCTAACTCAGGGGTGGCCAACCCGCCTTGAACATTTTTCCGGCCCTTGAGATTTATCACACTTTTACAAAATATATTTATTTTATAATGGCCAAAGTAGTGAAAACCAATGTATTAAAAAAAATACATTATTTGTGCATCCATATATTTAAACATTAACAGTCATTTAAATTTTAACATTTAAACATTATGAGGAAAAATGAACTTTGATTTTAAAATAATATTCTTACGAATACAGGATAAACATTGCCTGTTTTATTTAGAGTTCACAGAATAATTAAATTGTATTCTGCGAACTTATGATGCGCGCGCATCTTGGAACATCTAATATTACCAGGTTGCAATATGAATATAAAATGTCTATAGGGGTTCTAAATCCAATATGGTGATAAATAATTTTATAGGCGGCCCGCGGAGTTCTGATGCATTTCCAAAGTGGACTGCAGAATCATTTAAGTTGGCCACCCCTGCTCTAACTCCTCGAGGAGATACGAGCAGTGAGCAATGCCTTCCATCTAAGTCTCATTTGTTTTTCGATATAAAGTTTCGTGGAAGGAAATGAGCTGCAAGCATTTAGCTGTTGAACTATCCATGTGCCCTTCTTAGCCAGCAAATCTGCCTGATCATCACCTAAAATGAGACAGTGTCCAGGGATCCACTGGAGGACGATGTGTTGCTCCTTTACAGTCAATCTCGAAGTAAAAGTGTAAACTCTGAATTTAGCAAAATATTTTATAAGATGCGAACGCTGGCAAAGAGAAAAATAAATACATAATTTAACTAACTCGCCAATCAGAAAAGTTCTTGCAAAAATATTCGATCATAAATATTTCAAGACAGCATTAATTTATATAACTTCTGAAAATTAAATTTATAATAGCTGTTAGTGTTTTTTACAGAAATATTGGCAGCAAATTCATGCGACTGCTATCCATAATTTGTACGGAATATTCTCACATATTTAAATAATCTCTTTTAGGAACGACATTATGCACAACTTTTTTTCGTGAGCTGTCAATCTGATGGAGTTGCGTCCGAACAGGATTAGTTCTAAAATAAGTTTGATTCCCGGGAGAGGCACATTGAAAAAAGTGTTCGATTCTTTTTTTACAAACCAGAAAAGATAACCATTGCTTTTGAAATAAGCATTCTGCTGTATCATTAAAAGTCTTGCTTCATACACTAGGAAATATAAATATAAATATATATATATATATATATATATATATATACTACTGTGCCAAAAAAGTAAGACTCTTTATTTATTATTCCAAATTTATTTCATCGCCTTCAAAGGAATCCCCTCCGGACGCAATACACTTATGCCAACTTTTTCTCCAATCCTCTATACATGCTAAAACGTCATCGGCAGGATGGCCTTCAAAGCGCACGGCGATTCACGTTGAATATCTTCAATCGACTCAAAACGGTGTCCCCGGACGGGTCTTCTGAGCTGAGGGAGTTTAGTAGCCAGGAATCACCCGGTGTGAATACGGTAGTTGTGTAAGGATATGGGTTTCATTGTTGGCGAAAACGTCACGAAGAATCAATGCAATGTGAGCTGGCGCATTCAGTGTTTTCGGTACCAATCGAGTTTTGACGCGTTTGAGGCCCAAATTAGAATTGACCGATCCTTTTGAAATTCCAACATCATCTGCAAATCGACGGTTTGCAAGCACCGAATCTTTAATTTTTCGGACCTGAGCTTCGTCGATTGAGGTGGAGGATCGACCAGAGGCTTCTCTGCCTTCTTTGAACTGTTTATACCACTTTAAAACATTTCTTTCCTATATAGTTTACTCACCGAATGCCTGGTGCAACATTCTATACGTTTCCACAAATAAAATTGATTGCAAATTCTTGGCTCAATGAATTCAGACATTTCAAAACTCGCCGTAATCAGTTTGAGCGTCTCACAAAGCGAAGCGTAACTGAAACACTAATGAATATTTTGACGTCAAATTCCCCACAGATGTCAAGGTCAGTGCCAGCAACCTAAAAAAGAAAAAACAAATTCAAATTCCATAAGCCGCTGAATTTTTAAATTGAAAATTCGTCTTAATTTTTGGACACAGTAATATATATGTATTGTTTCTTGTCCACGTTACCTGTATTTTTAGTTATGTGTATTTAAATTACTAATTAAGTAATTATTACTAAAATTACAATATTACAATAAAATATAAAAAATATATAATATTATATTAAAAAATAATATATTATAATATAATATTAATTAGTAAGTAATACTATTTTAAGTAATTATATTTAATTAATTGTGTGCGATCTTAACCAATATATGAATGCACTACATTTTTTCCATTGATATCGAACGAACACAAACTAATAGGATGAGTTTCGCTGTAGGTTATGCCTTCACTCTGTTTTATACTTTTCCACTAGTAGTTCAAGATTCCTGTAGTTTTGCTCAAAAATATAAAAAAAAACCCATATTAATGAAAATCCGGACTATGCTTGTCAGTATCAAAATCCGTGATTAGATTCATTATTTCTTAAATAATAATAATAATAATAAATGCTAATAAAAATGTATTGTTATGAGATGTGATTTCTTAGTTTTTGGTCAATGTTGTCAATATTAGTGTATTTCGGAAAATGGTAGAATGATTAACAAGATGATACTATTGGTTCCAATCAGGATTCTAAAAAAAAGCATTTAACATTACATGTTTTGTTATTATGTTAAAAAATTTATTATTCATTTTGTAATTGCAACAAAAGAAAAAAATAGATCTTGCAATTTAATTTTTAAATAAATTTGAATTTTTTAAAGAAACAGGAGCAGGAAAATAATACACCTCCTAGATAATTAAAAATAATACACTCTATAAAAACTGAAATCTTTTCACGTATTTCAATCTATCATGTACTGGACGAATACAGCGTGTACCCAAAATTACTTAAATACAGCGTACTTAATTAAAGAATTACTTAAATAAAGAAACAATTACTTAAATACTACAATAATCACTATCCAATTCTGACAGAGAAGTCTGTTAAGAGATGATTATATTATGATTTTACCGACTACAACATCATGTTTATATATAATTTTTAAAAAATATCTTTGTAGGCAGAAACATTATATAAAAAGCAAAAAATAAAAATAAAATAAGAATAAATTAAAAATAGTAGACAATATATATATATATATATATATATATATATATATATATATATATATATATATATATATATATATATATATATATATATATATATATATATATATATATATATATATATATATATATATATATGTGTATATATATACATACTTCTGGTTTTATGTTTATTTAAAACAATTGTAGAGCTATAATTTAACGGACATTCCAAGAATACAATATTCTTTCTCGTATATCACTTAGACCTTGGGAGCGCTGAGACTACTGAAATTCTTTATGTTTTCTGGTTAGCATATTCACGGTATTAGCATAAAAACATTTACACTGTCTGTCATAAAAGTTATATCATCAAGATGTCAAGAAAATTCTACTTATTTTTCGAATATTTTACTATGCATAGAAAATTATTTGGCACAATTTTGTTGTAGCTGCTGTGACGATCTCTGCAAAACCGTCAACCGGATATTGATGAAAGATCAGACGGCTGCAAATGCTGGAATTTTCAAAAGAAGAAAAGAATACCCTCGAGGACAGGGAGTGTCGCAAATCATCTGAAGAAATGGTTACCGTCATCATTTAATTTTTTTCTTCCAACCTAGACGTCTGTTAATTTTGCGTAATGGTATGTGAATTAAATAAAACACTAATAGTTAAATAGTTACGCATTTAATAATAGCTTTATAGTTTTTACAAACCTGTGACAACATTCTCAAAGTAATTTCATCTGATCCCAAAACATGTAATATAAAAAAAAATTAAAGTCAATTTCTACATAGGTCAACAAAGAAAAATTTTATTTTAGTTACTTTTTGTAAGAGAAATTTTTTTCTCCCATATAAAACTAAAATTAATTAAGTAAATTTAATGAATGAATTAATATTTAAAAAAACTGCATTAGCATCCAGTGTCATCCACTACAAGTTCAAAAAAAATGTATTTGAACTTGAATGGATGAATACAAAGTATTTCATGAACGATTGAAAATGTGAACAAGATATATATATAGGGAGAGTGTGAGCTAATAGAAGAAATTGAAAAAGAATCTTTCAGAATTTTTGAATGAGTGATGTGAATCGAATTCAAAAGCCGATTCAAAAGATTCGAAGTTCAATAAAATTGCGATTGTGCATTTAGTTTTCAGACAATATTCCAAATTACTTTCTAATTTTGTTATTAAGATTTGTAGTTTGTGTTTTTAGTTAAAATGAGTGAGACTAGCAATAATGACTAGTTTTTCATTGTAAACATAAAAATTATTCTTAATATTCCAATCGTCCTAAAAAACATCTCTAAATAAATAACTTTATTTATTTAGAGATGTTCTTCTTACATATGTCATTGAGAATATGGTACTTTATTCTTGAAATAAAGTTAGATATTTTAAAATATCTTTAATTTGTGTAAAATAACTTTTTAATGTAAAATAATTTTTTAATAAAATAATTTCTTTCAATTCCCTTTATGTACTTACCGATGCTTATATTCTTAAATGTAATAGTAAATTCAATGTTAAATAATAATAAATTCAATAAATTAAATGTGATATTCTTTAATGTAATCCATTAAATGTATTACATAATTTGTGATAAAAATCGTAATAATATACAACTTTTACACAAGTGTTATGAGGTTCACTGTAAATTACCTTTGATTATTTTGTAGAGGAACCTATATTGCTTGAGAAATTTCATGAGTAAACATTGATTGCGAAAGGTCATCTCTAACTTGTATTACTGGCGAAATTAATGTGCTCTCAGATAAGTGTTTTAACCTTAAGTGTTTTTAACCCAACAATTATCTTACTAAAAAGTGGTCTAATGAAAATGGATATAGTGCACAATTTCGAAATGCGGATATAACCGTTTTGCATCGAAACTACATGCACTAGAATTATATAAGACTATTTTTTAAGACTCTCAATAAGGTTCATATAAAAGTGTCAATAAAAATTGAGGTCACATTATTTCTTGTACAAACTAGTTTGATTGAAAGAACATTTTTTAAATGTTTCCTCTATTTGTTTTGTCAGACAAAAAATCCTCACGTGAATTCATTTCTTTCTTTTTTAAAATCGAACGAAGTGATGTGGAAAAAAAAAGAAAGAAAATATTTCCATAAAAAAAATGCAAGATTCTCACCATTTTTCCCCAAATGAGTAAACAATCACTTAACATCAGATTGATGCCTCTTAAGTATATTTTCATTTGTTCTGCATTTCTAATAGTGATGCATCGCCCTTTGGCTACTATTCAGCAAGTATCTCCTTAGAAAGATATCTTCATTTTTATACAGTTATTAATATGCATATATTTATTAGTTAAAAATAAGTATGCCCCAGATGAATTATATATATATATATATATATATATGTGTGTGTGTGTGTGTGTGTGTGTGTGTGTGTGTGCGTGTGTGTGTGTGTGTGTAAACATAATTAGCGGGACTGAATGACCGAGTGTCTAATGCTCTGGCGCTCGGTGCCATGGATGTTTGTAGTGGTTCGGCATCCACTTTAAGCTTTAGGTCTCGGTCTCATATGACTACAAGTGCGTCACGGAGCCATGTCAGACTTCTACTTACGGGTTGTCCCTCACAAACAGAAGCTGCCCCCTTTCCTTCCATCCATGAGTGGATTACTCATGGAATGTCCATCCCCCTCTGCAGGACACTGAGGATAATAGTCACACACATAGTGAAAATTATATATATACATAATATTTCATTTAAAACATGCAAAATATTAAAAATAAATTCATTTATAGAATGAAAATGACATATATTTAGAAATATTCCATTCCATTTATTTAATTTTAAGAAATGAAACATTTGTTTTCAAAGTTGGTGGATGTACTGTATAAGCCTTTTTTTTTTCCTCTCCAATAAAATAAAATTTCTCGCCAGATACCATCGTCTAGGTCAGGTGTAGCCAACCCAAAAATTATTGAGGGCCACTTTGGAAATGGCGCCAAACTCCAAGGGCCGCATATAAAATTATATATATCCCAATATCAGATTTAGAACCACTATATACATTTTTTTGGAGTGAAACATTGAAACAGCTATTATTTTTGTGTTTACGATTCTTCTTACATGTAAACATAAATTAAACAATAGTAATGATACTAAACGCACCTTGTAAAGAATGCAGAACGCTAAAAAAGAAATATAAAAAAATATACATACAAACAAAAATGAAATCATTAAAAAATATTTATTTTACTAATTTTACTAGCTTTTGCAAATCGATCTCAATTTAGGTATTTCATAATGGGTACATCATAATGGGTATTGCAGGTGAACGTCCTTAATGTCTGAGCATGTTTTGCGTTTGGAAAAAACATTCGCGGCTGTAAGTTGAACGAAAAGCGCTAACCACTTCAACTAAGAGTCTGGTTTGTTCTGCTATCAAAAATGCGTATATGCTGTGCGTATTTAGGGATGGTCACTGCATGACACTTCAAGCGAAGCGCAGAGCCTGTTATAACCTGTTCCAAGATGCATCATGAGTTCGCAGAATCTAATTTAATTATTCTGCGACTCATAAAAACAGGCAATTATTTTAAGTTTATTTTTTCTCATCATTTCGACGGTTAATTTTTGTATATATGAATGCACATAAAATGTATTTTTTCAATACATTGGTTTTCACTATTTTGCCATTATAAAATAAACATTTTTTTGTAAAAGTATGAGAAATCTCACGGGCCAGAAAAATATTCAAGGTGGGGCCGCGGGTTGGACACCCCAGATCTACGTTAAACTGCAAATCCTGAAACAAATGCTTAAAATTAATTCAAAATGTGCTAAAAGTTCTTTTAATGATAGAAATATTTCTCATACTTTCATTACTAAATCTATGGATGAAACATAAAAAAAGGCAAGATTTATTCAAGTTTTCTATTATTTTCGGCTACTGCCAAAAGACCTATAACTGTCTTGGTCGTTATAATTTTTAATTAGGTCTCTGTAAATGACACGCTAATAAAGACAAATGGCCAATCGAATCGCACATCACTTAGTGACAAAAAAATTTGTCGATCGAATTTGAATATTGTAACGAAATGGTAGTAGATTAACTAATTAGGTTCGAACCGCCTTAACAATCGCTTGCGTCACAAGGACTCGCGCTAATGAACGACATCCAAAAAGGGCTTCTCGTATCTCTTTGACGTGCGTGAACTTTTTTATCTCCGAATTAATCACTTTTGCTCGATGCCCCGCAGATACAAAAGAAAGAAAAAGAAAAAAGGTGATTTCGATTGGTTTTTGTTTTGTTCTAACCGAGCAGGGGGGCTGGTGGCACGTCATTCGAATGTTCGAATGCCGGAGAAGGCCTTCGCCTGTTTTGTTTTTTTATCGCCTGTAAATTGAAAGGGTGTAGCGTGATTGATCACTCTGGGGTGCTCCGACCTGTAACGGATTCCTATTCGATAGATTTCATTCGATGTATTGAGAAACTGCATTAAGAGTATTGAAAAAAAATTATTTTTGTTCAACTCATTTGGTTATGCGTGGAAGAGAAATTTGATTGGTGTTTGATAGATAGCATTGTCAAAATTTAAAAAAAAAGAATTGAAGAAATGAGTTCAAAAGTTTACCATTTTGCATGTGTGGTTTACTGATTTTTTTTATAGCATTTGAATTCGAAAGTATTAATTATTCATTAACCTCCAGATCAAGATAATGAAATGAAAACAAAAATACTCTTAATAAAGTTATAAAATTACTTTAAAATGTTGATTGGATAATTCGTTTAATACATTGT
The DNA here is from genome assembly GCA_021605075.1 of Caerostris darwini. Taxonomy (NCBI): domain Eukaryota; kingdom Metazoa; phylum Arthropoda; class Arachnida; order Araneae; family Araneidae; genus Caerostris; species Caerostris darwini. Next base: position 491,147 of record BPLQ01007179.1, on the reverse strand, counting down.
TTACTAGATAAAGAAATAGTTTATTACGCTTGTTAGTTTTTTTATGGAAAGTAAATAGCTCTGGTTCTATGGAATAATAAATCACGGAAACTGAAAATGGGGAAAGTATGCTTACTGCTACTACCTACAAATCATAATTCATTTTATAAGAAATAAAATATGTTTCAGCAGTGTAGTGTGTGTAATAACCATTCTGCATGTGTGGCTTACTGCTTTTTTTGTAAGCATTCAAATTCGAAAGTATTAATTATTCATCACCTTCCAGTTCATGATAAAGAAATGAAAACAAAGTATTTACTCTTTTGAGTTAAAAATTACTCTAAATAAAGTTATAAAATTACTTTTTTTGATAACACGAAAATGTTAATTGGATAATTTGTTTTATACATTGTTATAATAGATGTAGTATTTTATAACGATTGTTAGTTTTTTTTATGGAAAATAAATAGCTCTTTTTCTAATGAATAATTAAACTCAGGATCTGAAAATTGGAGAAAGTACTATGTGCTACTACTAGCTACAGACCATAATTAATTTTATATGAAATTAAATATGTCTTAGTAATGTAGCAAGTGTAATATTTTTTTATTTTTGTTCAGCTCATTTAGTTGTGCGTGGAAGAGAAGTTTGATTGGTTTTTGATAAATAGGATTGTCAAAATTTAAAAAAAAAGAAACAAATGAGTTCAAAAGTTTACCATTCTGCCTGTGTGCTTTACTGATTTTTTTTAAAGCATTCAAATTTACAAGTATTAATTATTCATCAACCTCCAAATCAAGATAGTGAAATTAAAACGAAGTATTTGCACTTTTGAGTTAAACAAGTAATATAAAAAAAACATTTTAAGTCAATTCCTACTTAGGTCAACAAAGAAAAATTTTATTTTGATTACTTTTTATTAAATAATTACAATTAATATAAATATGTATATACATATGACAGAATCACAATATTAAGTGACTAAAGTTAATTAAATTTAATTAATGAATTAATATTTGAAAAAAACTGTATTAACATCAAGTGTCTTCCACTGCAAGTTTCAAAAAAATGTCTTTGAACTTGAGTGGATGAATAAAAAGTATTTTATGAACGAATGAAAATTTGAGCAAGATATATAAATATATATAGGGAGAGTGTGAACTAATAGTAGGAAGTGAAAAATACTCTAAAATAAAGTTATAAAATTATTTTTTTTACAATGCGAAAATGTTGATTGGATAATTTGTTTTATACATTGTTATAACAAATAAAGAAATATTTTATTACGCTGTTAGTTTCTTATGGAAAGTAAATAGATCTGGTTTTACAGAATAATAAATCTCAGAATGTGAAAATTGGGGAAAGCACTACTTGTTACTACTAATTTTATATGAAATAAAATATGTTTTATTAATTTATTAAGTGTAATTTTTGTTCAGTTTATTTAGTTCTGTGGTTAAGTGAAGTTTGATTGGTGTTTGATAGATAGGATTGTGAAAACTAAAAAAAAAAAAAAAAGCAGAAATGAGTTCAAAATTTTACCATTCTGCATGGATTACTGATTTTTTTGAAGGCATTCAAATTCGAAAGTATTAATTATTCATCACCTTCCAGTTCATGATAAAACAAAGTATTTATGCCTTTTGAGTTAAATAATGTTCTAAATAAAGTTATAAAATTAATTTAAAAAATTGATTGGATAATTTGTTTTATATATTGTTATAATAGATAAAGAAATGTTTTATTACGCTTGTTAGTTATTTTAAGAAAAATAAATAGATCTGGTTATATGGAATAATAAATCTCAGAAACTGAAAATTGGACAAAGTTTGCTTACTGCTACTAGCTACAAATCACATTTAATTTTATATGAAATAAAATGTGTTTTAGTATTGTAGTTAGTGTAATCGATATTCGTTTTAACTATGTAAGAAGTTTTTGCGAAAAAAATATTAAATATTTCTTAGTTATTTTAATCAACAATTAATAAAAGTAAGGCATGCATACCATATCTGGAAACACTATACCTTGAAGGATTCTACCTCATTTTTTTTTCCTTTGACAGCAACGTTTTGATAATAGTAGTATTGTTGTCATAGCAACTATACCACTTTTTTAAATGCATACATTGTCTAACTTTAAATAAATTATAATGCTAATAGTTTATATTGCATTGGACGCTTATTGTAGGGTTTTGTATTTACATTCAATTTATGTTGTTAGCGATTGACAAATTTGCCAACGCGAAGTTTTTCTTTTTCTTTTTTTTTTAATAGGATACATAAATTCCTGCAAAAAATCTTACGGATAATATTTTCGGACCCCTTTATTACCAAGCGGCTTGATAGCCAATTGGCTAGAGCTCTGTCCTTCGGTACCACAGGCTTCAGGCTCGAATCCTGGCGGTAACATGGATTTTTATTAGTGGTTCCACGTTAACTCTTTTTAGAGCGACAAATAAAACAAAACCCTTTATTACCAACGAGTATTTTGTATCATTAATAAATGCATTAAAATAAATATCTCCAAAATTCCTCCTAATTATATTTTAATACATATTGCTGAATTTATGTATTCCCTAGCAACTTGTATGTTATTTTTACAAAGATTGTTGTCCAGATGTCACCTTGGCAGGCGATACGGTTCAGAATATGCATTAGTTGTCTTTTTTAAACTGATTTTTAATGAAAAGTATGGCTTATTGTATGAATACTTACATGTAGTTGTATCTCTGAATGAAAAAATTGAATTTTTTAATTTTTTTACTAGTTTAGACTAGTTAAGATTAAAAAATAAGGTACTCTGATTTGTAAGTTTTTACTAATAAAATTGGAAAAATACTTTATAATGCAGAAAATTTATTAAAAAAACAGCCATATTTATAATGGGATACTATATCACATTTTTTTTTTGTTAATCATTTTGAATATTATTTATTTCTCTGTATTATATTTTTAATTTTTTTTTAAAAAATATAGTCAGTGAAATGAAAGTTTTTAGCCTAAGAAGTGTAAAGAAAATAACATTTGCTTCGGATTTTATTTTTTAAATTTTTTAATTATGTTAGAATCCAAATAAATAGTAAATTTTATCACAGATACTTTGGACATTTTTTTTATTGTTGTGTAATATGAAAAACATTATCAAAAAATAGAAGAGCTTTTGAAACTTAGAAAATGACAAAAGATATTTGTCCTATTGTCGTCTTACGAACAACTGTCTTAAAACCTTTCATACACGTCAAGAATGATTTTGACATCGTTACATTCTTGTTTTCCCTTATGCTATATTTCTCAAATATCTTGGAATGTAAAGTTTAATAAATTTAATAATATTTAAATTAATTTTATTGAAAGACAGCATATTGATTATTATGTTTAAAAAACTTCTAATGATTTTAACAAAATATTCAAAGTAAAATGGCATGATAAAAGCTTTAAAATTTACTTAATAGACACTCAGAATTTTTTTTTTTTTTTTCAATATGAGAATTTTGACTAATATGATTAAAATATTGGTGAAAAAATAAAATCAGATACGTTAAAGTAATTTCATTTAATTAAAAAAAATGCTCTGAAACCTTTTTTTAGAATTTGAACGTAAACAATGATATGGTACTTTTCGTTACATAAAGAAATTACGTACATTTATTTTTATATTTATTGTAAAAAAAACTCCATTAATTACTTAGATTGAAATAATTATGTATTTATGTCGCATTTAATATTAAACATGTACAGTTATTAAAGAGAGATTAGAGAAAAAAAGACTAAAAAATGAATGAAGCTTTTTTTATGCTATACAATATTACGTTTTTGTAAGAGAATTGAATAGCTTTTCATAAAATAATGAACAGTTCACCCATTCTTGCAACTGGAATGAGAAATATAAAGATTACTATTTACGTACAAAATCGTATGAATTTTGAAAATTCATAAAAAAAATAAATAAAAAAAAATAAAATAAAAAAAAAAAAAGGTTTTTTTTTTGTTTTCGTATGGCATTTTTTAAACGTAAAATATGAAAACAAATTACTACAGAGTGTCAACGTGCATTGTAACAAAATGCCTATCACGCAAGAAGCAATGAAAAGTTAATTGGTTGATTTATTTTCTTGTAATTTTTTTAAATTTCTTTTAAATGTTTAATTATTTTATTTATTTTATTTATTTTCTACGATACGGTTATGTCCGTCGGTGTTCATAACACAAATGCTTAAATATCCTGTTACTTTCTGTATAATTTTTTTTTAATTTATAATTTTTAATATAAAGGTTTTTTTAAGTATTTTTATTGTTACTTTTATATACTCAAAACTAAATGCCCTACCTATTGTCCTTACTATCCGTTAAAACAAAAGCTGTAACTGATTGAAGATTATTAAAAAAAATCAAAATCTGTGTTAATCTTAGCAGTATTAAATCAAAATTAAATACAGCAATTTTTCACGTAGTCCGACATCGAACAATCCGAATTCGCTATTGTCCGGTTTTAAATCTTGAAGTACTGTAATAGTATATTACAACTGTATTGTATTTTGTAGTACATGTACTTGACTAGTACTATTATTTTACTGAATATGTATGTACCTTTTATATATCTACGTTCCTAGACTTTTCATGAAAGTAAATTAGACATTATATTTTGGTGATTCTCTTTCAAAGCCTTAATGTGGAAGGCATGAAATTTGTGAATTATTATGTTAAATTACCTTTTATGACTCTATTAGTTTTGAAGTGTAATTCTACAGTAGAATTGATGTGTTTTTTTTTTTTTTTTTTTTTTTTTTTTTTTTTTTTTTTTTTTTTAATTTTAATCCTATTAAAAGATTAGAAACGAAAAGAAAATAGGAAACTGATTCAGTCACCATTTTATCACTCATCATTCAGTCACCATCATCATTTTGGATCAAACCTTGCACGTGATCCAACTTCATGAAGGAAATGCATCCTTTGAATATACCGTCTGAAAAAAAATAAGCGTCATCCATTCGAAAGAGAAGTTTTCAGAGAATAAAAACAAATATTCAGCACGTATTTAAGACGAAGAAATAAGGTATGAAAACTAATAACTATTCAGAAACTAAAAATAAATATCCAACACGTATTCAAGAAGAAGATTAAGAAATGTCCAACACTTTTTTATGAAGATATTTGAATTTATTATTATAATTTTATTCATATCTTCATAATTTTTTTAGTGAATAAAATTATATTCTTATTTATCATAAAATAAAAAAGTGACCAAACACTAGGAGCACTTAAATGATAAATGTGTAGCGACTACTAGTTGCTACAAAGAAATGTGTAAAGTGAAACCACCGAAGAAAATGTACAGACATCGATATTGCAATTTGTGTAGAATAATAAAATTAACATAAAATTAATAATTAACATAATTAATTAAAGACTATTAATAAAGACATTTGAATAATAACATTTGAATTATTTGAACATTAACAATTGAATAATTTGACAACAAATAAAAAGTAATAAAGGCATCTGAATTTATTAATAACATATCATTTACTGAAAAACATGAGATATTTTTAGGGGGGGGCACATTATTTATTTTTATAGATGTGTTTAGTACCTCGATGTGTCTGGCTTACAAGAGGCAGGAAAAGCAATGGACTATGAGAGGTATTTTTGTACTCGATATCAGAAGCAAGCCTTTTGTATGTTTTTGTCCTCCACTAGTGGTAAAGAAATTGCTAATGATGACATTTCCAAACATACAATAGTATTTTCAATGCATCAGCCAATGAGAAGTCAATTATTATAATCTTATTTACTAAAAACCTTCCGATGTATTGCTTCATAATTTTTTTTATAAATAAAATTATATTCTTATTTAAGAAAAAATAATAAGTGACTAACACCAGGAGCACTCTAATGGTAAATGTGTAGTGATTACTAACGAACAAAGCAGCTAGTTACCGATAAGAAATGTGGAAGATGAAACCAAAGAAAAAAATATACAGACATCGTTATTGCAATTTTTTTAAAAATAAAAAATTAACTCAATACTAAAGACATTTGAATTTATTAATATCGCAACAAACAATAAAAGATAAATGCGTTGATTTATTTTTTTTGTAAAATTTTGTACTTTCTTTTAAGTATTCAATTATTTTATTTTTTTCTACGATACAGTGTATGTCCATTGAAGTCCAATAACACAAATACTTAAATATCCTGCTTGTTTTCACTAAAAAAAAAAAAAAACTTCTTGATAATTTATCTATTATTTATTATACATTATGTTAATTTATTATTACATTATTTATTATACACAATATATTATTTATTAAAATTTATGTTTCACTTACTGAAAAGTATGGGATTTTTTTGGGGGGGTGGGGAGGGGGCATATTATTTATTTTTTTAAAAGTATCTCGATGTATCTGGATGCGTCTGGCTTACAAGAGGCTGGAAAATCGTTGGACTATGCGAGGTTTAAAAAAATAAATAAATAAATAAAAAGCACATGAAAGTGATTCAGTCCTCATTTTATCACTCATCACTCGGTCCTCATCAATCATTTTAGAACAAACCTTGCACGTGATCTAACTTCATGAAGGAAATGCATTCTTTGAATATACCTAAAAAAAAAGATATTAATTACAACCATTCGAAAGAGAAATTTTCAGAGAATAAAAATAAATATTCAACTTCTAATTAAGAGTTTTGAATTTATTATTATAATTTTATTTACTAAATAAACTTCTGATTCATAACTTCATATTCTTTTTAATAAATAAAATATATTCTTATTTATCAAAGAAAAAAAGTGGCCAAAACCCAGGAGCACTTAATGATAAATGTATAGAGACTACTAGTTGCTACTAAGAAATGTGTAAAGTGAAACCAACGAAGAAAATGTACAGAACATCGATATTGCAATTTCTGTAGAATAATAAAATTAACATAAAATTAATAAAGACAATTGAATAATAACAATTTAATTATTTGAATAATAACAATTTGAACAATTTGACAATAAAGAAAAATGAATAAAGACATTTGAATTTATTAATAACATATCATTTACTGAAAAAGATGGGATTTTTTTTTTTTAGAGAGTGGACATATTATTCATTTTATAGATGTATTTAGTATCTCTTAATTTGTTTGGTTTACAAAAGACTGGAAAATCGTTGGACTATGAAAGGTATTTCTGTAATCTAGTTAGAATCATGTTAGTTATGCTTCTAACTAGAATACCTGCAGGAACTATACCTAACCTAATACCTAAGTTATATACGAGGTATACCGAATAATTATGTACGAAAAATAATATAATACGAAGTATACCTAACCTAATACCTGCTTGAAGTATACCCAACTTCAACAAGCATACCTGCATGTTATTCTGTTAGTTATTAGAAGCATTCCATACTCCATAGCATGCCATACTCTCCATACGTGCTAACGAAATTGCTAATGATGGCATTTCCAAACATACAGCAGTATTTCCAATGCGTCAGCAAATGAGAAGTCAATTACCAGATCGCAGGAATGAAAAGGGAGAAAAGGAGAAAGTAGAAAAGGGCCCCTCCGCGCCGAAGTTGCTCCCAATCCATCCTGTCTTCCTCCTTCGCTGCCCTCCTGGTCCAGATTCCGCGTCCCCCGCTCGCCCCCGGTTTCAGGTTCGAGAAAGTGGTTCGTATTCGAAAAGGGCCCACGCCCTTTTTTCGTAATCCGCTCTCACCCTCTCTATATAAACCCTTTGCCTCTCTCTGCACAACCACCATCCATCCACACCTCTTCGCCATGATCGCAGTAAGTTGCCTTCCCTTCTCTCCTTTCCTTTTAATTGAGCGATTAACTACTCTAATGGCATTTATGTGTGATTACATTTTAACATTTCTTGTCCAATAACCTGCAATGATATCTCACAAGTGGCCTTTTAGTTTTTTTTCTCCCCGAGTAAGACGGTACATCTTAATATGTGATTCAATAAGCGCGTATTTCTTTTGAAGTTTTTAATTTATTAATGAAAAGAACAGGAAGTGGCAATTGGAATTTTTGCAAATTTAAGTCTTTGGTGTCAAATTAATGTCTTAAATGTCTTTGGTGCCAAATTAATGTCTTAAGTATCTTTGGTGCCAAATTAATGTTTTAAGGGTCTTTGGTGTTGATTTCAAATAAGAATTAAATTCTTATCAAGTTTTTTTTTTTTAATTTTCTGATAAAAAAGATGTGAAAAAGTTTAAACAATTCCCTCCAACGGCTTTCGGTTGAAACATTTTCAAAAGTTGCATTCAGTCATTTTTTTGTGCATTGAATGTAGTTAGAATTATTTAAATGCTCCTGAAATACTTCTGTATCTGAATTGCAATCAAGAAATACTCTTTAAACCCTTTCTACCAATAAAGTGGTCAAATTTACTTAAGTGTCTTTGGTTTTGATTTCAAACAAAAATTAAATTCTTCTCTCCTTTTACAGCCTTTTAATTGAACGATTAAGTCTCTGATGGCATTTCGCAATTTATGTGTGATTACATTTTAACATTCCTTTTCCAATACCTGCAATGATATCTCTAAGAGGGCCTGTTGTTTTTCTCCCCTGAAAATGGTACCTCTTTATATGAAACTCAATTTTCAATATACTCGTGAATAATATTCTTTTGTTTCAATAATTCTTTTGAAGTTTTTTATTTATTAATGAAAAGAACAGGAAGTAATAATTGGAAATAAATAAAGAAAGTAGTATTTTATTTTTTTCTGTTGGAAAAAAAAAATTTATTTCTTTGGTTTTGATTTCAAATAAGAATTAATTCACTCTGGTAATTAGCATTGTTTTCAGAGATGCAATTTTTAAAGGTGTTTTCTCCACTCGTTCATAATTAATTCGTTTGAGAAAAACTCATTCTGCTGGAGCATTAGTGCCGGGAACTATACAATACATTTATAAGATTCAAATCGCTGGTGTGAAAGTGTTCCATTCAGTCACTTTTTGTTGTGGAATGAGTATAGTTACAATTAAGTGAATACTCATGAAATACTTCTGTATATTAATTAATATATAATCTTTAAACCTTTTCAACTAATACATTCCTTACTTTTTGAATTTCTTTCTAGGTAATTTATTTAAATCACCTCTCCAATTTCTTTGTTAATTTTATAATGTTTAGTAACTGTTATCCTCATATATTCTTTGTTAACACCATGAGAGCATAGAGCAACCTCATTTACATTTTGAGCCAGCTTGGAACAAGAAATCACAGTGCTTCTAGATGCTATCATCAGTTTTTCTTTTTAATATATTTTTGGAGCTTTTTTTTTTTTTAATTCTTACTATGATTTCGGATATTTTACTCCTATTAAAACATTTTGGAGACCTGAAGCTGTGCTAGGGAACAATGGGATAAGCTGTCTTAGAATGATATAGTCCTGTTCTCGCATGGATTTTCAATAAATTTATGTTGTCAAGACGTAATTTTCAACTGATTTTCTTATAATCTAAATTATTACAAATTGTTTGTCTGGTTAAATAAGTTTTAATTGAAAGACGAATCTCTTGGCAACTGCTAGTGGCAAAATTGAACTGAGACACTCGGTATTAATCGAATAATTGGACTTTGCTCATTGAAAAGGCTCATTTACTTGAACTTTTCTGCTGGAGGCTTTGAAAAGATTAATTTGAAGCGTATTCATTGAAATTAAGGAATTTCTATGAAATATTGCTAAACATTCGAGGTTACATATTTTTATAGATTTAGATATTTTTTTATCAACATCAAAGACTTCAACAACTTTCAAATTTCAACTTTCGACAATCAACTTTCAACTTTTATTCCTTATTGTAGATTTCTAAATTATAGGAAACTTATTTTTTTTTCTATATTTAAAATAATTAGAATTGTATTATATCAGAAACAGAATAGTAAAACATGATTATTAATTACATACTATGAACATAACCTTATTCTCAATGCGGTGTAAACTGATACAGGACTTAAAATTTAAAATATTCTTTCTTGGGATATAAATATGATATCGAAATCTTATATTATATATGTATACAAAAAAATCGAAACTAATTTTTTTTTTAAATGATATCTTCTTAAAAAGTTATTTAATATTGTGAAATTAGCAATTAATTTTAAGTGCTTTTAAGGCATCAATTTAGAATTAAATATTTAAGTCGGTAAACATAGTAGTAAAAAAAATGTTATTTTTAATTTATACATATTTAGTGAATAAAAAATAATTAATGCTTTATTATTTAATGCAAATAAGTTTAACTGAAACTTTAGAAAATTACTATGCTTGTAACAACTTGTAACTATACTTGTTACTTTTAATCTGTTTAAGTATATAAGAATAAGAATGGTGTAACACGGTTATCTACGCTATTAACTTCCAATTGACCTTTTTATTTAGCAATGGCTAATATTGTCTAGCCTTATAAGTACCATCAGACGCGGAAACAAAGAAAGTAACACTTGACGAGATAAAAAAAAAGAATTAAATAATATTATTGATCCCTTTTATGTCATTTCTTTCCTTGTATAATATTAAAAAAATGAGAGTGCAAATTACACTATATTAGTGTTTAAAAATGCTAATGTAACACCGTATGTATCATGTTAATATTAAATAGGTAAAGTTGATAGGATTGTTTTAAATATGAACACAAAAAGATATGCCTCCTGGAAATAATAATTCTCTTTCAATAACAATGCGACCTCGTGGCCAATTGTCTAGCGCTCTGGCCTTTGGTACCATAGGCTGGCTGTGACATAAACGTTTGTGAATGGTTCGTAATCCACTGTAAAATGTAGGTCCCGGTCTGTTTAGCCCTCGTGTGCACAAGATGGCAGTAGAGCGACAAACCAAATCTTTCAATAACAAATATATTGCTATATAAATTATTTTCAATGTATTGACGATCCAATAAGAAAAGTTAGATTGCTGGATAGTTTGATAAACGAAGTTCTTTTTGTGTCCTCAGACTGTATTCCTCTGCTGCCTCATCGGCCTAACAGCTGCCCAGTATGGACACGGCGGATCCGGCTACGGCCCCGACGGAGTCCGAAATCGCTATTTCATCCTGGGCCACGGACGAGGCCCCATTTCCACTTCCATCGGAAGCGGCATTTATGGAACTTCCCTCGGACTAGCCAGGTCCAGCTACAGACCCTCCAGAGGACACTCAGATGACTCCTACGGCTCGTCCGGACATGCCTCAGCTCCCGCATACCAAGCTCCAGCTCCAGTATACCATGCTCCAGCACCAGTCTACCGTGCTCCAGCCCCTGTTTACCATGCTCCAGCTCCAGTCTACCATGCTCCAGCTCCTGCTCCAGTCTACCATGCCCCTGCTCCAGTGTATCGTGCTCCAGCTCCAGTCTACCATGCACCTGCTCCAGCCTATTCTGCTCCAGCAGTTGACCACGGACTCTATGGTCCATCTGCCAACCAAGGATACGGAGGAGGATATGGAGGTTCTTCATACGGAGGAGGATATGGAGGTTCTTCATACGGACACCACGATGATCTGGTAGGTTGCTTATCCTTAACACATCCAAAGATTTTTTTATTATTATTATTTCCAATGGCAGGCTACAAAAAGCAATAAAATCAAAAGAACATGAAAACAACAACGAGAATCGAAGGAAATCACATAGTGACATGTTTAGCCCATAAGGGCCATTAATCATCTATATTTAATCCTACATCTATATTTATAGGGCCACATCTATATTTAATTTACTATAAAAATAACATGAAAACAAAAACGAGAATCGAAAGAAATTACATAGTGGCATTCTTAGCCCATAAAGGCCCTAGCCTCCCAGTAACGACCCTACACAGTAGAGGAAACAAGTGCAGGGCAGACAGGAAGGTGAGATGAATCCCTGTCCTCTCCAAGACTGCAGAGCATGCATTTCGTACTTGCAAATATTTTCATTCGAAAAAGATGATTGGCCAAACAATCATGGCTCGTCAGGAGTCTGAAAAGGGCAACAGCTTTAAAATAATACGTATTAATATAATTTCGACATTATTATAATAAGAATAAAACTTGCAACTGGAAACTGGCGTACCGATTACTGGAGTACCAATGGGGATATACCCCTTAACCTCATCATCTTAACTCATAGATATAATTTACAATTTTAATTGGCTGCTTAATATTAGTAATGAAAATATAACAAGTTAAAGTTTCTAAAATTGAATAAATAGTACTCTAAAAAAATTAAAGATTATAAAAAAATAAATAAAAGTAAAATATAAAATTAAAATTAAAAATAAAAGAATTTAAGTTTAAATTCGGTACAATTAGGGACCAGTTGTCGATGCCACAAAACTATTGAAAAAGTAAACAAACAGTTGAAAGGATTATGCTGCACAGTGGAAGCCGTAATAATGAATCTGGAAAGCAATAGGTTAATTGTTCTAAACGAAAAGGCATTATAAGAATAAAAATAATATAATAATAATAATGATCAAATAACTGATTATGGAATAACTATAACTGATTTATTATTATTATTATTATAATTAGCTATAATAATAATATTTTGAGACTTCAAGTAGGACTCTGCTAGAATATGTCAAACAGGAATTAGCACATCTCACTAAGTTTAAAATAAATCCAATCACAATTTAAAGTAAAAAAATATTGTTCTTATTTAAATAAACGGAAGTCCTGGAAAGGAAATATTTTAAAAACAATTATAAATTTCATTTCCTTTTAAAAATGAAATTTGTTTACTAGAATTAAGCAACGCTTATAAATTTATCTTTGTAAGATTCAACAATCTAAAATATAAATTTTACAATGCTCAGTAAGCTAGTCAATTTATCTTTTTATTCTCTGCAATTAAAAACATATTTTTCATTTATATAACTTCTTGTTGGAAGTTTGCTTATATAAATCCCTATGCTGTGAATCTGGTTATCAAAGCTCTGTTTACTCAACAGAAAATAATTAATCAATTTTTCTGCATAATTTTTCAAATTAACAACAATAAGTCAAACAATTTGTAAAACAAACCACTCATTAGTCTTTCACTCCATATTAGATTACACAAAACTGTTTTTTTCCCCTTTGTTTAAGTTTTTTGTTGTTGTTAAAGGCATAAAAGCATGCAGTTGTATGATAATACTCGTTTAACAAAGATTAAAAACACTTGTTAGCATGAGAGCCTATTTAATCATCAAACAAAAGTTATGACACAGCGTTAATCGAGAATCAAAACATGTTAGACCAACATTTTTTTTTCCTACTGGAGTTGGCGCATCATGCTGCTTTGCACCTTTTTTTCATACCTATTTCCACAAAAAGACAGTTATATAATTTTTGCACTAATATCGCTATATTTATTAATCGAAAATATGCAATTAAGGACAGATAAATTCTATTCACAATAGTTAAAGAACAGAATAATTCAGATATAATAACAGATAATAACAGAATAATAATTAACAGGTAAATTCTGTAAAATAATTAATAATAATAATTAACATTGCATAATATCCTTAAAACAGACAAAATATCGACAAGTAATTTACATTTTTTTTAGAGTTTTGTAAGTCATTACAAGATAGGACATTTTTCCCCTTCTCACCTATAGTACAGACCCGCGACCAGATACCATCATATAAGTTAAGCTATAAAACCTTAAAATACACGCTTAAATCTATTTCTAAAATGACTTTTGATCAGTAGAGAAGTAGTATAGCTATTGATCAAAATAAAATTAATATGTCTGTCATTTTACACAGGCTACTATATAAATAAGGTAATCATTGCATATCAACAATAAAGTTACTTTTAAAACATTCTATATTTAATCAATGGTCATCTCATGAAAATGGAAAGTGATAGAGCTGCTTTGAGGGTTTTCAATGCAATCAATCCCTTTTGGACAACGACCCAGGGGAAGACCGAAAAAGAGATGGGTCGACTGTCTGATTTTAATGTTATTAAGATCAAAACCTGGAGGGCCACGGCCAAGAGGAGAACAGCCTGGCTGGACCTTTTAAAGAAGGCCGAGGCCCACAACGGACTGTCGAGCCAGTTATGATGATGATTTAATCAATACAGCAAATAAATAAATTCCTAACTGTGAAAAGTATAAGGCACTCTATTCACAATTATATTCTTGACTCAGAGCATCAAGTCTCAAGCAACTCAACTGGAGAATAGCCAATACTGCGGTGAAGTATACACCCATCACGTGATGAGCATCTTGATTTCAAACTGGCAATCCCTATGCGAGCTCTATTTTATTGCTATTCTACCATTATGATCTTTTTTTTGTGAACATATCTTCAATGGTCTTTTAATTGTTTCGACAGGCACAACCCACCCCCTACGACTTCGGGTACAACTCCCACAACGAGCACGGAGACCAGCTGTCCAGACAAGAAAGCGGAGACGGACACGGAAATGTAAAGGGCAGTTACGGATACAGGGACTCTTACGGCATCTTCCGACATGTTGACTACGTCGCTGACCACCATGGCTTCAGGGCGAACGTAAGGACCAACGAACCCGGAACCGCCCCACAAGACCCCGCTGATGTCAAGATGAACGTGGAACATGGCGGTTACGGTTATTAATTATTTGCTCAAGCAGTTTTAAAGGTACGTGGGAATTCAATGCATGAAACAATACTCTGCACTGTCATAAGATACATTACAAATACATAATGAGCAATATAATAAATAAATAATAATAAATAAAATAAAAAATCTGTTTAATTTGCCACTGTACAAATACTCCCATAATTGCTCTGATGACTATTAAAATAAGTTATTATTGAGGAATATAATTGTAAATATAATTATTAGATTGCTTCATAACCTTCAGCATGAAACAAACCCCTTTGCCACTCAAATAGCTGGTTCAACATTGTGCAAACATCCAACATTTACAAACAAGCAAGCATTCGATCGCCCATTTCTCGGAAAACAATGAGATCAGTCGATGGTAGACATACGTGTATACGTGACTTCAATTATTCCATCCTTAGTGTTATTAAGGGACTTCTAACTAGATATTTCTGGAAAATTCTTGTCGCATCATTTCAGATGGCCAATTTTTTGTCTTTCTATACAAGAATATTCTTTTGGACTATCGTACTTAATGGATAACTCTTGACTATGATGTTTAACTTAGCATCCAACTCAAATGATTAGAAATAAATGTCGTTAGTTAGTAACAAAAGATTTTTGTAATACTCTTATGCAATCACAAAATATATGAACAAATTCAGATCACATTTTTAAATCGAATGTCGGACGAAGATATACATTCTGTACAGAAAAGTATCTAAGCCAACTCGGTTCACCATGTCGAATAGAATGTTGAACGAAGACGTTCTTAAACAAAATTATTTGTACTAACTCGGTTCACCACATCGAATAGAATGTTGAACGAAGGCGTTCTGAAACAAAGTATTTTACAAACTCGGTTCACAATGGGTTTGTCAAATAGAATAGAACTTCGAATCGAATGTTGAACTAAGACGTTCTTCAACAAAATATCTAAGCAAACTCGGTTAAAAATATGGAATAAAATGTTGAACGAAAACATTCTTACACAAAGTATCTGTACAAACTCGGTTCACAACGTCGAATAGAATGTTAAACGAAGACATTTTTCAAGAAAGTTATTCGTTTTTGTGGGTTTTTTTTCACTGCATTTTTAAATAAGACTTATGGTTTGAATTAAATTGAACATAAACTGTTAATGTTAATAGTTAGAATTTTACTGTTAATAAAAAAAAAAGAAAAACAGATTGAAAGAATCTTCTTTCATTGTACATAACATTGAATCTTTTCATTATTTTTACTTTTTATTTACTGTTCGCTCACTAGTTATAGATGTATGAAACTGTTAAAATTGTTTTAAAGTATTAAAGATGTCAAAATGTGAAACATTGAGATATCAGATTAAAAAAATAAGTCTTTTTTTAATGCTGGATGTTTTATTTGCAGGATTTTTCCGAGTGAAGCGTCCCAACTGCCCTCTCGCTCTCGTGCGCCTCGAAGAACAAATGCTTCTACTCTTAGGGAAATGTGATGTTTCAAATTACCTGTTCTTGTCTTATACGTGTCTGTGTGTGCTGTACGCTGTAAAAAAGCTTTTTATAAATAAACGTTTCTCTACACTTTAATTGCGTGTCTCTGTGTGTTTTCATTCTTAAATAGAGTTGGTTTTTTTCCTTTTTTTGCATTATACTCAAATAAATTGTGTAACTTGAAGAGCTTCGTAATATATCTGGTAAATTTGTCGCGCCTATTAACTTTAGAAAATAACTTTAAAAAATTTAATTTTAGAAAATAACTTTAGAAAATTAAGCTTCAGAAAATTTAACCTTAGAAAATAATTTTACAAAATTTAACTTTAGAAAATAACTTTAAAAAATTTAACTTTAGGAAATAATTTTAAAGAATGACTTCAGAAAATAATTTTAAAAAATAACTTTAGAAAATTTAGCTTTAGAAAATAACTTTATAAAATTTAACTTTAGAAAATAATTTTAAAAAGTTTAACTTTAGAAAATAATTTTAGAAAATTCAATTTCAGAAATTAATATTAGAAAATTTAACTTTAGAAAATAATTTTAGAAAATTTAGCTTTAGAAAATTTAACTTTTGAAACTAACTTCAGAAAATGTAACTTTTGAAACTAACTTTAGAAAATGTAACTTCAGAAAATTTAATTTTTGAAAATGTAACTTTAGAAAATTTGACTTGTAAAAAAATAATTAAAAGTTTCTGAAGTAATTTTTTTATAAAATGTATAGTTAGAAAATATAAATTTTTTAATGCTTTTGATTCAATAATTTTATTGTTAAACGGTCATAAATGAGGCATTGAATAAATTATCTCATAAAATATATAAAAGTAAATAAAATATTAATCGAGAATTTTATTTGCTTCGATCTTTTTGTAAAGAAATATTTTAAAACTTTCTTATGGTTAAAATTATATTCATCGTTATTGTGTTAATTGGGTAATTTTAATTTTTAAAATAACTTTAGAAACTATTTTATTGTTATATGAAATTATCAACATGTTTTAAGAAAAAAATACATTTATTATTTCTGTATATGAAAATAAATTTTTTAATTTTCTTTTTAAAAAAAATAAAAATGCACTCCTCACACAATTACAGCTTCATAAAAAGGGTATATGAGGATATATATAACGATAAAGAAGTTCACTTTCACAATTTTTCAAGTATACTACCAATAAATTCATCTTATTTATTTCTTAAATTTCAACCATAACAAGGTTGTTTTTTTTAAATATTTCTTTACGTAAAGATCGAAGCAAATAAAATTTTCGATTTGTATTTTGTATACTTTTCCATATTTTATGAGATAATTTATTCAATGCATCATTTATTGTTTAACAGTAAAATTATTTAAACGTAAGCATTAAAAAAAATTTTTTTCTAACTATACATTTAGAAAAAATTACTTCAGAACTTTTAATTATTTTACTACATGTATTTTCGAAATACTGTGGAAACTAATATATCTAAAATATGACTTCAATGAATTATTCTTCTGCAATTTTCATTCAGAATTTAAAAATCTTACTTTTCAGAAAATCAAATCCTGTGAATTTTTTAATGACTAAATTCATAAAACATCATCAAAAAGTCATTAATGAAAAGAAAGTGAGTTCGTTATTAATGATACGCGGTATTCAAATGTAAAAGTTTTATTTATTTTCTCGAAAAATAAAGTAAGTTTCTAGTTAATGAAAATAGTATGTATATATTTTCAGTTCAGTTGATATATCAGTTATATTGTTAGTTATTATTAGTTCAGCTCAGAATATCAGTTATAAATGAAAACTAAATAGGCTCATTTTTCAATAATTATGATCCGCAATAAATTTAAAAAATTCCGCAATAAATGTTTTTTTGTTGTTGTTATTTTATTAAAGTTACCGTTAACGTTTTAATCTTAATGAAGATTAAAACTTCCAAATTCCTTTAATGCGTCCAACAAACACAAATGTTAGTATCAAATTCGTAGAATTCTTTGTATAGAAGAAATTATATATACAACTGGTCATAGACCGTCCGTAGCATGATTCAAACGATTCAACCTTTTAGGGGATTTTCGTTCCTATGGAGCAACTTGTCATCCCCTGGCATCTGAAAATCCCTTCTTTACGTTCAGTGGTACGGAAATGTAACATACAACCCTATGAACCCGATGGAAAATCCTCCATTTAATGAACTTTATAGAAGAATAGGAACACTAATCATTCCATTACTCTTGAAACTGAAGCATCATATATTATGTTATTACACATATGATTTATTACATTATACCTATTACCATTACTCCTGAAATATTAGTTGTTATTCTCTGCTCCCATTCTTTCACTCCATATAAAATACTTCAAGATTCATAGAAGGAAAGCCGCCATGTTATTTTGTAATCATCAAGTGCTTTATTTTTCACATGCTTATTATCATTTCTTTAATCCTTCTGTGTTCTACACTTCTCGTTACTTTCATGAATATGTTAATTGCAATATATCATTATTTTGAAACCTTAGCTGTCTATATGGATAGTAGAAAATTTGACGACTTCAGAGCTGGGAGTGGTGTCTTCATAGGCAACTCCGAAGAGGAAAATAAAATTAGTATCCGAAACCCTGACTATTGCTCTGCTTGTAGGTCAGAAATTATAGTAATTGGAAAAGCTCTTGATCACCCCCCGGTTCATGAGTAGCCCGTTGCAAGCGGCACATGCCTGTCTCTGTCATGCAATGTCTCTGGATCTTTCAATCGATCTTAGCAAAATTCAAAAGTAGATATTTGAAGAGCATGATATTTCAGAATGAGGAGAAAAATTTGTCTATTTGTTCTTGCTCTCTAGTCCCACTCACCTTCTTATGTGTTTAGGCGCCTCCTGGAGGCAGCTGGGGGAAGATGGCTGATGATTTCATGCGACGGGGTCTTTTGGACCTGGTGTAGGTTTTTCTACACCAGGGGGATTAGTAACAACAACAACACACTATATCATAACGTTTCTTTCTTTACTGCATTATAATTCATTGCTTTCCTGTAATTCTAGGTTTATTTTTATTTATTTACTTATTTTCTATTATTTTTTCAACCCTCACCTTTTCAACTATTAATGGACTACATAAACCAGGTGGTATATGTAGTCCATTGGTGATATGTGGGTAAAGTAAAGTTAAGAATATATATAGATGCATACATATGTGTGGATGGTTCATAGAGAAGAAGAGGTTTCTAGAAGAGTATTCAATCATTTGCTCTGTTCTTTCGCTCACATACCTTGACGAATTTCTTGGCCTAATTTTTTCAATATTCAATGAAATTCAAAAACAAACAGTTAATAAGTGTAATCATTAAAGTGTGGGTGATGGAAAAAGGGGACGAATTGTAGGGAAACATGCCAGTCTCAAGTGCTGGTTGCTGGAAACTGGTCTGTGAAAACCGTATTTAACTAACAAGCTTAAAGATACTGAATCTTCAGAGAGAAGCTTGGACCAGTTTTCTCAAGGACAGCTATGATAAATGAAGTATTTTACAACATTTTGACATTCGACATTTGTCCATTATAGAGTGCCGTAACAGGAGTTCAGTAATTTCTCCGATCTCTTATAACCTTCATGAAGACACTGGAACCCGAATTTTAGGGGTCATTGTTTTATTTACAGGCTACACGAAGGTTATGCCATTTTGCACGATGCCTACTGTTTAGGTCCCGTTTACTTCTGTGCGCAGGAGATATCGTTTAGCGTTCTGAAAAGAAATTTGAACCAGAGGGGGTCATTCTACGAATCCCGATTTAACATTTATTCATTTTCAATGTGCTTTCATCTGGAGAGAACTAGAGCCATTACTTATGCATCAACTTCCAATAAGGAGACTGCTGCAGCATTGAAAGTTTGATGGTTTGGGCAGGTATCAGATTGATCCGCAAACTTCCATGTGTTAGTTAGATTCTCTGTAAATGCTGTGATGTATAGATAGGTACCCTACTGCCCATATTTTCTTATTCAGAGGTGAAGTTAATCGTGAATTTTTGATAGAAATTAATTAGCATATAACTCATAGCTCATAAAGAGCTTCTAGGGATCCTAGGATGATTTTTGTTTCTTTATTTTTGGGATATTCACAAGATGGTTTGTCCTAAACCATCTTGGAACCATTCAGGGCCTAATTGAACGTATTAAGTCTTAAGAGCTATTTAAAGTATTCATGCATAAAAAAATATGATTAAAAGAAAGAAAATACAAAATAATTATTTCAAAATGAGTAATTTAAATTACTATTTGAAAATAATATTTAAATAAAATAATTATTTAATAATAAAATAATTATTTAATTATTTAACATAAAATCCATATTGCAAAATATTTGGTAATTTTAAAAGGATTAGTTAGAAAAGTCCTATAGTAATTTTAAAAAAAAGCGGATTTCTATTTTCAATTTTCGATTTCTCTTAACAAAAACCAACATTTTTTTTTCAACATCGCTGAACTTAAGTATGAATGAAAAGTCCACAGACAAGTGTTGAAGGGAGGATTTTTAGGAGTAATTTCGTACCCCCGTATTTATGTGTCGTTCGTGAGAAAACTCAAAATCCTTACCAAGTAGACTGTCAATCGGTGCGAGACGGAAGACCACATTTGTCATCGTTTTCGTTTTATTTTGGCAAACTAGGTACAAAAATAGTTTCGAAATGTAGTGTGAGTGTTGTTGTTGTTGTAGTTTCCCCCCCGAAAAATAGTATGTAGTTTCTTGAAAAATCATTCAATATTTCTTTATATGTTCGACCAAAAGGGGCCAAAAATTTTGGCCACAATGAAACTCATTTTAAAATTATGAAATGATACGAGCATACATTGGACACACATTGTTCAACAATAAAAGGTAAATTACTCACTAATTTTCATCATATAATCTTTGATTTGATGGAGTGGTGATTTCTTTTCATCAAACCAAATAATTTATTTTGAATAAATAGAGTTTCTTTACCTTAGTGTAAAATATTTCTTATATTTTATTTCGTTGCGAAATCATCCTTTCACTTAATTGCTCCACATTTAGTTCAACAATGCGAATGCTAATTTATCCCCAAAATAAAGTTAAAATATTTTTCTCAACAGGTATCGAATTTTTTTTTTTTTTTTTTTTTTTTTTTTTTTTTTTTTGTTCGTGCTGATCAGTTTGAAGTGCCTGTTTTTGAAAATAATCCGTGAATTTATTCCATTCAACAAATCCATATAAGGAAAAAAAATGTGAATGGGCTCAGTGCAGCACCTGTTTAGAGATTCGCATGGTATAGTTGGATACAAAAATATTTTACTTTTATTGTCAACAGATGGCGCCATCTAATAACAGTTTTCCGGTCTTCTAACGTGCGGAACGATTTCAGAAGCAGCTGCTTTCATTGTGAGAAACGTTCCACTTAACATAGCTTCAATTGCTAATAAAGACTTTTCTTTTCTCTCTCTCCGTCTTATTTTCTTTCTTTTAAGGAAATTAAAAACCTTTTCAATCAACTTAATATATTCAAGTAATTTCTAACAAGAAAACGCATATAAAATTTTGCGGTCGTAAAACTATTTTGATTTTTTGAGTAAGCATTGCATTTTCTTTACTTGTACTTTTAATAATTCTTGAATTTCGCTCAATACGGAAATTTTTAAAAAGGACTTTTTCCCCACATTTTATGTGCATGTGTAGACCAATGTAATATTTTATGCTCGTGAAGGGCACATGGCTATTTTTTTATAGTGGAAATAAAAAAGTGTTTTAGAAGTGCTATATATATATATATATAAAAATATAAAATATTGTATTGAGTCCTGCGGTGCTATGGACGTTCATAGTGACTCGGAATCAACTTTAAACAATACATCCCGGTCTAATATAACTGTAGAGCGTATGCCATTGATGATGAAAAAAAGAAATAAATATGCAATAATAATTCATACGATCTACCTACCGTATATTTCGACGTACAAGCAAAGAAATTTAAAGCATTTTTTAAAGCTAAATGGAGGGGGGGTTGCGAAAAAAAAACTTAAGTATCTTTTTGTTAATCGATACATCGCTAAATGTAGCACTTATTTATTTAAGTTTATATTTCTAAGATTTAGAGAATTTTGTTGTGAGATTTTCGAAATTATTTATGTTGCTTGGTGTTACATCGTCTGCAAAACGAAAAATTAGAGATCAATGTACCCTATCAGGCAAAAGATGAGCTGGCACAGAAAATAAGATTAGCATTTTGGGTGCAGTTTTCTTAAAGAAAAACGCATACAGAAATTCGAAAATATACGGTAATTCCTTTCGGAAGCACATTACATCAAAAGTAATTTTATTTCTTAACAGATTGTAAGCCATAAATATACATATAATTATGTTTAAAAAAGAAACCTTCTTTTTAAGATTATTAGAGGATAGGAAAAGTTTTTCCTTCTCGCCCACTGCGTAAGTAAGTAATCGATGTTTTGCTTTTAATAAGCAGTGAAATATTTGTGGAATGTACTCAAGCCCATCGTGCACTCCCATTCGTGCATGCACTTTCTCGAAAGTGACATAAGACACCACAGCAAGAGACAGCATCCATGCTGAACTCAACATAAATAAAATCCCACACATTCAACAGCTCAAAATGGCCTTTTTCAAGAAATTTAAAAACATTCTATCCCATTTAAAATAATTCCTGTCCAAAGATAATAATAATAAATAAATATTGAAAATTAAAATTACGTTTTCTAAATATCATTTAGACATTTCATATATAACTTTGTATTATAAATATTATTTTAAAGACTTCTTGTATAGTATAGGCTTTAAACTCTAAAAGATATTTTAAATTAATAAAATTACAACTTTCAGAGTATTTATTACGCTTATCATAAATAAAAGAATTCCGCTTAAAAAAACTCAATATATGAAATGAAAAAAGAAATATAAGCTCGATGGGATTATAAAACATCTACATTATAAACATCTAAAAATCCATTGAATTTTCCTCTGACAATTTTCTGTAACTCCAGTTTTTTACTTTTTGTAAATAACTTCAAGAATTATCCAATAAAACAAACTGTGTAATACTAAATTTAGAATATTTCGAATTGCCTTTTGGATTGACAAAGATTAAGTAAAAATCGCTCTGATTCGAAGCAGGATTATGCAAATGGGAGCTATTTTCAAACGTATAAAAATTCCCACATATTTATATTATTTAAACAGAGAAAAAAATGTTTGATTTCAACAGACTTATAAAGCAAACGTTACAATTTATCATTTCTCAAAGTAGAGCAATTCTCAATAATAGGTTTAATATAATCCCTAGGCTTATTGCTTTGATATAAAATGCCTCGAAGCTTTGTGATTGTTATTGCAGGACAAACAAAATAGGCATGATTGCCAACGATAAAAATTTCCATAAATTGCACAGTAGATTTATGTCTGAGAGTGAAACGTGTTGTTTCTTTATTTCAAAAAAAATCATATTTAGTTTTTTTTTAATACCTTATTATATTTCTTTTATATTCGAGAATTTATCAATAAAATATTTGCTGTAATCCAACTTACTCTTTTTTTTTTTTTTTTTTTTTTTTTTTTTTTTTTTTGCAATGTAAATAATGTTGTTGTTTCTTATTCCTCTTGGTCGACAACATCTAAACCAAGTCCTTGAACCCGTGTATCTTAAAACGAAGAGTCGTGATAAAAGACAAAAAAAATGCAGCTTCTTTTGTCCTTGACCTTGAGGCACAAACACATGGGGCACCTAATAATGTGTCCAAAAAGTAAGACCCATTTTCAATTTAAAATTCTCGGGGCTTAAGGAATTTCAATTTTTTTCTTTTTCTTTTTTAGGTTGCTGGCACTGTCCTTGACATCTGTGTGAAATTTCACGTAAAAATATTCATTAGTGCTTGAGTTACGCTTGACTTTGTGAGACGCTAAAACTGATTCCGGCGATTTTTGAAATGTCTGATTTTATTGAGCAAAGAACTTGCATTCAATTTTGTTTGCGGATAACGTAACCGACGAAGCTCATGTCCAAAAAATTAAAGATTTGCTTGCAAACCGTCTATTTACACTTATAAACCTTGCTGATGAAGTTGGAATTTCAAAAGGATAGGTCAATTTCATTTTGGGCGTCAAATTTCGATTGGTACCGAAAATTCGTACTGAATGCTCCAGCTCCCACTGCATTGATTCTTCATGACTTTTTAGCCAAAAATGAAACACGTATCGTTCCACATCCGCCGTGTTCACACCGTGCGACTTTTGGCTATTCCCTAAAAAAGAGATTCAACGTGAATCGGCCCGCGCTTTGTAGGCCATTCCTGCCGATGACTTTTTAGCATGCATTGAGGATTAGAAAAAAAGTTGGCATAAGTGCACTCTGTCCGGAGGGGATTACTTTGAAGGCGATGAATTTGGAAGAATAAATAAAAAGTTTTTTGAGAAAAAAAATTGGTCTTACTTTTTGGGCACAGTAGTAAAGGGAGAAGTCTGACTTTACCCCACCCGGTTATACCGCCGGACACTGGGTACCCCTATTAGTCGCCTTTTACGACATACATGGGCTACAGTGGGGATATTCTAACTCGGATCCACACAGGGGGCAAACAATTGTTAGCTTCATAAGTTTCAACTATGTTAGATACTTAAAAAATTTTTGGTTTGTTTTTCTTAATTTAATTATGTATTTCCTTGTCATTTTTTTACTAATCTCTGTAAAAATAATGAATTGCATCTTAATTCTACAGTATTCATAAACTTTAATTCTAGTATTTTATAAAGTTGTCTCAAACGATATTGGTTTAAAAATTAACCAAAAAAATTATCTCTAAAACTATACTTAGTTCCAAAGGATTTTTAAAAGTTCTTTTGTTAAAGAAGGTTAAATAATTAGCACGAAATGTATGAAATCCTTTGTTTCGAACACTGTAACTCAACTAAGTTATTCAAATGATACTAAATTTCAACTTAGTAGTATTCATCAAATCTTCAATAGATATTTTGTTACTGCTAATATCGAATAGGAAATATTGAAAGAGCAAATGCCTGTTAAAATAATTTAGTTTCATTTTTACATTTCGAAGTAGAAAGAAAAAGAAAATTTTTATGTTGAACATATCAATTTCAATGGACTATTTTTATACTATTTATTAGTAAACTATAAATTTTGTTTTTAATTGCTGCTTGGCTTGGTTTGTCGCCCTACTATCACGGCTACTTTTTTTTGGATTTTGTACCGTTTCCTCCTTCTTCAAGTATCTTCAGTTCAAACTTGAACTCATTGTGATGAATGGTTCTTTTTTTTTTTTACAGCATTTTGAAAGTGGGACTCACAGTGGGGATTATAATGACCCTGTATATAGTCGATTTTTGACAAACTTTAACAAAAAATATTCACGTACTGATTTTAATGTTCATATTTGTCACTGTTTAATAGCCTAAGTCAACAAAAAAAATCCATAAGACATTATTTAAAAATACGAGCCTTGGTCAGTCGATTAATCTAAAGAGTAATCAAAAAATGACACTATTTATCAGAACATTTATAGATTAATGGTTTTTTTTTTCAGTCAAGCCTTTCCCATCTTAAGATAATAAATTCGACGCATCTATTTCTCAATTACTACAAGGCACGAAACTAACGATTACAGCTTCAACTAATCGATAACTCACTGCTCAAGACTCAAATATAGTGTCCGATCCCTCACTTATTCTGAACGAGTCCTCTATTGCTTTCTTTTTGTTTTATTCAAATCAATTTCGAGATACGTTTAGGGAATTCCTAACACGAAATGAGATTGAAAATGCCTGTTGCGATGCGTCCGATCGGCAGTCAAACAAGAAATCGTTTCTCTTTTGATTACATTACGAGATCATAAAAATTAATGAGTTCGCGGGGCCGGCGGGCAAATCGGCCCTATCTGGTGTTGTCATCTTCGTCCTGATGGGGCAGTCGACACGTCCTAATGGCACGTTCTAATAGCATAAAGGGGATGGGATGATGAACTTTAATTTCCCCCTCCACTGTCATCAGAAGAACACTTACCGTTTTAATCTATGCATTAAATCTTGATATACTTGCTTCTTGATTGTGTTTTGGCTACATGTTTATACACTGACGACCAAAATTAAAATTACAAATACATTCTTGTTGGTATAGTTCTAGATAATTGTTAATATTATTTTTTAAAAATAGATCCGACATTTAATAGGATGCCCGACTTGTTAATGGTTATTTGCACAGTTAGGATGCAGGAAGTTCCGTTCGAAACTTCTAGCGGCGTCATCCGTTGCAGTTACTGCTTTCAGAAACCAGAAGACTTGGTGGATGGGACATTATTTGCTTTTTCAATGCAACTGGTTTCGAGTTTCTTACGTTTTATCGATCGGTTTTGTTCAGAAGAAGACTTTTTTATTCAATCCTAGGGATATAAAGCAATAATTGCCTCACAGAGTTCATAGTTGAGTTGAGTTGTAAAATATATACTCATCCTCATAGAAAAACTGTTTAGTAATATATAAGTAAGAAATATATAGAGTTATACTCAACATCGTAGAGGAAGAAGAAACACGAATAATAGTAAGAGCTGGGCTGACCTTTGGCATGTATGCAATTAAATATCACAATCTTGAGAAAACAATGATAATTTTAGTGATTTACACAAAAATAATTCATTTTATAAATTTTTATTTATTTATTATTTATAATATATTTATTATTCCTATCTAAGTTTTTTTATATTTCTTTTCTTTCTTATTTAAAGGATGAAATATGTTTTGAACAACTGAATAGCTTAGAGCAAATTCTGATATAAAAGAAAGCCAAAGATTGTGCAATGCGTTTTTCATGGAGAATATTACAGAATGTATATTAGTTACTAAACCTTTTTTGCAAAAAGTTAATACAATTTCCATACAGATCATTTCCAAGTCTTTTCACATTTTGCCCAAACAAATCAAGCGTTTAGTTCATCTGAGTATAAGTAATATAAAAAAAAAAAATTTAAGTCAATTCCTACTTTTTTTTCACTCTATTGCAGAAAAGTCCTTCACAAATAATTTTCATTCATTTTTTTTAAGTTTATCTGGCACCATCTATTGGTAGATATGTGTAACTTAAATCTAAAAAAAAAAACTAAAATTAATTCATTAAATCTAATGAATGAATTAATATTTGAAAAAACTGCATTAACGTCCAGTGTCATCCATTACAAATTCAAAAAAATGCATTTGAACTCGAGTGGAGTAATAAAAAGTATTTCATGAACGATTGAAAATGTGAACAAGATATATGTAAGGAGAGTGTGAGCTAATAGAAGGAATTGAATAAAAATGAAAAATATGAAAACTACATCGTATGCGGCCTATATTTTACTACACAAATGTAATAAACCCTTTTTGAAAAATTATCACAAGAACTGAAAACCGAATACAAATATTTAAAAAGTATGCAATGTAAATAACAAAAAAAATAATAATGGCTAAATTTTAAAGTGAAAATTAAAAAAAAAACTGAAACGTGGCAATATTTTTCAAGATTTCTCAAAATCCTTTCAAGCTCATTGGGTGTCGTGACTTCTACTTTGAGAATCACTGATTCCTTGAAACAGCAGTAAAATGCAATGAGATTTTCTTTTAGCTATCTTGTCAGTTGGTGTTCAATGCCAGAAAGACATCTTCAGTTCTTAAGGCATTGGGGGAGGTGTATGATGGGAGGTTATCTTATGTGGAGGTTTTTTTATCGTCCGGTATTTTTTTCTCCCTAGCGCGCATGCTCATAGGAAACATTAGTGCAGATACGCAAGCGCAATTTCCTATGAGCATGCGCGCTAGGGAGAAAAAAATACCGGACGATAAAAAAACGTTATGCAAAAACTCTTTATTAATTCGCGTTAAGGAAGAAATCTGAAGGCGATCACTTTGGAGGCGATGAAATAAATTTGGAAGAATAAATAGTTTAATAATAATTGGGCTCAGTAGTATTGAAAGCTACCATCGGATTTTTTAAATTTTATTTTAGCGATTTTTTTTTATTGATAATTGATACCGTGTTTTGCTCTCCTTCTGAAAAACGGGACACTTTGGTGTCCCCAAGCTGTGCTAGGTGACAATGGGATTGAAAAGCCACCACCTAGAAACCGGGACAGCTTCATTGAAAGCGGGCCGTATGAGCACATTATTCATAACTGTTCCGAATACAAGTGATTGAAAAATAATAACCATTCGGATTCGCACGAAAACAGGTTTGGTTTAAATTCCTTGTGATCACTAACTCTGATAACTTCCACCTTCTCTTAACCATTTTTTTTAAAGAATTTTTTTATTATTACCATTCTGCTTTTTGAGACCGGTCGTTTGGCGAAACGTGAGAAATCCGCTGCGACAGATGTGACCGGGGTCGTCCTCTGTCCCGCGGGCCAGGGCGGGACCTCCGAACGCGACACCGGGTCGCGAACAGATAAAGAAAAATCAATTTTTAGTAGATCAATCGAGAGAAGGAGTGAAATTCGCTTCGAAGTACCCTGAAAACCTCATTCCTCGTCCTTTCAGACGTCGGAGAAGACCGCGTTCGAAAGTGTTCTTTTTCTAAAATCCAGTTCATTTCCTTAAAATCGAATGGAGAACTTTTTTTTTCTCTTTTTAACTAAAGTGAAAACGTGTTTGTTTGTGTTATATGCGCCATTAATCGAAATTTGTATTGTTTGCCAACAATAGTGTTTGCGGAAATAATTAGTTATTCAGCAATAGAGAACTTAACCGATTTTATGAATGGGCTTTTATTTCTTCATTTTTTTTCACTTGTTCTGTAAATCGATATGCCCACAAATTTACTAATAACGGGTTTAAAATTGAAAGTATCTTTTTGTAATTATAGGTGAGAATGGTTCACATCAAGTTTCATAAAAAGAATCATGAAAAATGTTTGAATAAATTAACGCGGCGACACCTAACGGCAGAAACATCTTGCTTGGCAGCTTTGTGGAAACGTCATTAACTTCAAATTAAATATTATCCCAAAGTTACTCATTATTAAGAATCCCAGTATTTTCTCAACAATACTTTTAAAGATTAACACAAAGAAAGTGATGTTGGATCTGGTTGCTTAAGATTTTCTGTGATTCTTTCGTTTCTTTGGTTTGGTTTGTCGCTCTACGGTCATCTTGTGCACACTTTAGGCTAAACAGACAGGTACCTACAGTTTAAAGTGGATTCCGAACTACTACAAACATCCATGGCACCGCTTGGACTCGAACCCGAAACTGGTACCGAGCGCCAGAGAGCTAGTCACTCGGATATCAAGTCCCTTTTCGTTCCCTTGAGGTCTACCACCCAGACGTCTGTCCGTTACAATGCAAGCTTCTTTTTAATTGGCTTATTTCTTGTCGTGAACACTCTGTTCGCACTCTGTTTTAAACAACACCACAAAAATTTGGTGATGTTTGATATTTGGTTTTCTACAGTCCCTTTTTATCCCTGATCCACGTTAATCTGTAGGTCCCGGTCTAAGTCTAAAGTGTGCATAAAATGACCGTAGAGCGACAAACCAAACCAAATCTCTCTTTCGGTGGGTCTTGTCTGATCCCGCTTCCAAAAGCGAGTCATCCTGGCGTTCGATATCACAGGTTTCGGGTTCGAATGCCGGCGGTGCCATGGATGTTTGTAGTGGTGGTCATCAGAAATCGAAGGATCTATTGAGTCGCTTGCAGTGTGCTTG
This sequence comes from Caerostris darwini, assembly GCA_021605075.1. NCBI lineage: Eukaryota > Metazoa > Arthropoda > Arachnida > Araneae > Araneidae > Caerostris > Caerostris darwini. The sequence continues at coordinate 461,432 of BPLQ01007179.1, read as the reverse complement.
GATTTTAACGGAATGTGACCTAGAACACGCTTAATATGCTGCAGGAGCTATATTTGTATAAAAGCAATGATGCTTGTTGATAGACAAACTCTTGTTGTATAGATGTTGGGGCTGATGTATTGCTAATATTAATTATTAATCGAATCTTCTATCAATTAATACCGCTTTGACTCCCTCTAGTTAAAAAAACGAGTTAACCAAATTTTTTTCCACTAAATTTCGTATCGTCATTTTTAATTAGCTGATTTCGGTAGTAAAATTTCGTTCAGAACTCATATTGATCGATCATTTGCTCCATTCTGAAATACTGGCTAACGATATGAAATTTAGTGAACGATATGAAATTTATAACCTCCACTCTTCCTCTAACCTACAGCGACATGAAATATGACAGTTTGGTTTTCGGATGAACCTTATAACAGAATGCAAATCAATGATGTTAGTGGTTATGTTTGTTAGTGGTGCGGAATTGGCGTTAAACGGTAGGTCCCGGTCTAATTAGCCCAAAGTGTGCACAAAATGATCGTAGAGCGACAAACCAAACCCCATCAAGTCCCGCCTCGCCACTCAACGGGTTGGTGTGAATGTGGCTTTAGTGTTTCAACTTAAGGTTGGCTAATGGCTCCACTTCTTTTTTTCATCTATGCAAATGACCTTTAAAAACAACCACACGAAGCTAACCATTTAAGCAGATGATTGTCATCTGCTTAAATGTAATGGTAATTATTAATGGTAATTAAATTAATGTAATGGTAATTAAATGGTTAGCTAATGTTAAATAAATAGTTAGCTTAATACTCAGGGTTACTCTTTGTTAAATACGAATTGAGCTATGTTCACTTACAGTTACAAGTATGTGTTTTCGTGTTTTAGCGAGTTATTAGTAAATTCATGGGTGTATCAACTTTTGAGTCACATTGTATTAGCACTGTTAAATATTTGCGAAATCGGTTTCTGAGATTAAAACTTTCAAATGAGATATTATGCTAGCAAAAAAAAAGTTTAAAAGAGATTTGCAAAATAATTATTTATTGAAATAAATTGAGCGCTAAAAGACTGCAAACGTTTCCTGGATTAGTTTCGAGAGTTTGATAATCAGGTTAACCATTTATTAGAAGATGTTACATTTGTTTTCTCTCTTCATATTTCATTTTGTCAGATGTTTTAGGTCAATTTTGCTCTTTTTGTTTAAAGTAAAGCATGCATCTGCTCTAATTATCAGTAACTTTAAAAACCATTTCATAATTTCTGGAGGCTTTAATGTTGTGGAAAAAGAAGAAAAAAACTCTTAAATATAATTTTTTTCTTTAAATAATTCCTCTAAATTAATTTAATTTGTTGATTTTCAGAAGGAAAATTGCAAATTGAAAACAAAAAATGCAATACAATGTTATAACAGTACAATGTTGCAACAGATTGTATACAAGCATTGAATCGATTGCTTTTCATTCAATCGGTACAATGCATTTGAACAGATTTCAATTCACATTAGCATCGAAAATTGGCTATAATAATGGCTCTCAACCGCATTTACTAATATGCCTCATTCACTCCAAAATGTTGCGTTAAAAGAAATTTCATCGTACAAGTAAACATCCATTTAAAGTAAAAAAAAATTTTAATTTTAAGTTAATTAATTAATTTGCTAAGCTAAAAAGTTTCTTTAATTCCTCCTTAAATGAGTATTGGGTGACTCAAACTTCCAGTTTCCAAAGAACAGTTTTCTTTTTTTAATGTCTTGCAGTTCTATAGCAGTGCACTTGTGTCAATCTCATTGATAAAATATTTTGTGGTCATCTACTTGGCAATTATTAAGCTTTCAATAAGAACGGAATGGAAAGAGGCACAAAGTTCTTTGAAGGTCAACGTCCAATTAAATAAACGTCCTGTGCGCGCGCGAACAAGCCTCAGTATGTATAGTATGTTCCATTTTCATGGACGCCACATTAAACAATTTCGTCCCCTTCGAAATAGAACAGATTGCATCCGTGTAGTTGACGCAACTAAACAATCCCAAATGTGGCGAGTATGCCTTGAAAACAATAGATTCCATTTTTGAAACTCAAAAGTTTTTGTTCTATTGCTGCTGGCAAACACTTAGCCAATTGTCTTTTCATATTCCTTAAGGCAAGCGCTGCACCGATGTTACTCACTTAGCACTACCCCAGAATGTGTGTGTAGCTTGAAGATAAGCTACGGACGCGAAGTAACAATACGCCCGTAAAGCTCTTCGATCACATTAGCCCCGGACCTACTGTTTAAAGTGGATTCCGAACGATTACAAACATCCATGGCGCCGCCGGGACTCGAACCCGAAACCTGTTGATACCGAGCGCCAGAGCTCTAGCCACTCGGCCATTCAGGCTCCTGAAACTCAAAAGTTTGTCTTCAAAAATCGCCTGTGCACTGGATGCGCATTCATGTTTCATGTTTCATTGCATGTATCTATTTTATACTGTATACATGCATTCTTCCAATAGCTGCTCTCAGTCTTTTTAGTCATTTCGCAAAAGAACCAGTTTCACTCACCTCTTTGCCCCCAAGGCACTGACACCTGACCTCTTTTTCTCTTTGTGCTTCTTTATTTCAACTAATCGCATTACGCAGAGGATTATTCTACTAATTTACAGGAATAATTTATTCGACATTTCATTTAATATTTAATCAATACTTTCTGTTAATTTTTGCTTACTTTAACTAAATTAATTAATTTTACTAAATTACTAGTTTCACTTAATTACTAATTTTATTTAAATAATTTACTAATTACTATTTTTTTTTTTTTAATTTCTAGGAGAACTATGATGGAGGAAGGGGCATATACTGCTGTGTCCAAAAAGTAAGACCTTTTTTTTTTATTTTTTTTTAGTTTTCAAATTAAATTTCCCGGGAATATGGTATTTCAATTTTTTTTTTTTTTTTTAGCTTGTTGGCACTGTGCTTGACATCTGTGTGAAATTTTAAGTCAAAATATTCATGAGTGTTTGAGTTGCGCTTGGCTTTGTGAGACGCTAAAACTGATTCCAGCAATTTTTGAAATGTCTTTTCAATCGACTCAAAACGGTGTCCCCACAGTGGTCTTTTGAGTTTAGAGAATATCCAGAAGTAGCAGGATGCTAAATCAGATGAATACGGTAATTGTATAGCGATATGGGTTTCATTTTTGGCGAAACTGTCACGCAGAATCATTGCAGCATGAGCTGGCGCATTCAGTGTTTTCAGTAACAATCGAGATTTGACGCGTTTAAAGCCCAATGGAATGGAAAAAATCTTTAAAATGGAATTTTGAAATTCCAACATCATCAGCAAGGTCTCTAATTGTAAATCGACGGTTTGCAAGCACCAAATCTTTACATTTTTGGACGTCAGCTTTCTTTCCGATATAGGAATGCTCACCGAATGCCTTCTGCCACATTCTATACGTTCCCGCAAACAAAATGGAATGCAAGTTCTTTGCTCAATTTCTTCAGACATTTCAAAAATCGCCCGAAACAGTTTTAGCATCTCACGAAGTCAAGCGTAACTCAAACACTAATGAATATTTTGACGTCAAATGTCACACAGATGTCAAGGACAGCGCCAGCAACCTAAAAAAGAAAAAAAATTGAAATTCCATAAGCCCCGGAAATTTTTAATTGAAAATTGGTCTTACTTTTCGGACACAGTCCACAGTCCTTACAGTCTTGACTACCCATCACATCTTGTGTGTGGAGCAAAAGCAGAAGCGGATGAATCCATTGCTTGTTAAAGTTAAAAGCGGGCAAAGCAATTTAAAAATAATAACAATATTATTGTGGAATTCTATTCCATCTAAATTTCTTTTTTCATATTATTTAGCTTAAAATTTTAATGACTAAAAATTAAATTTATTTCTTAATGTAATTAAGCTTCCTCCGAAATTACCTTTCTTCCCCTATTACGTCGCTCTATTTGAATCTGTCCGACTTCCAACGTTGCTTCCCAATTTTCCGCTCAATCGATGGTCGAACTATATTTACCTTTTAATAATATCTTAGCCCTTCATAAATGCACTTACTGTTTGGTAAACTTTCATCATATTTTGTTCAATAATTTTTTTAATTCTTTTAAAATTACTTTAAAAACTGTATCCTGCACAGAGTTATGTTAAATTAATTTAGAAACTGTTCTTATCTTATTTTACCTCAATCAAATTGATATTCTGAGGAAGACAACGTGTTTAAATGTGTAGTGGAGTATTCATTTAAGATTTATTTCTATTTCTAATTATAAAAAATATACATACGTTTTACCTGCATGTCTTTTGTACTAAATTTTCTTACCTTTTTTAACTGGCAATTCCTATTTCTAAAGAAATTCTACTTTTGAAGGTGTGCAAAAAGCCTGCCTTCATTTCAGGGCAAAAAGACTTGAACCACTCTCTCGAACGAACTGACTCAATCGCATTTGCCACATTCAATTTTAACATGAATCCTTAGAACTTTGGAAAAATAAAAAATATCTTTATAAAATAATTAGTAGTCGGAATTTTAAGTCGACTCCCGCTTGAATGTTCAGAGGGAAGGATTGACTTTTATTAACAAAATATCAAATCGCGAAATTAAATAACAGTGTCAAATTCGTCTACTAAGAACAGCTACTAAACGCACACTTTATTATTAAACTCCATTAAAACAACGTTTTGACTGAATTAAAAATTTGAAAGTGTAGAAATCATTAGCATTTTGGCAGCGCATTTTCCTGATTTTAGAATTAAACATCTTCCAATTTCCTTCAATCAAATGAATTCCTATGTGTAAGTACCAATTACAGGAAAAGCTGATAAATTGCTAAATAAATTTTCAACAGGCAGAAAATAGATTTGTAGGAAGAAGTTGATTAACATTTTTCTGGACGAGGGGGTGGACAAATAAGTCAATCAGTCACTGGTTTTCACAAACGTCTGCAATTACAAGCGTACGTAGAATGCAGCGCAAGGACAGGTTTATGGCTGATATCTTCTTTTCAGATGAATTTCGATTCTGCAACTAAAGAAATGCCAACGGCCGTACCATGCTGAATATACCGGTTCTCGTTAGATCACCGAAGTCAAGTCATTCGAGGGTATCCAAAAAAAGGTTTTAGCCCCAATTACTAATAAATAAGGAGAATTAGCGGGGATGCAAATTAATAAGAAAATGGTATAGCAATAAGAGAAATAGTGTAGTATATAGTGCACAGTGGGGGGGGTCGGGGGGTCACCGAAGTCAAGCATCATTGAGCGCGGTCAATAGCTGGGTGGGTGACCACCTGGGAACACCGCGTGCCGTTGGCATTCACAAATTTGGGACCTTAATGGCCGAGTGTCTAGCGCTCGGTGCCACAGGTTTCGGGTTCGATTCCCGGCGGTGCCATGGATGTTTGTAGTTTTTCGGAATCCACTTTAAGCAGTAGGTCCCGGTCTCCTATGACTGTAAGAGCGTCACGGAGCCAAAGTCAGACTTCTACCTATGGGTGCTCCATCACAACAGAAGCTGCTTCCTTCCCCTTCAATCATGAGTACGTATGGGCTCGTGGGCTTGGCCAGCCAAGTGGGATAAGAAGCAACAACAAAGAATCTGGCACCAAAGTGCAGGCAGCTCTGACTATATATTATCTCTAAAACAGCAATCCAAAGAGAGTGCATAAGGGTTGCTAGTTTGATGTCCACATGCCTGTCGCGTGATAGTACACTTAAAAATGCCACTTGATTATTCTTCCATTGTTGTTTATTTGTGTTCTGTGAAAAAAAAATCGTTAAATTAGGATCTGTCTCTGCTTGCGCTGAAAAATTTGTAAAAGAAGAACTTATTCTTATCACGTATACGTAGGAATTTTATTAGTTTGTTATACTAAATGAACACACAATGTTTTAAAAGTTTGAATGTAGAATTATTTTTTATAAGTATTCTTATCAGATGTTGAATCTTGAACTTTCGTCAAATCGTGTACCTTCATAAGGTCTCAAATTTCTACAATAATAACAATTTTATTAAAATAACCTAATAAAAATGACACGACAAAGAACTTAACAAGATGACATATTATCAGTAAATAATAAAGAAAAATAAGGCCTTGAGCACTTAAAAAACATACACTCAGCAAGCTTTAAAGCATATTCTTACATACCAGTCTGCTGCATTTGAATATCTTTGCATACAACTCAAAGGTTGAGTTGTCACATGTATCAAAAGCCACAGTGAGTCAGTTTTTTGCAACAGCATAAATCTTGCATGCCAACTTACCACCTTATATGAAGTACACTGTCAAACCTTCCAAGTACCCCACGAATTTATATCGAAGCCTGTATCATAATACAGGGTAGACCTATGCAGTGTTTGGCCAATACAATTTAAATTGTGTAGAATCCCTGTTCAGAGAACACAGAAGTTGCCTAAAAAATCCACTTCTACCATATGAGAAAAGAGCTGAAAAAGTATGATATTAGAAATTAAACGGAAAATTGCAGAAACAGTGGTATTTGCATACTACATGGTATTTATATAAAATTATGCTTGAACTGGCCATCGTCTACATCGAAGTATGCACTAGCATGATGTAAAGTGACTAACTGTACAAGATCAATATACCAAATCAACCAGATGCTTCCATAGGAAAAACCCAGACATCGACCTGAGTATCCCATACTCAGGAACAATGTTGATTTGGGAACATGAATGGCATGAGCTTTTGATCTTATGGTGCCACTTTCGATAAGAGGAATATGTCGAAGTTTTTCTCCATAAGATTTGCATTTATATCCATAATTTTATTTTTTCAAACACACATCAGCATAAGATTCACCTTGTCAATAATTTCCGTATCCTTGATAAATTTATTCTGTTGCACTAAAATATTTTGCAGATAACGTAATTGCACCTTTCTGAAATATTTTCGTTTTTCTTTGGATGCATTAATAACTGGATAATCGCTACTCGATTTTTGCTTGATTTTTTGTTCTTTTAATTTTTACATTGGGTAGATATTCAACTGAAATGTAACAATCGATTTCGGACATCGGAAGAAATTAGAAAAATAATTATAATTCGTAATAATTAGGTTTACCTAAAATATGAAAGATATGTCAAAATAAATGACAGATGTTATGAAACATTGATTTTGATGGTAGGCTTAGCAATTAAAACTTACTTCTGCATTGCCCAATAATTCTCGTTCAATTATTCGCTTGATACTATTCTTATGGAGCAAAGGAAATAATTCTTTATGGAAGGAACTGACACTCCAAAATGTCATATGATCGCTAATGAGGAGCCTACTTTTACATTCTCTTACAAACTTATAAATTCTTACTTTTTTTTCTCCTTAATTCTTTCTTTTTTTTCTTATTTTGTTTTCCTTTTGTAATGTGTTCTTTTAAATGTACTGTTTATCTGTTTTAATTAATTTGTCATTGACCTACTAGTTACTTACACATGTTAGCCTTGTGTGATACTTTGTGCCGCACGCGGATTTCCCGTAAACTTCAATTAAAAAAAAAATCAGAATCGTAATAATAAGTACTCTCAAAACTTTAAAATATCCAAGCGAGATTTTAGATACTTTAATTAAGTTCTTGTAACAATTTCTTGTATTTTTTTACTTTGTTTGTTGATTCTTAAAATAATTACAACGCTTCAATTATCGTAGCATTATAGAAATGCAGGAACGCAAATTCAGCTATAATTGCTAGTTATCTTGCGAAAGAACAACAGCCATTCTTTAGAAAGGAAGGGACTTTTTACTAAATGCATTTGCACAAGAAACACGCATTATTGAAGAAATCATATAAAACTGGGGATTTTCCCATTATATCAGCAATTTTTTAAGTTTAGGGCAGTCTGAGTTACAATTAAGTAGTTTTCAATTTAGTAGTTTATCAACAATTTTACAAGATGTCGGCTTGGTGTGATATATAAAAATTTAAATACAGTAAAACCACTCCTAACCTGCACTAAATATTTTGAGCTAAATTTAATCAATTTCATAAAACAAACATCATCATCATCATCGTCAGTGACACAACAGCCCCATGGTGGGCCAAGGCCGATTCTGCTGACAGATTTCTTGACAAGAGATGTTTTCTTTTTACGAGGTAGGGTTGTCAGCACTACGCCCAATGCTCTACAGCCATAGTAGACGGTGACATGGATGTTTGTGAGTGGTTCGGAATCCACGTTAAGCAGTAAGTCCCGGTCTAATATGGCTGTAGAGCATTGGTCGTAGTGCTGACAACCCTACCTCGTAAAAAAAACATAATTAGCCTAAATGTGCATAAGATGACCGTAGTGAGACAAACCAAACCTCATAAAACAAAGGATGATTGTTTAAGCTAAATGGGTCACGTATTTTAGCGAATACCCGAGGAAGGGAGAACATTGTATTCCAAAAGGACATTTAGGGATAACTAGCCTGCATTTGCTTGTCTTGGCTATGAAAATATGGAAAATTGACACCAAGCAATCTGACTATCAATGTGGGAGACTTTCTCACGTCTCATTTCGTGTTAATCGTGTCGCCTTGATGTGATATATAAAATTTTAAATACAGTAAAACATTCCTAACTTGCACTGAATATTTTGAGCCAAATTTAATCCGTTTCATAAAAACAATAAAGACCATTAATTCTTTTTTTAACATTGTATATTAAAAAAAGAAATGGCAGAGTATGGGCCTTTTATTTTTCCGAATACCGAGGAAAGGAGAATATTGCATTCCACAAGGACTTTTGGAGATAACTGGCCTGCATTTGCATGTCTTTAGCTAAACAAACATGGAAAATTGACACCAAGCAGTCTGACTATCACCAAGCAGTCTGACTATCAATGTGATAGGCTTTCTCCCATCTCATTTCGAACATCTTACCACAAATACATCCAATCTGCTCTTTTCTGATTGCAATGGATGCCACCAGCAGATTCGAATCTGAGCCCTCCTACACCTTTGCCTCCTACAGGTCACTGCTGGTCCACGAATCGGGCCTGTTTTGAATTTCGATCCAAATTTTAGTCAATCCAATTTAGAGCAAAAATAAGATATCGTTCCCTTACATCAGTAATTAATACTCGAAGGTTGCTAAATTGAATCAGTTGAGCTCCAATTAACTCTAATCACCTTTCCGTGTCAACCGTCCTAATTACACAATATCACCCTTTAGGCATTTCAAAACATTTCATTACGATACCAGTCAACACATTTCGTTACATGATACGCATTCGTTCGTATTCGTTCAGGTTTGAACGAATTATACAGCGACCACAGTTGGATAATCCATTCTATACCCCAATTTGATACATTTCCTTCCACAAAGGGTTGAATTTCAATATGCATCACACGAAACGGACAAGAAGTGGAAGATTTGAGACAAGAAGAGGAAGATTTGAAATATTCATAAATGATGTCTATATCTTATTTAAAAGAAAATATACATTCAAAAGCTATTTTTTTTTTTTAAAGGAAAATTTAAGAGAAGATTAGTCAAGAATATTTGGAATTTTTTTCTAACGGAGATTGGTTTATATACGGCGTAATTTATCTCACTAGAAACGTAGATGCTTTTCTGTCAACAAGACGCAAGAGATCGATCGCCAAATATTGCTAAATAAAGCACGTTTTTATTTGCATAGTTTTTATAAGTTTATGAAAGAAGTAGAAGTTTAGTGGAATTTTTTCGCTTTATTGCAGAAAGTCCTTTATAAATAATTTTCATTCATTTTTTATCAGTAATTAGGAAATTCTCTCTCTCTCTCTCTCTCTCTCTCTCTCTCTCTCTCTCTCTCTCTCTCTCTCTCTCTCTCTCTCCCATACACACTTTCCATCCCTCTCTCTCATTTATTCACATGTTTTAATTTCCATTTTGTTCCCTCCTTACTCAGACTGGAACCCACAATGAAAAAAGAATCTGAAAAAGACATTTTTTTCCAGCGACCTACGAGCTTCGCCACTGACGGTATTGATTCCTAAATTTATATCCTGCTAAATATCTTATAGAAGAGAAAAAAAATTTCTCCCTTATAAAACTAAAATTAATTAATTAAATTTAATGAATGAATTAATATTTGAAGAAACTGTATTCACATCCAGTGTCATCCACTGCAAGTTCAAAAAGATGTACTTGAACTCGAGTGGATGAATAAAAAGTATTCTATTAAAGATTGAAAATGTGAACAAGATATATATAGGAAGAGTGTGAACTAATAGTAGGAATTGAAAAAAAAAAACTTAATGAGTTATTTGTTTTATGAAAATGAGTTTTTAATTTTCTAAATTGTTTAAATGACTGTCTGTTGGAAAACAAAAAATCTAGTGTTGGCGAAACGTGCATATGGTTAACGGAAACATACCAAAATGTATACCAGAAATAATTAATAAAATGCTGAAAATAAGTGTCACATAAAAATAACTATGGAAAAGAAAAATTACTTTAATCTTTTAACTTATTTTTGGGGTGCTATGATTAACACAGATCTACGGGTCGCATAAAAGATAAACACTGAACGGAAACAATTTGCTTTCTTCAGATAGCTTGCATGCAGCCAGAATTATAATTAACGTTATTGGCGTTTTGCTTTACAGATAATCAATAGGAAAATATTACGACAGTATTACTAGCGTGGCATTATGTTCACTCTCATGACGATATGTTTGAACGTTACATATATATATATAATATATATATATTCATTTCGGCTTCTATATGGGTTTTAAACTTTGAGTAAATTTTTTGAAGAAAAAACGCACTCTCGACTTATATTCGGAAAAATACGGTAAACAAAACCTTGGTTTAATGTAAATGTAAATTAGTTGCAATTTGATTTATTCAATTCCTTCTATTAGTTCACACTCTCCCTATATAAATATATCTTGTTCAAATTTTCTATCGTTAATAAAATACTTTTTATTCATCCACTCAAGTTCAACATACATTTTTTTGAACTTGTAGAGGAGGACACTGGATGTTAATACGGTTTTTTTTCAAATATTAATTCATTCATTAAATTTAATTCATTCATTTTAGTTTTAAATTGCTTGTATCTACCCATAGATGGCGCCAGATAAACTTTAAAAAATGAATGTAAATTATTTATAAAGGACTTTCTGCAATAGAGTGAAAAAAAAACTAGGAATTGACTTTAAAAAAAAAAAACATTTATATTACTTGTTTTTTAAATTGTTTACATGGCTGACTATTGTGTCGTCGCAGAAACGAAAAATCTAGTGTTGGTGAAATTTGTACCCAGCTAACGAAAAAATACCAAAATGTACACCGGAAATTATTATAGAATGCCGTAAATAATTAGCACATAAAAATAGCAAGGAAAAAGAAAAATTAATTTAATCTTTTAACTTACTTTTGGGATGGTTTTATTAACATGGATACCACAGGTCACATCAAAGGCAAACACTGAATGGAAACAATTTGCTTTCTTCAGATAGTATTACATATAACTAGAGTTATAATTATCGTCGTTGGCGTTTTACTTTACAGAGATTTAACATGGATAGTATTACAACAGTATTACTAGCTTGGCATTATATTCACTCTCATGTGATATATTTGAACATTACATAAATTTTTTTTTTCATTTTGGTTTCTATACGGGTTTTAAACTTTGAGTAAATTTTATGAAGAAAAAAACTCACTTCCGGCTTATATTCGGAAAACTTCGGTAAAAAAAAAAATTTTTTAAAAAACTTGTTTCAATGTAAATGTAATATTAGTTACAATTTGAATTATTTTTAATCTTAATTAATGTAAAAATAATCAAGAAACTACAGGATTTGTTATTCTAAATTTGATAAATTTAAATAAAAAGTAATATGACCTCGATCACTTTTTACATAATATTCAGCTGGACCTCAGCAGTACTGCTTTTCATAAAAACAATTTCACTTGAATAATATTTACGTTACAGATTGTTTCAATGTTTTCATGCGTGTATTGTTTTTTCCTGCAATTAATCTAAAGCAAGGATCTCCAAACTACTGCCCGCGGACCAAAACTGGCTCGTGAGCACCATTATGGCACGCCACAGCTTATTTTGACTACATGTTATAATTTGCAATGTAAGTAAATCATACCAAATGATAATCAGATAATTTTTATTTATCAACCTATTAAAAAACAATAACTGACATGCATAATGAAATTAAACATTTCAACTGTAATTAAGGATAAGGATAAGGATAAGATAAGGATTTTCTGTTAAAAGCTTACAATAAATGACGTACATAGGTAATTCGCATAATGAAATTTAAATAATCTAATTATAATTAATTAAATCTAAGTAGCTGAAACTTTCCCATGACAGTTGTTTATAGTTTTCGATCAACTTTACTAATGGAAATTACCAGCAGCGACTTCAAATGCTCGTCATTTAATTTAAATCTGTAAATATTTTTTTGTATATTTCATTTTGGAGAAGGTTTTTTTAAAACTAAATTAGATCATAATTCATACTGAAAAATAATTGATTAATAAGTAGTAAAAAAGTCATAAAAAGTCAGTCAGTCATTTCTCGTAAAAAAAAAAAATTACGAGAAAATTTATGCAACCTATCAAACTGTGGAAGGGGTAGACTTAAAAATTCCAGCAATGATGATTTAAAACATTTTTCTTTAAAAATATCACTACATTGCGAATCAATAATTTCCATTTGAAGTACTGGGGTAAGGGTTTCTATGTCTGCATTAAAAGGACTTGTAAAATACTACTTCAAAATCTGAGAAACGAGACTTAAACGCTTACCAAAGATTCAGTTGCAAACACTACTGGAAATAAGATCTCAGTTTGCTGACTGAATGTTTGGCATGTATTAAAATGCATGGAACACTTTTTGTTTAATTGGATTAAAACAAAACATTTTTTTTTCGAAAGACTTAATATGAGTTTATACATCAGGCAAAAGCTGGTTTTCTCCTTATAATTTTAAATCATAATATATGTTTAATTAATTATGTATAAGATGATAACTTCCATAACCATTCATTGATTTGTAACTCAGCCAGAGGAAAATTACTTTCATTTAAAAACATTTCTATTATTGTTCAGAGTTCAAAAATCGCTTTAGAACTTTTCTGTAGGTAAGCCAACGCACTGTGGTATATGCTAAGTCATTTCTCCAATCTCTTCTATAAACGCGTGGAATACATGATAAGTGATAGCATGGGATCTAATGTAATTAATAGCTGGCATACCTGACTTGAAAACTTCTGACATATCCAAGCATTGCATCTTTCATCAACATTTCAAGAATTATTGATGAACGATGCAATGTACGATTAATGGTTTTGAACCACGGTCACCTTCTACGGCCTTTGATACTCGATCAACGACACTTTTATCTTTTGCATACGTGTTTTTATTACCATCAGTAGTGATACATTGTAATTTTTCCATTGCAGATTGTTTTTCTGAAGAGCATTTTCAATTCTTTCAAAATATAGCTTCTGTGTCATGAATCTCTACTTACTGCTGTGCCCTCTTTGAACTGTTTATACCAGTTATAAACATTTCTTTCCGTTATAGGAATGCTCACCGAATGTTTTCTGCAACATTCTATACGTTTCCGCAAACAAAACTGAATGCAAGTTCTTTGCTCAATTCATTCGGACATTTCAAAAATCGGCGGAATCTGTTTGGGCGTCTCACAAATTTAAGCGTAACTCAAACATTAATGAATATTTTGATGTGAAATTTCACACAGATGTTAAGGACAGTGCCAGCAACCTAAAAAAGAAAAACAAAATTGAAAAAAAAATTCCATATGTCCCGGCAATTTTAAATTGGATATTGGTCTTACTTTTCGGACACAGTAGTACACTTCATAGTTTCTATTTATCCCCCGAATAAAAAGCCAAAGAGAGCCATTCTAAGTGTCAATTTTTGTCAGACGAGTGAGTATCTTATCTTCGAGCCACAGTATTTGTTGACAAATTGATGTTTTGAAATAAATTAGCTTCTTCTGAACACATTTCTTCTGCTGCTGCAATCATGCAATCCTTGATTAATTCTTCGTCAATAAATGATTCCTCTTTATTAAAAAAACAGTTCAACCCGCTTCTCCAAGATTCATATCACTAATTTTGGGATAGTTACGTAACGAAATTCTGTGCATAATTCGAAATTACTGTATGCTGGTATGATTAGCTAGCCCTAAGAACCAATCCTTGGGGCCCTTGGCCCTTAGTGGAGGAGTCAGCTTGGATATCAGGCTAAAAAGTTTGGAGACACCTGATCTAAAGAATATAAAAAGAAGCTGTAACACCCGACTGCACTCTTTCCAGTATTTTTATGTACTACGATTTTACTAATGGACCTAGAAGAACTTATGAAATAAACTCAATGACTTTAATTGAAATAATATATGTATAAAAACAGTTTTTGCTTAACAAATTATTTTTTACAACTTTAAAGACTTTTTTGCACTCACTTAAAAATATCCCTGTACTCTAAATTTGGTAACAGAAAAATGTCTGTTCAAGAAAAATAACAGTACAAAATGAACAGATATAATCCAACATCCAATCGCGTGGCAAACTGGCAGTTGGCCAAGTCGGACGCATCCGAAAAGAATGGAGTCATAGGGAAGGAAATGCCATATAAGAGGAACTTGAATTGCAAAAAAAAAGAAAGAAAAGGAATTTTAAACCTTAGTATTTAAAACTTTAGATGACACGATATTAAAAAAAAAATTAGGGGAAAGAAATTCCACATTAACTGCCATACTTTTTTTCTGTCAAAGCAGCTTTGTGCGGTTTACATCTGACTACCTTCCCTAACAAGTAATCGATTCATCCATTTCCGTTGTTAAACCGGATGTATTACAGAATAGCAAAAGAAAGCTGTACATTTTAATCACAAAGATGCTAGATTTGTAATCTATTAACTCGGGCCTGAAAGGCCGAGTGGCTAGCGCTCTGGCCCTCTATACCACAGGTTTCGGGTTCGAGTCCCGGAGGTGCCGTGGATGTTTGTAGTGGTTCGGAATCCACTTTAAACCGTAGGTCCCGGTGCTAATAGGATCGTAGAGCGTTGTGGGGGCATTGTTACTCCGCGTCCGTGGCTTACCATCAAGTTACACGCGCCACCTGAATAATGCAAAGTGAGTAACGTCTGTGCAGCGCTTGCCTTAAGGCATCCAAGACCAAGCTGTCTTAGGGCCTGCCAGCTGCATTAGAACAAAAAAAGACACTGACTTGCTAAAGCAATCACTATCTTGGCTAGCAGTTGTATTATAGAAGAATACAATTGAATAGCCTCCTTGACATTTCATTTTAACATGAATTCCTAAAATATTGGAAAAATTAAAATTATTTTTAAAAAGAGTCAGTAGTCGGATTTTTAAATCGAGTACTTCAAAAATACTGGACTGCCCAGAATGTTTTTTTCTACCTTGACCTAAACTTCTGATTCTGTGCCGGCAGAAAAAATCAATCACAATTTTATATTTGGTTATTTAAAAAGTTGAATTCGCTTCATTGTCAACAATTCATGCAGTCGCGGAAAGTTAATGTGTGACTTTCGAAAAGAATTTTGGGGTCGCGAAAAAAATTTCAAAATTGACCTCACCTCACTTTTTTTTTTCATGATAATAGAAGTTAACTCTTTAAACTTTTGTTTTTTAATATTATTTACTTATTTCCTTTGAAAACAATTTTTTACTATGTTTTAAATAGTGCGGTCCCTTTTACACAATTTTTATTTTCCTTGATTATTTACACGCTTATTTTCAAAGAGGTTTTAATACATTTGTATTTTATAAAATGTATAAGACCATCTTTGATACAACATCTCATATAATGTTGTTTTCATATTTTCCCCTCACATAGATGGCCGGGTGATGATCGTTGAACATTTTTTAAATTTTAAAAAAGGTTGCTGTCAAATTTATAAATTTGATAGAGATAAAAGATAAATTTATTTATTTTTAAAAAAAGTTTAGATAAATCCATTCATCTAGACATTGCAACAAACGTTCAGGTTTTTCTCAACAGTGCACAAAGAAATGATAAGTGATTGAATTTGTTCTATACTTTTAAATTTATTCTTGTTACCGCTTAATTTTAAAATTTGCCGCTACAGAAATTTCATGAAAATTCCTATTTATTCTACGTGTTTATTCTGGTTGTTTGTTCTGTTTGCTATGTGCTGCCACTTATTTTAAGATTTTGCCACTTATTTAGATTGTTGGTAGACTTCCGTAGGAACTCCCATTCATTCTAAGCATTTAAATTTATTCTTGTTGCTGCTTATTTTAAAATTAGAATGTCATAAATTTCCATACAAATTCCTGTCGATTATTTCTTATAAAATGCACATTTACCGACTTTTATTAAACCACCTTTTATCAAAGATCACCTTAAATCACCTTTTTTCAATTCCTACTATTAGTTCACTCCCTATATATCTTTATATATCTTGTTCAAATTTTCAAACGTTCATAAAATACTTTTTATTCATCCACTCAAGTTCAAATACATTTTTTTTTTAACTTGTAGTGGAGGACACTCGATGTTAATACAGTTTTTTCAAATATCAATTTATTCATTAAATTTAATTCATTCATTTTAGTTTTATATGGGATAAAAAAATTTCCCTTCTATAAGAAATTCAGCAGGATATAAATTTAGGAATCAATACCGTCAGTGGCGAAGCGTGTAGATCGCTGGAAAAAAATTTCTTTTTTCATTGTGGGTTCTAGTCTGAGTCGAGGTGGGAACAAAATGGAAAATGAAACGTGTGAATAAATGAGTGAGAGAGATGGGAAGTGTGTATGTGAGAGAGAGAGAATTTTTTTCTAACTTAAAAAAATGAATGAAAATTATTTATAAAAGGCTTTCTGCAATGGAGTAAAAAAAAAGCAGGAATTGACTTTAAAAATATTTTTTTATATTATTTATTTTAAAATTCAATTGTTGTTAAACTTCCATAAAAGCTCTCATTCATTTTATGCATTTAAATTTATTCTTATTACTGCTTATTTTAAAATTAGAATGCCATAAATTTCAATAAAAATTCCCATCGATTATTTTTCATAAAATGCACATTTACCGACTTATATTAAATCACCTTCTTTCAATGATTAAGAAGGTGCATATTCTAACGAACGACGAAAATAACTATCAATAAAATTTAACTATTGGGCATCATTTTCATTTTAACTATTTCATTTTCATGTATTGAATGAAGCACAATTCCACAAATCTTTTAGTTACTTTTTCCAAATTTTTGTTGCATTTCTGCAAGTAGATCGTATCTCTTGTTAGCATGCCCGTCATTCATTAAACCGCATCGTATGATTAATATGCGCGGTGCTCTAATATAATAGCCGAGCAATCGAATCGTTGGGGAAGTGAACTCTGCTCATTAATAATCGAACGAAAAAACAGCACAGTTCGGAACCGGTTCTCTCCGCAAAGAATCGCGTGCCATGCACTGGAAAAATGTGTTTTTTTTTTTTTTTTTTTAACTGTCGATTCCATTTTACTCAATAACAGCCTCTGTCATTACGCGAAAAATGGAATGCTTTTATCGAAGCCATCACTTAGAGCAAACTTGTGTGCACCACCACTCCCTTTTCGGAATAAAAATAACGAAATTATTCTACACCATCCTCAAAATTTACCATTTTCAAGCAAAAAAATAGGAACATATAGTAAAAAAATGTATTCTTTTATGTACCTGTATATAAACCTACGTCTTAAAAACATAATAAATAAAGATGTTGGCAATAAGACATTTCTGGTAAATTTCCATAAAAAATCCTATGCAATTAAATTTATTCTGGTTATCACTTATTTTAAAATTAGAACATTGTAAGAATTTCATGAAAATTCTTATTCATTCTATATGTTTGTTCTAGTAGTTATGTGTCGCCTCTTATTTTAAACTTAGATTGTTAGTTTATATTACTCATTTTCGCATAGTACGAAATTCTGCGCATAATTCAAAAATTGCTGTATGCTGGTATATTTACTAGTAGCTAGGACCCTTGGCAATTAGTGGAGGAGTTAATTTGGGCCTCAGGCTAAAATGTTTGGAGACACCTGATCTAAAGAATAAACAAGTAATATAAAAAAAAAATTAAAGTCAATTCCTACTTTTGTTTTCACTATACTATTGCAGAAAGTCCTTTATAAATAATTTTCATTCATTTTTTTAAGTTAGAAAGAATTATCTCTCTCACACACACACATTTTCCATCTCTCTCACTAATTTCATTTTCGCTCTCTGTAAAGAATCGTGTGCCCTGCACTAAAAGAATTTGTTTTTACTAACTGTTGATTCCATTTTGCTCAATAACAACCTCTGCTATTACACAAACAGTGGAATGCTTTTATCAGTCATTCCTTAGAGCAGTGGTTACCAAACTTATTTGCACTACCACTCCCTTTTTCAGAACAAAAATAACGAAATTATTCTACACCATCCTCAAAATTTACCACTTTTAAACAAACAAATAGAAATTCTACTGCGTCCAAAAAGTAAAACCCATTTTCAATTTAAAATTCCCGGGGCTTATGAAATTTGAATTTTTTTTTTTTTTTTTTTTTTCCCCTTCTTTTTTTAGGTTGCACTGTCCTTGACATCTGTGTGAAATTGTCAAAATATTCTTTAGTGTTTGTGTTACCATTTAGATTTGGTGTTTGCAAACCCTCGATTTACAATTAGAGACCTTGCTGCTGATGTTGGAATTTCAAAAGGATCTGTCCATTCCATTTTGGGCCCCAAACACGTCAAATCTCGACGGGTACCGGATGCGACAGCTCACACTGCATTGATTCTTGGTGACGTTTTCGCCTAAAATGAAACCCATATAGTTCCACAACCATCATATTCACACCGTGCGACTTCTGGCTATTCCCTAAACTCAAAAGACCATTCCGGGGACACCATTTTGAGTCGATTGAAGAGATTCATCGTGAATCGGCGCGCTCTTTGAAGGCCATCCCTGCCGATGACTTTTTAGCATGCAGGAAGGATTGGGGAAAAAATCTGGCAAAAGTGCACTGTGTCCGGAGGCGATTACTTTGAAAGCGATGAAATAAATTTGGAAGAATAAATAAAGAGTTTTTGAAAAAAATGTAATTGGTCTTGCTTTTTGGGTACAGTAGCATGTAGCAAAAGAAAATGTACTCTATTATGGACCTATATATAAACCAACGTCTTAAAACATAATAGATAAAGATGTTGCCAATAAGATATTTTTGGTAAATTTTCATTTTGATAAATTAAACTGCTATTCATTCTTTGCATTTAAATTTATTCTGGTTGCCCCTTATTCTAAAATTAACATTGTAAGAATTTCATAAAAATTATTATTCCTTCAATAAGTATGTTCTGGGGGTTTTTTTCTGCTCTGTTTGTTATGTATTGGCACTTATTTTAAACTTAGATTGTTAGTAAGTTTCCATAAAAGTATCCAATAATATTCTTTATTAGAATCAAACCTAGTAACAGTTAAAGTATGAAGAATAAGTGACGTATAGCATTAAAAATTATCGTAATGAGTAAAATTAGCCGGATGAGCTGCTGTCAATGAATATTCGCCAGTATTATTTCACGGCAATTCTCTATTTGCAATTGCTTTCAATTGCTACCATTACCTCACACTCTCCCTATATATATCTTGTTCAAATTTTTAATCGTTCATAAAGTACTTTTTATTCATCCACTCAAGTTCAAATACATTTTTTTTATCTTGTAGGGGATGACACTGGATGTTAATACAGTTTTTTCAAATATTAATTCAATAATTAAATTTAATATTATTCTAACATGCTACAATATTTATTTTCAAATTATTTCATTATTTTAAAAATACTGAATTTTTTACGAGTTCCTACTGGATCTTCCGACAGAGTCTTTTTGAGTCTTAAGGCGGACTTCTACCGGATACTAAAATTACCTGTCATAAATTCCCAACCAATAGGAAATCTGAATGGGTAATCAATCAAGCTTTCAATTTGCTTGCAGTCTATGCCGTGAGAGTTTAGAATACGGTGGCAACCCACCTTAAAAAAAGGCAATTGACAGATTATAAAACGTGTGAATCTCGATTCGATGGATTAACGGGATTATCCATTCTTTAAAATATTCATGTGACATGAATACTTGGTCATCACACGAAGAATTGTAAGTTTTGCTACGAAAAAAATTATTTAATGGAAAAATATATGTTCCGGTTAAAATTTTAATCAATTAATTTATAATGAGTTGACTAATTTACAAGAATTTACATTTTAAATATTTTTTTTACATGCAATACCGCTTCTATTTCAGTAACAATATAATTTCTGGATTTCAATCAATTCTACTTTCGATTCAATCGATTCAATTTTTCAATTTGGGTTTCCATTTTTTCTCTGAACTTCCCTGCATTTAATGTCCAATCAAAAGTGATAATTAGATTTTGATTAAATAATTAGTTACAATCGATTAAAAAAATTAGAAAAATGAAGTGGATTGAAATTTCTGAAATTATTCATTAAAGAATTAATTATCTTTATTTATAATTAATTCAATAATCTTTACAGATAGCACACATGACTTTGATTCTAATTATCGGTTAATTAGTTTTTTAGTGACTACATGTTTTTAAAAAAAGTTACACACAATAACTTCTGATTTTGGGTTATCAAAATATTCAGTGGATTGTTTATTTTGGTTCAATTACAATGACACTTAATAAATTTTTTTCATTTATATAATGTGTGTTAAGGATAAAAAAAAATCAACTCTGGTAGGATTTCATTAGAACGCTTAAAATTGCGTATTTTTTTACGCAATTTTATTTATACATAGATACTATAAACTAATTACTTGTTTAATTTATTATCGATGTTTACAAAAATAATTTATATTACTCTCAATTTAGCAAACATGTTCTCGAGGTTAAAATAGAATTTGCTTTCAAAATATTTACTTTTTTATATTTTAAATACTCTTTAAGTTTATTTAAATTCAAATTTATTTATTTTAGAAATCAATTATGTAATTACTGTAATTTTAAAACTTTTTCAGGAAAAAGTAAAACATTAATCATTAATGTAATTAATCATTAGTTAATGATTAATTACACTACTGATTAATGTTTTAGAAATAAAATATTGCAATTACACTAGTTAATAATTACTATTAATTAGTGTAATAATTAGTAGTAATCATTAAATCATTAGTGTAATTGCAATATTTTATTTTTAAAACACAGTCAACCAAAAAAAAAAAAAAAAAAAAAACGATTATAAATAAAATTGTAATGATTTATAGGAAACGAATTTTTTAATATTAATAATAAACAAAAAGATTGACATGTGTTTTGAAGCAGATGCTTTTCTCTCCTTGAGGCTTGATTGATAAAAACAATGCATTGTTAGAAGAACTATTTTTATCATTATCATTGGCGCAACAGCCCCATGGTGGGCCAAGGCCGTCTGCCTTGGCAGATTTCGAAGCATGAGATGTTTTCTTTTTACGGGGTAGGATTGTCAGCCGTACTCCCAACCATGTTAGACCGGGACCTACGGTTTAAAGTGTATTCCGAATAACTACAAACAGCTATGGTACCGCCGTGACTCAAACCCGAAGCCTGCGACACCCAGCTCCAGAGCGATAGTTACTCGGCCATTAGGCTCCTTATTTTTATCATACCTTGTCAAAAATAGAATTCACGGGAAGATAAATATAATTTTCAAATACCCTTATAATAAGCTTTGTTAAATAATCAATCCTTGATCAAAGTAGAATTCAGTAGATAATAGAAAGTTGAAAAATGGTGAAATCAAGGGATGGTAAAAAATTTAAATAACTTTTCTTCGAATTAGCAAAAATTAAGATTATGTAAAAGTATTTCATCACGCTGTCTGCATACAAAGACATAATGCTAATAAATATGTAAAAAACATTAGTAGAATAAATTATTTATTTTATTCCAAAAATATTGTCAACAAGTTTTTCTTTTCTTTATTTCTGTAATAATGTAAATAAAAAATCTCGATTTTTTTTAAGATGATTTAAATTGAAATACACAAATGTGTCAAATTCCTAATTTATATTAATATACGCATTTATTAATTTTTTTTTTTTTCATTTCAGCCTTGTTTTCTAGCGGCGAAATAATTCGCTTCCTGTTATACGAGTAGATTCGGTAATAATTAGAACCTAGCATTGGGCTGCTGGCATCATGTTCTTCTCATAGTCTATACAAATTTAGGGTAAATTCCAACGAAAGGCAGATCATATCATTCCTAGCAGTAGATATTCTTGTGGCAATTCTTAAAACACATCTGGAATAGAAAAACAGTCATTCATTCAATTCAAGTTCAATGACAATGAACTGTAAGAGGGAAATTTTGTAATATTTTTTTTTTTTTTTTGTAATTATACAAATACACTCATTCAACTAAATAAGTAAATTAATAAAAAGAAAAGATTAAAAATGTTTTAAGGAACCTCAGAGGTTTGGTTTGGTTTTGTCGCTCTACGGTCATCTTGTACCCTCGAGGGTTAAACAGACCGGGACCTACAATTTAACATGGATTCCAAACCACTCACAAACATCCATGCCACCGCCAGGATTCGAAACCTGGGGTATAGAGCGTCAGAGCGCTAGCCACTCTACCACTAGACCCATGCAGGAGTGAAGTTCCTTCCGAAATGACAACAAAGAAAGGGTGCATCAATTCTCTACTTAAAGACAGTTATATCGGTGCGCTGTCTACTGGAGTAATTTGTTTAGTAGGATTTAACAGGAAATAACAGGATTCCAACATATTGAGGATAGTTCGAGGGTGCTTATAATTAATAAGAAGACCATAATGATTGCAAGAAAGAGTTTGGATTTCAGAATTTATGTGTGTCAAAATCGACATGAAATATGTGTTTCCAGGACTTACGACTTGTTTATATAAAATCACCCTTTATATTTTAGTCTCAATTGTTCATGGTTTCCAGAATGTAAACAGATGAGTGTTTTAATTTACTCTAAATAGGCCAAAGAGTGTTATGAAAGTTAATTAGAGAGTCAGTTAGCATAAATGGGCCTGAATGGTCGAGTGACTAGCACTCTGGCGCTGGCGCCATTAGTTGCTGCTTCTAGTCCCGGCGTAACCATATTGTAGTGGTTCGGAAACAACTTTAAGCCATAGGTCCTGGTATAATATGATCGTAAGGCTGACAACCCTACCCTTTAAAAAAGTCAGCGTCACGGCGCCAAGTCAGACCTCTACCTACGGCTGCTCCATCACAACAGAAGCTGACCCACTTCTCTTCAACCCTAGCGTGAATATATAATGGTCCAATTCATTTTCATGGTTCTGTTGAGGAAATAAATGATAAAATAAGCTTATACATAATAAACTGAAATCCGTAAATGATTTCAGTTCTTTTCTATTTTATTTGTTTATTTTAATGCAGTAGACCCTTTCCAATTCAATACTCGCCATTCTGGCACCAGTAAGTCCGATGCACCTGTTGAATCACGTGTTTTGGCAATGAGTCATTCTTACCTGTTAAAATTTGAACAGTTCCTACCATTTTGCACCCTGTGTGAGTTCCTATTTTGGCCTCAATTACATTAATTGTCTCTTTAACTTGCTACGATTCAACACTCTTTTATAATGTTATGAAATGCATATATACATTGTATTTCTGCTTTCATTTTCCTTCTGTCAGATGTAGTATCATACGGTGCATTTTTTTCTATTCATCCTCTGTAGTCCGGACACTCTCTGATCCATAGATTTCGGATTATCCCATAGATTTCGGATTAGAGACAATCTACAGTGTTGTACTGGAAAGAAAACTATTTTATTAAATGTTGTTTTAAAATAGATATAAAATGTCTTATTTTGGAAAAGTTAATATTTTCACACAAAAAAAATACAACTTAAAGTTTACTTAAAATTCATATATTTTCACAAAAGTTCGGCATCGTGTTTGAAAGGCTTATCCCATCACCTGAGTAACTCGTCTGTTACGTGGGTTACAGTGGTGAGGTAGAACATTTTTATGTTCTCCAACGATTTATCTTGGAAATCTCAATAGGAGTAACAAATTAATATGCTTAAGTGCATGAAACATTTTGACGCATAGTTTTGGATGCATAAAAAAAGCACAATTTTCACATTCATTTGACATGTTTTCAAAGTGAAGGACTTCTGATATCTCAATTTTATTTCTGTTAAAATTTCTCTTACATGAATCGGGAATAAAATACGTTGCTGTTGTTCTAATGCAGCTGGCAATACAGAGACAGTTCATCTTTATGCCATAAGCAAGGACTGCACTGTTGTTACTCACTTAGCACTACCCAGGGGGCACCTGTAGCTTGAAGAAATACTACGGACGCGAGTAACAGTACCCCCAATAAAATATATTTATTTTTTTAATATATTTGATAAAGGGACAAAATAGTTAGTACATAAATGGGATTCATGCTTAATATAGCCATGAACCTCTATTTAGATTTAATATAAGTGTGATTCAGTAGGCACAAATCAAACTCCATTCTGTAAACTTTTCCAGCAAATTCTATCTGATGATCATACTCATTCAAGTAAAAATTCTACAGCTGTGGTAAAACGTCTAAAATGACATGTCTTGTTATCTTTGGAGTACTTAAAAGGCTAT
Source organism: Caerostris darwini (assembly GCA_021605075.1). NCBI lineage: Eukaryota > Metazoa > Arthropoda > Arachnida > Araneae > Araneidae > Caerostris > Caerostris darwini. The sequence goes on along the minus strand of BPLQ01007179.1, from coordinate 436,807 downwards.
GCTTCCAGTTCAAATTTCTTCAATAAAAAAAAAACATTTTTGTGGCTCTGAAGACTGGAGGTTACCTACCCAATTTCATCAAAATCAAAGAACTGTTGCAGCACGGTCCATTTGTTGATTTCACATGAATATTGAGATATAAAAAAGTTAAATTAAAATAAGTTCTAATTAGATAAACTTATAAACTAAATCATTTTTAAGATGTCTACTACAAAATAAATTCAAAAATATTACTAAGTTTCTCAGAATGTTTTCAGTTTAACACTGTATTTCTTATAAGTAACACGGAACACATGTCAAAAACACTTTTCAAAATCACAAATGGCAGAAACCTTTCCATTTACTCTATTTTATTCATTTCGAAATACTCACTTAGGTTCGGGGTTCGGGCTATTCAGCAGCAGGAGTTTCTTTTATTTTACTGTCTTTCGGTGGTAAACCTCTCCTGCTGTCACTTCTATTGACGAACTGCTTTCAAGGAAAATCACTGTTACTGGTCACTCTGTTTCGGACCTCTTACGTATTCTTTTTTTTTTCTCGAGGACTAACTAGCCCCACATCGCAGTGTAATTTTACACTTCTTCGGAATTTGAACAGCAGTTGAGGCCTCATTCCGCCTTGGTCTCCATCTATTGGTCCATCTTGGTCTGCATCTATCTTTCTCTCTTATTTCTTGCTCCAGAGATCTCCTCTTCTTTCTGGTCTCGTTAGATGTTATCATCACATTTTATTCTTACCAAGATCTCCGCCCTTCTTTCATTATTGGGTGGATTTTTCTCATAATATCCACTCATGTGCTTATGATTTTTTTTTCATTGGTATGTAGGAGGGCGAAACCTACACTTAATGTGTTCGAAACAGCGGTTAGTGTAGAGTTTAATTCGTCTCGCGCAAGGGACATTTACTAATATATCTGTGTACATATGGCTTATCATTTCATCCCCGACAAACCGCTCAATTTCTTTTCGGAAATCTCACCACCTCAATAAATAAGCGACCACATTTATTTTCACATTTATGTCATCCCTTCTCCAGCCATTTTAATAAACTTCCTCTACTAGCGTAATGCAATCTGACCCCTTTGAAAAACCCCGCCAATTAAAAAGCACAAAGATATCAGTAACACTCTCCCCATATTCCCAATTATGGTGTTAGGCTTGTTCCCGCAGGAAATGCTCATTCATGATAATTCATAATTATTGATCAAAAAAGACTAGTATTAGCAGGGGACTATAGGCTTTTATATACAAACCATTCAAATATAAATACATAAGATATATAATTACAGCACATGATATCTATAAGAATTAACAATAATTTACTTTAATGCTCACAAATTATTTAGAAATACATATAGACATAGCATAATATATATATATATATAGACATAGCATAATATATCTATATATATATATGTAGGTTGATTCAACGGTCATGGGACAAATATTGGAGAAGTGCTACAGCTAACTAAAACATACATTTTTTGTATAGAAATGTGGGGTAGGAAGGGACACGTGATTCACGTGATCACGTGACACGCGAACAATCTCTTCCAAAAGAAATTCTCGCAACAGCCAAGCACAATGTCCCAGCTGATACCCGTCATGTGACGAGTTTCAAATCCGGTGGCTGGCAACACAAGATGCACGCTCTATTTTATTCTTACTCTGCGTTTGAGATTTATGAGACTCCAGTTGACGTTGCTCGACAACCCATTGGCGTGTGCAAAATGCCTGGCATCTTTGGTGTTTTCGCAAGTTAGTTCTATTCTTTTATTCATGCAAATTTTTCTAACTTTTTGTTTACATCCTAGTCCGACGTCCTATGCTGAAAGTATACGATGGGTTGTGACGTTGGGCACTGATGTATAAACCCCATTAAGTCATGTTTCCATTTAAGAGGCTGAAATACATTTTCGATACGAGAGGGTTGCTCAACTATCCATTCTTTGCCATCTTTGGAATTGTTCGCCAATCCCTCTTTCTACGCTACCAAGCATGTATAACTGTGGATGCTCGCCATTTTGAGTATTCATTGTAAACATTGAATCAAAAAGCGCTCTGCAATAATGTTGTCCATAAACAGTGTTTTATTTTTTCGTGTCTCATATATTCTGCTCGTATCTCAAAAGGTCACTTCAGACCCTACATTCCTATACAAAAAGTGTATTTTTTATTAGTCAATAAGTTGTATCATCCCTCAAAGTCTGTTACATGACCATTCAGTCATCCTATACATATATTGTGCTTCCTTTACAATATCTTTCTTTTTTATATACGAATGATAGATTTATTCATGAAATGTAGTAAAACTTTCATTGCAAGGGCCTGTGTATGACATCCAGCTGACAGTTCGAGGACAAGAAGCGACGTTTTATTTTTTGGGGTTTTTTTTTTTTTTTTATCACGTGTGAACATGATGTTGTCCTGGTTAGGGGTCCGTGACGTTATCCGAAAATGAGGGCCAAGCATGGTACTTTGAGATACTTTGAGTCCCCTTAGGTTTTTTTGATTAAAGTGTTTTGTAGCATGGCTTTGAAGTACTTTTCAAGTTTTGGCTTGGGGTTTTAAACATTTATATATCCAATGTCTATAAGTACTCGTAGTGCGTTGATCACTTCCTTCTTCTTGAAGTTTCATATTTATCCCTTTTGGCATTTTCTCCTTCCTATTGAGCTGTATAGTGCCTCTTCTTGTATTTTGAATACTTCATTCTTCATTTACTTCTTCAAACTTTTATATATTCTTTTGGGTATTGAATGTGATAAAGTTTCTTGTAGAATTGGGAATACTTCATTCTTCATTTATCTTACTTTTGGATATTCTTTTAGAGATTCTTGAACAATTCATTCTTCATGAACTACATTCATGTGGCTATTGAACTGGACCATTCTTGTAGTATTCCAATCCATTGCTTCCTATATCTCGTGCATTATTAAACATTGGCATATTCATCTGTTCTCGAATGTTCACACATGATGAGTTGAAATTTGCCGAGAAGATTTCAGCAATTTTTTTTTCATTGGCATTAATACATTGGTAGGAAGAGAGAACCTTATCTTAAATTTGTAGACATGTTTTTGAATTTCTACAAAACTTAAAACGTTCTCAAATAATTTAAATGAATCAAATCAAAATTTTCTTTACGTTTTGAAATATTTCTTTTTAAGTCAATTACTCATTACTTTTGAAAAAATATATATAAAAAGCAGAAGGTGACAAAAAAAAGAAAGAAAAACAGAAGGTATTAGCGAACGCCAGTTTAACGAACTCTAAGAAAATGAGTTCATTTATTACGAGTCTTTTAAAAAAAGAAGTTCGTGAAATGACTTCCTCAAATAATAGGAGCCTTGATCTTCACAGGCATTCTTAAAGCACATCGGATTAAATGAGAAGAAAGACTAAAGTTATTTTCAAGGTCTGAATTGAGGAAAGAAGATATAGCTAAGAAAAACGGAAAAAATAAAAAGAGAAATTTTTAAAAACGTAGAGTTAGAGGTATTTTATGAAATCGAAAAAAAAAAATTAAAACAGAAAGCTGACATGTGCAACAAAATAATTATGAAAACAACATTTATAAAATGTTTTTAAAAAAATCAGTTTGTAGTAAATAAGTTTATGAGCAGTTTTATGATTTCTACACCCCTTGACCCATTAACTGTTTACATTTAATATTTTCAATAAATTTACTTTTATACTTTTTTCCTATTAGCTCCATGAGTTTTAAAATGCTGTACATCTCCACTGCAAGATTTAAACTGCCTGTTTTTGAATGTTAAAATTAGTTTCTCTTTATTGCAAAACAAGTAGTTTTTATTTAAACTAAGAAAATTGAAAGCAATTCTTTTCCAAGAAAAGTGATTTGAACCGAAAACTATATAGAGTATTAAACAGAAATTGTAAATTTAATGACTTAATGGAAATCTTAAAAATAGGATAGAATTTGTTCTAGATAGTAATAAATATAATTAGACCCATTATAATGTTTAAAAGAAGGTCAATTTATATATATATTAACAAATATCAGTAATTGTTAAACCTTTCTATAAATAAACTGAGAAAGCTTATTCGTATTTTTAATTCTAACAGGCAAATGTAAACTGAAAGAATTAATATTTATAATTCAATTAAGAAAATTTTAACTTATTGAAATTAAAGTGTAAATATGAATAAGTTAAGTAAAATAATTTTTTCGGGTTGAAATTGTTTAATTGAACTTCACTTTTTTTACTTGAAATTGAAGGCTTCCGAAATGACGTCTGTGGACAGCCGATAGATGAAGATAATGAATGCGCATGTGCGAAATGGCAATCCCAGAACGGTTCTTACTTAAATGACACACCTCATATTTAGCGCATGTCAAAATGACTGTTCAGGCAACTGGATTCCTCAGAGTAGTTCGTACCCCACCCTGGTATTAACATGAGGACTACTGATACATACCGGGTACATAGCTCTGCGTATGAAAGTGAAGAATCCGAAGAAATTGTCCAAAAGAAAGCAAAAATTGGCGGTGACGTACCTTTAAACATAGGAGAAGTCAATAAATCAATACAGCAATGAGCGACAGGGAAGAAGGAGGTAAAGCGTGCTTCACCTAGAGAAGTTAAACCATCTAAAAAACAATGTTTTTTTAAGTTTCAGGAAGTGTCTGGTTTTGCAACAGAGATTGATCGAATGAAGAAAGAAAAAGGATATTTTACGAAATGCAATCAAAACACCGTTCTCCTTACTTTAGAACAGTGTTTCGATAAACAGCGAACTTTTAGAGAGACTCGGTACTCTCTATATCATAGAGTAGTAATAGAACGTACATCGGGGTTGCCAGTTCGGGGCAAACCTAATCCTCACGTGACTTTCACTTTGAAGTTTTAACATGTGCGACGACGGCTTGGCGATTTTTAGCAACAATCTTTATTGTTATTTGTTACTATTCTATGCTGTTGACGCAAAGCGAAAAAAGGTATACTACCCTACAACGATTTTCAAAAGATGTGGTTTATTTTGTTAGTTGTCAATTAATGTAAATTTAATTTTTCTCAATATTTGGCATTTATATTCCATTTAAACCATTCTTTTGTAATATTTTCATTCCAAAACTATTCAAAAATAAAATATTTTTTTATATGAATTTTCTGTAATACCTTATTATATTTCATACAAAATGATCGGAGTTATAAAGAAAATACTAATTCTTGCATCTATTTATCTTGAGTAAACACAGTTACATAAATGTATGACTTGAGAAGAATTTTTTGGAATGTGTAGAATTTATTCGTAAAATGCTTACGTTTTTTAAATAAATATGCACAGTAGAAAAGAGTTAAGGAGCGATATAGCGCTAATTCTAATACTGAAAAGATGTTTGTCCCATTTTTTTATTTCTTCAAAATAAGAGGACGCCCTCTATTTTATTACTACTCTAAGATCTTTAAATGAAATATTAAAATAATTTATTTTTACGTACCTTTATATAGAAACTATAAAACGTACTTTATTGAATTTTTTGTGTATGTTTAAAGAAATTAAGTTATTGTTGGAGGGGCGGGATTATTAGATCGCACTTCCAAAAATCTTAAAAATTTTTCAATTTATTAGCTTTTAAAAATAAATTTAAATAAACTATCTAATTAATTAACCTAACATTAAAATAAAGTTTATTTACTAATAGATAAAAAAAATTAATGCTTTACGTCTGGTAGTTTTCTAGAAAAGGCACATTAAGCTCAAAACTATGCATTTACAAAAAAAAATAATAATAAACATTTAAAAATAATGCTGATAGCGATTTAAATTGTCTCTTTCCCTTTCGGAAAAAGGCATTTTATTGTACTTTCTATTTAATTAGATGAATAAACGAAACATTAAAGTAAATACATAAATCCAGAAATTCATTATGACATTTGAGTTTACTTAAATAATAGCAAACGAACTATGTATTTGTGGTAGAGAATAAATGGAAAAATTATGTATAATCCTGTTTCCGAAAATGCAAAGGAAGAATCAGTAAAGGGTTTAGGATGCCTTGTTTCTCTTACACTTATAATTGCCACTTACTTCTGTTATAATCAAAAACTAAGCATACGAAAAATAGCAAAAAAACGAGTTAAATATGTGTTAAAATCAACTCATCATACTACTAGAAAATTGTTCTGTAATTACAGAAGAAATTAAAAAATTGCACTAATAATTATAATTATAATGAAATTTAAAATTTACAAAAGAAATTCTATTTATACCAACAACTTTCAGCTTCATCAAGAAAAATTCTTCAAATGTATTACCGCTGCCTACCTTGAAAACATTAGAAGTGACACAGACATTGCATGTGTTCATTTTTCTCTTTCTCCCACGGACCCTTCGACCTAACAAGAAGCGGAATCCTTCTCAGCACACACCTACCACGATGAAAAAGAAGAGGAAATTCCCCTCTGCCCTAGAAAGCAGGATGCAAGCTGCGAATCCAGAGCATCTCAAGTGTTATTTTGAGCATTTCAAATATTCAATACTGAAATACAGAAAACACGGAGGCGTGTTTTCGAGTTGATGAACTTGCGTTACGGTCATTATCCAAAACAAGTAATATAAAAAAAAATTTTAAAGTCAATTCCTACTTTTTTTTACTCTATTGCAGAAAGGTCCTTTACAAATAAAATTGAAATTTTCCTCTTATATCTGGCGCCATCTATTATTAGAAACATGCAACTAAAATCTAAAAAAAAACAAAAGTTAATTAAATTTAAAGAATGAATGAATATTTGAAAAAACTGTATTAACATCCAGTATAATGCACTACAAGTTCAAAAAAATGCATTTGAACTTGAGTGGATGAATCAAAAGTATTTCATGAACGATTGAAAATTTGAACAAGATATATATAGGGAGAGTGTCAACTAATAGAAGGAATTGAAAAAGAAGGAATAAAATTCTTACGAAGGTTCCTCCCCGCAGTACAGGGAAGGCTATTTCATCAAGGATTACGAGAGGGAAAGGATTTTGACTTCCGATTTTAGTCAAAATGACACTCATTTTCATATAATTTAGCTGGACAAACTGAATAAAGCATGGCGCTCGCACATACACAATTTCCACAAAGTCTACTCGTTTTTGAAAATAATAAACTAGATACTGTGTCAGGATTTCGACACAAAATTACCCCTAAAAGTGTCCGGTAGTTCAATATAGCTTTTAAGCTTTTGGACCATAGCGGACCATAACATTTACGCACCACAGTGTTACCATAACATTGACATATGATAGTGTACTACAACATTGGCATGTGCAATAATATTGGCATAGTGTATTTAATAATAACATTGTCATAAATAGTATACAATAAAAAGGACTTATCACAGTGGACTACAACATTGACATACCTGAGTGTACTATTACATTAACACTCACAACGTACGATAAAAATGATACACCTCAGGGGATCATAACATTGGCATACCACAGTGTGCCATAACATCACATTGGACAATAATATTGTCATCTTACAGTGAATCACAGCATTGACACACTACAATGGAGTATTGAACCCCAATGAACCATTGTACCATAGTGTACCATAATATTGACACACGTAGGAGACGATAAAAAGGGCACATAGGGGGCCATATTATTGGCATACCACAATGTACCATAACATCACATTGGACAATAATATTGTCACCTTACAGTGGATCATAGCATTTATACACTACAATAGAGCAATGGACCACAATGAACCCTTGGACCACAGTGTACCATAAGATTGGCATAAAAGGGTACATTAAAAAGGGCACACCACAGTGTACCATAACATTACAATGGACAGTAATATTGTCATCTTACTACCGTGCCCAAAAAGTAAGATCAGTTCTTATTTTTTTCAAAAACTCTTTATTTATTCTTGAACTGATCTGAACACACAAAAAAATTGTTCAGCTTTCATAACTTATAAGTGGATATTCCTCAATAAAATATAACTACATTATCTTACATAACTGTTGCTTGCAATGTTGTTCGGAATCCTATTATGTTATCATTTATCGTTTTTCTTTTCTATATGTTTTGTCATGCCGGTGTAATATTTTTGTTTCTAAAAATATTGGGAATATTACTATCTTTTTTTTAAGCCTCGTGTGACTGTATGTTGTCAAATATAAAAAATGGCACCCAAGTCGATTCTCAAGAATGGTATTCTTTCAAGAGCAAAGATTCTGCATGAACACTTTCTTGAAATTCGCTTCGTCGAAGTTCGTCATCGGTGTAATATTTTTATCGCATGTAACAATTTGGGGAATATTACTATCTTTGGTGAGTGTATGTTGTCAAATAAAAATAAAGGGCACCTAAGTCGATTTTCATGAACGGCATTCTTTCAATGTTGGTTGCAATCTTGTTCAAAATACCATTATGGAAGTGAATGGCAAGATTTATCGTTTTTATTTTAATCTGTCTTGTCACAGGAGTAATATTTTTATTGTATGCAACAATTTTGGGAATATTACTATCCTTGGTCACTGTATGTTGCCAAATAAAAATAAATGGCACTTAAGTCGATTTTCATAAATGGCATAAATTGAAGATTGACTTTTTAAAGTGATTAATTTCACTTTTTTAAGCCTCGTGTGATTGTATGTTAAATAAAAATAAATGGCACCCAAGTAGATATTTCATGAATGGCATTCTTCCAATGTTGGCTGCAATCTTGTTCAAAATCCCATTATGGAAATAAATAACAAGGTTTATGCTATCATTTATCGTTTCTTTTTCAATCTATCTTGTCAACGTTTATTACAATTTTGTGAATATTACTATCTTTGGTGGCTGCATGTTGTCAAATAAAAATAAAATGTTGTATGGCTATATGTTGTCAAGTAATAAAATGTTGTAGGCTGTATGTTGTCAAGTAATAAAATGTTGTATGGCTATAGATTGCCAAATAAAAATAAAATGGCACCTAAGTCGATTTTCATGAATGGCGTTCTTTCAAGAGCGAAGATTCCGAAAGAAAAGTCTTTCTCGAAATTCGAATTCGACTTCGAAGTTGCGGAAGAGGTTCTGCCCTGCAGGAAGAGCGAGGCGATCACTTTCGATTTCGGGAACCCCACCCTGTTGACCGCGATCTAGATCGAGCACCAGAGAGAGAGAGTGCTTAATTGAGGGCATCCGTACAGCACAGAAAACACTTATGGCTTCTTTTCTTTTTCTTTTAAGTTTGTTTTTTTGCATTCGTCGGAGGGTGGTATAAAAGCGCGCTCTGCATCGGAAACCGACATCACACATCGACAGCAGCTCGACGACACAACCTCTCTCAACATGTTCAAGGTAAGTCTTCTGGACCACAGAATTCCTGCACTATTCCTTACCAATACTCATTTCCTTTTTTTCTCTTTTTAAAGCGAACGAAACATTTGATTGTTAGTCTTTACCAGCTTATTTTTTGCAGGATCCAATCTTTAATCTTTAATCCAACTTAATCCAACGATCTTTAATCCTTAAACGATCAACGATTAAATAATAATTCAATAATATTTAATCCAACGATTCAATAGATATTTGTTATTGATCAAGCTATTTAATCCATCGATCCAATAGAGATTGTTATTCATCAAGATATTTAATCCAATGATCCAATAGAGATTGCTTTTGATCCAATTTATCCGTATTTAATCGTACGATCCAATTGAGAGTGCTATTGATCAAGATATTTAATCCAACAATCCAACAGAGATTGTTATTCATCAAGCTCTGGCCTTTGGTACCACAGGCTCCAGGTTCGAATCCTGACGGGGACATGAATGTTTGTGAGTGGTACGGAATCCATTTTAATCTATAAGTCCCGGCCTGTTTAGCCTAAAGTGTGCACAAGAGAGCGTAGAGCGACAAACCAAACCTATAGAGATTGCTATTGATCAAGATATTTAATCCAACGATCCAATAGAGATTGTCGTTGATCAGGATAATTGAAAACAGATAATCTATGTTGAAATAATTTTCTTGATTCTATTCCTTAAGATTCCTTCAAATTATAATTTTTCCAACCAATAATAATTTCGAATAAAAAAATAAATAAATAATTTAATTTAATAATTTTATTAAACCTTTAAGAATATACTAAACTTTATCAATAAGAATAATGAAGAATTTTTTTGTGAGTGTCTAAATCTTGAAAAAACAAATTGAAATCAGTATAATATTCTAACAAAATTGAATGTGCAATTTATAATATATTTATGTGTTAGCTATATGTTTTTACAGAATAAAAGTTTAAAAAATCTATATCATGTCCAAATAATACTTGCTTGTCTTGCAAACATAAAATTTTGAACACATAAATTATAAATGGCGCATTTAAAATTCAATTTCCCTCAGAATATTATATTGAATTTGATATAAGTTATCTTGCATATTGAATTCCTTCTAAATTTCAATATTTCATCCATTCTCTAAAATATACCCCTAAAATAGAGTGGAAAAAAATGCAGATCTATTCAAACCTCTCGTGGGTTTTTTTTTTCCTTGCAAAGTAACAGTATTATCAGTCAAATTTACCTGCCTGCAGTTACTGAGATTCTAATTAATTCATTCTAATTCATGAGATTCTAATTAATTAAATTCTTGGGACCTGATGGCATCAGATCCCAGCAACAAGGTCTCCAACATCATCAGCAAGGTCTCTAGCTGTAAATCGACGGTTTGCAAGCATCGGTTGAGGTGGAAGGTGGTTGAGGTTGGTTGAGGCCCACAACATCTTTTAAAATGGAATTTTGAAATTCCAACATCATCAAGGTCTCTAATTGTAAATAGATGGTTTCCAACACCAAATCTTTAATTTTTTGGACGTGAGCTTCATCGGTTGAGGTGATGATCGACCAGAGGCCTCTTCTCTCTGCCTTCTTTGAACTGTTTTTACCACTTCTAAACATTTCTTTCCGATATAGGAATGTTCACCGAATGCCTGCTGCAACATTCTATAAGTTTCCGCAAAAAAAAATTTAACACAGTTCTTTGCTCAATTCAGACATTTCAAAAATCGCCGGAATCCGTTTTAGCGTCTCAGAAAGCCAAGCGTAACTCAAGCACCAATGAATATTTTGAAGTCAAATTTCACACAGAAGTCAAGAACAGTGCCATCAACGCCTCGGGAATTTTAAATTGAAAATCGGTCTTGCTTTTTTGGACACAGTAGTATGGTATCTAAATCCAACACACAATTAAAACTATTATTACTAATACATACAACATAAATCAGACAAATCTTTACAATTCAACTTTGCAATGATATCTTCCACTAATTGTTTATTATTCAGCATAGTACGTGAAGGTACTATAGTACATGTGTCTTTCTTTTCTAGCTTGTACTCATCGCTTCCCTAGTGGCCATTGCCTGTGCCCAGGGTTACGGACACGGCGGTTATGGTGGAAACGGTGGAAATGGCGGTGGTTACGGAGGTGGAAACTCCTACGGACACGAAGACTATGTAAGCATAACCATTCTTTGTTTTCAAATATACTTTTTTTATTCACTTTTTTTTTAAAAAAGAAATCAGCTGTGGAGGAAAGGATTGACTGAATATTCAAATATTATAAAGATTTTGAGTCTTATATGCAAAAAATGCGTTTATATATGAACCCGGAGGCTACTGCAAAGTGTAGCCGAAAAACAAATGAAACCACCTACATTGCAGTAGCAAAGAACAAATGGATTAAATCTGATTAAATAGGTGTTAAAAAGGCCATGTCCAGTCAAAAACTGAGTAATTTTGAAATCAGTAAAAACTGTATAAGCGTAAAGACTTCGAGGAGTACTTTGTCATAGAAGCATTGGATGATTCTACATACAAATTAAAAATTAAGTAAATGATGAATTAATGAATAAAATTAGAATTCCAGAGATTATTGGTTTCGTCTTTATGTGTTTTTTCATAGTAAGATTTTAGTACATTTACGTTAATTTGTTTTTTCACTAAGAGGGCTTATTTCGCGAATCAACCAGCTCTTCCATAACATAAAATTTCTGTATGGCAACGAGCAAATAAAAAATATTCAGTTTTCAGTAATGATGTTCAGTATTACTACTTGTTAATTAGTAAATTAATTTTCTCTGCAGTAAAGATATTAAACGTTTATTGATGTTAACGGTGATTTTCAGTTTACGATGCCATATTTTCAGTGTTTCTAAAATTGTTAAATATTGCAGCAGTTTCTTGCTCTAAAATTGCAGCAATTTCTTTTTCTAAAATTGCTAAATATAGCAGCAGTTTTTTTTCTAAAATTGTTAAGTATAGAAGCAGTTTCTTTTTCTAAATATTGTAGGTTTCTTTTTAAGTAGTCATTACTACATCAATTCATTTTTTCAATTCCTACTATTAGTGCCCACCCTCCCTATATATATATCTTGTTCACATTTTCAATCATTCATAAAATACTTTTTGTTCATCCATTCAAGTTCAAATACACTTTTTTGGAACTTGTAGTGGATGACACTGGATGTGAATACAGTTTTTCAAATATTGATTCATTCATTAAATTAAATTTAATTTAATTAAGCTTAGTTTTTTTAGCTTTAAGTTGCATCTATCTACCAATAGATGGCTCCCGATAAACTTAAAAATATGAATGAAAATTATTTATTATTTATTATTATTTTATATTACTTGTTAAAAAATAGAGAAGTAAGCTGTGCTAGTTGTGTAAATTTCCACTGACTTATGTGAGGTGTATTTCAGGCTCAGCCCATCCCCTACCAGTACGGATTCGACATCGTAGGAGGCGACCACCACTCCGGAGACTTCAAGCAGACCAGACAGGAGCACGGAGATGGTCACGGCAACGTCCAGGGAAGCTACGGATACACCGACGCCCACGGAAACTACAGACAGGTGGACTACGTCGCCGACCACCACGGATTCCGCGCCCAGGTCAAGACCAATGAACCCGGAACCGAAAACCAAAGCCCCGCTGATGTCCAGCTCCATGCCCAACCTCAACATGGTGGATACGCTCCCCAATCTGGCTATGGCCACTCCTCCTACTAGACTCTATAATAAATTAGGTGAGTACTTCATTTCTGGCTTGCAACTCGAGGTTTCAGGCCAGCAGTTGTAGTACATAGCAAAATTTCAAATTCGCAATTCATGAGGAGATAAATAGTTCTGTAGTTTTCAATGTTTAAATGCAATTGAGGTCACCTACGTAAAGTAACGGCTGATGTTTTGTTGGAGTACCGAGGGTAATAAATACCCTGTACCTCCATATCAATAAGATTCACCTGCGTCTGCTATGAGAGGGATACCTCAAAATTCTGTAGATTAATTCCTTTTACTCACAGTTTCTCTCGTCTCATTGCACATATCTATGAATTTAGTCGTCCATTACTTGCCTATTGTACTATAAAAGTAATTTCAAATGGTTATAAAACCCTTATTACAAGATTTATAATACTTTAAAGGTGAAGCGATTTAACATTGTTTCAATATTTTAAATGTGAAGCCACTAAACGTTTTTTCAATACCTTAAATGTGAAACGACTCAACATTATTTCAATACCTTAAATCTAAAGGGACTTAACGTTATTTTAGTACCTTAAATTTGAAGTGACTCAACTTTATTTCAATACTTTAAACGTGAAGCAACTCAACGTTATTTCGATACCTTAAATCTGAAGAGAGTCAACGTTATTTCAATGCCTTAAAACTGAAGCGACTCACCATTATTTCAATACCTTAAATGTAAAGTTAGTCAACGTTATTTCAATGCCTTAAATCTGAAGGGAGTCAACGTTATTTTAATACCTTAAATCTGAAGTAAGTCGATGTTATTTCAATACCTTAAATGTGAAGCGACTCAACGTTATTTCAATATCTTAAATCGGAAACGATTCAACGTTATTTCAATGCCTTAAATGTGGAGCGACTCAATGTTATTTTAATACCTTAAATCTGAAGCGACTCAACGTTATTTCAATGCCTTAAACGTGACGTTGCATCTCAAACCATAATTTTAAGATACGCATGACCTTCTATAAACTTATTTGCGTGGTAGAAAAATAAGTCCCACTCTCGTCATTAAATGAGTGATGACATGCTTCGTGCAATTGAGCTACAGAGGATAAAAGTTTTGATGTACGCACAGTGGTGAACTCATTGAGTGGCAATTGCAATTTTTTTCGCGTTGAAGATAACAAAACATGCTTATCTGAAAAGGTCTTAGCAATGTATAAGCTATGTAAAATAATAAAGAGAAATTAAAGATTAAAAGGTTCCTCATCTAAAGAGCATTTCAAATTTACTTATTGTTCCTCCTACAAAATAAGATTTTCAAATACATTTTTTATTTCCTTTTTGATCAGTGAATTTATTATTTAAAGTTTTAAAATGGCAATAATAGCGGATTTTAAATATAATTTCAACAATTATATGATGAAAGTAGTTGTAAAATGAACAAAAGTAATTTCCTTTTTAATAGAAAGTTTATAATAAACTTCGAGAATTTGCTTTAATATCTTAAGATATTTGACATATAAATTTTCGAAAAATAACTGTTTGTGAGTGGTTTAGAATCCACTTTAAACTGTAGGTCCCTGTCTAGTTAGCCAAAATTGTGCAAAAAAATTAACCATAGAGGGACAAACCAAACCACTTAATCCCCAAGTTGTCCCCAAGAAGCCTTGATTTAATTCCCTGCGATTTTTTTTTTTTTTTTACTTTGGTGCTACATAAAAGATAAAGTTTTTTGTCCTGCCACTTCCGCAGCGACCTGATGGCCAACTATCGCTGTGGTGCTTCAGGCTCTTATCGTGGCGGTGGCATGGAGGTTTGCGAGAGGTTCGGAATCCCCTTTAAACTGTAGGTTACGGTCTAATTTCTTCAAAGTGTGCACAAGATGACCGTAGAACGACAAACCACACCACCACTTCCGGCGAACATTGACGCACCGAAAATCGTATCACATTGAACACGCATAATTTTATAAACTTTACAATGTTATTTTGGATGTAATTCGTCCAAATAATTTGTCATTTTTGTAAGAACCTTTTCAAATTTTTATTATTTTAAAAGGTTATGTATATAGTAGTATAGTAGTGTTTGTTTTTTACAGGAACTTTTTTCAATATGCTCAAGGATTTGATCAGCTTTCCCTGTAGCTACAGGTCGTCTTTGGAAAGGAGGGGACGTCACCCGGTGCAGCAGCGCTCTACCTTTCTGTCTCCGTGTTATTTATGCCTCTTTGTTTTGTACAGTCTCACGCACAACAATAAAACGTGTTATCTCTTTCTTTACTCATGCTTCCCTCTTTTGAAATACGAACGCCAATGTGTTTTCATTATCATTCTCTTCCAAAAAATTTCAACAACTTATCCTTTTCTCCGTTGCACATTATTTGGATAAATCGAATCGTAATATTATGCGGTTAAATATTTAATCCTCTCAAAATAAAATTAAATATTTAAATATTTAATTAACTATTTAATCCTCATTTAAACTTTGCCCAAGGATCCGTGTTGGCCATAATGTGCCTTGTAAAATAACATAAATTTGGATATAAAATCTCGCCAAAGCAAAGGTCATTAAAATATGAAGTTAGCAAAAACGATTGTAAGTGATAAAATCAATGTTAATATTAAAAGCGTTGTAGGTCTAAAAGGATATTGATTTCAACATTAGTATAGAAAATAGTAATAACAGTATACGATACTAGTAGTAAATAATAGCCGTACTCTTCAAGAAAAGTGATTGTCCGTTCTATTGCAAGAAACATAGCTACAGTGTTCCATATTTGCAGGTTTTAATTATTAATTAAACATTTACAATTAAATAATCTATTTATAATCAAAAATTTGCTCTACACACGTGGTCCACCTCTTCCCAGAAGGTCCATCCACCTTTCCCCTTGGTTCCGACTGCGACTCTTAAAACAGCACCAACTATCACGACAAAGATGAACGAATCCTTCTACAACCGCTGTAGAATAGAAATGACCGATATGAAGATTGCGTTCATATCGGTCTTTTGTGATATGTGGTCATTCAATCGTCCAGAAAAGGAAAATGTCCACTGATAAGGATTTATTACAATTGCCTTACTTAAAGACTTTCTATTCCTTTGGACAGATATTCCTGTCCGAATAGGAGCAATCCGCTAGCCACTGTAGTTCCAAGAATATACCCGAAGTGGGGTGGTAGTTAACAATTCACTGAACTTCGCAATAATACTAATATAACATCGATAAAATACATACAACAGCATATGAGTTTGAATACAGATTCAAAGCATCTGTAAGCATTGAAAAGTCATTGGCCAAACCATATCTGGAGGCTGTTTAAGCTCATATCTCTGATCTGGATTAACTACAAGAATTTGACTATTTTCAACATCAGAAGCGCATCAGTGCCATTGGCATAGATTCCGATTCAGAATATGAAGAAAGTGTTGTTATTTTTAAACATTTTACTATCCTGTATTGGACCCTTTGAACTTTGTTTCATTTTATCAGAATATTTTTTTGTGATAAAGTATCTTTTGACGTTAGTTTAGCTTCTAAACAGAATTGAATCATTCCTTCATGTCCTTGAAATATGTTGTATCCTGAGCAGGAATAACAACTTAAAGTAAGATTTCTTGTATCTTTCTTCAGGACATTCTTTCTTTCATTGATTTCTTGAATACAATAATTGAATGCAATAATAATAATAAATTTTATGACAATTATAGTATTTTTTGCCCAGCTTCAGTCCAATCTTTAGCATTCTGATCTTACAATAAAGCGTCTGTCCTTTTTATTTTATACATCAAGGAGGCAAAATAATTGTGACTCTTTTTTCTAAGTAAATAGCAGGAGGCAATAGGACAGGAATAATAGGCAATAGGACAGTAAAAACGAATTTGATTCATTGAAATAAGCACCATCTCATGTGCCATACAAACTCACACGATTGAATGTTCACTCTTTATTTTCTTAGTCGCATGGCGGCCTGAGGGCCAATTGGTTAACGCTCCGGCTATTGGTATTAACAGGCTTGAATCAACAGATTCGAATCCTGGAGATGGCATGAATGTTTGTTGGTGGTTCGGAATCCGTTTTAAACTGTAGGTCCCTGTCTAATTAGTCCTCGTATGCACCAAATGACCGTAGACCGACAAACCAAACCAGCTACCAGATAATGTTTATATTGTGTGATTCTTTCCATGCATAAATAAAACCTATGAAAAAATACGAGTTTTCTTGAATACACATACTATTACCTAAAAGTGGTAGATGGCCGGTTTTGAGGAAAACAATAAATGCACATTGTCCTATCATTCATATCAAGCAACTTCCCACTGACAACAACTGTTATGAGATACGAGTTTCTGAAAACTATGCATAAAAAATACAAGAGTACAGTTCAATTAATCTTTTACAAAAGACAAGGAACCAAAAGCAGTACTCACCGTAAAAACATTTCGGTATTACGAATGTTTCACGAACAGCAAATGAATCCTGGAAAATATAGCACTTTATAAATATCTGGATTAAAAATGTAAGAAAATTCATAAATTATACTACAAAATCTTTTTTTCCGTGTAAGTTGAACTATATATAACTTTTTATATAATATGATTATTTCCTTTATAATGACAAACAATTTTCGTCATAATAATAGTTTACAAAAATGAAACGAAATCAGTTTAAAATTTTCTAGTAATCAGTTTATTTCTAGTAATCAGTTTTCTATTAAATCAGTTTAATTTTTTTTTAATAAAATTTCTTTTTAACTATTTAAGCATTTCGTTCTTTAACGATATCTATTTTATCTCATTTTTTTTTTCAAGTTAATTCAAGATTTGAACGAATGCATTCAAATATAATGTAATATTACAATATTATTATAGATTATAATTGGTACTAAGTTGTTATTAATAATATACATGAATGGAAAAATCTTTAAGACTGTCATTCAGATATTTTCATGATAATTTTTAAATTTGGTGCAAGTTGTTTTCCTTGCCATAGGCATAAATTGTCTTTGACGGTTTTAAAAATATATTGTGATTAATACCAGATGGCGCCACTTGAGAAGCATAAGAAAACTGGGTTTTTTTTTTTTTTTTTTTTTTTTTTTAAAGTTTAAGTTTTAAGTAAATGTAAACAGCGCAGAGATTGAAAGTATATGTGTTTATATTTTGAGACCATTTATCATATAATATTATACTTCTCTCTCTGTCATAAAATAATAATAATGAATTTTAATAATTTTTTTTTTTTTGTTTACCATATTTCAAATACATTTTGTTGAACCAGACGTACTATACGATTCTGCATTGCAACTAACCTCATTTCGTTCATTTCGAATTCGTACATAAGGTTTTGATGCCTTTCAATCGGCCAATCAATGAGTTGGAAATTTTTGGAATCACTACCTTGAAATAGTGATTGGCGATTTGAATCATTTTAATAATTCGAACCATTCAAAAAATTTTAATAAATGATCAGAATCAAAAGATTTGTATTTAATGGAATTTCTACATTGTGGCGCATTCTATTGTTCTTTAGAGGAACAAATAGGATAAATAATTTGTTGGCGAACATAGACTGCTAAATGCTCCTACAATTATAATGAATGTATTAAATTTAAATTAATTTCAAATTTTATTAATATATTTTACATTTGTAAATTCTTCCTCACCATGCATAATTTTCCACTACCTCACTAAACTTTTTTAATTTCTAAAAATTGCCGAATTTTCACTACAATTAATATGTTTTATTTACCTCTATTTTATCTATTATCTTGTTACATGTCTAAATTTTAATATAATTTTACTTCAATAAAAATTTACAAATTAATAGTTTAGAATCTGAAGAATTGAAGCAATTCTTTATTTTCCATTTATAACTTGGACAGAGCATTCTTTTAATAATGAAATTCTCATGAATAAAATTTGATGAATAATGTTTATAAACATATTTATGTATTTACATATACGTAATTATTGTTCATTCTCCTTACACGACTAATTGCTTTGTGCTATATTTTCTATTTTTTCAAAAATTGGATACATATAATTTTAGATTTAATTTTAAAACTAAATAGCACTGCTTTTGATTATGCAAATAGAAATAACTGATAGTTGGCATACAAGCATTTTTTTTTTCTCGCTCCATCAACGTTCATATACCACTTGATATTTTTAAATTTTAACTATCGATATATTCATATAATTTATTATTTATTATATTTTAAATTTTAATTCATATACTTTTGAATTTTCTTTATTTACTACTACACATTTAAAATAATTCGTTTATCAATTGAACAACATATTTAATTCAAAAAATAGCATGACAAAATAAAATTTAGAGAGCATTTTAATATTTTTTGTTAAGTAAATTACCCATCCTATTCTCATAAGAAATAAAAATTGATTCATTATTTCCATTAAAAAATATTCAATGCTAAGAATTTCAATGCTAAAATTCGAAGATGGGAGAAGAATAAGGTGAATATCCTAAGGTGGTATTGAAACTCCCAGAAAGCAACCCTCTAGTCTCCGAACTTTCCAGCAGTTAGGGCCATACTATTTACTCCAGTAAGTACCAAGGGCCAAAACTGTTTTAATTTTTCTGCCGTTATCTATAATTTCTGGACCAGTCGCCGAGTACGCGCTCTGAGCGAACATACGTTTGCTAACTGCAAACTATTGTCAGTGAAAAATCACAATTACATAGATCTCATTATTATATTTTTGCAAGTGGAGACCCCACGGTTTCATCCGCTTTCATTTAGCTTTTCCGTTCCTGAGGGATTTTCTGGATAAAAATCATATGTTTGCTTCAGGATATATACATTCCAAACATCGATATACATACATATGCGGTACTCTTAACCCCAATATAACTACTGGGGGCAACCGCGATGTTCACTAGTTAATAATGTTAGTGGGATTCATTTCAATTATTTGTTAGTTGTTAGGCTCAAGTTAAATTTTCTGCGTATTATGCTTGTCATTAATCTTCACCTAGCAAGTCAATAAAATCGAGTTATTATCATTATGTGTTTTTTAACTAACTTATTACAGCAACAATAAGCTATTCGCTGTCGCGGGCCATAGTTTGGAGACCCCTGCTCTACAGCAGGACATAGCATGGACATAGGGATGGACAAACTTTTTCGGTCTCGAGCCAAAAATTGAAAAAAAAAAAAGTTTTGCGGGCCAAGATAAATTTTTCTAAAATTTTAAAAACAATATGCAAGTATTACAATTTAAATATGTTAATGAGATGAATGAAATTGCGATTTCATTTTTAAAAGTTCCTTACATTGAGGTTCGACGTGAGATGTACCGATTCTAAGGAACGAGGCTAAATGCTCATCTGTCAGTCTACTTCTGAAATAATTCTTTCTACTTCTGATTCATAGTTGAAAACACTTGTTCAAATATATAAGATGAAGCAAACATAGCACTGATTTTCTGGGAGTGAGATATTAAATTTGAGAAACTTACTTTCGATAATGATTTATAAAAATAATATTTAATCAAAGTAGAAAAGGAGATGGATATATAATATATAAATATATATATTTTTTTGATTTGCCTCGGACCGGCAAAATTAAAATTTTATCCGCGGGCCAGATAGAACCTTCCGGCGGGCCGTAGTTTGCCCATCCCTGCTCTAGAGAGGAACCTTCCCACATTAATAAAAGTTGTTAGTATTAACATTTTAGTTTATTGGAGCTTTTATAATTTAAAATATTTTTGAATGAATTGTGTTATTTCCTTGTTTAAGTTTTTCATACAATTAAATCAACGAATAAGGAATTTTATTTATGTTTTGAGAGACTCCGGTCTCGTTGAAAGCTGCATTACTCTATCGCACCTGGTAGCATTTATTTTATTTCAGATATTGCATCAACCTGTCAGCGCCATCTACCGTTGATAATATGACACAATTTATAAAAATATCCTAATCTTGTGCTGTACTTATTGTACATTGTTGCTTCTCTAAAACATCAAAAATCGATTGCCTCTTCAAATTAAATTCATTTTTTATTTCCCTCAAATAAATCCAAGATTAAAATACTCGTTTAAAAATAATCAGGAAAGAAATGACAAAAGAGAAATCTTATCTTTTTCTGAAAGAGTCATCATTGATAAAAATTCCGTCATAGATAATAAACTATTCAGTCGTCTGCTGACTCTTTTCTCAGTCTACATTCTGCTTTGAACTGAAACTCACCAACGCCTGACAGTTGCTCGCCATAAATTCTCGCAGCAAATATTTCCTTTCGTAAGTACTCGATAATTTCCAAGGTCATGTTTTAAGTTTATGTTAATGAAAGCTGCATTTTGAATACATTTATATTTATTAGTTGTTGTTGTTGTTTTTTTTCAATTTAATTTACTTTTATCGTATTAGAGTGTTTTTAATTAATATAAGGGCTCAGTTTAAGCTCGAGTAGTAGTTGTTTAATGTTTAAAAAGTATTTTAAATATTTCAAAATGCATTATCTATTTTCATGTTTTGAATACTATCGATATTGAATGCTTTTAAACAGTATTTATTTATTTTTTACTTATTGTGATATTTTGGAATAAAAATTAATTGAATTAAAGAAATGATTAAGAGGGGTTTTTTTATCAACCTTAAAAATATTAAATCATTTTTCGTCGTTTCTCGTCAGATGGGGCAAATAGTGAGCCGACAAGTATTCAAATAATTTTTCAAGTTGTAAAAAATATACATAACATAAATGGCTGTAAACGTACATAAACGTATACATAAAAAGCTTTTATGTTATATTCCTTATTCATATTACTTTAAATTTTTTATTAACACTAATTTTCAAATAGACAACAAAAATGTCTGAAACCAGACAAAATCTTCTTTGGTAAAAATGAAAGAAAGAAATATGTAAATTAATATATGTAGAAATATGTAAATTAGTTCTATATTTGACGTTTTTGAAAATGGCGAAAAAATTATAATTGGCTCATTTTCTATTACATATAAAGTACCTTTGAAATTGCATTAGCGATAAAATAAAATAAATTCAAAGCTTACGTTACATTTTTGTGATAGTCATAAAGAAATATGTATAGGAATTCAACAACTAAGGGTTGTTCTAAGGCAATTAAACAACGGTATCCACCACTGGAAGTACTTAGTAATATTTGGTATCTTTATTGAACTTTGGATGCTTATTTTCTAAAATTAGACTATTACAAAATGTGTGATGGGATTGAATAGTTGAGAGCATTTGAATGTTTGTCTGGGTGCTGTTTGTTTACAAACTGGGTGCTATGTTTAATAACTGAAATTCCTTTCATGTTTTTGATAGAATGTTCTTTTTTTTTTTTTTTTTTTTTTTTTTTTTTTTTTTTTTTTCCTTGTTGTTGTTGTTAAAAAGAAAATGGCGATTCATCTGATTTTAGTTTTACACACGTAAATAACTATTTGGTTACTTTAGTTAAAAAAATAGATATTTACTTGTTGGTCAACAAATGATTTCTTCAATTTTCTTCAACTATGAAGGTTATTAATGGATTTAAGAAAATTTGTGAAATATATTCAATGACTTTTATTGGTCTCATATCTATACAAACAATTTTTCATAACAAATTATTTTTTGCAACTTTAAAGATGTATTATTTGCACTCACTTAAAAGCCATTCTTGCACTTTAAATTTGTTTACAAAAAGTGTATGTCCTATAAAAATAACAGTACTACATTAACAGGTATCAAAGAAGTATAGAATACCATAAAGAAATCGAAAGAAAATGGTAAAAAATCTATAGCAACTAATCATTTTTTTTTTATTTATTTGCTATAATTTTGCCATATAATAATATTAAAAAAAATTTTAATTTTTAATTTTTTTATAAAAATTGTCCTATTTTTTTCCCCCTATATTGCAGAAAGTCCTTTACAAATAATTTTCTTTAATTTTTTAAGTTTATCTGGCGCCATCTATTGGTAGATACATTAAATCTACAAAAAACTAAAATGAATTAATTAAATTTAATTACTGAATTAATATTTGAAAAACCTGTATTAACATCCAGTGTCATCCACTACAAGTTCAAAAAAAAATGTATTTGAACTGGAGTGGATGAACAAAAAGTATTTTATGAACGATTGAAAATTTGAACAAGATATGTATAGGGAGAGTGTGATCTAATAGAAGGAATTGAAAAATATATGGCAAAATATAGCATCTTTATGATTAAAAGTCATTAAGATGCTATATTTGTAATGCATTAAATCTTACTTGTTCTTAAAAATAAAGTAGCTCCCAAAAAATTTTCTTTCATTGTGGATCCAAGATGGCTTTTTACACAAGTCTCTCAACACTCACGTGGTTTAATTGTAAAGCAGTAACTCTCTTTCCTGCTAGTTGTATCATTGAAAGATACTTTTGATTCAACTCTTTAAACATTTAATTTTAACATTAATTCCTAGAATTTAGGGAGAAAATTATCTATATAAAAGAGTTGAGAGTTGGAGTGCTAAGCCAATTCCTGGTTCCGATTTCTTCAAATACGCTCCCCTTCTAAAGGCTCGTTCCCACCGAGGCGTGAGGCGGCGACGCGTCACGCGGCAGCGAAGAAAATTTTTTCGACCCGTTCACACCGAAACGTCAGAAGTCGCTTCACATCTAGAGAAGTTCCAGTTACTTCTACTAGATGGCAGATCTACTATTGGCTCAACCCAAATCACATGACACTTCAAGCATTTGAGAGTTGAAAATTGGTCAACTCGAAGCGGTGGATTTCAATCGGTTTCAGGCGAACGCAGTGAGGCTAATGATTGGTCATCGCTTCACGCCTCGATGGGAACGAGCCTTAATTTCTCACCTCTTCTATTCTCATGTATGCTTCTTTACAGGAGATGGAAGTTGCTGTTCGAAACGCTACACAATCGGACCTTTCGTCTGTTCTTGAAATGGCTAAATCTGTGGGCCGTTACATCTGCATCGAAGAGCTGCAGACGTTCATGCGAATCGACCCCGAGTGCCTCTTCATGGCGGAATCTTCCGAGAACACGATCGTCGGTACCTGCTGCGCAACGATTCTGGCTCCAGACCTGGGATTCATGGGACTGTACATAGTCACACCGGATAACAGAGGACGAGGCATTGGACTGAGACTTTGGAAGACTGCCAAGAAACATTTGGGAGACAGAAACATAGGGCTCCGGGGAGATGAAATAAATTTCAAAGTTTACTCGGAGAAAGATAATTTTCATTTTGTAGAGGACTACCGAATTCTCTACTTTGAATGTTTCGGAGATTCTCTGCCAACCAGCATTAGTGAACTGCCGCCTCAAATCGAAGTGGTTACATTTTTAGAAGGAAAGTTGGTGGACTCTCTAAATGGGAAAGCGGAAGTTCCAGGAAAAAGTCCAAATGAAAAATATCAGACTACAAAACTAGATGATAATCCTAATTACTTTTGCTCAAATTCACTCAATAGAAATGATGAAGGAACAATATTTATAAATGTTGACAAAGATCCTCTAGTAACAACCAAAGAAGATAAAGTAAATTTGGAAGAACCTGTAAAGACTTGTGATCTTTCTCTGGAGCCAGTGAAGAAAGATGAATTCGAAGAATCTGTCTGTGGACATTTTTGTGATAACAACAGATCTACTGATAAAACAAACCTCCCTCAAAATAAAAATCAAGATTCAATCTCAAGTGTCTATCATGGAGTTTCATATGCTGAAACTATTTTGTCAGAGGTGGTGGCCTACGACAAATCACTGCACAGACGAGACAGATCTCTGGTATTGCGTGAGACCTTCTCGTGGCCCTCCTGCCTCAGCAAGGTGGCCATGGGTGCGAACGGGAAAGTGGTTGGGTTCGCTTGCCTCAGACCCGTCGTCACGGGGCACTGGCTGCTGTCCCCCTTCTACGCGGATTCGGAGGCCGTCGCCGAAGTGCTGATTTTCAATCTGCTACTGGCTTTCGATTTTTCAGTAGCTCCCAGAGGAATCCAAATCCGCATCCCCGACAAGAACACCACCTGCAAGAATTTAATCGAGAGGTTCGGCTTCAAGAAATCCACAGAAGATATCCAAATTCGTACTGGGTTCACAAAGAAATGTGCTGGATTGGACGTTTCCAAAGTCTACTCTTTCCACTCTACGGTGTTCTGCAGTGAATGATATCCATGAAGTAGTAAATAAATATATAGATCATCCCCTTATTTGTAAAGGACAGAAAGTTGAGGCCAACATTTTCCGTGTTTTTCATACTAGAGTTGGCACTGCATCGTCGCTTAGCTCATTTTTCCCATGTATTTCCCCAGAAAGATAGTTGAATATTTTTGTATGAATATGTATATGTTTATAGATCAAAAATATGTATTGAAACAAGTATAGTAAATTTTACCTATAACAAGTAATATAAAAAAAAAATTTTATATACTACTACTTTTCCTACTAATTCCTACTTTTTTTTTTTTTTTCACTCTATAGCAGAAAGTCCTTTATAAATAATTTTCATTCATTTTTTAAGTTTATCTGGCGCCATCTAAGGGTAGATATATGCAACTTAAATCTAAAAAAAACTAAAATTGATTAATTAAATTTAATGAATGAATTAATAATTGAAAAAACTGTATTCACATCCAGTGTCATCCACTACAAGTTCAAAAAAAATGTATTTGAAAAATTGAGTGGATGAATAAAAAGTATTTTATTAAAGATTGAAAATTTGAACAAGATATATATAGGGAGAGTGTGAACTAATAGTAGGAATTGAAAAAGTAAGAATCATGTAGAATACTTCATAATTACACAAATTAATATGTAATAATAATATATTCCTTAAACCGAAAAAAATATCAAAAATATTTTTATTTATGGATAGTAGAAAAGCATTACATGTATGGAAACATTAAATCTACAACGAATAAATCTAGTTTTTAAAAAATGAAGAATTTTTTTTTTTTTTTTTTTTTTTTAAAGTGCATAATAGACCTTTTTTTCCTCCTTTTCTCCAGTAGTATAAATATTCAACATATTATCAACACATATGTTAAATTACAAAACCTTGAAATCCATGCCTAAATCTAATTCTACTAAAAATTCGCAGACAATTACAATTAATTCACTTAGGAGTTAGCATGTTAGTTTGTTTTCCTGCTCATTTGATACATTGTCTTCTGTCATTATAAAATCATTTATCAGTAGTTGTTAATCAGGCATTGTAAAATCATTGTCTCAATTCATTGTAGAATCAATCGCATTTTATTTTCTTCAACGCATTTTTGAGCTAGTTTCATCACATACACTTAAACCTTTTAAGTGCTTTACTTTTATTCATTCATTGTTTCTTTTTAACCCATAATCATTTTTCTTTAAAATTAAGTATATGCAATTCTTCTTCACATTTTATCTTCAGTATGCAAGAGCAAAGACAGTCATTTTTCAGAGTACTTGTTTGGTATTACGTACCACGAAAACTTCCACGTTTTAATTATTGAAAAATTTACTTCAATTATACTTACTTCAGTTTTTAGTAGGATTCAAAATAAAAATTTAAAATTTAAATAATAAAGTGTGTCAAATTAAATTTAAAATTTAGAAAAAGGTCACCTGCTTCACATTTATGCGATCAACAAGGACAGCTGTTGGCACAATTAGGTGCCGTTACTCGACGGTTAAAAAAATAAAATGGAAAAACAAGTTCAAAAGATCAAAAAATCCCCACATTAAAATTTCGATGGGATCTTAAGATAATGACGAAAAAGTGTTGTTAACCTGGCGAATTCTGGATAAACATATTCCTCAGAATAAGCGGCCTGATGGCCAAGTGGCTAATGCTCTGGCCTTTGGTACCACAGGCTTCAGGTTCGAATGCTGGCGGTGGCATGGATGTTTGTGAGTGGTTCGGAATCCACTTTAAACTGTAGATCCCGGTCTGTTAAGTCCTCGTGTGCACAAGATGACCGTAGAGCGACAAATCAAACCAAATCTTCAGGAGTAAGAATATGAGGCATTTTGCAGAATTGCTTCGTTCATCTTTAGTTTTGTTGTTCCTCAATACCATCATCACATGTATTTTCCCATGCAATGGAGGCAAGAAATTCCATTCGGTGTTGTGTCAGATGCACTTCTTTCATAGCGTATATTGATAAAAGTTCGATATATTTCAACGCATTGTTACAATTCTGTAATTTTACGTTTAATAGCCTTATTTTCAAAATCTTGCAACGAGTCTTCAAGCACATTCCTTTTTGGACAATTAACATTTTTATCCAAAAATTATTATGTTTATTCATATTATAAACGAATACAAGTACAGTTGGCATTTCACTTTGCTCAACTGGTTAAAACTACGTTTTAATGGAAATATACCACTTTGATTATACAAATTTTAAAAACTTGTTTAGTTTTACAAATTTGGTTTTCCTGTTTTACAATTTGAATATTTTTCAAATACAATGCTACTAAAAAATTGAATAAAATGCAAATAATTGATACCTTGACAATGAACCAAATACTGTGAATTTTTCAGCAGCATTAAAATTCAAACTCAAAATAACTACTTACAACACATAAATTTGACTTATGTAATTTTCAGATTTATAAATAGGAGCTCACTAATTATATAATTTCAAAAATTTGGTATATATTTTTTTTTCTAAATTTTCGATTTTTGCAGCGATGTAGAAAAAAAATAGATGCAATTCTCAGAATTATTGGAAATGTACAAAGCAATATTTAAATATTGATTTATACATTCCCCCCAAAAAATGAATCGTTTATAATATACCTTTCAATCTAAAAAGGCCTGAATAATGGGCGTTTTTAAACGACTTCAGTGTAAAAATTTAATAGAAAAAGAGATTCATAACATTTAATTAAAATTTTGGAGTTAAAGAAATAGTTTTAGTAAAACAATGTCACTTGCAAAATTGTGCTTTATGTTGCGTTTCTTATTACAAAATTAAAATATTTGTTCTAAAAATTCCCAGAACTGAAATAATGAAATTACTGTTAAATGATAATAATCCAGAAAATGCCTGGTGATAAGATAGAAAAATAGGTGCCAACACAAAACCCCATGAGAATAAAAATAAATTAATATTGTTCTTGAACTTTCAATAAATAAGGTTAACTGTGCCCAAAAACAAATTTTGAACAATGGTGAAACATCAAGTGATATGCGACTTTTAAAAGACCTTAAATTAAATTCTAAGAATTATCTCAACAGCTTAAAATAATATTTAATCAAAGCCTGATATTTTGATCTAGATCTTCTGAATAAAAAAGATTTGGATCTTCTTCCAAAAAAGTTTTTTTTTTTTTTTCGATTTCATTTAATGTAAGATTAAAAATAATGAATTTTTACTTCAAGCTAAAAGTGTTCGTAACATTTAAAAAACAAAAATTTGAATGAATTAAATTAAATCAGATTCGTTTTCAATTTCAAATTGAAAACAAATTTGAGTAAAAACTAACAGAAATTTTAAACCGATTCATTCTCAATGACTCAAATTGATGCAGAAAATTAGAATCTGTACACGAAGAAAGCATACAAACTTAATACTTCCATAAGAGTTAAATTAATTTACATTTTTTTTATTATTATTATACACTTAATAACATATTCAGAAAATGAAACGAAACTCTAAAATGCTTTTTTCTTTCTCTGAACATGGCATACAGGGACTCTCAAAATTGAGTATATCTATATCTATTTTTAAGAATAATGTTAAATATCTTTTATGGTTAATCATGTTTGAATGACAGAAGGCGCATTAAAAAAAGTATTAAGCTAAAAAACAAAACAGATCAATCAGTATTTTATTAACTTAGCTTTTATATCAAAGTTACTGATTTCCAAGTCATAAAATTGTATATTCATCTAGTATGAAATATCGTATACACTTAGAAGGAAAGACACATGAATTAATATTTATTTCATATCGTTTTGCGTTTATAATGGCTTTCAATCCCTAAGCCATTGAGTTAAGAGTTTGCGTTTATTTTTGGCTATTTTTTGCCATTCTTATAATTTATCTATATTGTTCCTTGTCCCTTTATCGTGTATAACCGATTTTTCTAACTGGGAATACACATTTTCAATAATATTGAAATATGGAGATTAAGGAGAAGTGTATAAGAGCATTTTGAAACTGTACAGCAACCATAACTCATCAATTCTAACTGTGTATTTAAATTCGCTGAAACACAAAACTTAACCCTATTCCAAAATGTTGAACAAAAAAAATGACTTAAAATCCCTTCGTTGTAAATTATTATTCCTTCCAGCCGAGAATTTCATTTTGTTCATAAATAAAAATTCACATTCCTATTGCAGGAGTAAAATAAATCCCCATGCAAAACAGTACATAACAGTGAGATTGGTGTTTTGGAGTTCAGCCATTCTACAGAAGTACATCTTCGTGTAGTTTTAGAAATAGATGTAGTAGTTTTTGTATTGTTCACCCAACAATGTTTTTTCAACTTCTCGAATGATTGATTCATCTTTGGATTATGGAACTGAGAATTTTTTTTCTTCCAGTTTTATTTGCTATTTGCCAAATATTTAACACTTAGATCATTTTTTGAAAGAATCCATACTGAATTGAATTGAATTTACTTTGCACTTTCCCTACTTTAAATAATAATTTTTGATTTTATTGATTAGATGAAATTTAAATGATAATGTAAATTTTCGAATTTTCATAATGGTTTCTCTCTCGTTTGGAACTTAATTTTAATAATAAACAATTTTACTTTCGGTTGGAAATCTATAACTTACGGAAATTAATTATACTTTTTTTAGACTTTTACAAAAATGGAAAAAAGAGAAAGAGTTTAACGTCCTCTGACAAATAGATGATCACATTCAGAATACGAGCACACACTAATTTTCATTCATCCACTATTTACAAAAATCATAAATTTATAAATTGATTACTCATTTCCTGGACAGCATTGATTTAAATATTAAATTAAGAATAGTTTATGAATCAAAGTAGCTTTTTATAAAACATTGTCATTAATATTTTTCAAACCGAATTTTCCAAATTATTAAAATTAATTTTCTTAATGTAAATTATCAAAAATAAAATTTTTTACAAAATTAGAATACAAGGAGGCAAATTGATTCAAATGAAATATGCAGAATAGAATTAAATTATAATTGAAATTTAACTTTTGTAATTTAAAATTAAAAGTATATACATTACCTTTCCACCAAATCGCTGTCATTTACAGAATCCAATTTTTGCATAAATAGAAGTTTAAACGATCCAAGTTAAGTAACGAAGGAACCCACAAGTGAGTGCTGCTTTTGAAATTGGCGGTAAAAATCACATGTTGTAATCACAGAGTTGCCACAGATGTTACTTCTAGTGGAAGTTCTGAATGAAAATGGAAATATAAACTTAAACAATGCCTATAGAACAGAAATATTGTCCAAATGTAAAATAATATCGCTTTATGGAAATAAAGGATTATAAATTTTTTTTTTTTTTTTTTTATAATAACATTATTTTTTTTTCTATTAAGAATTATTTACTTATTTAAAAAAAAAAGGGAAATGTCTAAAGATTTTTTTTATTTTAATTCCTTGCCTAACATTGTGCTGTCGACTATATTTCTTGTACGGTTTATGTTAACTGTTACATGGTTTTGCGCTCTAGTGATTTGCCTTTTATTCATCATGCGTTATAAAAAATAAAATTTCTTTGATATTGAAAACAAACTAATTTTTTTTTTCAAATAACAGAAGTGTGATAATTTTTATAATAAATAATACATTTTAAAACTAGAAAAGTTATCTTAATTTATGCTTGTGATACTGTAATAAATTTTTGTCAATAGGCTGTGAAGTGAAATGCGATAACAATAGTTTATGTTTATTATTGTAGTAGTGTGTACAAATAATTTTGGTTTTTTGTAAGTATTTAATAAGCAATTTAATGGGTTCTTCCAAAAAGCATAAGGAAAAACGGGACAAAAAAAAGCATAAAAGAGAACGCTCTCGTTCTCGTGAAAAGGATCGGGAATCCCATAAAAGAAGTCACAAATCTAGCCATCGTCGTGAAAAACACCGAAGCCCAGAACTTGGAAGTCCTAGTAACGACTTTCAATTAACAAAACGGCGTCGCATTTCAGGTGAAGAAGAAATTCCCACAGAGAATAAAAATCAGCGGCCCAATATTTCTGACGATGAATTTGATGTCGATAAACTGCTTGATTCAAAGTTATCTGAAAATCCTGAGTTTTCTGCTGCTATCAAACGATCTTCTAGGAAGCGAAAGTATGATGAATTGAAAAAACGTAATGTTTTTGTTGAAAATGAAGATTCTTTGGAAAGATTTGCAACAGAACAATTACTGGAAGAACATGGAGTTCAGGATATAAATGTGAAGAGTAGCCGTTCTCCAGCGGCTGCTGAATTTTCTCAGAAGCTTTCATTGGGAGATGTCAGAATAAAGGAGGAGCCCGGTTCTAATTCAGAAGGTAAAATTCGACCTTTATTATATTTAATGTGAACTGCATTTCTATCAAAAGTGAATTTAATATATTTATCTTCCTTATTTCAAATAAGATAAATACCTTTTAAATGGATTATTTAATTAATTTTAGTTAAGTAATGTAATAAATATAAATTTATAATTCCACTCAGATTAATTCAATAGTTTTATAAAACCGTTACAATATTAGAAAAATTATTGAATTCATTGCCTTGCCTGTGCAAAGTTGTTTCGAGTCTCCACAAATTGTTCTACAATTATACAGGTAGGCTTCATTCATTCAAAAATTTAATCCCGCTGAGTTTACAATACATTTATTCCTTAGTGCCATTACAATCTTTGACACCCATAATTCTACAATCATTAGACCACATCCTTGCTGACCATAGAGACTATTAATAAGATCCTCACTTCCATCTTTGTCTTCTTGTATTATGGTTATTGTAGGGTTTTTGTCGCTCAAAAGGGAATTGATATATAGATGAATCATGTTTTGAATCTAAACTTTTGCCATGTTATCAAACTAGTGATGATTTACAAAATGTGGTATGCTTATAAACATTTTGTAGTGGCCTTATGACCAAGTGGCTAGCGCTTGGTGCCACAGGTTTCTTGTTCGAGTCTCAGCAATGACATGTATGTTTGTAGTGGTTCAGAATCCACTATAAACCGTAGATCCCAGTCTAATATGATCATAGAGCATTGTGGGAATAGTGTTACTGGCATCCGTAGCATATCTTCAAGCTGCATGTGCCACCTGGATAGTGCTAAAGGAGTAACAGTGTTGATCAGTTTTAAGTAATTACAATATTTCTTGGATCAGGCAAATTTGAATGAACTTATCGTGGACATGTCTTTCCAACTAGTGGTTGAAGGAATGAAGTCATGCAAGTGGTTAGTATTTCTTTCTTCCAATTGTGCAAATCTATGATGTGTGATGCCCCTGTTATTTTTTTTATTTGTATTTATTTTTTCCCCCCGTTTTAGCTTTTTTTATGCCCTTTGCCTAAATTTGGCAGTAATTAGAGTAATGAGGGGAGTTGCCTTGGGTGAGAATCATTGCCCCTTGATGATGACTAATTTGGCATAAAATGAGGAGCATGAAACAGTGGGGAGTTCCTCCTTATTGGAGTGAAGGGATGGTATAATAGGTGCAACTGACATATCAGGGTAGAGATTGTGCTGTGAAATGACCACGCAATTCAAAGAAAATATGTTATTGTTTGGGTCACATTTTCAAAAAAATGGTGGAAATCAGTCACTGCTGTTGTTTTGTTTGGAAGAGTGAAAGTGGGAGAGGTAAGAAAACATGCAAATGTGCTCGTGTATTTACAACTACATGAAAATTCCTGTCATTGTTTTAGAACCGTGCTAAACCTTGTAGATGTCTCCTAGTTAAGCAGTACCTTTTATGTAAGCCCGAATAGCATGAATTTCATAACTACTTCTCCTTGCATATCTCTACGTTTGCATTCAAACTGCCAATACAAATGAAATTTTCTAAACAGTGGCTCCAAAATAAATTTGGTAGCCAACCAATCAGTAAATGATGTGAAGCTCGTAATGAGGATATCTACTCAATCTATTTGTTATTCAACCAATTAAGTGTTGCAAATATGGCATATACTCAAATAATGTCTCATGCAAAAAGTATGAAGATCTTTGACAAGTTCTTCCAGCTAAAGTTTTTTTTGTGAATTCCAATAATTGCAAGTGAGTCCAGTGATTGCTTATTGAAGTAATCCTGGTGTACTTAAATTGCCCAAGAATTGTTCAAAGTGGATACCAACAATTTTAAATGAAACGATGTTAAAAGCAGAAACTTTTATATTGCTAACAGCAATCAAGTGTAACTATTCTTTTTCGTCTGTTGGGGAACTCAGCTATAGCTTTTAATGACTTAGAAGATCGCTAATCATACGTATAAATCAAAATCCTGAAGTGGTAAGTCAAAATCCTGTAATGTGACTAAATCTGATATAGGGCCTTACTTTCATAATAAAATATTTAAGGACTATTTTTCAAGCAAGTCATTGTATACCATACATATACTTTGATGATATATACATAGGATATTGGTCAGAAAATTTTGAAAAAGTGTTCACTTTTTATTGTGATATCATTTTAGAGAAGCTCTTTAGTTTTATCTCTAATAATAATTTAAAGTTAACATCACATTTTCCAGTGCTCGTTGGGTGGACATAATGTTACTTTATCCTTCCAAAAGAAGTTGTGTTTGTATTTAACTTCTGAAGGCACATACAGTATCCTTACAGATTGGAACTTACAGATTACATACAGTTCATAATTCCTTTAAGAATGGTATTACTGTATTGAATGTGGAAAGTTTTGGGATTTCCATTTCTATTTTTAGTTTAAATTTTCACTTGTAAGAAAAAAGACTATCATGAATTAAATCTTCTAGATGTTAGCAAACATTTTTTTTATGCAACATACTGAGAACAGATGGCTGGCTGTGGGTCCAGCATGTGAAAGATTACTTGCAAAACATTTTAAAATTTGTATTCAAAATTAAAAGTTGTAATGCCATTAGAAAACAAAAACAATTTATTTATATTCAAATTTTTTTAGTTCATCTATGTCACATTAATTGATTGTTAGCCTATGTATTTGTAATAATATTTTAAAATTCAAAGAGGCCTTACTTGATATCTGCAATTTTGTAATAATTAGTTTCTTCTTATATTAGAAATTAATAATATTTTTTCTTTCCTCACTAGAGTTAAATGAGCCACAACCTTCTCGAAGCACTTCAAATAGGTAAGATTTTGTATTTTTATTGTTAATTGATTGTTTATTAGATATTTCATCTTTTAATATATTTATGTGTCATTTTCTATTTGTAGTAAACATCGATCAAAATCAAGTACAAAGATATTAGATTCAGGGAATGAAAGTCCTGGTAAGTATTCTTTAATCAAAAACCATTCCTAAGTTTTGAAAAGTTTTAAATCCTTTCACCAACTAGCTTTTAAGAACTAGATTTTACTTCATTTATCATTAAGCTTATATGAAATTTTCATTACTTTAGAGCAGGGGTCGGCAACCTTTTGAGTCGGAAGAGCCAAAAATGGCAATTTACAAATTTCAAAGTTTTTAAAGAGCCACAAAATGTTTTCTTGCCAACAATAAATAACAGGTGGGCTGAAAAGTTCGTAGGCTGACACATAGATGGCGCTACTAGTATTAAATCCATATCATTTTTAGTTATCCCTAACCTTCAAAAGACACGTATATTAATTTGATAGCTGTTGCGCTATTAGTATGTGAGTTATAGCATTTTTAGTGTTCATCATGTGCAGTCAACTCGGCTGACTGTCGGTTGGACTCCGGTGTGAAATGATGGAGCCATGTTTCATCCATTTTCACATATCGACGCAAAAATTCGGGTTTATTACGATTGAACAGCTCCAAACACTGCTTAGAATCATCAATTGGTTGTTGTTTTCGGTCGATTGTGAGCTCGCGCGGCACCCACTTTGAACAGAGCTTTTGCATATCCAAATATTCATTCACGACATGTCCAACATGTTCCTTTGATATCTTTAGGGTCTCAGCTATCTCAATCAACTCCACTTTACGGTTATCAGAAATTGTTTTTTGGACTTTTTTGATGTTTTCGTCGGTAACAGCCTCTTTGGGGCGTCCACTGCGTGCATCGTCCTCGGTGCTCATTTTACCTCGTTTAAATTTAGCAAACCACTTCTCTACGGTTGATTTTTCTGGTGCAAAGTCCGAATAATGTTTATCAAGCCAAGCCTTGGCTTCAATAGTATTGTTTTTCCCCAAAAAGTAATGCTTTATTAACACATGAAATTCCTTTTTATCCATTTTTTTAAACTAACTAAAGTTGCTTCACTAAAAATGCTATAACTCACATACTAATAGTGCAACAGCTGTCAAATTTATGCACATGTCTTTTGAAGGTTAGGGCTAACTAAAACTCATATGGATTTAATACTAGTAGCGCCGATTTAATAAAACTAGCCCTCCTGTTAGTACTCGCATAAATAAAATTTTTTGATAAAAAAAACTAATCTATTTATTCATAAGAAAACATATCTATTTATTCATTATATCATTCTATTTATTCATTATTAGATAATTACTTATTATTTAAGTAAAAAATTAAAACAATTAAACATTTACTGACAACACTAACTTGTACTTCAATAACAAACAATTGAACAAACAAATTCAATGGGAGCGATGGCTTTGCATGGTTATTCAAGTAGAAAATTTAAATTTTACTAAACAATGTAGTTTGTACTTAAAATAAAAAAACAATAACATACATTTGAGCAAACATATTCAATGGGAGCATTGGCTTTGCATGGTTTTAGAAAGTTTGGATAAATTTGGCTCATAACTTGTTGCTTTAAGTTTCAAACACGACTCTAAATTTTCATTTGTTAGTTGGCTTCTTACTTTACTTTTAATTATATTGATGCAAGAGAACGCTTGCTCGCACGAATATGTCGATCCGAAGATAGTCAGCACTCCAAATGCCAATGCACTGTAGCAATCTGGAAGACTATTCCACGCGTCGAATATAAGTGCCACAACTCTCGGCATTTCTTTTAAAGTTGTCCACTTTTGTTGGGTTACGTACATACATTTCTGGACTTCCAACTATTCCAACTTGCTTTTCCACTCCACAATGTTTACTTTTTAAATCGATCAATTGCATTTCTAGAGATCCAGTATCAATTCCAAATGGCTCAATGTGGATTTCGTTACTATTTGTGTTGAGAGGATTTACTATGAATGCTAGAGTGGTTTTGTTGGTTTTGAATTGCTCAAATCTGTCAGCAAATTCATCTTTAATTTTTTTTATAACTGTGCTGAAGTACCTCGTGTCAACAGTTGCATTGGTTTTATCGCGATATTGCTTTAGAAATTGAAAATGAAGTAATATGACGCTCTGAATATCTTCTGCCAAAAGAATTAATTTTTCTTCAAAACAAACCAATTCTTCAACCAAAACATAGTCTGGGTTTCCCTTTCCTAGCAGTTTTAGATTCAGCTCATTTAATTTCGCTGTGATATCCACCATAAAGTAAAATTTTGCAACCATTTGCCGTTCTCTAACTCAGGGTGATTAATGCCTTTTTTATTTAGGAATGTATTTATTTCATTCAAGCACAAAGCAAAACGTTTCAACACCTTACCTTTGGAAAGCCATCGCACTTTATTGTGAAGAAGGAGGTCGGAATACTGAGTCTCCATTTCGTTTAAGAATTCCTTAAACTGACGATGGTAGAGTGCTTTTGACAAGATGCTGTTAACAATCTTGATTATCAAATTCATGACCTCAACTATTTCGGCCGGAAATGTTTGGGCACAAAGCGCTTCTTGGTGCATTATGCAGTGAAACATAAGAATTTCGTGGTTTATTTTGCTCTGAAGAATCGTTGTTGCCCCTTTATTTTTTCCTGTCATACTTCTGGCTCCATCAGTTGCTATTGAAACGATTTTATTTAAATCGATCTTATTGTCTTCAAGCCATTTTTGTACGGCATTCGTATATCTTCCCCTCTAATTTGTCCCGAGAACGGTAGCAATCCTACAAGTTCTTCTTTTGGACCTTGGGAAGACATATACCTGACAAAAAGGGTAACTTATGCCGTGTCTTTTATGTCGCAAGACTCATCTATAGCCAGTGATAAGGCAGAAGAAAGTTGAATATCTTCCACCTGCAAATATGTTACATTTGAAGATATTTTAGCTATTCTATCTTGAACTGTTTTAGTGGATAGTGGCCAATCTTTGATTTTTTTCAAGATTTCTGGTTTGTTTTGAAATCCCGAAACAGTTCTTCAGATTCCTCATTAATCGATTCAGAACTAAAGAGCCGCAGTTTCACATCAAAAGTGTCGCATGTGGCTCGCGAGCCGCAGGTTGCCGACCTCTGCTTTAGAGGCATCATTGAATGATGAAAAACTACACTTTTAATCTGTATTAAATAAAACTTAATGCATATTGTTATTTGTGTTCAATAATACAATTTAAAAATGTCCTTTAAATCAATAAAAAGTTCTTTTGCTGGGATATCGCACATTTGTAAGATTTTATCTAGAATGCTATTTTATTCATGCTTAAATTTTATGAGTATATGAATGAGACAAGTATTTTTCTATAAATATCATGTTCCTTATCATGCTTATTAATTGCTGTATATTTGTATAATGCAAATATATCAAACACAAAACTTTTATGCAATTAAATTTTCTTTTATGTATTGTTGTAAATCTTCCTGCATTTCATTCCACCTCAATAATGATTATTGCATTGCTTAATATTCAAAATATGTGCTACTTATTTTTATTAAGTAGTTTTTTGTAATATTAAAATGTATTCAGTGTTTAACTTATTTTTCTCTTAATTTCAGAACGTCAAGAATCACAATCCTCTTTGAGCATTGAAGAAACAAAGTATGTAAATTTATATACATATATATTTTATAATAAATACTAATTGACTTTTAAAAATCTGTTTTCAGTATTTACATATCTGTCAATTTTTATGAAGCAAGGATTTTTGGAGTTTATGTGATATCATTTTTAATAGTCTCTTTTATTAGAAACAAAAATGAAATTTGGTTCCCAACTTCTAAAGAATACTTTTAAATTTATATTTCTTTGAATGGTGATCTGAGATTCTTTTCAGCACCTTTACGTAATTATGTAAAGCTTAAAAAACGCTTAAACGCCTTTATGTAAAGCTTAAATTAACAACAAATGTGAAATTGCTGCACAGGAAGTGAAATATATATTTTAACTGATGAAATTTTTGACATCTAATCATAGATAATCCATTTATTATATGAATGTCTGCATCATAAGTCAAAGGATTCTCCTAATTTTTCTGTGAATTTGATTTCAATAGAATACATGTCTTAAATTAAATGGAAAATTTAATATTAAACATTTACATACTATGCTTTACTTATTCATTAGCCTAACATTACATAAATATAAATAAAACAAATATTTCCAATAATATAACAACTTTTTGAATTCATTTACAATAACAATTTAAGTAATTAGCATTGTACTTCCTTATACTATGGGTACATTTTTTTTTAAGTAAAATCTTTTATTTGTTTGTGTAATCTTCTTTCATATATATATATATATTAAACTCTTAGTCAGCCAATTTCAAAAAATGTTTCATTATTTGTAACTGGATGGTTGCCTTGAAGCTTTATAATTTTCAAAAAAAATTTCTCTTCATTAGTAAAAGCAATAGAATATATAAAGTTTTATTTATCGTTTTAAACTTGTACTTTCTTAAAAATTTTGCATCGTTTTTCTAGCAAACTTCGAGCCAAGCTAGGATTAAAGCCATTAGATGTTACAGTTGAAACTTCTGGTAAGCTCTTTTCTTGCTTATGATTTTTTTTATATAGAGAGAGAAAGAATTATGATTATTTTCAGTTTAAACACAGCTGTTCCTTTGTTTTAAAAAATTCTGCAGATTATTTCATGAAACTTTTTGTATGCTTACAATAATCAATTATACCGATTTTAGTTATTTATATATTCATTGTAATTGTTTAGAGAATATTTTAAAAATTTTACATATTTACAACTAAAATTTAATGAATTATTAGCATAAGGAAGAGTTTTAATAAAAATTTAAAATAAAATTTTGTAACAAATTTGCAAATTAGAAAATCTAAATAATTTTATAAATGTTAGTTGTGACCCAAAAGTACCCAAATGAAAAATATATATATATATATATATATATTTCCTTATTTTATATTTGCATACTTAAAATACAAAATAGCATTCTTGCTTACTAAATAAAGATTAAGTAAAATTGTTGTAAAATTCTTCCGTTTGATGATTATATTATTTACCATAAAAAATTAAACTTCTGTTAAAAGAGTTTTTTTCCCCCTCTTTAAAAAAATTTTCCTAAATGCATTTATTAAATAATTAAAAATATTATTCGTATTATGACATTTTTATGACAACTTTCTTTTTCTTCAACTAATAACTTTGTTCTATATATCAATTAATAGATTTAAATTATGTTTGAAACTAATTATGAATAGAAAAACTTCATAAGGAAATTTTATTTTTTAAAGTTATAAAACTGATGCAATTAAATAAAACTAAATGATCAGTGTTTTAATGAAAATTCATAAAAATAATTTTTTTTTACTGAATTTATTATAGAAAATGTGTATATTTAAAACTTTCGTTTTGTTGTTGTTATTAATTTGATATTTTTTCCACAAGAGTTTAAATTTTTAAATATATTTTGAAGTCACTTCTCAATTATTGCGCTGCAAAACTAATATTTCGAAAAAAATTATTTTAGATGTTCAAAATGAAGAAAAAGAAATATCCAAACCTGCTGCTGAAATTTTTGTTAAAACTGAAAATATCAGCGAGAAAAAGAAATCAGAAAATCTTCGAGAAAAGCTTAAGGTTGTAAAAGAGAAAAGAGCAATTGAAGAAAAACTTAGGTAATTCATTTTTTCCTCCAAAAAAAAATTTTTTTTTTAATTTTTGTAATTCTTTGTGCAATTCAATTTTTTTTAAATTTTGCATTCTTCTCTTAAATATTTTTTTACTGAAAAAAATAGCTTGATTTGTAATTTTTTTATTTGATTTATTGTTCAATAATAATTTAGTGTGCTGAAAATTTCTACTTCTCTAATACCCTGGTGTATATGATGATGATGCATTGCTTTGTGTATATAAAAAATAATTTTAAATTTTGATCATTTTGAATTTACAATGATTTTGCATTTATCATAAAAATTAATAAATAAAAAAATATTTTTAAAGATGATTTCAGTATTTTGAATATGCAATAAATATAAGAATAATAATTTCCATCGTTAAGCAAATATACCTGGCTTATATTAAAATAAGGGTATGGAAAAGCCATTTCTACAATAAAAAACTGAAATTAGGAAACATAATTTTGTTTCTATTTAATGTTTTTAATTGTTAATATATACAAATGTATATTTTACAGATGCAAGTTTTTAAAAAAAATGGCATAAGTAAAATGATATTTCTTTTTTAATTTGTAATTTTTTTCCATGTAAATGTAAATAATAATAAAGTTTTGCTGCAAAAGTAAAGTATTATGCTTATTTATTTCAATGTTCAGTTCACATTTAATGTGATTTTCAAACTTTTTTTTTCCTGTCAATTTAATCAAATTTCAGTAACATTTTATTAATTTAAAAGCACTTCAACTTTGAAACTTGCATTATTAGTCATCTATGTTTGCCTAAAATGTAGTTCATTGTAAAGAAAAAGTTTTTACAGTTGTATGTGGATGCAATAAAAGTTTGTGGATCTGGATGAACTTGAAATTCTTATCTCCTAATATTTGAGTTTTAAGTTTAAAAGGAATGCTAGCATTTAAATACAATATCCTATAGTGTTATCTCTTTTCATTCTACCATTTCCTGAAGTGTTTCACACCCTTATTCATTTATTTTGAATTCCAGAACCTTTTATTTTAATATCTTGTGAAATCCATTTGAAAATCAATCGGATCTAAAGTAATTGTTTCAGTAAATGTTTTACAATAAATTTTCTCTTGATTTAAACTCCACCCATAATTCTTAAATTTTCACAAAATACAAGTTTTATCTTTTGTGATGTCTTCTGAAATCGCCCTTTTTTCTGCTTTTGAGCAGAAAGCATTGAACATCACTTTTGAATTATAAGTTCTTCTCCTAATTGTAAAACAATTTTTTCTTTTGCCTTGTAATTTCAAATATATGTTTATTAAAATGTAGATATTAAGAAATTTGTTTATAATTAATTTCTTTAATTAAATACTTCTTTCATAATTTTCTTTATTTTTATCATGTATGAATCAAATTCTTATTTATCTTTCAGCATTATTTATTATCATGCATTTTATAATTGCTCAATTTGCTAATAAATTTCTAATGTATAGAAAATATTTAATATTTGTTTAAATTAGGCTTTAATAATTGGAAAAAAAAACCGTGCTAAATGTGTTTCATTTCCATGTATATAATCTGAGATTGATTTTTAAATATAATTTGATAAATAATATATTAACCAGTAAGTTTTTTAAGTTGGTTGTTCTATAATTGAATTAAGATCTAATATTTTTTATCCATTTGTTCCATTGAAAGAATTGTTTGTTTCTAAGTTAAACCTTAAAATTTGCGCTTTAACAGTTTAATAGTCGTAAATAATTTTTCATTTGGAAAAAATTGGTTTTCATACAGTAGAATTCATGAACTTGTATAGTGAGATATAAGTATTACAAAATTGATAACTTCATGCAGAATTGTCAAGTTTATGTAAATCATTGTTAATTTTTTTTTTTTTTTTTTTTTTTTTTTTTTTTTCAACTTTAGAAAAACTAAAGGACTTGCTGATTCTGATTCGGAAGATGAATCTGCAGCTGCTTGGGTGAAGAAGCACCAAAAAATAATAAATGAAAAGGAAGAAGCTGAAAAAAGGGTATTTTTTCTGATTCGTATATGTATAATTAATTATAAATTAGTAATTAATTATAATTCATAATTAATTATAAATTAATTCTTTTAATTATCTTTTATTATAAAATTTTGCATGTTAGGTAATTTAAAAATTATGAATATAAATATTATTTAATAATCTTGTAATTTTTCTTTCCAAAATGTCTATCTCATTAAGATTTTATGAGTGTTTGTATCTGAAATGTATGCATTTACATTAAACTGATATGCAAAATTTAATCACTTACTTTTTATTTTATGACTCTGCAAAAAATAATAATAAATAAGAAACTTTATATTAACAATAAAGAAAGATTGTTTCGAAAAGGATTAAGAAAACGTACTAATGTATAAATGAATAGAATGCATACAATATGAAATTCAGCAAAAAAAAAAAGCTTTAAGGAAGAATAACATAGGTACAAATGCTTATTTATGTAAGGGGAAGAACAGCCAACAAATGTCCATTAGAGTAAAAGATATGACCTCCCTTATGTCTGAGAACTTACGATCGTGCGGGTGAAGCATTTTTGAAATTTTTTCATGGAAAAGCCTAACCCTCACGATCATGCTGGTGCCCCATGCCTCAGGGGAGAGGCAAAACATTACAAAAAAATAATAATAATAAAGAAACAAAAAAAAAAAATTTTTAATTCACTTTTTATCGCAGGCCAAGTTGCTTGAAGAAATGGATGAAGAATTTGGAATTGGTGCCTTAGTAGAAGAAGAATTTGATAAGGAAAAAGTTAGTCTTTCTTTTTATATATATATATATATAGCTTCTTTATTTTCATATGAATCTTTGGTTTATTTATTTATGTATTTTTCTTAATTTTATTTTTAGGCATATACTTCTGATAACTTAAAAGGACTAACAGTAGCCCATGATATTAGTTCAATCCAAGAAGGTCATCAAGTTATCTTAACATTAAAAGATAAAGGTATGTATATCTTAATAGACTTTTGTAAAACAATGAAGCATGTTAACAAGTTTTCATTTCATTACATTTCTGTAAATTTTAATTTCTTAAGAAGTTTGCTTCATAAGTTATGAGAAAGAAATTTTTGTAATTATTTAAAACTTGCTTTCATTAAATTTTGACTTATGAAACAATATTTAATGAAAGACGAAAACTCACTATCTGAACTTTGGATTATAAAATATTTAATACTTTTAACTACTATTTGCACGCTTCTTTATTCAAATGTTGAATTAAAAAAGAATGTTCTAATAAAAATATTAGAAGTTTAAAATGACTGATATGAGGCAACTGTTCTTGTTACTTTTTGGTTACTAGGCGTTCTGGAAGAAGAAGAAGATGTTTTGGAAAATGTCAATATCGTAGACAGTGAGAAATATGCAAAAAATGTTGAAAATAAGAAGAAGAAGCCCGATTACAAACCTTATGATGAACCTGAATATGATGAATTTGGTATTGTAAGTATTACTTTTTTTTTCAGCTGGAGGTCTTTTTATATATTTTTGGGACTCAGAATCATGACTTTTTTTCCTTTTTTCCTTTTTTTTTTAGTTAAAAAAGAAGAACTTACTATCTAAATATGATGAAGAAATAGAAGGAGAACAGAAGAAAACTTTTAAATTAGGTAATCTAATTTGTTTTTAAATTGTTTGTGCATTGTACTTGTCTTATTTATGACTTTATTGAACTACTGAAAATTTTGTTGCCATTTTTGATATAATTTTTGCCAATTTTGTTCTTAAAGTTTTTACTCATTTTTAATGCCTTATTTAGTAATCTAAGCACATTTTAAAAACTGCATTCACTGTGAAGAAAAACATCATGTATATGTACTATTATTTATAGAATTGTCTGTTTTAATAGGAAATGTTAGCAGTACACCTTATGTCAGTAGAGAACAAGAATTGGAGTTGATAAGAATGAAATTAAAGCAACAATCAGTGGTAATTATTTTATTATGTTTTTATAACTATATGCAAATTCACTTCAAAGGCATTTATATTTAAAAAATAAAGACATACATGCATATATATATATATATATATAAGATGCAGAGTAAGGATACCATTTATAG
This sequence comes from Caerostris darwini, assembly GCA_021605075.1. Taxonomy (NCBI): domain Eukaryota; kingdom Metazoa; phylum Arthropoda; class Arachnida; order Araneae; family Araneidae; genus Caerostris; species Caerostris darwini. The sequence continues at coordinate 392,761 of BPLQ01007179.1, read as the reverse complement.
TTCAAGAAATTAATAAGTATAATAAATAAGAAGAACTTCTTACAGATATATATATATATAAATGAAACTTAAAACTTTTGTTTAATGTAAGTCATTGAAACTTTTTTGGTTTTCTTTATTACCGTACAACATTTTAATGACTTCTAAAATATTAAAACTAAAAATTATATTTACTAATTTTTCCATGATATATTAAAATGATCCATTGGTGAAAAAATATATACTGATAATACATATAATTTTTCCTTATATTTATGCACATATATAAATTTTAAATCTTTAATTTTGTTTACATTTTATGCATCTTTTTAAATATGTGTGATTTTTTCAAGAAATATTGAACACTAGGAAACTATTATTTATAAGAAATAATTAAATATATTCCATTCTTGAAAAAAATATGATTTGTTTATTTGAATACATAATGAAGAATACCTGTAATTTTAAAAGTCTTAAAATAATGCTTGCAGAATTTTTATATAAATTTGTACGAATTCCAATTGCAAAGTAAAACATATTCTGATATATTAGATTATAATGCCAACATAGTATCAATTTTATAGATGCAGTGACTATTCCTTTTCCATGCTAAATATTTCTTATATAATTTTTGCATCATTATCATGGAAAATGTTAGAACTGCTATAAAATAAAAATAAAAAAATTAACTCTGATTGCTAGTTTTGAAAACTCACAATTGATTTTTTTTTTTTTTTTTTTTTTTTTATTTTTTTTTTTTTTTTAATTTTTGTTTATAAGGTTATTTTATGCAGATCACATACATTTATAATATATTAAATCATTAAATCTGTGTTATGTTTATTTGTAATGAGCAATATCAAAACAGACATGAATGGCATTTAAAAGCTATTAATTTTTTTTTTAAAAATATGAATGTCTTTATAATTGTATTTTGAATTATGTAACATAATTTTTAATGTTTTACAATAGATGACTCTTGAAATGCCAGAAATGAAAATAGCTAATGAATACTACACACCTGCAGACATGGTAAGTAGCATCTTTATTAGTGGGGAAAAGTGTAACACTGCGCATTATCTCTATTATTATTAAAGTTCTGATTTTTTATTCTTGTATATAAATGATGTCTTATAAATTAAAAAATAGTAATGATTGAAATCAAATAGTTTTTTTTATTATTATTTATTTATTAATAAAGAAAAACTGCATGAAAGGAGAAATCAGTAATTCTTCAATAATTATTTTGAACTGATTAGATTTATTTATTTATATATATATATATATATATATATTATCATATATGAATAAAAGGAAAGAAAAAACTTTAAAAAAATCTTCCTTCTTCACGTCTGAATAAACAAAAGAAAATGAATAAACATATAACAATCCAAATGGAGCCAACGGCCGTACCATGCTGAATATACCGGTTCTCGTTAGATCACCGAAGTTAAGCATCATTGGGCGCGGTCAGTACTTGGGTGGGTGACCACCTGGGAACACTGCGTGCCGTTGGCAAATTTGGGACCTGAATAACCGAGTGTCTAGCGCTCGGTGCCACAGGTTTCGGGTTCGAATCCCGGCGGTGCCATGGATGTTTGTAGTGGTTCGGAATCCACTTTAAGCCGTAGGTCCCGGTCTTCTATGACTGTAAGAGCGTCACGGAGCAAAAGTCAGGCTTCTACCTATGGGTGCTCCATCACAACAGAAGCTGCTTCCTTCCCCTTCAATCATGAGTACGTACGGGCTCGTGGGCTTGGCCAGCCAAGTGGGATAAGAAACAACAACAACAACACAATCCAAATAATTTTTTAAAAAAAAATTTATGTAAAAATGTAGACCAATATGCAGGAAAAATATTTTTTATATATTATTTCCATCACATTTAGAAGTGCAATACTTAAAATCATATGAAAATTATATCTTTATTTCTTTTTGTAAATTTGAAGATCTATATATAGAATAATTAATAGTAAACAACGAAAAATTTCATATTTTTTAAAGAAAGTTTATTTTTATGAAGAGTATATGGGAAAACATGAATACAGACATTTTTCTTCTGTTAGTAATATGACTTAAAATTATATATATATATAGTGTGTGTTACATACATATGTATGTGTGTGTATGTATGTATGTACGTGTACGTATATATTTGTTTGTGTGTATATGTGTAATCTATAATGAAGAACAAAAGCTATTTTGATTTTTAAAATTTGCTGTGAAAAATACTAATCAATTTTTTTAAAAATCTTTGTAACAGGTGTGGTGTGGTTGTTTTACACTCTAAAACCAGTAAAGTTGTTGGAAAATCAGTATTTATTAATTCTTTGTTTAAATTTTTCTCGCCAAAAAAATAACAAATCTACATTTAAAAATATTATTTTTTTTACTATAGCTGATGTCAGATATATCAGAATTTTCTATCAACCTATCAATAGAATGTTAAAAAATAATTTTGAGTAATACCTCTTACTCTCCATAAAGGAAAAGATTACATGAAATATTGTAACTTGTCATTATATAATCAGGATGAGGGCCAAAAAATCTATATAACCAATAATTATTTTCTAGATTATGTGATTTTCAGATAACTTTTCTCTCATGGTGCTTTTTTTTTTTTTTTTTTTTCCTTTAATGTTGTATACAATGAGGCACTATGTAACAAGTGGTTATTCTACCAGATACTACATATTACTGTACTGCTAGTTACTGTTACTGACACAGGGACTTAAGTGTATAAATATATATGTGTGTGTGTGTGTATTAATTTGTGAAATAAACAAAATTCCAATTATGATAAATTTTCTTAAGAAAAACAGTGAATGTTACTTAAGTCTTTTAAACATTTCTCATTAATTGAATTTTTGAGGGTTTGCATTCATTTCTGTCTGAGATGAGTGCTTTTTGTCTTCTTCTTTTACCGTGTACTTTGATGCTACAACAGGTGCTTCCTGACCCCTCAGGTGCTGTTTAAAAAGCCCAAGAAGAAAAGGTTAAAGAAATCATCCATTTTGAAAGCCGATGATTTAGCTAAAGATGCAGCAGACAATCACCGGGACTTTGGTTCTAGGTAAATCTTCCTTTTATTTTCATTTTTTCAATAGAAAATGTTTCTTTAAAAAGCCACATTTTTAAAACAATCGAACTATTTCACAACATATTTATATAATACATAATTTTAATTGACTTTATAAAACTATAATTTTGAAGGATGATTACCATTATGTTTCTTCAATGCAAATTGACTGTCGCGTCTAAACTGGAATATACATTCCCACACATTCTAAATATAGGAGATTTTGCTGGCCAATCCATCCTAGTATTATGTTTATTTTCTAAAAGCTCCTCAACAGCACACAAATGCAATGTAGCCTGCTTATTTTGCTGTAAGTCTGCATCAATGGTACCTTGACTCAAATGCACATAATTGGGATCTTTTATTGACAATAGTACTATCTCCATTTTCTAAAAGCTCTTCAACAGCACATGAGTATGATGTGGCTTGTTTATTTCACCCATAAAAATGAAGTCTGCATCAATGGTATCTGAATGTGGTTGGGTTCTTTTGTTGACAATAGTGATCTCCAATAACAGTATCTCTTTCAAAAGTTTATGCTTAAAATTTGCTTGTTGATCATTATCTTGCTCCAGATCAGAATTCTAGGATCACCATCAATGATTATATTGTATGTGCAAACTCACTTGAGTGCATGTGCTGACTGACTTGCTTTGCATCTCTTGTGTCATCCGTGATGTCTTGTTCCTTATATTTGCATACATATCACCTTTCTATCAAATTTAATGGTCTTTGTATTGATTGCAACAAATCCTTTTCTATAATTTCATGGCTGCCTTCCCAAAAATTTCAAAATTGCTAAATTTTATGCTTCAGTATATAAGCAAAGTATCATATCATGTTTTTGGAGATAATTTTATTATTATTAAAATAGTATTTGGTTTTATATGCTCCTTAAAAAGATCTTAAATTAAATTTTTAAATATGAAACATTTAACAATTATGCTTTATTTTTCAATTTTCTCAGAATATTTCATTAGTTTTATTGAAGCTTAACTGTTATAACTATGTTTTGTGTCTTTGCTGAATAATTTGTAATATTTTTTTTTTAGGAGGCGAAATCGAGTAAGAGAAGTGGATCCAGAGGATAACATGGAAATTGATACTAAAGTTGGAATACCACTTATTCCGGAAGGTGAGTCTTTTTATTTATTTATTAAGATGAAATTTAAACAAAAAAATTGCATAATTTAGCATTTCAAATTTAAAGTTAGTAAATATAAATTCATATTTTTTTGTGATCATGCAATATTCCTATTGATTTAGGTAAGCTAATTTCAATTAGGTTAATTTTAAATTAAATTGAATAAAAATTCCCTCATCAAATATATTCTTAAAAAGTAGGAATCAATAATTAAATTATACAAATACTTCAGATGAGGACAAGCCTAGAATTACATACCGGTTAATAATTTCAGTCTTTATCCCTTGTGGGTCATCTTGCAACAAAATTTGATAAGCAGTGGAGCATTTTACCGTTCTTCTTCTTCTTCTTCTTTTTTTTTTTTTTTGCCCCCCTTCTTTTTTGCCCTTTTTATAAATTACTCTAAGTAAGGAGTATGGTTTTCCCAGGCTATTAGCAACATCACATACTATGAAGTCATCAAGGTTCTAAAGTGGGACAGATATTCCAACTCTTCTTCCTGGAATGCTACAAACATTTTTTATGGATAACTTATTCAAAGAATTCCTTCATCAAAAATGAAATTGGCTGTTTGTAGAGAATTCAGTATAAGTTTTCTGATTAAGGTAACTCTTGTAGAAACGTCATATTCACTATCATGAAGTATTTAATGCATATCATCAATTTTTTCTAATCTTCTTCTACATTATAAAAAAAAAAATTGCTGCAGACAAAATTTGCATATTCCCAAGTTTATAAACATGATAATTTTCTTTTTTTTAACCTCTTTTATTTAATACTTGCTAGAAAGAAAAACAACTATATAATGTTTTGTATCAAATTCACAATATTCTTTAACTGTTTTGAGCAGTATAATATGATATCCAGTTAATAAAAATATTGAAATTAAAATTTATTTTTATTTTCCTTTTAATATTTTTAAATTTGGTAATTGATTCCATTGTTGTTTATAATTATTATTCATAAAGCTTTGTGAGTTTACAAAATTATAAGACAGCCAATTTAAATCAATTACTGCATTCTAAATACATTAGTTTGTAAAGCTTAAGCAGTCCCTTTATTGTGAAATAACCATGAAATAGCTGAATTGATTAGCATGATAAATTTCTAATTTGATAAGTGATTCATATATAAATAGCGCAAAACATCACATAAAAAAAAGTGCAAAGGAAAACATAAACAACAATAGCTAAAAATTAGGTTGTTAAAGACACTTCATGAGACTTCAAAGTTTATGCGACATGTATTAACACATTAAGAGAACGGTTGGTATAGGTTTGAAGAGGGCTATATGTTGATGGCTGTAGCCCAAGTGTCCATCATATCCATAACAAAGTAGCATTATCAACCTCATTGTGGTTGATAGACTTCCAAAACCCAACTTCAATTATGGTAAACATTAATGGCAATCATCCAAGAAAAACAAAGTTTGAGGGATAACCAACACATCACTGTGTAGGTGAATAGAGACCCCTACCAGTCAGGACAATGAGCATCTGAGTTTACTGCCATCATAATGATAGTATATTCACTCATTGTCTTGAATATTACATCTTATTGTCAATCATTCCTTGGCAGTACCTTTTAAATTGAGACAAAGAGCACATAAATTGGATGCCTTATCAATGAGCCATGTTCTTGTTACTTCTTTTTTTTCTTCATTATTTTCAAATGATTCAGTTACCAGTGAAGAGGATTACATGTTACCTCTCTTTTAACATCATAAAAAGAAAGGAAACCATGGTTCTTAATGTTTAGCTGTAGAAGCATTATGAATAATGGTACAGAGCTCCATATTTTTGATTCGGATGTCATTAACAGGGATTGCTATTGTCTACAAGGTATCCTTGCTCATTTGTATGAGATGCTAATGTTATTGATGTGGAAGATAATGCTTGCCAATGTTGTGCTCGTATTTCAGAAGATCTATTAAAAAATGAAGATTTAATAAAAAGGCATTGAATGCCTGTCTCCTGATTTAAATCCTGTGCAACATATGCTAGAAAGTTTAAGTATGTGCTTTTCAGACAATTATATTTGCTGAAAATCCGTAAAACTGAATCATGCTCATTGAGGAATAAGCACTCTTGCCTCAACAAATGTTTGCTTATCAAAATATGTAGAGACAGTGGTATTCAACCACTACAATTAGAAGAGATCTTATGTCTTCTGAGGAACATCTATTGAATTTTCTTTCTTTTGGGTAGATAGTTCACTACTTTTTCAATAAAGACTGTCTACTTATTTTCTTGCTGAATTCATCCTATTTGTTTTTGCTTTATGTCGTCCTTCATCCTTTGAATACACTCTGTATTTTGATTTTTATGTCTTCCAGATTAATTTTTTGAGATGTTATATTGGAGAAACTAGGCCGCACACAAGTTTTGAATATTAGTGTAACTTTTTAATGTTCACTGGACATTTTTTATAGTCCTAGTGAAACTTGATGTCTGCACTGAAAAATGCATTTATTTGAAGAAATTTTAGGGAAAACATTTAAGTGAAAATTTCAGTAGTTAACTGGGAATACTTTTATTTTAGAGACATGTGAATAAAAATTAGCCAGAATTGTTGAAAATAGAAACACATAAAAGTAAAAGCATCAATTTTCTCCCAGGATATTTTTTTCCCCTTGACATTGAAGACATGTTTTATTTTATCTACAATCTATATATATATTTTTTTTTCTTCAGAAACTTCCTTGCCTGTTGATCTTTCAAATGTAAAGATTGAAGAAGAAAACACAGAAAAGGAGCTGCATAGTGCCCTTAGTAAAGCTAAAAAGCTCAAAGAGAGGAAAATTATGGCTTCCGCACCAGAAAAGGTATATTTCATTTCTTCATGCTATAAGCATTTTTTTTTTTTTAAATACTTTATTCCTGTCTTTAAATTTAGGTAGTATTAAAGTATTTTAAACTTGTATTTAAAAATTATATATTAATTTATTGAATAGTTATTGATAGCCATAGCCATAAAATTCATGATGCTCAATTTGAATGTGTCTATATATTTAATCATTTAACCTTTGTATCGGTTGAGCTTTAATCTTTTGTCCTATATGTTGGTCAGCAGTGTATTAATAATTTTATTATAAATGTTTCTAAGAGAAAAAAAAATTTTACTTTTAATTGATAAAAAAAATTTATAATTCTTTTAAACTTTTTTTTTTTTCCCCTTCAGGAAAATAGTTTTTATTTAAAAGAAAGTTAGTGTTATTAATTCCTATCATGTGGATTTCATAAAATTTTCGTAGGTAGAGAAGAGGTGTCAGTTTAACTTTATTGGAAATTTTAAAAGTTGAAAAATATTTCTTTATTATTTTTGTACTTAATTACAGATTGAAGAAAACAAATCCTTGATTGTTTTATTTATGAAAGAATATAGTAATAAGATGAAAGGTAACAAGCATTTGTTAATTGCATTTATATTGATATTTTTATTTGTAGGTAATTGAGATACTAAACAGTGTGGATGGAAGCATGTCTAATTCTCAGAAAGCCTCTAAAGCTGCTGTAAATATTGAATTGAATTCAGTTGCTGAATTTTGTCGTACTTTGGGAGAAATTCCTACTTATGGCATGTCTGGAAATCGAGAAGAAGAAGCTGATGATATGATGGTAATCTTTTAATTTATTTAAATAATGTGTAAAATTGCTTTCTGTAAATCTATGCTCAGCATCGATTTATTGTAATCAACAAACTTTACTGATTCATGGGTTGATGCTTAAAATTAATTCTACATTGGAGGGGGAATTGTATAATACATTTATCTGATTAGCAATAATCATTCATTTTAAAAAAGAAATATTTGATTTTAATTTCATTTGTAACACAATTTTAACTGCACTTGTAGCATAATATTTTTTTTTCGCTATTCCATGTAAAACATTATGCAAATATTGTACAAGAAAATATTTCTGTACATAATGTGGGGATAATTTTGTTCTGAAAATTTGAAGCTATCAATTCCAAAAAATGTATATTTTGCATTCCAAAAATATATTTATCTTTTTCTGAAAAAGTTTAATTTTTCAAATTCATCTGCTATTCATTTTTAATTGCAAAATCTGAAAACTAATTTTAAATCATAGAATAAGAAATCTTACTTAAAGCATTTTATATTATCAGTTTTCTTTCAAATGTTTTCAATTAAGTGAATATTATCTAAAAATAGTAATTTTATCAATTCAAGTTATAATTTCGTTTTTGAAAAGCCTATTTTGTAAAAAAAAATATATAGTTGTTTGTCTAAAAAAATATTTCATTATTTAAAAGGATAAATAATGTAACAATCATAATTAAAACACAAAATTCTCAGAATTTTATGAAATTTCAGATTTTTTCGTAAGACTGATATTCTCATTAAAAAAAATATTTAGGTATACTGCTTTGTAATGTAGTTAAATTCTAAAATGCAATAAACTGATTTTCAGTAAGCATATATGTAATAACGGTTATTATTTAAATCAACATAATCAATTTGTATTTGTAGGAATTTGAACAGGAGCTTCTTGAAGAACGTCAGAAGCAAGATTTGGAATCACAGAATCAAGGAGCGTGGAATGAAGTGGACGTTGAGGAAAGACCTGCAGAAATATCAGTGTGTTTTTCTTATTGTTTTCAATTATGAATGTACATTTAGATTTTTATAGCTATATATTTCTAGTTCTCATAAAAGCAGGATAATGATTTGGAACAAATTTGTATCAGATTGAGGTACCCAGTAATTTTGTAACAATATAAAAGAGATCTAAATAGTAATTTGTTTAAAATAAATACTTCTAACTGTGTATATTATAAATAAAATGGTATTAAAGATGCCATAGTGGTATCTCAAATGTTTAATTTAGGAAAAATCAAGGGGTAAAACTATTGAACACTGATGTGATATGGATTATGAGATAGCTACCTTCAACAAGAATAAAGCTTATTATAAGACTTGGCTTATGACTTATTACAAGAATATGACAAGAACACAATTGAAAGGATTTGTATCTGAATTACAGTTAAATCATATCTCTATATGATTTAACTGTAATTATATAGAGTAACTGAATCATATAATTAATCTGAGAAGAAGGTCTGCATATGAGAAAAAAAAAATTTTATAAAGATCATTTGAAGGATGTTTGCATTTATGTTAATTCCATGAAAACAGAGATTTCTTCCAGAAAATAAATATGCGCCTCAAATTGTTTACATCTGGAATTATAGTTTACTGTGCTGTGCCTTATAAAGTTTTATCCAATTTGGCCTTTTCCCATTTGTGGATGAAATCATTGAAGCTTAATAATGTGAATATCAAAAGGCTGATGGCAGATGAAACTTTTAATTTAAAACTAATTCTAAAAAAATTGTAAGAATGAGTAGCCTTACTATCTGTTTATAGATTTTAGAATAGCATATGATAGCCTGAAAAAAAAATGCTATTGAATGTGCAATGACATATTTTTGTTATATGTGCAAAATTTATTAAAAAGTTGATCTTACTGTAAAGGAAAATTTGGATTCAGAAGCATTTTTCAGAACTGCTGAATATTAAAAGTGGATAGTGGTGTTAATATATAATGCCTTGTTTTATGATTTGATAGGGCTCTAGAAAGGGTCATCAAGAACTCGGGAATCAACACCAGGAGCCCCATCTTTTAATTAAAGCATGCCCATGTCATTCATAATGTTGTCATAAGCTATGATGCATTTTAGGAGTATTTTTGGTGTTCAAGTCCAATGCTAAAAGAATTGAATTTCATAATCAACCAATAAAACACAAAATATATGCCTTGAATTGAAGCTAAGAATTCTTTTTCTTCATAAAGATAGAAACATATAAATTTGTAGCTATACTTGCTATGTACTGTACTTACACTGTTGATAATAAAATAAATAGAATTCTATAAAATAATTTAGGATCTGAAAAAATTAAAATTTAGTTATTGCTCACCATGCTTTTTCTGGATTAAAAAATTCATAAAATTTAATTACTCCAAACACAAATCATAGTTTATAAAATGTATTTAGAACTTTTCTAAATTATGCTTCTGAAACCTACACTATGAGGCAGAGACACAAATACTTATGAAAGATTTTGAAGAAACCACAACTTTTCTCGAGAAAGATGTGTTAATATTATTTAATTTCATAAACTGAAGGAGTATTGCTAGAATAAAATTATTGAGAAGGCTGTAGTGGATTGTCATGTTAGAGATGATGTATGATATATCTATTATAATAAATTGTAAGGGAATTTGTAGAATAGTTTTCTATACTGGTTTAAAATATCTGCTGAATTATGTAAAACAAAGTTTTAATTAGAAAAAATAATATGTCCAGTAAGCCAAATCATTTATACTACTAAGCAGTCTTACTAGGAGGAAATATAATTTTCTTTTGATTTTTTTATATATATTCACTTATAAGTAATCAAAATAATTCATAAAAAAATACACACTTTTCAACTTATTAGATTAAAAATCAAATTTTGCATTGAAATTTTTTTTATTATTTTTAAAAGCAGAAAGAAGTTTTGTAATTAAAATTTAAATTTAATCTTTCATTGCTGAGTTAGAAATAATTCAGCAATTTTGCAGCAAAAAAATTAAGAAATTATGGCTGAAAATTTTATTGTTTGAATTCTTTTCATATAATTTGAAAATTTGTCATTGTTTTCAGATGCGAGAAAATGAGCCAATTTTGGAAGAGGAACCTGATATAAGCTCTGGGGTTTGTGGAGCCTTAAAAGTTGCAACAAAAAAAGGTTTGTATTTTTATAAAATAAATTCTTCATTACAATATATAAAATAAATTATTAATTTTTTGAAATTTTTTCATCTTCTCTATTCTAAACAAGTATACTATAAATTTTATAATAAAAAATTAATTTAAATAATAAATTTTTAATTTATTATAATATTTTAAAGCTGACCGAACATGCAGTCTTATTTCTTAGAATAATTACATTTTTAATGCATGAAAAAAAATATACAATATTGATTATAGTTACATGTTTTGGGGGAATTGTGCCATAATTCTTAAATTTGGATAATATGAAAATTTTTTCTTAATGTATAGAATTGTATAATAATCATGAAAAAGTAATATGATTATATGCATTTCTTTCAAATTATATTTTGTTAAGAATTTTCTTTGCATGCATTTTTTCGTTGGTGAAATTGTTTTAAGTTATAAAAATGCCTCTATTTAAGTATCATTTATTTGAATGATTTTATACAGGTTATTTAGATAAAGAGGACAAAAAAATGCATAGTGCACCAAAGACAAGCACTCTTCAAGCTCAGTCTTATACCATTGAAGAAAAGTTTTAGTAAGTATTATTTATATTTTATTGTACTATGTATGCTTTTTGTCATATGGGTTAAATTATTTAAGTATTTGTAGAAAATTTTTAATTTTATTTTACAAATTCTTGTAGATTATTTTATAAGATCTTATGCAAAAAAGGGGGTACAAAATTCAACTAAAGACTGTAGAAATGCAAAGAGAAATTTTACAAATATTATTTAATGCTCTTTTTTGTTATAAAAAAAGTTTAATAGGAAAAGTGTTGAATAAATAATGTGTGAATTTAACTAAAAATGTCTGTGGTGGCTTTGTTATATGCACTGAAGTGACAAAAGTCATGGGATACCTCTTAATATCGTGTCGGCCGGGCGAAAGCCCGGCGAAGTGCAGCAACTCGACGTGGCATGGACTCAACAAGTCGTTGGAAGTCTTCTGCAGGAATATTGAGCCATGCTGTCTCGATAGACGTCCATAATTGTGAAAGCGTTGATGGTGCAGGATTTTGGGCACGAACAGACCTCTCGATGATGTCCCATAAATGCTCGATGAGATTCATGTCGGGCGATCTAGGTGGCCAGATCATTCGTTGGAATTGTCCAGAATGTTCTTCAAACCAATCGCGAACAGTTGTGGCCCGGTGACATGGCGCATTGTCATCCATAAAAATCCCATCGTTGTTTGGGTACATGAAGTCCATGAATGGCTGCAAGTGATCTCCAAGTAGCTGAACATAAGCATTTCCAGTCAATGTTCGGTCCAGTCGCACCAGAGGACCAAGTCCATGCCATGAAAAAACAGCCCACACCATTACAGAGCCACCACCAGCTCGAACAGTGCCTTGCTGACAGTTTGGGTCCATGGCTTCGTGGGGTCTGCGCCACACTCGAACCCTACCATCAGCTCTTACCAACTGAAATCGTGACTCATCGGACCAGGCCACGGTTTTCCATTCATCTAGGGACTAACCGATATGCTCACGTGCCCACGAGAGTCGCTGCAAGCGATGTCGTTCTGTCAGTAAAGGCACTCGAGTCGGTCTTCTGCTGGAATAGCCCAAGAAAGCCAAATTTCTCCACACAGTTCTAACAGACAAGTCCCTTGTACGTCCCACATTGATTTCTGCGGTTATTTGACGCAGTGTTGCTTGTCTGTTAGAATTTACGACTCTTTGCAGACGTCGCCGGTCTCGGTCGTTAAGTGCAGGCGGTCGACCACTGCGCTGTCCATGGTGGGATGTTATGCCTGAAATTTCATACTCTCGGCACACTCTTGACACAGTGGATCTGGGAATGTTGAATTCCCTAACGATTTCCGAAATGGCATGACCCATGCGTCTAGCTCCAACTAACATTCCGCGTTCAAAGTCTGTTAATTCCCGTCGTGCGGTCATCATCACGTCAAAACCTCTTCACATGAATAACTTGAACAGAAATGAAAGCACTGCGCATTTATACTTGTTCTACGCGATGCTACTGCCATCTGAAAATTTGCATATTGCTATCCCATGACTTTTGTCACTTCAGTGTATATCATATAATAATTTGTTATTTCTAGTTGGCCAGGAATTAATTTGATTCAAGAAAATAAATATTAAATATTTATCTCTGAATTCCATCTTTTGATATATCAGATTTGCATTAACATTGTTTTGAAGTTTTCTTAAGGATTTCCAAGTATTGCTAACATCACATGGGCTTAAGATTTTTTTTTAACTATATTTCTGTTGAATTGCTAAATCCTTAACAATAATTTTTAAAAACTTAATAAAAATTAAACCAACATATTTGCCAAGTGTAGAGACAAGTTTTTTCCACAAATCTTCAGATTATTTGATATTTGAGAATTGTTAATAACTTTTGCATATTAACTTTTAACAAAGGTATATAGATGCTAGCAATTTTTCCCCTGTTATTCTTAGTGCTAAAATAACAATTGCCATTTTTCCATTATTTTCGTAATGGTTGACCTCAAATGCTTTTTGCAGATATACTTACTGCATCGAATTGTCCAAAAAACAAGAACAAATTTGTTATTTCCCACAATCATTATATTGCTACAGAAAGTGACCACTTTTATTTTTTTGAAAATATTTGTTTTTTAGTTAGGTTTGACGGGAGGAAAGTATCTTTTTATTTTAAAGTTGAAACATCAAGACTGGATACTCCCTTTTTGTAAATCTACCTTCAATCTGGACTGCGTGAAACCTTTGCTTTTGGAGTGTGGCCATTATACCACTTTAAAACTAAATGTATGCTATCAGTCTGGTGCTATTTTTGCACTGGCTAAGAGTTCAGTCTATGAATGAGCAAAGTTTCTGCAAGTAATCATTTGAGGTATTCATAGCTATGTGATTAATAGTTTCCTTTCTGGTATTTCTTTTCTGGTTTAAGATGTGAATGCCAACGGCCATACCATGCTGAATATACCGGTTCTCGTTAGATCACCGAAGTCAAGCATCATTGGGCGCGGTCAGTACTTGGGTGGGTGACCACCTGGGAACACCGCGTGCCATTGGCAAATTTGGGACCTGAATGGCTGAGTGTCTAGCGCTCGGTGCCACAGGTTTCGGGTTCGATTCGCGGCGGTGCCATGGATGTTTGTAGTTTTTCGGAATCCACTTTAAGCCGTAGGTCCCGGTCTCCTGTGACTGTAAGAGCGTCACGGAGCCAAAGTCAGGCTTCTACCTACGGGGTGCTCCCTCACAACAGAAGCTGCTTCCTTCCCCTTCAATCATGAGCACGTATGGGCTCGTGGGCTTGGCCAGCCAAGTGGGATAAGAAACAACAAAAACAACAACAGATGTGAATACATTAACTAACCCGACTATTTTCGTGCCGCTTGAACAGAATACTTACTGACTGCCATGTCTAAATAAAAGCATCAATAATAGTATAAAGAGGATATAACACATTCTAACTTGTTCTTAAGTAGTCAAAAGTTTCAACATCAGTTTATTATTGGGTTTGCAATATTGACATTGTCATTGCACAAAAGGACAAATATGATTCTGACAGCATGTGAAATATGTTCAACAGGTAGGAAAAGACTAAAATTCAAAGTTGGATTAATTTCATTATTTAAAAATTGTTCTTATAATTTTACATTCTTATAATTATAATTCTTATATTGTTCTTTTAATCCTTAAATTCTTATGGTCTTTAATTCTTATAAAAATTATTCTTATAATTTTAATATTTCTGTTGTTTTTGTAACTCAATGTAATAATAGTAATTACATTTTTCTTTCTTTTTGTGTATGTGTACTTGAAAGCAAATTAGAAATAAACATATTTGAAATTGCTTGTGTTTCATTAATATTCTATAATCATTGAATATTGCATATTGGTTATTTAAAAATCAGCATTTAAAGTTTAAAAGTATTCAATGTATTCCGTTAGGTTTAATTAATTATAATTTACTTGTTTATTTTTTTAATTAGCTATGAATTATTAAAATTTTACTCCAGAATCATATGTCAAATTTCATTTTTATGTATTCAGTAATAATATTCCAATTATATGCACATAAAATAACCTGTAAATGATTCTTCATGCTATGTAGCAGTTCTTAAATGTTCAATGTTACTGATTTTAATCAAGAGTATAAATATTTAATATTTTTACTCTTTGTTTCTCTTGTAATTAAATAAAAATATTGATATAAAACACTTCAAATAAAATATTTATTATAAACAAAATTCTATTTGTTATTAAAATGATTATGTTTTATAATTTATGTTAAAAGAAAATGCTGTTAATTTTTTTTTGGTACTTACGTATTAACGGTACCTTGGCGACAGTTGCGCCAATAAAGAGCACACGCGCCAACCGCAGTTACAGATTTGGCGGTTTTTAAGTGGCACCAATCTATTCTATTGGTTTGGTAACCTTAGTAGCTGTTAGATTGGCGACACTTAAAAACCGCCAAGGTACCGTTAATACGTAAGTACCTTTTTTTTTAAGATGTCGTTTGGTTACCCAATTTGACGTTTTCCAGCTGGTGATGGATTGTGCTTATTGACATCATTTTTGTTACTATAATGTCCCATTATTAACCATTTTTGTTTTGTTTGGTATTTATTAAAAATGCCAAATTAGTTCATTTAAAATATACTTTTTTCAAATATGTTTAGAAATAAATTTAAGAACACATTAATATTATATTGCAGTATTGCATTTTTTTTAATTGTTAATATACTTATATACACTGAAGTGACAAAAGTCATGGGATACCTCTTAATATCGTGTCGGCCCTCCTTTCGCCCGGCGAAGTGCAGCAACTCGACGTGGCATGGACTCAACAAGTCGTTGGAAGTCTTCTGCAGGAATATTGAGCCATGCTGTCTCGATAGACGTCCATAATTGTGAAAGCGTTGATGGTGCAGGAGTTTGGGCACGAACATACCTCTCGATGGTGTCCCATAAATGCTCGATGGGATTCATGTCGGGCGATCTAGGTGGCCAGATCATTCGTTGGAATTGTCCAGAATGTTCTTCAAACCAATCGCGAACAGTTGTGGCCCGGTGACATGGCGCATTGTCATCCATAAAAATCCCATCGTTGTTTGGGTACATGAAGTCCATGAATGCCTGCAAGTGATCTCCAAGTAGCTGAACAGCTTTCCAGTCAATGTTCGGTCCAGTCTCACCAGAGGACCAAGTCCATGCCATGAAAAACAGCCCACACCATTACGGAGCCACCACCAGCTTGAACAGTACCTTGCTGACAGTTTGGGTCCATGGCTTCGGGGGTCGGCGCCACACTCGAACCCTCCATCACCAACTGAAATCGTGACTCAAGGCCATTTTCCATTCATCTAGGGACCAACCGATATGCTCACGTGCCCACGAGAAAGCGATGTCGTTCTGTCAGTAAAGGCACTCGAGTCGGTCTTCTGCTGGAATAGCCCAAGAAAGCCAAATTTCCAGTTCTAACAGACAAGTCCCTTGTAAGTCCACATTGATTTCTGCGGTTATTTGACGCAGTGTTGCTTGTCTGTTAGAATTTACGACTTTGCAGACGTCGCCGGTCTCGGTCGTTAAGAGGTGGTCGACCACTGCGTTTGGTGGGATCCAAATTTCATGGGCACACTCTTGACACAGTGTGGAATTCCCTAACGATTTCCGAAATGGCGCCATGTGTCTAGCTCCAACTAACATTCCACGCTCAAAGTCCAATTCCCGTCAGCTCTTAACAACAGAAATGAAAGCTCTACAAAAGCACTGCGCATTTATACCTGTTCTACGCGATGCTACTGTCATCTGAAAATTTGCATATTGCTATCCCATGACTTTTGTCACTTCAGTGTATATACATAATTGCCTTTCTTTTAATCATATTATTTAGCAGTTCACCTATGATCTGCCAGCTCTACTGTAATAGTTTTTTTTTTTTTAATGTCTTCCAAAAGAAGATTTCTCAATAGTATATTTCTAGTCATTGTAAATCGAAGAACTAACATATTCTCTTCTTTTTTAGCGAGGATGACAAATTTGGCAAAAGAGATCGTTATACTGGTCCTGTGCAAGAATTCAAAGAAAAGAACAATTATAAACCAGATGTGAAATTGGAATATATTGATGATAATGGCCGCCTGCTAACAGCCAAAGAAGCATTCCGATATTTGTCTCATAAGTTCCATGGTAAAGGACCGGGAAAGAATAAAGTAGACAAACGAATGAAAAAATTGGAACAGGATACTGTAAGTTGCTTTGCATTTTGTTGTAATTTCATTTTTCTTTGTATGTTTCTGAAGTAACAGCAGGTATTGTTGATTTAGTTTTATAATTACAAAAGTTACAGCATACACCTAGTTGTTTTAAGTTAACTGTTGATTCCAGGAAAAATTCCCCCTTTCTGCTTAATTGTGACAGCACGTAACAAATCCCTAATTGTTGTACTTTAATATTTTTAAACATTTATTCCTTCTTAATATACCCTCTTCATTTTAAACAATTTTTATTTTTCTGATTATATTTAAAATTAAATTCTAATCAGAAGGTTCAGTAATCATTAAAACTGTATACTAAAAATAACCAATTCCATAAATAATATAAAGGTGTTCACTTGTATTAATTACAGGTGGGAGGTAAAATTTTGAGATAACCATATTTATGCATATATATATTTTCTGGTGCTCTGATATGAAACTTGACTCCCACGAGATCATTTATTGTTGTACTTCCAGTAACAGGGGGGATATTGCTGAATTAATTCAATAATTGCATAAGTTCTGATTTTAAAAATAATTAATAATGATTGTATTCTTAACTCCTTCAAAAAGGCCACTCATACTATTGTATAATTAAACATTTTGCTCTCTTGATTCCTAATGTTCCTTTGGTTGAACCATAACCACAGAAGATATTTGAACTGTTTTATGTATTTCTGCTTTGTTCAATTTTTCATCTGATTTTTTTGTTTTGTTTGTTTGTTTGATTAGTAGCATTAGTGCATCTTTATTGATTTGTTTATATATGTATACATATACTTTAAAATTTCTTTTTCTTAAAAATTGTGTCTTTAATTCCCTGTCTTTATGCAAAACTTAAAGAAGCATAAATAATAATTAACAAAGTAAATGAATAGCATTTCTAATTATACTGTTTATTAATTCATTTAGTTTTAAGAATTTTTTTTGTTCAATATTTAGTTATTTATTCATTCACATGTATATTCATGCAGTATTAAATTAGTTAATACATGCATTATATTAGTATTTATTTAATTTTTAGTATAACTTTAAAAATGTGTTCTCATTTGCTTTTAATATGATGTCCTCTGTTCATTCTAAATGTTACTCACTTATTTAAAATCTACAATGCTATTTAGATTCCAAATGGTTTTTTTTTTTTTTTTTTTTTTTTACTTGTTTGCTATGGCTATGATCAACCAAAAATGGAGGAATAAATTTTATGACAGTAGGAAAGGATTGTACATTTCTGGTTCAAGTTGTCAAGAGAGAGCCTAAAAACTTCTGGTGTATTAAATCTATTTATTTACTGTTGTAAT
The DNA here is from genome assembly GCA_021605075.1 of Caerostris darwini. NCBI lineage: Eukaryota > Metazoa > Arthropoda > Arachnida > Araneae > Araneidae > Caerostris > Caerostris darwini. The sequence continues at coordinate 374,250 of BPLQ01007179.1, read as the reverse complement.
TATTCTAAAACATTTGCATTTTTTTAATCCAATTTATATGAAATATCTTTTTCTTCCAGAACAAAACTAAATAATTGCTTATTACATCTTGCAGTCCTTATAATCTGTCTATATATATTGCAAAGTTTATGTATTTGTCCACCTATGCTCAGTCTCAGTTTACTTCCAAATTTCACCAAACTTGACTGTGATACTTTTAATTCAAAGCTTCAATCAATATTCATTAAAAAATTACTTAATTAGATCTTATGTCAATTTGGCAACTTTTCATGGTTGACTTTTTTTTTTTAAGGTGGTTCTTTTAGATCATCTTCTAGACATGCTGATGTATTATAAATAAAAACATACTAACTGATAAACTGCAACCACCTAAATTTTTGGTTAAAAATTAAGAGAAAATTTGTATTGCAATTTTACTATTGAATATGTCCAATCCAATCACATTTTGGGGGAAAAAGAAATTTGGGGGCCTTTTTGTCATCGCCAAATGGAAGATAGGTTGATTTTGGTTGACAGTGGATAAGTAAGGTAACAAGCAGTCAGGTTTCTCCCATGTCAATAAACACTCTTAGGTTTCGAAATTTGATAGCCATAGGGGTGAGTTAGGAAGGGGAAAGAATTTATATGGGAGTTGTTGAACGTCACACTGGGTTTTGTTATTAAATTTACCATACTGCCTATGAAACCAAAACTATTCAGTCAGATGCTAGATCTGAAGAAAGCGAAGATATTAAAATTGAATTAGCATGAATCTAAATAAAAAAGTTAATAAATTTTATTTTCTGAAGCTGTGCAAAGCTGTGTTATATGTGATAGTAATTAATGTAGAACATGGAGGCACTGTTTAAGAAAGAAGGCCCATATGCTCCAATTTAAGAGAATACGGAAATTGAAAGAATGTGGTTTTTGGAAATTGCATAACATTTTATATTAAAATTTTGTCAGTTTAAAAAACTGTTTCCCATCATATATGATGGGGAGAAATCGCATAATGGGGCCAGTGTATAAGAAAGAGAGACAAAATATTATGAGCAAGCATAGTTATTGGATTTTTTTATTTTTATTTCATCTCCATTTTGGGTGGCTTACATGATATGATCCTTGATGATAGATGATACAATGCAGTATCAATGTAAAACTTTTTTTTTTTTAACTTGAGACATAAGACATCAGTTATGGAAGTACTGCTGTTTAATGACCTTCTAGGTCACCCTAACTTCACAGTCTTAATTTCTTGTGAAATGACTTATCAGTTAATCAATTTGTCATCATGAAATGTTAATGATGTATAAAACTTGGTTATCCAAGAATGTAGATGTGTAATACCTGAAATACTGCTGGATGTTTTAAAAAAAATTCTATCCTAATGATGGTAGTGATACCACATACAAATGTGTGTTTCTGTCTCGGTTCAAACATTAAGTGCATATTCAATAATTACTGACATTCAGGTACGTTATTTTTTGCTTTTCTTCATGTCATGTAGTTTTTTAAAAATTTCTTACTAAAATATTAATTATACTTATGATGGTGATCAGATACCTCAAGCTTTTACTTAAGATATCCATGTTTATTCTAAATCAGGGATGCTCTATGGGTTTTCTGACACCTTTTTCTTTCTCTTGCTGTCTGCCATAGTTATTTAGATATAATTGCTAATTTCCAAGATTCACCACTATAAATGCTGCAAATAATTGTGTGTTACCATTTTATAAGTAAACATTATTTCTCATAATTTCAGTCAAGTATAATTTCACTGTATAAAAATTATGTTGCAAACTGAAATCAAATTATTTTTCTTCTTCAGAGACTAAAGCAGATGAGTTCAACCGATACGCCTCTCAACACAGTCAAGTTATTGCAGTTAAAGCAAAAAGAAACTCAGTCTCCATACATTGTTCTCAGTGGAGGAAACAAAACACTGACACAGTAAGTATTGCAATCCGTACTTATTTGATATATTTCTTTTTTGATGTATAATTCACTGTGAAATTTAAATTTAAAATATAATTTGCTAGCAATTTTTTTTCCCCTGAAATGTATTTATTTATGTGCAAGAAAAACCTTGTTATTAAAAACTAACAACATAAACCTTCATGAACCCTTGTACACAGTCCAGTCACATTAATGTGATCACCACCTACTTTCGACATGAAATAACCAATCACAAAAGGCAGGTGGCAGCACATTGCAGTGGAGTGTATATAAAGAATTCCACTTAATACCATACTCCACTTATTTGGTCTGACAGGTGGTGACATTAATGTGACTGGACTGTGTATATTGCCCAAAAATAAATAAAAACATAAAATTATCACCAATTTTATTAGAACTTAAGTAAGTTAGATTTTTAAGTGGATAATTTGGTATTATAAAACAGGTTGTAAAAGTAACAAATATAGTTTGTGTTAAAAACTAAATTCATTTTACCAATGTGCATTTCATTTATTAATATCCGTTATTTTCTATTTATGTTAAAGTTTAAAAAATAATTAATGTCCAGTGTGTGTATTTTTTTCTTATAAAAAAAGCATAATATTTGTTATAATTAAAGCATGCTAAAATATTTATGATATATTTTCTTGGATAAAAAAGTAATGCTTATGTTGTATTTTACTATTTTTTTTTTCAAGATATTATTCTATATTCAATTATTTTTTTATTTGTAACTAAACATTATTAATGTTGTTTTTAATTAAAATATTTTATTTTAAACATGCTTTATCTTTTTTTTAGGACGATGATATCCAAGTCAAAACCAGTATGAAAATGAAATCTGTTGTTTGCACTGTCAGTCCATTATGATGATTTTTTTTTTTTTAAGTTATGACAAATAAATATTTTTTATCTAGTATTTGTTTGTATTTCAAATTTTTCAACTTTCAGGTGACTATTTATCTTGTTCCAATTCGTCTAAATGGAATTCTGATGTTTTATAATATTTACTTCTGAAGCAAATGAAAAAAAAACGCCAAGGTACTTCTCAATAGCTACTTAACTTTTAGCTAAAGCCAATTATCCGACCAACAGTTGGTGGGAAAATTGGCAGGCTGTCAAGTCAATTGGATTCAAATAGTATTAGTGGAGAAAACTATATAGGGGGAGTTTTTAAATACAATAAAAATCATTTTAATCTTTAATAATTCAAATTATAAATAGCATAATATTGAACAAATTCCACAATAACTATTCATTTTTTTTTCTTTTAAAATTGCTTTGCATCTAACATGTCTGACTAGCATTCCTCACGAGTAATTGATTCATCTGTTTCTACCTTTAAACCAGAAAGCTTCGTTTTTCACGTTTATTGGTGGTCAAACTATACATAGATGCATGATCTCTTAGCAAGGTAGCAACTTCTCATTTTTTGGCTTGCTTCCATCGATGGTAAAGCAAGCAAGTGTTAACATATGAACACCTTTTTTCTTAACTAAAGAATATTTTTTTAAAAGGGAAAAGAAAGTTTATGTTTATAAATTAATATTTAAATTATATTGTCAGGTCATTAAATGTTAAGGCTTTCAATTAATCTGGCAAGTATTCAACGAATTTTATTCGGTCCTCAATCACTCCTGCATTTGATAATTTTGTCATTCTTGTTTCGATGTTGTGTCTGCCTGGCGGATGATAGAACTTTCGAGTGTCTAGCACTCAATGCCACAGGTTTCGGATTTGAGTCCCAGCGGTGCCATTGATATTTGTAGTGACTCAGAATCCACTTTAAGTACTGGTCTAATATAACTGTAGAGCATAGGGCTGATAGCCTTACCCCATGAAAAGTCAGCTTCGTGGAACCAAGTCAGACTTATACCTATGGGTGGTCCATTACAACCGAAACTGCCCCCTTTCCCTCCTTCCATGAGACCACATGGATTCTTCAAGTCCAAGAACCAAGTCAAGATGTTGCTGTTTATCAAGTGAGATAAGAAACAACAATGGAATTTTTGCTGTAATTTCAGTGTTTATTTTAGATAAGCAATGTCAATATGCAATCTTTCACTCTTATTTTCCTTTATACTGTATCACAGTTGTTTGCAAATAGCTCTCTAAAAAAATCCAGGTAGAAGATATTTGTATCGCCTGCTACTAAGTTATAACTATATTTTTAGGGAAAATATCTAGAATTTTGGCTAAATGTAATATTCATAAATATTTTTTTTTAAATAGAAATCAAAGAAATTTCAGTTTAAAACAATTTGTATAAAAATTCTCTATTGGTTATAAATTTAAATATTTTAAAACAGATTTTGTTGGAATTTTGAAGAAACATTTTACTATTAGTATTATTTTTCTAAAGCAAAAAAAAAAAAAAAAGTTTATTAAATAGTTACATTCTTATAAATATAGTGATGTATTTTAATTTTTAATAGTTCTTAATGTTAGTCAGTAGGGATGGGAGTACCATCAATTCTAGATAGATTAAAACAAAAATAAGAATGCAACTATTCACTAAAGTTCAATTTTATTATGCATTTTCTATTACTCTTTCATTCTTGTGTTCCAGTATTTGCATTGCTTTGTGTATGGTGAAGACGGGATTTAATTTATTTCTAAGACAGGATAATGTGACTAATAGTATGTCCAATTAGTTAAAAGGCTTTAAAAACCAATAGCTTGGTTGATTCACTTCCTGTTTGGAAACTTATGCCCATTAATTGTCCAATTACTTAATGGCGTGTTTGCAGAAATCCGAGGCCACGACTCGTTCTGCAGGTAAAAGGTGAATCCAACCAGAGGAGGGAAAATAAACAACGATTAAAAACGTTATCTGTATAGCCATTAAATACCACCGTGGTTTGTAAAAAACATCATCACATTAAAATGCAACGAACGAGTGCATCTAGTAAAGTGGGGGGAAGCATCTTCTGTTTCGGGGGTGAGGTTAAAAATACTAATTTTTTTTTTTTTTTTTTTTTTTCACATGATATTTGTATCCTGGGTCTGAATGGCCAAGTGGCTGGCGCTCGGTACCACAGGTTTCTGGTTCGAGTCCCCGTGGTGCCATGGGTATTTGTAGTGGCTCGGAATCGATTTTAAAACGTAGATCCCGTCTAATAGGATCGTAGAGCTTTGCGGGGATAGTGTTACTCCGTGTCCGTAGCTTATCTTCAAGCTACACGCACCTCCCGGGTGGTGCTAAGTGAGTAACGTCTGTGCAGCACTTGCCTTAAGGCATTCAAGACAATTGTCTAAGTGTCTGCCAGCTGCATTAGAACAAAAAAAATATATTTGTATCCTTCTATAGCAAAAAAAGATAATAAATGATGATTTTTACAAACCACGGTGGCATTTAAAGGCTATAGACAGATAATGTTTTTAACCGTTGTTTATTTTTCACGCAACGTTGATTCAGAATTTGCATAGATGAGTCAGATCAGCGATTAGAGGAACTCTTATCATCGGTCACACGAAATGGTAATTGGTGTGTTCTGTGGTAGCATGCCTCTTCACAGACGCGATAGCTAATAAATTCTCGCTGCGTATTGCGTCACTCGAATGGAATCTGCCGTAATACTTCGAAACTTACTCACATTACTTCATTAATCCTTCATCCTGATTAATTACTTCTACTCATGCGCATTCAAGTTCACCCCTCTCGGCTAAAGCGTATTTTTCAATTCCTTCTATTAGCTCACACTCTCCCTATATATATCTCGTTCAAATTTTCTATCGTTCATAAAATACTTTTTATTCATCCACTCGAGTTCAAATAAATTTTTTTTTTTTTTTTTTTGAACTTGTAGTGGAGGACACTGGATATTAATACAGCTTTTTCAAATATTAATTCATTCATTAAATTTAATTAATTTTAGTTTTTTTTTTTTAGATTTAAGTTGCATGTATCTACCAACAGATGGCGCTAGATAAACTTAAAAAAATGAATGAAAATTATTTATAAACGACTTTCTGCAATAGAGTGAAAAAAAAAAGCAGGAATTGAAATAATTTTTTTTTTTTTTTTTTCTTGTTACCTCTTCATTAAAGACTCCTCCTACTAGACAAAGTCAACTGATGTCACTACTGTCCATCAATTAAACCGGCTTACCTTTGAGCTTTATCGCCTTACAGCTTTTTCCGGTTCAAAAGTTTCATTTTGTTTCTTTCTCCCTCTCTTAATTAATTCATTTCCTTTTAATTATTTAACTCTTGCCATTTCAATGCTACTTTAAGAAATAAAAAAACTTGGACTCTTAGTAGATATACAATGTACACAGAAATTCATTATTTCAATCTTGATGCGGTCACATTTCTCAATCGTAGGGATTGCAAATATCAGTTTTGAAAGGAACACCCTATTTTTTTTATGGGGGGTGGAGGAAAGGTCTAGTGCGGCAAGGCGGAAACGCTCCATTAAGAGAAAGTCGTCCTTGAATATTGAATGGGCTTTCACACATCTGGCGCGCGAGACAATTGGAGAGTGACAGGAATAGATCAAACAGGAAGCTGTCTGTCTTGCTGAACAGTTCTTGTTTATTTTTATCCTCCATAATTACTGATACTTTGACCTATTCATCAATTCGGTTATGAGGCATTGATTGATTGATTTGCAGAACATTGAATGGTGCGATTTCTTTTCTAATATTACTTGAGTCCATCTTTAGTTTACTTAATATACTTAGCTATTTCCAAAATAATAATCGTCGATTATCCCCATGCTCTGACTCATAAGTTGCATGCGATTCATAAAGCAAAACAATATATAAATTTAAAAGAAATGGATTATGTTGTTCTAATGCAGCTGGCGATACAGAGACAATTAATCTTTATGCCATAAACAAGGGCTGCACTGCTGTTACTCATTTAGCACTACCCACGGGACACGTGTAGCCTGAAGATATGCTACGGACGCGAGTAACACTATCTGTTACGTCAAAACCCAGGTCCCCGTGCATAAGGGAAGTCAACGCTCCAGTAAACATCCTGTCTGGCAGGGGGTGATATGACGAGAAAGGAATGTAAGAGAGGGAGTTGAACCACTGTGACCCCAGAGAGAGGTCGCGTGGCCAGTCCATCCTCGAGTGTGACGGCTGCCTAAATAAATGAGCTTAATTTATACAGTCCACATCAAGTGTTCATTATTTGAATCGTTATTTGTGAGCTATCGAACACTATCCTAAGAAATGGATTATAACATCCTAAATTAAAAGATTCACATGATATATATATATATATATAAAGAATACAACTCATGAACCCAAAGACAAACAAACAAGGCGTGAATTAAAAACATGACCAGTTTGCACACCAAAAGCTATTCCCGTATTCTCTACACGCAAATTGTATATTAAAATCTTCATAGAATTCGCAATAATACCGAATGCTATGATGGTTAATATTTCACCTAGCATTCAAACCTCTCAAAGAAAAGGAATATATATATATATATACATAGGATGTACAAATATGATTCCGCCCCTTATTATATAGAGGTAGTTACTGTTGTTAATTGAATTTGTTAAATGTGGCAACATTTTCATTTCACAGGTGCTACAGTAAGCTTTTATTTTTAGTATTTGACATTTATTATAAATGTAAATAAGTATTACTTTTACCCTATTGAAAATGCCAAATTTTAGTTCAAACAAGCATCATTTGCGGGAAGTTTTATAACATTATTTTACTGCTGAAATTTAAAAACGACGATTTTGACACAGAAGTTCAAATATCATGAAGAACTGCAACAAACATTCGAAGATGCGGAATTGGGAACAAACGCCATCACAATCAGCTGCCGCATTAAATGTTACTCAACAATGTGTTTCACAACGTTGGCAGAAAATGGGATTGATTCATGAACAAGCAGTTTGGCTATCACATTAATTAAAAGAATGATGAGACGATAGAAAGGGTGATGAAAATTGGATGTAATTACGAGAATCCTAGAAGCATAAAATCTTGAGTGAAACAGGTTCATCACAGCCAAAGCGAAATATCCAAGGTGTTTGTTCACATGTCTCTGTATCTGATGAGATCAGAATTGATCTATTATGAGTTGCTCACTGGCGTTGTCTACAGATTAATGAGTTTATAGTACAGCAAGCTATAGAACATGGATGATCAGACTGGGAGAATAGACACAACAAATTAATTTTTCATCATGACATTTCTAGACCACATGTTGCTCAATTGGTTAAAGATCACTTAGAAGACAAGAATTAGGAAAGTGTTGCCCCATCCGCCTTATTGACCAGACATTGCGCCTTCAAATTACCATTTGTTTAGATCGATACAATGATCCCTTTCTGAAATAAAGTTCACTTCTAACGAAAGTATGGAAATTAGGCTGAATAATTAGATCCCTCTCCAAAGAATCAAAATTCTACAGCCTTCCTTAAATTACCTGAAAGATGGACAAATGGTGTACCTTCAGATTGAGCAAGCTTTCTATAAATTTGAATTTAACTATATAAACAAACAAACATCTTTTATTTATCCAAAAAAGGGTACAATTATATTTGTACACTCGATATATATATAGTAAACTTGTCTTGTTTTTTGTTAAAATTAATTTAAATTTGATTAAAGTACCTACAGAGATGTTTAGCAATAGTTCCGAAGCAGGGCCTGAATGGCCGAGTGGCTAGCGCTCGGTACTACAGGTTTCGGGTTCGAGTCAATTGTTGTCCAATTTTAACAAAAAATAATCATGTATACATTTTAATGTTTATATTTGTCGCTGTTTTATTACCTAAATTAATAATAGCATTCAAAAAAATTCCTCGGTTTCATTCTCTTAATAAATAAAATTTATTTTCTGATATTTTGAACGCTTTAAGATAATTACGTGTACTATGATAATAATTATTAAATATATTGATTTGTAGAATTTATCAACATTATTGGTGAGATAGAATTTATTTATTAATGTAGCATATTTTTTTTATTAATAAATCTATGATTATTAATACAAAAAATATATACCTGATTGCATACCTATTTTTCAGTTCAATACATTTAAGATAAATTTTATATATCTTATTTTTGTATTCAATATTGTTTTCTGAGGCCTGACGGCCGAGTGACTAGAGCTCTGGCGCTCGGTGCCACCGGTTTCGGGTTCAAGTCCAGCAGTGCCATGGTTGTTTGTAGTGGTTCGGAATCCACTTTAAAAAGTAGGTCCCGGTCCTAATAGGATCGTAGAGCGTTGCGGGGGCATTGTGACTCCGCGTCCGTGGCTTATCTTCAAGTGACACGCGCCTCCTGGGTAATGCGAAGTGAGTACGTCTCTGCAGCACTTGTCTTAAGGCATCCAAAGACCAAGCTGTGTGTGTTTGCCAGCTGCATTAGAAAGAAAAATAGTTCCTAAGCGAATTTGATTTTTTTTTTTTTTTTTTTAGCATGTGAGATGCGACTTTAGGCTTAACAAGAGATTTATGAACATGCGCTGAGTATGTAATTTTTAACTTTTTCCTAATCAAATAAGTAAACTTTTGCTAATCTGTTCTTTTTCTTATTAATTGTGTCACTTATTTTGAGTGTAAAAAAATTAAAACCATGATTTTCCCATCTTTTTTCTTTTCTTTTTTTGATAATTATAGAATAAGAATATTTAACTTTTAGTAAAAGGAAAATATTTAACCATCGAGTATTTTTTTTCTTTCTTGTTTATTTTCCAACACCATTTTAAAGCAAAGAATAACTTTAATGATGCAAAACGATAATTGAACCCTAATAATAATTTCTGAAAGAATGTCTTTCAGTGTTTTATTATTACTATTATTATTATTTTATCTTTAATTCATAGATGAAATCAAATTCGTTACAAGAATGCTTGAACAGCCTCTGCATTTCTAAGTATTTCTTTGCATCTTTGCATCTTTGCTTCTGCTTTTCTGCTTTGACATGACTTAAAATTGTGTTCTTATTACTTGGTGTTCGAAACGCGATACATCGCTTATTTTCGCCACTAGCGGTGGCAAAATGTCATATTTTTATTGCGCCATAAAATGTTTGATTGTTTTGAAAATAGCTGATTTGCGCATTCCAGTGGAGGCTGTTCGGCTTGGCAGCAAGAGATCCGTCATAACACAGAGAGTGCGCTGTTTGTCTACCAGTGGTTCGATCCGTGTTTTGCCAGCTGACACTTCTGCACCGCTCATAACAATGTAACAACATTTTTACGTTCTGTTTTGGAACTTGCAAGAACCCGCGAAATGAATGAAGTATCGCCGATTATCACTAAATTCCCCGGCGCTGATTGCATTATGGTGTCTACTAAGTAGATAAGAATCCAGTGTTGCCGAAGAATGAATACTCGGCTCAATTTTTCTCAGTTGTATTCTTAAACCATCACGATTCGCCTTTTATTTCACTATTTAAAACAATAATAAAAAAAATCCGAAAGGCATAATAAATTATTCACCACGATTCGCAAATTCGCCTTCATTAAAACACCATTGAATTAAATATGAAGAAGGAAATGCAATTAAAAACCTTTGCATTACAATCCATAATCCAGGATAACTGCAGATATCTTCTTTTGCAACCAGAATTGTTGGTAACCGTCTTTGAATCGTCCGCGAATAGTTTTCGTATAGTACTTTCAACAAGTAATTCCGGAAGCATTACACCCAGGGCCAAATTCAGATGGAAAGAGGCCCTAGGCTATTCCACTTATGAGGCCCTTTCACCTCCCATTTTTAAGTTCATAAATTACATGAGAGATAATAAAATACATCATTACTGTGATATATATCTATATGTTAAATGAAACATGTTATGATAGGTACTCATCTTTATAAAAAATGTGGCACGGATAATAAATAAAAAAAAAGTCGAGAACACTTATATGGACATTTATTCACAGCACCCTATTTAGTACGTGTAAGTAATAACTAATGAAACATAACACACAACATTTACAAAGAAACAAAATTAAAATATTTAAATAGCAAATAATAATTTTAATAATAATAAATAATATATAATAATATTTAAATAGCAAATAATAATTTTAATAATAATAAATAATATATAATAATATTTAAATAAATTTTTAAATAATGTCAATATTTGCCTTAGCAATCAATGAACGTATGAACTATACTTTGATGCAATCTATTGTATACAAACGAACAGGCCCAATGAGCCGAACGCGTTGATCTTAACCAGTACATTTTTATGTTTGTTTATGAATCACATGTGTAGAATTTCTCCTTATTTTCGATTCAGTGTTTTAGTGTTTACTGTTTTTAGAATAGTGTAATTCTAATTTTGCTAACGATTTGAATATAGGCCCCTCTTGATCTTGAGGCTCTAGGCTCAAGCCTAGTTAACCTATAGTAAAAATCCGGCCCTGGTTGGTAACCGTCTTTGAATCGTCCGCGAATAGTTTTCGTATAGTACTTTCAACAAGTAATTCCGGAAACATTACACGAAAGACAAAACGTTCCACGTTATAATGGGTAGTTATACAAACTAAAATATAAAAAAATCAATAAATCTAGTGCAATGAAAATGTTCATTTAGAGCGCAAGAGCATCGGACTCAACATAGACTCTAGAGTAGAGCATCAATTCTAGTACGAAAAGAATGGGAGATGTTTGTCCCAAATTTCTTCCTTTAGAATAGGGAGATGTGATCTGTTTTATTACTACCTTATACATTGTAACTTGAAGTCAATTGTAAAACCACCGCCATAAGCCCTGCTACCCATGACTCTACAGCATGAGAGAAGGCAATGAAGATAGTTGGGTTGATAGTGGGACGACTAAATAGTTGGGTAAGAAAGAAGTAGATGGGAAAGAATTGTTAAATTGTACATGTTTCAGAAAAGCCTTAGAGACAAGGAAGGATATCGGTCTCCAAAACTTCAGACATGTCGAGGATAGCATCTACAAGACGGAAGTTTCTCCGTCTTGTCACACATGTGGGGTCCGCGATCTCCTGATTTGCCCTTAGTTTGATTTCTTCCTTCGGGATTATCAAACACCTTGCTTACCAAACTAAAATCAGTGGGCCTGACATATTCTAAAGTGTATAACGATGTCTCACTTCGACACACTTTTGTGCATTTTATTTAGGCTCTGTGCAATGAGTATTGTTATTGCTAATTATTATTTTAACTTGTAATGTACCCGCTCGTGTTTACCAAATACCTAAAACTGTATTGGACACTCTATCCTTTACTCTTTGTCAATTCATCAGCAGAGTCCCTTCTGGGGATCATCTGTTGCATTTGTGACGTCGTGTTTTAGTAAGCCTGACATGACCTTCAAATATGATTCATATATATGTGTGTTGATGGATGACGCCAATTTTATGTTCCATCGTAAAAGGAGATGTTTTTCTTTTAAAACTATATCATTATTTCTAGTTCTGATATCAGAAATAATGATTAAGATACTCGGTTCTATGTGTGATTTTGATAATAGGTCACTGTTTATGTAAAATTCGAATTACATTTTCAAATATTTCAATCCGTTTTGAGGGGCAAGATGAATTTGCATTCGAGAAGGCAATGTTATTTAGAAAATATGATAAAATTATGAATATTTATTTATTTCATATATATATATATATATGAAATTTTCGACATTTTTTTTCCTCAGAAGCGTTCAAAAACATTCTGAACGTGCTTTAGAAATATTTTGAGTCTGATGCTGGTGAAGAACGTCATGGCTTCTTATGAGTATTATTATTTTTTTTTAAAATAAATAATTATTTGCTGCAGAAATAAATAGTTCTAATGAATGTCATTCTCTTGAAAATGAAGAAAAGTTATGTGCAAAAAATACGCTTTACTAGAAATAAATTTTAAGAAACATTGCATTCATGTTTCCTGCAAAACCCTTTTGCTTTAAAATGAGATATTTTTAGATATTTGGCTGTTATAATGTAACCGACCACGCTCAAATCATGATTTTCGTGGGAAAAAATCATTTTTTTTTTTCAAAGTGGAACTAAAAAAAATTTATAGTATCGAAAACAGTTTCGAGTTTGCTTCTAGAGAAGTCGAGATGCAGCTGTTTCATCACGAGCTGTTAAGAGTGCTGAACTCGTGTATTTAAAAAGAGTTTCTCTAAAACTGTATTTTTTTTTTTTTTTTTTTTGCTACATCGCCCTACGATAACCACCATAACTGTTATAATCATTTTCAAAATCTAATGAAATTTCAGCTTTATGCTTTTAAATGATGCCATGTATGCATTAAATTAAAAGATTTTGAAATGGATTGATATTTTTATGACAAATATTACCTTTTGCCTGTGATTTCTAAAATAAACGACTGGATTGGATGCAACTCATAGTTTAGAAAGGTATAATTCTTTAGGTTCAGTGCATGAATAATGGATATAGATTTGCATGTACGCAAGTCAATGGGATAGGTTTCGCGTTTAGTTACATAAATTTAAAAATAAATTTTTTTGTCAATTGTTGTCCAATTTTTACAAAAAATAATCATGTATATATTTTAATGTTTGTATTTGCCAATGTTTTATTACCTAATTTAACAATAGTATCCAAAAAAATGTATCGTTTTCATTCTCTCAATAAATAAAATTACTTTCTGATATTTTGAGCGTTTTAAAGGTAATTGCTTGCACTATGATAATAATTATTACATATATATTGATTTGTATAATTTATCAACATTATTGGTGAAATATAATTTATCTTTGTGTGATTACATATTTTTGATTAATAAAATTACGATCGTTAATACAAAAATTATATACCTGATTGTCTTCTTGAATGGGAAGCGGCCTGATGACCAATTGGCTAGTGCTCTGCCCCTTGGTACCACAGGCGTCAGGTTGGAATGATGGCTGTGGTATGGATGTTTGTGAGTGGTTTGGAATTCACACTAAACTGTAGCTCCCTGTCTAATTAGTCCAAAGTGTGCAAAAAAAAAAATGACCCTAGAAGCACAAATCAAATCTTGGAGAGTGAAAATGTAGCCAAACAGTAGTGCATGCCAACTCTAGTATGAAACGAACGGGCGAAGTTAACTTCGACATTCTGTTCCTTCCGAATAGGCGAGCGCTTTCTATTTTATTTTTATTTTTTGATTCGATCATCACAGAATTTAACTTCTCTCTTTGTAGCATAAGTGGTACATTTTTATAACTTCTTCATTTTTTTACTTTTCACATTAATACATTTAAAGTAAATTTCATTTTGGTATTATAGCCAAAAGTACACAAATGAAGTGTTAGTCTTAATATTTGTTAAAAGTAACTGAGAATAAAATATGATTATTTTACTTATACTTTTTTTAGAATTATCAATATAAATTTCAGTTTTAAAGTATTTTTAAAAACTTAAAATTATGAATTATTGATGTTCACTATTTAATATTATTAATTCTCTATTTAATTATATTATTTAATTTTTTTTTTTAATGTTTAATTTCAAAGGTCAAATTTAGAGAAATCTTTAGTAAATTTCATGCATTTGTCATGCAAGAAGGAAACAGGAACGTTCCCATCTTTAACTGCGGAACCAAATTGCTGGGTTCGGAGCTATTTCCATGGCTATGCCAGAAATGAGCATAATAAATCTATATGCTGGAATGACTTCTCAATTCCTCTCTGTGAGGCACTCTGGGGACGCTGAATCTGTTATACTTCTGTAATTCTAGTGGCGAATAACCTCAAGTCTAAATGTCGGGCATTCAACAATACTTCGGAAAAAAGATGAATTTGTTGAGTATTTAATTTGTTGTTTAATGATTATAGCTTACTACAAGAAATAAAACCAATTATTTTTATGAGTGCTATTTACTCTTTGTAGCTGTATATTTTTCTTCGTTATTTGATAGGAAAGATTGCGTTGAGCAAGACTCGCATTGCATCTCGTGCAGTATCTGAGACCAAGCCAATATTTCGAATAACAAATAGTTAATCTAACTTTATAATCTTCAAAAATTACAAAATTTTTGTAATTTATCAAATGCATTGCATGTTTCGCAATGATTTTCGACCCAAGCACTTTGGTTGCTTCACCGGGCACTCACTCACTAAAAGAGCGCGACAGTCTGGTTTCCTAACAGCGTAATCACATTTTAAAGATACTTTCACGAAGCAAATCATTTTCTGCAACAAAAGTTTGATTTTTAGTTCTTCTGTCCTAATTGGATTCATCGCAAGAAGAGATAAATTGAAAGGGGACACTTGAAATGAAAATCTCGAAACAAATTCCGACTCAGAGGGATTGGTTTGTCGCTCTACGGTCATTTTGTGAACACTTTAGGCTAAACAGACTGGGACCTACAGTTTAAAGTGGATTCCGAACCACTCACAAATATCCATGGCACCGTGACTCAGAGGGAAGTGGATAGGAGACAGCCAATGTGGTAAAGGGGGGCACCGGGGCTCGAAGGCTTTTATCACCAGTGACTAAAATACTACAATGATTTACCATAAGCAGAAAAACTAAATTCTTGTTATACAAAACTCTTATTAGACCTATTTTGGTCTATGGCTCTGAAACTTGGCAAGATCTGATGAGGCCCATTCGGGTCTATTTGAACGGAAGATTTTAAGGGCTATTCTTAGAGGTGTTAAGGAAAGTGATTGTTGGAGAAAACGGTACAACGCAGAAATTTATAAATGCTATAAAGACCCAGATAGTATAAAATGTATTAAGATCTATAGATTAAACTGGGTTGCTCATATGTTTGAAATGAATTAATTAAACCCTGTAAAGAGGCTCGTTTCGGCAAAGCCACAGGGACAAAGAGAAAGAGGACGGCCCACGTTGCGATGGATAGACGCAGTTGAGAAGGATTTTGCTGTACTAGGGGCTAAGAATTGGCTTGTCGCCCAGAGGAATGTATGAAAATCTCTTCAAAAGTAAGATTTGACTCACTCTGGACTTTTAATGATGATGACTAAAATACAACGAAGTAGAAGTGAAAGCTTTCAGAAACAAGGTTTGGTTTGATTTGTTGCTCTAAGGTCAATTTTTGCATACTTTAGGTGAATTAGACCGGGATCTACTGTTTAACGTGGATTCCGAACAACTCACAAACATCCATGCCCCCAGTATACGAACCTGACTCCTGGTTTGGTTTGTCGCTCTACGGTCAGGTTGTGCACACGAGTGCTAAACAGACCGGGACCTACAGCTGAAAGTGGATTCCGAACCACTCACAAACATCTATGGCATCGCCGGGACTTGAACCCGAAACCGAGTGCCAGAGCGCTAACCACTCGGCCATCAGTCCCCCTCCACACACACCTGAATCCTGGAGTGCCAATGATCAGAGCGTCAGATACGAGGAGACACGATGGCGGTTGTGACAATGTGTGTAAAGCATCTCGCCCATCTAGTCAGGTTGCCTAGTGGGGGTTTTCTACCCTATGACAAGCAAACACGAGTCATTTACCCCTAAAAGTCCTCCCGTAAGGCACTGGCCTCCTCTCAACACCCATCGGTGGAGTATTCGTGGCCTACATGAGGACCGTCCTCATCTTTCTAGCTGGTTAGGGGCTTGGTGAGAGGGGGGAGAAAAGAAGATGTAAACTTGAGAATGTGTAATTGAAGATGACTTAAAATCGGTAACCTGCTCGACAGCGGGTGTGGTGCGACATTTATTGAAATTCAAAATAGGTTACAATATATGAAATATATATACAAGTGATTGATTTTTTTTTTGTACTAATGCAACTGGCAAACACTTAGACAGTTGACTTGGATGCCTTAAGGCAAGCGCTGCAGCGACGTTACTCGCTTAGCACTACCCAGGAGGCGCGTGTAGCTTGAAGATAGGCTACGGACACGGAGTCACACTATCCCCGCAACGTTCTACGATCCAGTTAGACCGGGACCTACGACTTAAAGTGATTTTCAAACCACTACAAATACCCATGGCACCGCAGGGACTCGAACCCGAAACATGTGGTACCGAGCGGCAAAGCGATGTATACTCGGCCATTCAGGCCCCCTATTCATGCAGGTGATTGTAACATAGATGAATATGGCAATACGCGACGAGGGTGATCGATGAGATAAGAAATTTAAAATAATAATATAATTAATTTTAGAAAAAAAATATTATTATTATTTCACTTTTACTCTATAATTTTAATTTCTTGCTTTGCATAAACGTATTTTAAATATTTTTTCTTTACTTTATTTAGGCTGCATCATTTGTACTCTGCCTCAGTTCTCTGATAATGCCTGCTGCTCCACCTGTTTTTATCTCACGTCATTTTTTATTCTTTAGTTAAGAGTTATTATTATTTAGAACGTACAGTGTGATTATAATTAAAGTCCCACTTTCAAAATACCGTAAAAAAAGAGCCACTCGTCCCAGTGAGTTCACATTTAAACTGAAGATACTTATAGAAGGGGGAAACGGTATGGCATAAAAAAGTTCCGTAGAACGTTCCACGATTTTTCTCATCCAATTTGGTAAATGTCGCCGTGGGGTTGGGCTTTCCACTCACAGTGTCACAACTGTTGAATGACTTGGAAGTCAATTTTTCAGTCAAAAAACTGAAGCAATCAACCACATTGAACACTACTGTTGGTTTAATGTGCAACTCATGCCAAATACGTTGTCATTTCGATTGAAAATATCACTAGCAGCCGAATCCCCTTTCTGTACGCCTCTAACAGCGCCATCTATTCATACACTCTGGAACTTTTTTTGATGCCATACCGTTTGACCCTTCTTCAAGTATCTTCAGTTCAAAGTTGAACTCAGTGTGACGAGTGGTTCTTTTTTTTTTTTTTTTTTTTTTACAGCATTTTGAAAGAGAGACTAGAGACGTTTGCAGTTATAAGTTAATAGCAAAGTGAAAAACTGGTGAATGAAAGAAGAAAATGATATATCAAATGAGATCATTTCAAGCAAATATGCCGTTTAAAGAAGACTATAAGTGAAATAAGTTTTTTTTTTTTGGGAGAGAGAGGTGGTTACCACAAACGTGTTGATGAAAATTTTGCCTCAATTGTAGATTCGCAGAAGTAAACAGAAAAGTCAAGTAATCATGCGGTTAATCTACAGTAAAAATGTTAGGGGGCCTGATGGCCGCGCTCGGAACCACAGGTTTTGGATTCCAATCCCGGAGGTGCCATGGATGCTTCTAGTGGATCGGAATCCACTTTAATCCGTAGGTCCCGGTCTCATAGGACAGCAGAGTTGAATCAGATTTCTTTTCACCCACATCATTCCCAAACTGTACAGGTGCAACTCAGACCACACCAATCAGCTGATGTGGTGTGATGTGGTGTAGTAGTACAGCAAAAATGATTTATTTTGCAAAGGGAAATATTTTCTTTTTGCATGCCTATCATTATCTAAATGTGTTGGGTAATGTAAACTATTGAAATTTGCTATTCAAGTTATCAATCTTTAAAAAAAAAAACTTTTCATGGTCGTTAACCAATTTGTAAGGAAATTTTCATACGTAAGAAAAAATGATATTTCTTATCTTCTGTAACAACACGTGATTCGGGAAAAAAAAAATATTGTTATTTCTTTTAAAAAGCATAATAGCTATAAAATATTTTTTTTTAATGATTGACGACACTCTGTCTCTGCGGTTGGCAACACCATGACAATCCGAATTTAAACTGCAGGGCTTTAATGGAATGATTATTTTGGTGAACATTCGGTTTTTTTCAGAGGCTGGGATTGGCTGTCCGTTTGCACAATATATCTTCCGACAGCCAACTTAGAACTAACTGAAACAACTGAAAACAGCAACGCAAGTAACAACGTGATATATATGTATATACATCATTATTTTTTTATAAATCATTTTTTGAAAGGTTGACAAAAAAAATGGGATTCTCCATTTTTTTTTATTCAGGCATATCTGTTCAATATTTTCAAATATTTAAATTACATCTTAATTGAATAAATTTAGTAGCCAATTCTATATTAATACTACCAGGGCCGGATTTAGAAGAAAAGAGGCCCTAGGCTTTCCACTTATGAGGCCCTTTCACCCCCATTCTTATGTTTGTAAATGACACGAGAGATATGAAATACATCATTACTGTGACGTATATCGATACGTTGAATGAAACATGTTGTGATGGGCACTAATCTTTATAAAAAATGTGGCACGGATAATAAATAAATAAATAAAAAGAACACTTATTTGGACATTTATTCTCAGCACCCAATATTTTTACTTGTAACAATAACTAATCAAACATAACACACAATATTTTCAAAGAAACAAAATTCAATTAATAAAAATCTTTCACTACGAAAATAAAATATGCAATAAAAATTATCATATTTTTTATCTGTAATGTATAATACCATACAAACATAAAAATGTATGTAACCAATACATTTTTATGATTGTTTCTTAGTCATTTTCTTTCTCCTTATTTTCCATTCAGTGCTTTAATGTTTACTGTTTTTAGAATAGTGTCTTTATAATTTTAGTAACAATTTGAATGTAGGCCCCTCTTGATCTTGAGGCACTAGGCTGAAGCCTAGTTAGCCTATAGGAAAATTCGGGCCCTGACTACTACTATACCACACCACATTGCTGTGCCTAGAGCTGAGTTTTCCCTTTACAGTTTGGGAATAATGTGGGTGAGAGAAGCCTGACTGGGTTCCGTGACGCTCTACGGTCATATGAGACCGGGACCTACGGCTACGGCTACGACCTACTTTGAACCACTACAAACGACCATGGCACTGCCGGGACTCGAACCCAATACCTGTGTACCGAGTGCAGTCACTCAGCCATCAGGCCCCGCCAGTTTACATTTATTAAAAGCAATGTATTAGACGAAAAGACGTGTCGATTTATTTAGTCTACAAAAACAAAGATTTAATTAAAGAAAAAAATGAAAGGCCGCCAAAAAAATGGCATCAAGGGTTACAAACAATTCACGGATGCTAACAACCCAATTTAGGTGGCAGCGCGCGCCACCGGTGAGCATTAGGGCTGAGGCTGCATCCGCTGGCAGCTTTGTTGCAGACACTGTTTCAAAAAGCGAGGAGACTCGATGTCGTTTGTGATGCTCGGCATCAGGCATCGTCAGTCGGGCTACTTGGTATGTGTTTTCTGGATTTTCTTCATACGATACGCAAATGCGGGGTAGTCTCCCCTTAAAAGCCCTCCCATAAGGCTCTCCCCTCCTTCTTCAGCGTCACGGAACCAAGTCAGACTTCTACCTACGGGTGCTCCATCACAACAGAACCTAACCCCTCCCCCTACCTTTCCCTCCCTCCATGAGATCACACGGGTTAAATTAAATTAAAACTAATTAAAATATTTACGCAATTTACAAAAAAAGCTAATTAAAATTAAACTAAACTAAACTAAACTAATTAAAATATTTATGCAATTTACATTTTAAATTTATAAATTTACTTTAAGAGGGTATCTGAAAACTAAATCCGTATTCTAAAATCAGGAGTATTCTAATTTCTGTTCAGTTTCAACGCTCATATATGTAGCATTTAAATTCCTCATTTATTCTAACATTATTAATTTTTAATTTTCTAAAATTAAAAAAAAAATTTCCATTTGCTCTCCATTTTTACTGCACACCGACCACGAGACGAATTAGGGGATATTGAGCTCGTAATAAAGAATGAGGCTGCTATATTCTTCTGAAATGTTTACAAACATCGTACCACATTCTGTACATCATTGCCTGTTTCGCGACTTGGCGAACTTGAGATCCGAAAATTGGATTTAATCCTGATGTTTCTCTTATAGTACTTACATGAAAGGAAAAAAAAAAGGTTCAGTACTACAAGGGGTTTCCTTAACTTTTCGTTTTTAAATCTCTTGGTAGTATTGTTCAGATATTTAAGAATTAATTATTCTGCTTTTTTTTTCAGATAACGAACCTTTTATTTTATTTTATTGTTTCTACACAATCATGATATGCAAAGAGGAATATAATCTCGTTTGCCGTTTAAAACCAAAAGAAACCTTTATCAAAATAACTCAACCAAAAAGATTCCAAATTGAATCTTCACTCCGATTGCTATGGTCGAACTCCATCTCATTCTTAACGTTGCCTAAATCTACAAAATTGATAAGTCGATTTATCCAAAAATGTAAATAAAAAACTGAACATGAAGAAATCTCGTTACACAATGGCATTCATGTAAATTGTCCTAGTTCTAATCATGAAAGATGCCTCAGATATCTGAAATGTGGTAAATCATCTTACCCAAGAATGGTTTGGTTTGTCACTCTACCGTCAACGTGTGCACACGAGGGTTAAACAGACTGGGACCTACAGTTTTAAAGAGGATTCCGAACCACTCCCAACCATCCATGCCCCTTCCAGGATTCGAACCTAGAGCCTGTGGTACCAAATAGAGAGCAGAGCTCTAGCCAACTGGCCATCAGGCCGCCTTACCAAAGAATGAGGAATGTAAGTTAAAATCATCGGTACTTTAAATTCCTTTTATCATCATTTTGTTATAAAGAACTTTAATTTTCACAAGATTTTTGCTTCTAATATTCTGAACATTCCTATTTTTATTTTATTTATTTATTTGTCTTATCACGTTTCACAGGATAGGCGAGGACAGTGAGTTCTGTAAAAAACATCAAACGTCAACATCAACATCAAAAGAGGTGCTTGGAGGAACTTCCAACAAACAAACAAAATGGTAGTGCCAATGAATTTTTATTATTATTGTTAATTTTTTTATTGATGAAAAAAAAAAAGTTTTAAAATTATTTTGCAATTCAATTAATCTTGCAGCGAAAGATAACTATTTTCTTTTGTGATAAAAATCTCTTCAAAATATTATTCAATTCCACCTTTTTGTTATCTTAAGAAATGAATTATTCAAAAAGATATTCACGGGACGATAACATTTGGAAGAAATAAGCACGGATTGCAAGAATAATTGATAAAATATGCAAAATCATTGTTATTGATATCATCGTTCGAAATCAGCATCTGCCAAAAATCGTTACAGATTTCGTTATTAATAGAGAGTTTTTGCATAAGGTTTTTTATCGTCCGATATTTTTTTCTTCCTAGCGCGCATGCTCGTAGGAAACATTGTACTATTGCGCATGCGTATCTGTAATACTGCACTACTGAGCTGTTCCTATGAGCATGCGCGCTAAGAAGAAAAATATTGGACGTTAAAAAAACGTTATGCAAAACCTCTCTAACATCGTTGTTAGATTTCGATAGAAAAAAAACATTATTGTGCTATTATATATATATATATTTGTTCTAATGCAGTTGGCAAACACTTAGTTATCTTGGATGCCTTAAGGCAAGCGCTGCACAGACGTTAGTCACTTAGAATGACCCAGGAGGAGCGCGTAGCTTGAAGACAAGCTACGGACACGGAGTAACAATACCTGATCATGATAGACTGGGACCCACGGTTTTAAGTGGAGTCCGAACCACTACAAACATCTATGGCACCGCCGGGACTCGAACCCGAACCTGTGGTACCGAGCCGTTAGCCACTAGGCCATTCAGGCCCTGCTATTATAAAATAACTTCGGATATTATGTTCTTTTTAATTTAAAAGGATGAAACAAAAATAAAAAATAAATTATTATAGCACACATGAACGAGACATTTATCAAAAAGTTTTTCATTCAATTAGTGTGTATAAAGCAATTTTAATTATTGAGAAATTGCTTAACCATCACTAGAAAAAGTGGTTAAAGTTGGGGGAAACAATAAAGATAGGGCCCCATAATCATCTGATGTCCCAGGACGCCCAAGCCTCTAGTGAAAGTCCTGGTCTCCGTTTTTTATTTTTGAATTTCTTTCCTCTTGATGGCTGCTATATAGGTTTTTTTTTCTCTTTTCTTTCTTACATTTCTTATCCCCTATTTTTCAAAAATGAACGATGGATCAAATCTTCAGGCATCCTCCATGCTTCTACAGTTCAGTATTTGGCACTTTCCTTCTGAAGCTGTCTTGGCGTGATTCGGGAGTGCGATGTGTCGCCAAATGTTACAAACAAACATGAAAATGGTACTGTGAAGCAGTAAAGTGTGCTAACTAGCAGTATATCAATTTTTGAAATTGCAAAACTGTTATTATAGTATTTATGTATAACTTTTAAATTTGCTCGGATAATTTAATCCTTGAAATAAATTTTTTTTTTTTTAAATTTTTTTTTATCTTCACGAGCATTCATATAAATCTTTTTAATGATTATTTTCATTTAAAAATGGTGAAGGAATGAACGAGTAAATGTTTAGCGTTAATGAATGCACGAAATCTATGATTAAATGGACTTCCGAGAATGATCAATCACGTGAATGAATGTGAACTTCCGAGACTGATCAATCATGTAATGCAATGAACATGTGTCTCTGTAACTTGAATTTGATGTAAGTAACTACATCTGTCGTAATTAATTAACTACCTGAATTTGATGTAAGTAAATGTAAGCCTGGGAGGACTGATGGCCGAGTGACTAGCGCTCTGGCCCTCTATGTCACAGCTTCGGTTTCGAGCTCCGGCTGTGCCATGGATGTCTGTAGTGGTTCGGAATCCATTTTAAACCGTAGATCCCGGTCTAATATGATTATAGAGTGTTGGGTATAGGGTTAAAAACTCTACCCTATAAAAATAAATCTTCTCAAAATCAGTAGACAGATGGTTTTGGCCCACCATGGGGCTGTTGCGCCAATGAAGAAATGAAAGCAAAAAGCGTTCCTGTGTACGATAAGCGAAATGGCAGGCTCGAACGATGAACGGTTTGGTTTTTCGCTCTACGGTTATCTTGTGCACACGAGTGCTAAACAAAGTGGAACCTACAATTTAAAGTGCATTCTAAGCCACTCACAAACATCCATGCCACCGCCACGATTTGAACCTGAAGCCTGAGACACAAAATGCCAAAGCACTAACTACTTGGCCACTAGGCCACAGAATGATGATTGAGTACGAATAGTTCATGTAAATTTTCTTATCTTCGCTTCTTTCTACTTGCCTTCATCCCCTCCCCCTTATTTTCATTAAATGACCCCCAAAGACCCCCTAACACCCCCCCCTCCTGTTCGTTTCAGCGTCCTCTGGAGGGTGGTATCATCCACTTTCAGAAGTAGTGATTTAACGAAAAGAAATATTTCTTTTTTTAATGTTCTGTTTTAATTTTATTTGCGTAGTGGGAATTGAAGCAGGCTTTACTTCGATGATTTTTAAATATTGAAAGAATGTTATCGTACGATAACACGTTATTGAAATCTGGTTCGATGCGTGACGTAACTATAACAATGATAATATAATAAGTGAAAAAGCAAATGTTTGAGTTTATACTCATCTCTTTGTGTTTTTCAGAATGACAGGTGAGGCTTGCAAATGAGCAGAAGTGCATATTGAATCAGGTGCCTTTTTTTCTCGTTTTGTGCATTTATCGCCTTCTAGTGGCAAGAATGTGAAAAACCAAAATTATTTGATAAATTGAAAACGATGAGTGCATTTACGGTTAATGATTTATTTTTAAATTCATAATTTTTTTTTCATAATCCCTGTTTTCTGAAGGTAAAAGTAGGAAGTATACAAAATGGAGGAAATTTCATAAAAAGAAATAATGAGTTGTGAAAGGAAAATAGAATGTATTTTTGAAAAATCTCTTTAAATTGAAAGGAAAGCAAATGCGTTAAACGTAATAAACTAACGTATATAGTAAAAAAAAAAAAAACAACTACGCATATTTTAGATTAAATTAATGGTGTTATAAAAATAAAATAAAGTTCATGGATCGTCACAAGAGGAAAAAGTGCGGAAAACATTAAAAAAAGAAAAGGAACCAATACGAATAAGTGGCCAAACAACTACATTTCTAGAAGCTTTTGGATGTGGAATAAACATGTCGTATGAAGAACTCCAAGTTCATCTCAGAAACTAAACCTTTTAATTATCGTTATCTTTTCCGACGTGCAATATAGCGCCCACATTTCATGTAATGACTCCGTCCTCTCCTTAAGAAAGAGAGATTCCTGATGGGCAATTGGCTATCGCTCTGGCCATTGGTATCACAGATTTCAGGTTCGAATCCTGATGGTGGGCAAGTTAAACTGTAGGATCTACGGAACGGAATCCACGTTAAATGCTAAACTGTAGGTCCCGGTCTAATTAGCCTAAAGTGTGCACAAAAAGACCGTAGAGCGACAAACCAAACCAAAACGGCCAATACACATGTTTGCTTGCAAATTCGGGGGTTTCCCATTCTGTGCTCACAGATATATTGAAAAGTAGTGAACTCTCTCCTCCCTTTAACAATGTGTGTAAATGTGGTAACGGGATTCCGATTCGAATCCTGGCTGTGGCATGGATATTTGTGAGTGGTTCGGAATCCATTTAACTGTAGATCCCAGTCTGATTAGCCTAAAGTCTGCAAAAAATGACCGTAGAGCAACAAACCAAACTTTAAGAAGGTGACCCCCAGTCCTCAAGAAATGAAACATTTCAAAAAGTTAGTAGTAAATTCGAACAGAATAACAAAAGAAAGTCTTTATATTTCGTTATTATTCACTAAAGTTTGCTGAGTGCTTCAGGGCTGTAACTATCCCGACATCACTGCCCCGCGGCCCACAACTTAGGGGCCTCCGAGTGAGAAGAAAAAACATTTATTTATAAGTCGATTTTTTTTTATATTAGAGTTTCATTATATTGGATTATAAATTATTATATATTTTTCATTTCTTATTAATTAGTATTTATTCATTAATTATTATTCATTTCTTATTAATTATTTCATTTTTATTTTTATTATACAAGAATTAAACTTTTCTAACGATAATTATATTTTTACTTTTCAAGCCGAGAAATTATTTGCCTAATTAGAAATGAACTTTATTTCTAATTATATAAAAAAAAATGATGACCGCTAACATTACCTGTAACTGTTCATGTGACTGTTGTTAAGGCTATCATTCCCAAAACTATACTTAATAAATATTCCTTCACGAAGCCTTATGGGATAGAAAAGGGCCACCATTTTTGACCAGTATAACTCGCCAGTGTTAGAGAATAATCGAGCCCAAAAATGATCCTTAATAAATTAATGAATGAGTTCGAAAGCAGAGATTTTTGTAATCCAAGTGTAAAAATAAAGTATACTAAATTCTCTGAAAAACATTTTACTTTAATTGTATTGCGTATGTTTCACATTACGCTCTGTTCTTTTTAACTTAACAGGAATCAGATATGGAGCACATTTCTGCATTTAACATTTATTCCTTGCTTTTAAATTGTAATAATAATAGTATTATACAATATATATATAATTTTCTTTTATTAATTAAAAAATTAATTAATAATGTATATATATGTGTGTGTATGTATATCACACTCCTTTTCTATCTAATCAATGGGCTTAAAGCTTAAGAAACTTCGCTCGTTCACAAAGCAGGAGATAGAGGTTGCTGTGACTCTCCGTCAACCTGGCAAATCGTCGTCGTCATTTCTGTATTTTGCACATTCCACCCTGACCTTTCTGATATTTATCGAAAACGTTTTCACTCGATTACAGTATATAAAACTACTTTTAATTATTAAGAAATTAATTCATTTTATTTTTATTTTCTTCACATCTCACCCCCTTACCTAGAGCTCTGTAGCCTCTTTTCAGTTAAAAAGTTCAGGGTAGAACATCGGTGAGGCTTATGTGGACTACAAACAACCCACCGATGGGTGTTGAGGGAAAGACAGTACCTTTCGGGAGGAATTTCTAGGGACAGCTGGTCCACATTGGCGTGTTGCACTGGAGAAAATGCAGGAATTAGAATGCAGGAGGGTTCAGGTTTGAATCTGCAATGTTATAGCCATTTCTTTCAGGAACAGAAGAATTGGTGGCGATTGTAATAAGGCGTATAAAAGCATTTTGCATCGTTAACATGCTTCGTGGTGGGAGTTTTCCGGGTTTTCTCCCAATGCAGAGCTATTACACCTAAGAAGTAATCCCCAAAAATAATTGTCCTTCCTTCTGCATCCATTGGTGGGCTGTTCATGATATACATGAGGCACACCCATGTTCTACCCTCATCTTTTCAACTGATAGGGAGTGACATAGCCTTAGGGACGAGGGTGAGGGGTAAAGAAAGGAAAAGTAAGAAACAGAAACGACAACAAGATAAGCGAAATCGGGAGAGGAGTCTGAATACATTCACAAATAGTGCTATCTTTTCTTTTCTGTTAACAGGGTACTTAGGTGAAAATTCTTGACTTGTTTTAAAGATAAATACAAGTGCGAGATAAATATAAAAGATAATACACTTGTAGAAGATTTCATTTTTTTTTTCATAAATTTTTTTTTATCTATATGTATTTGTATGGGCTTTTTACCTAAGGTGCCTGTTTATTTTTTTTCTCTCATGGGAGATCAACTAAGTTAAACTTCAAAAAACGCATATTTCTTCTTTTTTTTTATCAATGGAAAGAAGAGGAACGAACACTCTTAATTAAATAATATATGTGGTCTAATGTTTTTAAAAAGAATAAATTTGGCTTAAATATCTTTGGTGTTGTTTTCATATAAAAAGGACATTTTCAGCAGGATTTCTTCAAATTTACTTTGTTAATTAACATTAAAGAATTACGACATTGAACATTTTTTTTTTCTCGTCTACAACTTATTTATAAAAGAAAAAAAAAACCTTTCTACGAGAGCATTAGAGCCTGTCAGACATAAAATACATTCAATAATTACACGAAATTTTAATTCAAATTATTGGTGTAAAAACTTTTGTATAATTCCACTCAGAGACTTTCGGTTGAAACATTCCGAGAATTCCATTCAATTTCTTTTTGTGGTGTCATGTAATTAGAAATCTCTGAATTCTCTTGAAAGGCTTTTGTATCATGGTTACATTTAATGAATCACTTTTCAAGCATTGCATCCACTTCAATTTCAATTTCTTTCCACGTAGAATAGCCCATTCAAACATTTCTATTTCTTAGTCTATTGGTACAAATTTTCTTTTCTTCTTTTACAGAAATCAACAACTGAAATTTTCACACATTCTTTCTAACAAAATCTGCAGTTAATTTCTTGAAATTTTCAGCAAGCTTGCAGCTAGGAGTGAGCTATCTTGTGGGCTTCTGACTGACTAACATATGTGGGAGATGTTGCGCATGCCGTCATCGCCGCAGTACTAGGCATTGCCTTTGGATTATTTGAATTTTAGAGGCTTTTTTGTTATTTTTTAATTGCTACCTTGGTTAGATCCTAGTTCTGCAAACGAGACATCTTGGAGTGCCAAAGCTGAGTTTGGAGACAATCATATAAGCTAAAAGATTTCCCAGTTTTAGCTAGATAGCTAAATAAGCTATCTAGCTAAAAATGGGACGTATGATCAGATTATATTTATATCGAAGTTAAAGGAAGCCAACTCGAAGGAATACCGAGAAGTTGGGGACATTTTACTTCCCAAATTGTAATCACAGTTAGAAAAGAATGATACGCCACATTTCTTGTGGGTCCAGTCATGTTACAAAGAACACGAAAAGCTTCACAATTTTTTTTAAAGCGTTGTAGTTTGCTTACTTTGTTGTATGAGTTGTTACTGACAAAAATTGTAACGTCCAATATGCAAAAGTTTAATATAGATGGGGTCCTAAATCATTGACTCTAAACTCAGTGAAAGTGGAGAATGGAAATGATCCTCGAATGACTCAATTGATGAACTTAGTAACTCCTTAATCACTGGCTCTAAACTCGCTCCCATCTACGTCAAGCTCTTGCATATTGGACGTTGTAATTTTTGTCAACAACAGCTGATCACTCAGGCAACAAAATAAATAATCCACAATGCTTTTAAAAAATTATTGAAGCTGCTCCTGTTCTTTTCAAAATTAAAAAAAAAAAAAAAAAAAAAAAGGAAATTTGCAACAAATCGAAGAAATGTGCAATTCACATTTATTGGAAGTTCAAGGCTGAAACTACGCCGTGTGACCTCCACAAAAACGATCCTGATCATCAAAAAACCAGCTCTCTTTTTAATGAAGAAAAGAAAGTAATGATAAGAAAATTAAAGGGCGGGAAGATAAGCAGAATTAAACAGGAATGAAGCAAAGGGAAATGTACGGATGAAGAAATTTTTTGTAGACAATGAGCAAAAGGAATTAATTCGACAATGACAGACCAAAGAAAACCAACAAAACGAAGAAGACGAAATTTTCGATGTCAGTGATCCTGGTACTCACCTTGAAACTATAACTGTTACGAATGCAAATAAGAATTTAGAGTACATTTAAGATGATTTAAACTAAAAGTTGATAAGATAAGTCTATTACCAAGTACTGAATTCTGATAAAATTCAATATTTGAATTCTTTTAAGAAAATATTTGAACTATTCAAACAAAACATGACACATTAATCATATGATTATGTATATATATAATTTGAATAATATTCAAAAAAAAAAAAAACTGAAGCATTTTCTTTACAAAAACTCAATTGTGGTAAGATGATATCGATTTAACTGAATGAAATCAAAATTTGTAACCTTCCTGTCCTTCTAGGATTACAATACAAATATCAAAATATTTATTTAAAAAAAATTATTTCAATTGTATCCAAATTTTGTTATTGTTCTGAAAATTACATCGACTTTACCAATTAGCGTAACATCTGCACATATTTCTCAATATTGCAAAAAAACAATTTCTGAGATCTGGCATTAATCAAGATGATTATACCTCCTTAGATATTTTATCAATTGAATAACAAAAGAAAAACCTTTTAATGATATTATCAATGATAGATAATGATGATATTCACTAATTATGATATTATCAACGAATTTGCTATAAATCGCATTCTAAATTATATTGCATATGAAGCAATTATTTTTTACTCATTAAAAATTTTGTGTGTGATTGCAATGCTAATTTTATTAAAATAATTCATCATTTACGTGTATTACTTACTATACCAATTTCACTATGTAATAATCATAAAAACGCAATAAATCATTATTGTGTTCTACGAAATTTATTTCAAGGTATTGTTTATTTTCATTTCTGCACTAGGAACCTTTTTTTTTCCGAGTCTGCCCTGCTTACAGTTTTCCTCGTTTAAATATCACAATTATCCTTGCAGTCTCTTGGACCTCACTTCAGGTTGTTTATTTTCGTTTATTCTGTTAAGTTCTCAACACTATCTAGCGATTCTTTCACACCCAGCCAACGATTTAATCATTTCTGTTTTATTTCTTTTCCAATCTCTCTACCCAGTATATGTAACTTCCTTTTTGTGCTCTTCCAGTTAGTCGTTCATTTTATTTCTCTCCCATGAATTTTAATTACTTTCATCTCTTATCATTATAATAATAATAATTAAAAAAAAAATTTTTAAAAACCCTCCCTGTATTAAACTCTCTTTTAATATTTGGGCAAGATTCCTTTTAGTCCCCAGCAATGCTCTTTCATCTTTCCAATGGGCAATCCAAGATAGAAGCTAACGGCTGCTGCAGAGCCACAGAGCTTCACCAAAACTCAAATCATCATCATATCACAATTATCCTCATGACAGTTACGAAATTTTGAGATCAGTTTGTACAATGCGCTTCGTTTCACAAACATTTTATTGTTTAAATATTGCTGTCACTCTGCAGGTCTTCCTGTCTCGAATAGTTTTAAACCTCTTACAACACCTCTTATCTGATTACTTTAAATCTGAATTACTTTAAATGCTTGCATTTTCCATTATTTTTAACAACATGCATAATCAACAAATTAAGAGTAAAAAGTTTTTGCGAAATAAAATTAAATAAACAGGTTTTAATTAGGAATGCGTTTCCACTTCGTCGTGATGTGTTCTTGGAATTGGCTTTCCTTAACT
Source organism: Caerostris darwini (assembly GCA_021605075.1). Classification (NCBI taxonomy): domain Eukaryota; kingdom Metazoa; phylum Arthropoda; class Arachnida; order Araneae; family Araneidae; genus Caerostris; species Caerostris darwini. Next base: position 343,525 of record BPLQ01007179.1, on the reverse strand, counting down.
GGCAAATAACTGTCGAAATTGGCAGTGACGGATTTAGGTTTGGGCCCGCGAGGCCCGGGCCTAGGGCGGCAAATTTTTAGGGGCGCCGATATTTTCGAGGCTGCAAAAATTTTAAATCGATTTTGTTTTTATCAACTGTAAGACCGAATTGCTCCTTTTCTTGTTGTGACAACCTCAAGATGTCAATATTTGTAGGGTAGAATTATTTTTTTAAATAATTAATCGTTTAAGTTGTAAAATTTAAAATATCTAACAAATAGGTACTAAAAATTTTTCGTAAGTATAGCATTTATCTATTGGCGTTAGATTTTTCATGAATTTTTCTTAAAAAATCTAAATGTAGTTTTTTGTAATTTAATTCGAATTATTATTATTATTCGTATTATTATTATTATATAAGGGCGTCAAATTAACTTGGGCCTAGGGTGCCATCGAACCTAAATCCGTCATTGGAAATTGACCCTTTCTTATTTTCTGTTGGTCAAGACTGTGTTGCAGTTTATTTTCTGATAGCTGTAACGCTCTGTTTCTACCAGCCTCCAATGTCTCAAAACGGGTTCTTTTTAAAGTAGATTTTATTTTTGGGAAAAGGGGGGAAAAAAAACACGGGGTATTAAATCAAAGGGAGAATGCAGAGATTGTTTTCAGTGTTGCAATTCGTTTTTCAACCAAAAACTGCTTCACAGAGAGCTTCTGTGTGGAAACGAGCTGTTCGTTCGGATGTAAGGAGTCATTGTGGCAAAAACATTTTTGATGTCAACATCCACCTCAAAATTTTTCCATTCAATGCTTTTGACAAGTTTCGTAGATTCAGATATCCTTCAGACATTCAGTCCACGTTTTACTCGAACTATTTGGCTGGTTTTTTTCACACTTTCGTCGGTTCTCGAAAATACCATCCTCACAAAGAGTTCATAGTCTTCAACTTCTTCGCGATCTTAAATTATTGCTCTCGTACGGGACACATAGTCTTCTCCATAAACTGGGACTGTCTTTCTAGTCATCATAGGTTTAATTTGTTAATTCTTGAGGTCATAATGGGTTAATTTCTATTAAGGTTAAGTATTATAGTGTATATTAAGGTTACCGTGTGTATTATGGGACGAGACACACGAGAAGACTTGTGTCTCTTACGAGAAGACTGTGTCTCTCTCGTAAGAGACACACAGTCTTCTCCATATGCCTCATTTTACTTTTGTAAACAAGTATAGTGAATGAACGTGTTACGTTAGTGTTTCGTTCGATTTCAACAAACATTTCGAATTCACAGGTTGTTTAATTTTTAGATTTTACCCTTTTAACGGTGAGCGAGGTGAAATGCGAGAAAAAGCGAATTATTAATCATGATTGGCAAAAATTCTGAGGTTCCAACAGTGATGAGGTTTGCTCTTCAGGCTCATTTCATCTACCAGTTGTCATTTGACTTAAATTGCCTAAAAAGTAAGACCCGTTACTTCATAGACTTTGTATTATTAACAGAATAGTGATAAAATAAAACTCTTCCCCCTATTCTAAAGGAAAACAAAGTTGGGGCAAACATTTCCCGTCCTTTTCGAATTAAAGTTTTCCTGGTATGTCTGTCGGTTTCTTTTCGCTGCGAGCATTTATTTAGAAAACGTAAACATGTTTGCAAAGCTGTTCTGAAATTGCGAGAAATTCTTCTTCTCAAGCCTATGTGTTTATTAAAGATAAATAGATACAAGAATTGTTATCGTTTATAAATCTAATAATTTTTCATGAAATATAATAAATCACTACAAAAAGTTCCTATAAATGAATATTTAATTTTTTAAATCATTTTGGAGAGAAAATATTACCCTAGAAAATTTATTAGTATTATATAAATGAAAAATATTCAGAAAATCCTTTCATGAATTTCAATTTATCATAGGTAAACATATTTTGCTCGACGAATACACGTGAAAGTATACTAATGATGTAGCAATGCATCAAAATTCCACAAGAACGGGAGTTCTGCACTTCAGGGTTCCGCTTATTTATTTGAGGATTTTTTTTTTTTTTTTTTTCCCCGCTGTTTTCGCTAAGTCCCAACCTAAGCAAACAAAATGGCAGCTGCGATTATAAAATACTGCAGTTTTAACGATTCCTTTTGGTGCGGAAAAGAGACTAAATTGCAGAATCGGAACAGTAAATTGCAGAATCCCCACAGAAAACTATCAAATTACATAGTGACATGAATATAACAAAATTCAATAACTAGAACTTTATGAAGAAGCAATAGTTCAAATACTACAAGAAGCACTATCCAATTAAAGACAGAGAAGTCTGTTAAGTGATGGTTAAGTAAACATAAACTAATTCTTATACACTATTTTGAAGATATTGCAACGATAATCTGTTGATATTTTGACAGCCAGACCATTCAGAATGAACCACAGAGCACTTAGCATGATATGGGTCAATCGTTATAATTAGCAACACATATTTCATGCTAGTTTTAAAACACACATGATTAAAATGGGAGAAATGGCGTTTATTTTAAATAAAAGTTTTCAAAATGAAAATTGCTCGTGTTTCGTAAGAAGATTCATCTGTTTTAAATAATAACTTATGCTCTTAGTTATACTTTATTTTATAGCTGCACTTTTTCGGAGACGTCACTAACCTCTAGCCAAGACAACATTGCACAATGTAGAGAAAAAAAGTGATTTTTTTTTTTTTTTTTTTTGATCTGTAGAAAATAAGAAATTAAGAAGTTCTGCTACGTCTTCACTGATAAACATTCTTTTTTATGTGTTTTATGAAAATCCGTTAGAAAACAAAGAGAAAAAAAATGAATGAATAAAAAAAAAAAAAAAAAAAAAGAGTTAGTGACGGGGGTTTTTTTTTTTTTTTTTTTTTTTTTTTTATTACCAATAAACGCCTAATTTAATTTGATTACCTATATTTTCCTTTTTTAATTTGATAATAAAATTACACAAAAAATTTTCTTGTAAAAGGAAAAGTTTCTATTTATCTCATATGTAGTGGCTCTTAAAATTGAGTGCCCACTCCTGTAAAACATATTACGGTACTTACATATTAATGGTACCTTGGCGACAGTTGCGCCAATAAAGAGCACACGCGCCAACCGCAGCTACAGATTTGGCGCCAATCTACACTTAAAATTTTTGTTCCAAATAATAAAATATACATGAAACACTTCATTTAAAATCAAAACGCTTTTAAAATATTTTTATTCCAAATAATAAAGATTGGCGACACTTAAAAACCGCTAAGTCGGTCGCCAAGGTACTGTTAATACGTAAGTATCCATATTACTTTAACTGATTTCAACATGAAGCATTAGAAATCAAGATCAACAAAAAACAAAAGAACCGAAGAAAAATTATGATTCCACTAATCATATCACCGAAAATCAACTATGAATATGAGGTCACGAAGTAATGTATTCTCTGAAAAAGAAAAGCCCTAATTGAAAGAAAAACAATTGTGTTCGGCGAAGAGGTCTGTTACTTTTATCCAGTTGAGTTTGATTACAATTAGTTATGATTGTTTGCTTACAATTCTTTTAACAAACACTTTAAATTTGTTAAGAGATTTAAATTTATAAATTTTATAAATAATGAACGAATAAAAAGAAATTACGGGGATTCTTCCGTTGGAGGTGTCGGCTAATTAGTGACCGCCAAGAAAGATGAGTAATTTGCATACTGTTAAAATTTTTTTGCTCTAATTTTGTATCCATCTAACATACTTCAAATAAGGGTAAAAATCTAGAATCCTGGCGATGTATTTTGTGCCAAATGCATCGCCAGGTAAGTAAGCATAATAATGAATGGACCAGATAGTTTCGACGGTAAAAATGACATTACGCCAAAATCCTTCACTGGGATGCCAAATCTCCAACTAAACAAACAAAAGGGCTGCCGAAATTCGGTGTCAACGTAAAACGCTATTGCGTCAAAATTCAACGCTAAACAGTGCTATTACGCCAACATTAGTAGCCAAACAGCCATTACTTCAAAGTTTATTGCTGAAAGTGCTTTTAAGCCAGTTCATCGCTTTAACGCCAAATATTATTACTATCCTGCCAAAATTTCAATCCTTGAAATGCTTTGTCGACAAACTTTTTCGCTAAGCGAATTTTATTTTTTGAAATGTTTTTACGCCAACATTAATCACGTTATCGTCAAATTTTTATCACGAAACATTTTTTCTTGAATATTTTTGCGCCAAATGTTATCGCTTTTACTCAGAAATTTAGGACTATTATGCAAAATATTATCAGTTGCCTTTACGCCAATTTATATCACTTTATCGCCAAAATTTTACCACTAAATATATCATTATTTTGCACAATTTTATTCCTAAATAGCTTTTACGTCAAATTTAATAGCTTTATTGCCAAATTATTATGTGGAATTATGTTTTGCTAACTCACACAAATTTATCATTTAGACAAAGATAATAATAGCTAGAAAGATAAAATTATTCACTAATACAACAATTTTATTATTATTATTATTTCAAAAACTATTCCATGTCATTTAAGTTGCCGAATTCGAATGATGAAACAAATTTATTTAAAAAAAAAAAAAAAAAATCAAAGAATAACTTGCATTTTATTTTGATATATCCTTTGTTGGAGAATACCGTATCTATTCTTATCAAATGAATGAAGAAAACAAAAAGAACAACATGAGAAAACCACACAAAATTTAATTTTTTCTTCTGTAAACTAACGTTCTAAAATTAAAAAGTTACATGTTTTCGCGCGAATTCAAATAACGGTTGCCACAAAACCTTAACTATGTCAACAGTTAATATGAAATATTCGAACGACTTTTTCGCCCTTAACTAACGTTCTAAAAATAAAAAAATAAAATTTTTTTGCTCAAATTCAAATAATGGTTGTTATTTCAGCAACATTAAAAAGAAAATAATTTCATAGTCAAATATAAATTTTTAATAAATTAAAAAATCGTTTTTCTTGCTTGTTTCGTATTTTCATGAGTGTCAGCATCATAAAAAATTGTTTCTTTTCTTTACCATATACTGTAAGCATACGTTATAAGAACAATCTCAGAATAATAAATAATTTATCGGAATAAATATTTGAAAGAATATATATTGATGTTCTTTATTTACTATAACTAAAAATTTCTGCAAATAACTATCAAAGTAGAAATAAATAGTCATTATATTGTTCGGGAAAAGCAGAATTCTTCTACAGTATTGTAACCCTAAAGAAATTGGCGGAAGATTGGAGAAATATTCCGTGTTGCAAGATTGGCGACTTTCTCAGGGGTACAGTATTCTAGATTTCAACCCAAATAAGTATTAATTAGTGAGCCAAATTGCAAATTAAGAGCCATTGATATTTGGTGTTTTTTTGTGGCGCCAAATGGGCGATAAATCGCCAAATGCTCTTGTACTGTTTGCAGTTCACTTCACTTACTATTGCAACCCGTTACTTGGTGCACTTCGGCGAAATAGTGTTTTGACTCCCAGATCCCAACGTCCCCTATTCTAAGATTTTGCCAATTAATGAATTAATTAATATTAATTATTAATAATTAATTAGATATTTTGGCAACCGTATTTCTACGCGTAGATTCGTTCTTGCTTTACTTTAATTTTTTATGTACATTATGATATTAGTACGATCCGCTTCTCGCCAAGTATGATCCAGTAACAAGTGTACAAATGACCCATGGGCTTTTTTGGCGGTCGCCAATTGGCAGGCACCTACAACGGAAGAATCCCTAAAATTATAGTAGATCTGATCAAAAACGTTTACAATACTCACAATACTTTTTTCAAAGACAGTTATCTAAGACAAGTTTTTCAAAGACAATTCAGATTTCGAATGAGACTAAGATATAGTTTTACTCTTTGAAAATCATTAGAATAATGAAGTTACTTAAGTATAGGATGCAGAAAGTTTTCTGGGTTAACATTTTTTCCACTTTTCGAATTTTTAATTTCTTATTGCAGGAGAAACAACCGACAATCCTAAGCCCTTTGCCGAACTCTTTACATTAAGTTCAGCCATCTTTGTTTTCAATAATAAAAATAGCTTTTTGTATTCTTGCAATCGTTTAGGTAAAAGCATGATCATCTAAGGAATTTACATTTATTTCTTGTAGAAGGATTTTCAAGCAGAATTATACAACATTTTCTATATTCAGTCACATGCCTCGATGAAATGCAGGACTATTGTTTAGTTTTCTAGTTTTTTTATGTTTATAAATATTTCATTATTTACAAATCTTATAATTTGTTGCTACGAATGTATTTAAAATTCCTTGCATTTGATTTCCTCTTCCACGAATTTATCACAATTTAGAAAGATTAGCAACAACTTTTCCAGTGGATACTAAAATCTCATGAAGTAGGACACCAGCCAATCGGAAGCTTGAGTGGACAATAGATCAGGTTTTTGTTTGACTGGAATTCTACGAGCATTCGGTTGGAATCCACCTTTATTCGGGCAGCCGTTTGGAGACTTTTTCCATGTTGAAGTATTAGATGAGTATTTTTTTACCTTGCGATGAATAATATTGCTCATTTTGCTCTCAAAAAATTTTATGTTTTAATGCGTTTTTATAGAGAAGAATAAAATTATTTAACTTTGGAAAGTACAAAAATATATATATTTCCATCCGAACCTTGTGTGCCTGGGACTTTTTGGAAGAAAAATAGATTCGAAGTTAGAGGTCATACTTTTTTTTTTTTTTTTTTTTTTTTAAATAGTACTCTGTTGAGAAAACTTTTTTTCCACAATACTTTTAACCCTTTATTGAAATCGTTCTAAAAATATATCAAATCGTTTTTCTTAAGATGTATTTTAATAATTTGATGAGGAGACTGAAAAGAAATTAGTAAAAATCTCTTCGCCATTTTTGTTTTTCGTAAGAGACTATCATCAATGAATAAATTTCTTATTTTCATGTAAATGTTTCGTATTCGAATAATTTTGCTAAATTGCTACAATTAAAATTTTTGCTTCATCAGTTGCTGAGCTATTTGTATTTAAATGATTGATATTTAAAATAAAGAGGATAAAAAAATCAAACATTTAAATTTTAATTTAAAAAAAATGTTGACCTACAAAAACACCAGCAATTCACGAACCCTGTAATATGTGTTCGTAAGATAGAAAAACGCAGGAGTTATTTTCGATGATTCTTATCTCTTAAGATAAGCACACAATAAACAAAGAAGAGAAGAAGAGCTGGGAAATAAAGATTATCCTGTGGTTAAGTTTCGGATTCGTTATCTGTTTCGAGTAGGTGTCATGTTTACACAGTTATTTCTTACTCGAGTTTTCATTCACGTTCTCCCTTTTTGTTTATTATTTTTTTACGCAATCCCGTTCCTGCATTGCACAATTTTTTACTCTGTGCAACTTGTTTATATTTCATATTTGCCATCACTCGGAAAAGCAATTACGATCTGTGGACTGATTTACAGTGTGCGGAGGATGCAGTTAAAAGTTGGATAACTTAAATAACATTGCGGGATATTGAAATACTGAGAAAGTAATCAGAAGACTAAATGTTATTTTATCAACAGTTCAAGGATGAAGTTATTTAAATTGCATGGAGTTGCAGATCCAATTGAAATCTTCTTCTAACAACAACAGCAACAGTTGTCGAACAGACACTGGATGGCAGCTACGGACATTGCATTTCACTTCTGTGTAATCAGTTGGAGTTTCAGCACCCTAGAGAAGTGGTTCTTAAATTTTGTTTGATTAAGCTACATCTTTCCCCTCCCCATCAAATTAAAAATGTCCAATAAACCCTGCCATCGAAGTGAACTGAAATGTGTAAACAATATAGTATGGAGTTTATATTTCCCCATACAAATATAATAAATGATAAATTTCATTTCATAATACAAATGTGAGGCTGATGGCCGAGTGACTAGCACTCGGGGCCGCAAACTTCGACTTCGAGTCCCAGCGATGCCATGGATATTTGTAGTGGTTCGGTTTCCCCTTTAAACCGTAGGACCCGGTCTAATATGACTGTGGAGCGTTGGGCTTCGGGCTGACAGCTCTATCCCGTAAAAAAGAAGTATCTCCTGCCTAGAAATCTGGTAGAATAGGCGGACGGCCTGTTCCCAGCATGGTGCTGTGAATGATGAATACAAATATAATAAAATAAATACATTATTATACAAATGTAAATAATTCTTTGAAATATACATGTAAATAATCACAAGAACTAAGATACTGAGAAAAAGTGACTTTAGATCTTACAGCACATTAATCAAATAAATAAATAAAAGGACAAATCTGACACTATTGACAGCAAAAGGTTAAAAATTTTAACAGTTAAAGTGAAAATAATAATAATAAAAAAATTTAAAAGAGCGTAATTTTTTAGAATTTTTTCTTTTCGCAATCTCCTTTAAGTACAGGATTTCCACTCGTTCTAGATATCCATTGTTTTAGAAGATTTTTTTTTTCAACCCTGAGTTTAAGATTATTTTTAAGAAACAATCTCCACTTTAATACTTTTCTAACGATGTATATATATATATTTTAAAAACTCGAATTAGCATCCAAATTAAATTTAAAGAGACGGACATTTTATGGATCACGTACACTATTTTAGATAATTCTAAAGGATAAAAAAATTATGAATTTAAAAAAAAAAAGAATTTTTTTAATTATATTTGTAAACATAAAAAAAGAACATATAACATATAACTTTATATAAGTTAAACTAAAAGAACATAAAACGAACTAACTAAAGAAGACTAATTAAAAGAACATATAACTCCTATATAAGTTATGGATGTCATGCAGCCAGTTTTAGATAATTTTTGTTTTCCAAATCTACTTTGAAAGTGTTATCATGGTGACACTTCGAATCCAAGTAATATTGTATACAGTTCCGCTCATCTAAAACAAATTTAGGACAAATTGTTGTCCTCTAATGTTTGAAACATGATTTTGTTGCATATTTCCATGTCAGAAAACATCTAAAAGAAAAACATTTTAGTAAAAGTCTCAACTTAAAAAATAAGATATTTGACAATCTTTGCTCCCAAACGTCTTGTTAAGAAACGATCTTTAAGAATAAAATGCAATCCATTTTTTTTTTTTTTGGGGGGGATGTCAATAGGGAGAGAGATTAGGAGAAAAAAATATCGCATACGGAGCTAGAATAGTTTAATAATTTAAATTTTTTTACTTTAGATGCAATGTTATAATAATTTAACAATTTTTTTTTACTTTAAATGCGCTTTTCTTATAACAGTGATTTTTAAATTTCTATGTATCTTTCCAACAAAATTATTACATGTATAATTTTAATTCATCGCCTATAAATGCTTTATATACTGAAGGTTATTCCGAAATTATCTTTTACTAATATTTGGGGAATTATTTGTGTTATACAATTTAATTTCGAAAAAGTTTAATTTTAAAGGTTACCGATTAAAAAAAAAATTTTTTTTTGTTAAATTTCAAATCAACAAATTTCAAAAGCTCTTTTCAGTATAATATCGAATGCATACTTAAAAAAATTCAAGATTCTAAGTATAGCACTTTCTGATAAAAGGTGCATCAAAAACAGTCATTTTAACTTCGTTACCGTACTGAATCCCTTGAAGTACATGCATGTTGTATAGTATAATACACATTTACTCACTTAAATTCATCAATTTTTCTGATGTACTACTGTCCCCAAAAAGTAAGACCAATTATTTATTTTTTTCAAAAACTCATTATTTAATCTTCCAAATTTCTTTCATCGCCTTCAAAGTAATCCCTTCCGGACACAATGCACTTATGCCAACGTTTTTTTCCAATCATCAGTGCATGCTAAAAAGTCATCGGCAGGGATGACCTTCAAAGCTCACGGCGTTTCACGTCGAATCTCTTCAATCGACTCAAAACGGTGTCCCCGGTGTGGTCTTTTGAGTTTAGGGAAGAGCCAGAAGTCACACGGTGTGAATACGGTGGTTGTGGAACGATATGGGTTTCATTTTTGGCGAAAGAATTCTTGAAGAATTAATGCAGTGTGAGCTGGCCCATTCAGTGTTTTCGGTACCAATCGAGATTTGATGCGTTTGAGGCCCAAAACTTTTTTTTAAATGGAATTTTGAAATTCCAACATCATCAGCAAGGTCTCTAATTGTAAATCGACGGTTTGCAAGCACCCAATCCATACTTTTTTGGATGTGAGCTTCATCGGTTGAGGTGAATGGTCGACCTTCGTCTTCAACGCGTTCTCTGCATTCTTTGAACTGTTTATACAATTTCTTTCCGATATAGGAATGCTCATGCCTTTTGCGACATTTTATACGTTTCCGCAAACAAAATTTAATGCAACTTCTTTGCTCAATGAATTCAGACATTTCAAAAATTGCCGGAATCACTTTTAGCGTCACTAATCACTTTCACTTTTAGATGTCAAGGACAGTGCCTGCAATCTAAAAAAAAAAAAAAAAAAAAAAAAAAAATTTAAATTCCATAAGCCCCGGGACATTTAAATTGAAAATTTGTCTTACTTTTAGGACACATTAGTACATTACATCAGGGCAGTTGATAACAAAGAAGAAGATTGCGATGGAATATTGTCTTCAGAAAATTTTTTTTAACAAAAATCGGATAATGTTTGCGGAAAAGCCTGTGGAGAAGCAACCTTTCTATTCACTTAACAGCAGAATCGACGTTAAGCAGTTCATTAAACAACACCGAGTTTGAACGACGTAATTGTTTAACTACTTCAACAAGAAATTAAAAATAAAAACAAAAAATAAATGTTCATGGTTTGGCGGTATTAAAGACCCGCCCATATTTGAATAAGAAAGCCCCTCTGACCAGTGAGTCTTAAAGTCTGTGTCTACCCTGGGAATACGTTTGATAAATCGTATTAATAAATAAGTAAATATTACAATTATGGAATAAAGATTATGTTTTGAATCTTTGTCATAGATCCCCACCCGTTGTGTTGCAGTAAGAGGGTGTAAATACCACAGCATTCGCTTCGTACTGCAATGCATTATGCAGATGCTGATGTAGAAGCATCCTTTGGTAATGCTGCATCTGCTATGTATCTGTCCTGCTTTCGACGAATGACCTCTGGTCAAAGTGTCATTTGAAAAAAGAATGTTTTAAGATATGTGCGTTTGAAACATTTTAACTCATACTTTACATGTATTGTAAAAATAAAAATTAATGTTTTGAATCTTTGTCGTCTGCTATACAAAACCAAATAATAATAATAAACAAGTAATATAAAAAAAAATTTTGAAGTCAATTCCTTCTTTTTTTCTCACTCTATTGCAGGAAGTCCTTTATAAATAATTTTCATTCATTTTTTTAAGTTTATCCGGCGCCATCTATGGGTAGATACATGCAACTTAAATCTAAAAAAAAAATTTAATTAATTAATTAAATTTAATTAATGAGTTAATATTTGAAAAAACTGTATTAACATCAAGTGTCATCCATTACAAGTTCAAAAAAAAATGTATTTGAACTTGAGTGGATGAATAAAAAGTGTTGTATGAACGATTGAAAATTTGAACAAGATATATATAGGGAGAGTGTGAGCTAGTAGAAGGAATTAAAAAAACAAAAAAAAAAACAAATAAATTTGATGTTGGAAAAAAAAAAGAAAAGAATAGGAAGTCGATTTATTGTTTAAAACTGAGTACTTAAAAATAACCATATGAAAGAATGAATTTTTTTTATACTATTAATTCTAAACTGAATTATAAATAAAAAAGAGTAAACTTATTTGTAAAAGAGCAAATCAATATTGATTTTGCAAATCGTAAAATAAGGAAATTCTATATTCATGATAAATAAATCTAGCAAATTTGAATAATTTTAATTTTAATAAGTACCTTTATGAAATTTTGGAAATATAATTTTTAAAATTTTCCAAAATTTTTATAGATTTTATGCTTTTATAAAAAATAGGGAGATTTTATAATTTTTTTTTTCCGTGCAGGTTACAAAACAAAACAGTTTATCGAAATAATTTTTCAGTGGAAATTGTAACTCTACTGAACCGATAATAAGAATTTCATGCGAAGGGGCAAATGACCGTGGAACATTTCACTTAAAAGGAACCTTTTCTTTCACCGCTCTGCATCTCACCGTGCATTTCGAAAGAGACGTGCTCACCCCCCACTTTTTCCGAACCCCACCGTCTAAGCTTCAATGGCATGATTTCCTAGACACACACCTCCAGTCCCCCCACCGAAAGAAATTTTCGGACCAATCAGGCCATTTGAACAGTGGCGTGATGTTGTTCGAGGATCTTACATCCAACACTGTCACCCCCTCCACAATTTGAAAATAAACACCTCATTTCCCTTTTATGCTATAAAAAAATCGTCTGCACTCTCACTAAATAATTTAGAACATGTAAAATATTCCCTTTTTAATGTTTTTAAAAAAATAAACGATTAAAATGTAATTTATTAAAAATTACAACGAAGATCGGTTGGAGGGGTGGTGTTCGATTGACGAAATCCTTCTAGAAAGATGTGGCAGCACAGCGGCCTGCCTACGTCACGCGTCCGATGCTGCAAGTAAGTCCGGTAAACGGTAGTACGCTCTTTTACGTCTAGTTCGTAGCTTCAGGTTTCCGGTGAGACAGACAACGCGAGCTTCTTAAAAGCTCTCTAGAAATTTAATTCGCGATGGGACTCGTATTTTTAAAGAACCCTTTTAATACCTTAATTGCATTATTTTTACTTATTTCAATCTTTGTACTCCAATCAGACGGTAAGTTTCATTTTATTTGATTCCACGCAAAAAAGTATTTATGAACGTGCGGTACTCACTCACATGGTGCCGCCCTTACAATATGCCGGTTTTGGGGCATTTCTTGTTGAAACAGATGAATTAAATTAATTTGATGTTTTTGTATTTAAGTTTCGTTTTTTTCTTTAAATGTTGCCATTGACTTATGTTTGTCATTGAATTGAACATTAACTTTTTAACCTGTAAATCGATGTGAACCAGGAAAATGCCATTAAGAATTTTTTTTTCAAAGATGCTTTTCAGAAAATCTAACTGAAAAATACAAGTTGTTTTATTGACGTGTGGATTAAGGGAATGATAGATGCAGTTTATTTATGTTTGTAGAATTAGGTTACAAATGGAAAAACAAGGTTTTCATTTGAGATCAATGTTTAAATGCATCTTATTTTCAAGTAGATCTTCTTGACAGGAGTTGAATTAATAAAATAAATCTTTATGAAATTAATCTCATAAGAATTTTATTGTATGTCATCTTTGATCGCTCTAAAGCTTAATAAATCCTGCTGATTGTGATAAGATTTCCTGAGACTTTTTAATGCGATATGCACTATGCTTATGAAAGTGACAAGAAAATAATTTTAGTTTAACCAGATGATTGTTAAAATGTGTCACATTTTATTTTCGTACACTTGTGTTACTGATGATAAATGTATGTTTCAAGCTGATATGATTGATAAATTATGTGACACTAGTGATAAATATATGTTTCAAGCATGAAAAAAATTACACTTCCTTATTATGTTGTAAGGAACTAACTATTCAAACTGTGTTGAAATAACTATTTATTTTTTAAACTTATATGTAGCTATAGTGCCAGTGAGTTCAATTAAATCCTCTTCTCAGTATTTTTATTTTCATTTTCTTTCTTATAAAAGGAAGTTTAAGAATAACTAAGGACTAAATTCTGCAAGATGTATTTCACTTTTATTACTATTATAACAAAATTAATGCTTGAAGCTTTTCAGAATACAAAATTTTCTGATTATTGGAAAAAAAATTTTAAGTTGGACTTATTGATTATCTATTATAAAAATTACGAATGGGCATTGTACCGAAACTTAAAGTAGCTAATTGCTTAATTATTTAACCAGAAATACTGATTTCAATTTATATAGATATTTGTTTCTGGCTGCATAAAGTTTTTATAATAAGACAAGATATATGCCATTTTCTGATGTTGTATGTGTTAGTTGGTTGAGTATTTGTATTTACTTCCCAGAAAAACTAGAATTGTCAAGTGATATAAAAGCTGTCGAGAAAAAATGTGAGCAAAAAAAAAATTTAGAAATGTGTAGATTATCCGACTTTTTTTTTTTTTTTTTTAAAGTGATTTGCAAATAATCAGCATAAGTGCCAAAAGAAACATTGTTTATCATTTTTCTCTCTTATTTGTGTGTGATCATGCATCTTATCTAGACGTGAAGTTATACAAGCTAAAATTCAATTATTACTTAACAATGCTAATTAATGCAAAAATTGATACAATGATTAGTACAGAAATTGATTTCATTATGCAGAAAAATATGGTATATTAATTTGGTATATATAAATCTGGCATATTTTTAAATTTACTTTCTGTTACATAGAAAATTCGTCATATGTTAGTTTCCATCCATATTAATTTCATGATCAAAATAAAATGACATCTTTCTCCTGTTATGTGGAATTTTTTTTTCATTTAATGCATGATGAATGATTTTATCTTATATAAAATCGTAGTTATTTTTTTATGTATTTGAAATAAAATTCTATTTTATAATATTAAATATAAATATAGAATATATTTTTAATAGATATATAAGTTGTGTGAGAACTTTATCAAAACTCTGTTGTGAATAAAAGTTTTTTCTTTTTTTAAATTTTTTTATTTAAATGACATACAACATTCGACAACATGAAAGTAAGTGTAAAGGACTGCAATTATTTTTGTCCCAAACTGTTTAGAAAATTTTATTGTAATTTAGCTATTACAACTATATTATTTATAATTTCGTTAAAAGAATGCATTGAAAATTTAAAAAACAGTTATAAGAAATTGCATTTTAAAACATTTTATTTAGAGGATTATTTTCTTTCTTTCATAATATTCTGTAAATAATTAAGTTTTTATTGAAAAACATTATGATAATGTATAAAATCCTGGAATGAAACTCAAAAAATTTTCATTGTCTTATTTAAGTGCTATAGACCTAGAAAAATTCTTTTTATGGAAATTTCTAGACGAGCATTTTAGTGACAGACAGTGTAACATGTATACGTAAATTGTATGTCATGTAGTATAATATAGTCAATTCTCTTTCACAAGCAACAGGATATGTTCTTTTATAAATTACATACATATTTGATATTTCTTAATACGACTATTTTCCAATAATGGCAGGCAAAGCATTTTAATGTAAAGAGTAAAAGCACACGTTGTTTGTCTGTAAACCAAAAAGTGGCAAGTTAAGGGGATAAGCTTTCAACTTTCTTGCAGCTTTTTCTTAAAATAAATAATTTTATTCTATTGTGTTCAATAAAAATTTAGCATTTTAATTAAACTTATCCCATGCACTGTTATTTGTATATTAAGTTAAAAAATTACCTTGAAAAATAAATTTGCTTCATTGTGCTTGAAAATTTATGTTCTAGAATTCTTATATTTTAAAATTAGCCATTACTTTATTTGGTTAGTTTTTAATAGTGTACAAGGTGAGCAAAAATGACTCATTGGGTTTCTTAACATTTAGAAGTAGAAGACCTAGAAAGATGGGTGATGCATACTGCAGGTATTCAATGTGTCACACTGCACATGTCCAAAGAGTAATCTAATTCATTTACATTTTTCATGTTGATCACAGTAGCAAAAAAGCATTTCTTGGGCTTTGACATCAGAGGTACTTACACTTTGATATCACATACCTTCCACAGAAAGAAATCACATTGCATGAGACCAGGAGACCTGGAAGGTGGGACATCAGTGGGACATCATTCATACCCACACAATCTAGTAATATGTAGGTTTCTCATTGAGAGAGGCACAAGAGGTGAAGAATATTCTAAAACTCTTCTGCTGCAGTGTTGCCATTTTGTAAACTGCTTGTAACAGGTGTTTCAGAACCACCTGAACTTGGCTAGTGTTTACATCTTTTCATGTATTACTCATCTTTTGTAGGTTTTGAACTTTTATTTTAAATGCTTCAAATACCCGATGAATCATTTGTGTCGACTGTTCAGTTAAACTTGGAATAGTAGTTTAAGTCCTTTTTTGCTTTTTTGTTACCACATGAATGTAAGGCCACTTTTTTGAAAAAAAGTGAAAGCAACACAGATTTCAATAAAAATGTTCACTGTTTTTTTGTAATAAATAATTTCTCATCTGATCTTTGATCTATAACAACAAAAACCAAAGGTGATAGGAGAAAGTAAAGTAAAAAACATAAAATATGGCTATAATGTTGTGCGATTTTGAAATAATATGACATTCAATATATATATTTATATGTTTTTAATTTAATTATATCTTATGTAAACTTTGGTTTTTTCAGTTACAGAAGAGGGGCATATAAGGTTCTATATTTTACCTTAATGTTGTATAGAATATAAAATATTTTTTAATGTTTTTTTGCTTTACAATATACATGTACCAAATATAGAAAATTTTTTTAGAATTAATTGTAGTTTTAAAGTAGTTAAATATTTAATTTATTATAAAATTTTTTCAACATTTATAAATGTTGAATCATTTTTATATTTACTTATTTAATCATTTTTTTATTATTAGATATTTGATAGTTATAAATTTAAAATTTGTGTTCAATATTTTCAAGTTTCACTACAGCACATATTTCGTCCCATTAAAAAAAATGACACAATTGGAGCAGTGATATCTGTATAAATCATTCTAAAGTAAATAGAAATCTAAAATTAAATACGTCAACGTATTAAATAAAAAAAATATGAGAAATAGTAAAAAAAAAGCTCGCATTATTTTATAATATTTATATTATTTTGTTCATTTTTATATTGATTAAATGAGTTTCTTCATTTTATAATTAATAATAACAAATTACGGCTTTTAATGGCTTCGGGAATGCATGGTGAGAGTTTACTGGTTTTTTTCCCATACGACACGCTAATGTGTGCAATTACTCCTAAAAGTCATCCCCTCGATGGGCCCCTTCCTGGTACACGAGGCCCACCAATGTGATTTTTTTTTTTTAAGTGGTTTGTTCTCATTGTGAGCGCATTCGTGGGTATAGAAGCAAGTGCAGAAATGTCGTGATGTAATTTGTGAAGTTTTTTAAAATCATGTTCTTTGCTAAATGAATGATTCTATACAAAAACTAAACCAATTGAAAATTTCATATATTAGACTTAATTTATTCCCATACAATTAAGTTTTTTGTCCCGTGTCATTTAGGTATTTTTAATTCTTTCCAACTGATCATTCTTGTATATTAAAAAAAAAAATTTCCCGTCAAGATTCTATCCCCTTCAAGATCTATTCCGTTCTAGATTCTATTCTCTCCATTTAATATTACCACAAATAATGAAAGTTGTAGTTATTCATTTATAAGTTTTTGTATATTTAAATTTCTTGACGGAAAGAGAGAGAGAGAAAAAATTGAATTTGCTAATAAAATATTTTATAATCTGTTCATCCATTATTTTAATGTATGTATGAATGCTTTTATTTTCTTGCAGGTCAATGTTCTTCTCACCACTTTCAATGTCGGTCTAATAAGTGCATTCCAATTTCTTGGCAGTGCGATGAAGAAAACGATTGCGGAGATGGATCGGACGAACTGAACTGCGGTAAGAAGCCTGCCTCGTTATTGTTAAACGATTAAATTGCTGCTCGTACATGGACACACCGCCTATTTGATTGAATTTTATACTATTCGTAAGTCAAGACTAGGATGTTCATTGGCCATAGCACTAGGAATCGCATCATAATTTCTTTGAACAAAGTATAGTTTACAAATTTTAAATGCATACAGTGAGATCGCTGCGCTTACGAACCATTTCGTGGCGTAGTGGATAACGTCGCGATTTAAGATTCTAGTGGGATTTTTAAAAAAAATTTGTACCATTTTAATTTCTTACTTTACCCGTTATAAGTGATGAAGCAAAATCATAAAGTAAGCATTCTAGAAACATTACTTATAAATTTTCTTCTTTCAGTTAACTTTTTTTTTTTAAATTATATCTTATAAAAACATCTGTTACTTCCCTCCAAAAAAAAATTATTATTATTATTTTTTTTTTTTTTTTTAGAAGTATTCATAAATTTGTACAATCGGAATAAAACATTTAATCACATTTTACAAGAACAAAAACATTTATTTGGAACAGATGCAGAATATTCTATCTGAACAGAAAATTCACATTTAAAATTTTCGAAGTTCTTTTTCTGGAATATTAACAGAACACAAAATTATATGAACAGAAAATTCGCATTTAAAATTTTCGAACTTCTTTTTCTGGAGTATTATTGAGAGGTGAATTCTATTATTTTGACAAGTTAACATCCTTGTCATGACCTATTCATAGTTTAAATTTCAATCGATCTTGTGATAGACAGTTCGTGATTCTTCCTTCTTAAATTCAGTGGATCGTTTTGGTAGTGAATGGATGAATTGTAACCAAAACGAATCTACATATTGAGGATTTTATTTTTTATAACATTTTTGTTAAAAATAGCTTTTTATTTTCTTCGGTGTAACGTATAAGAATATAAATTTGTTTCTTTTAAAATGTCGGTATTCATTAGCTGTTTTAGATGCCTATTTTTTTTTTTTTTTTTTTTTTTTTTTTTTTTAAATCTGAATAAGATTTCAAATAAAAGGTATCGTTTGGATTCGACCTTGCCAAATTTAGAAATTTGATTTTGATGTATGGTGGCATTTAAAAATGAATTAATTTATGTGAATTTCAAATGTATTGCTGATATCTAGCAGTCAGATGTTCAGTTTTAGTTTCTCCTTGAATTTAAAACTTGTATTTGCTAAATTAATTATAAAGAGGCTGTTGACCAATTATCAGAAATTGATTCAAGTAGGAAGTTGGACATGCATCTTTCTATTTTGCATGCTTAATTGCCGAGAGAAGCAGTTTATCCATGAAAGTGATTCCGATTGGCTCCTATAGGCCATTGGTGTCTGAGTTGTGACTAAGGTTGAGCTTTAACCTTGGGAAACTCCTTGTGCTGCGCGGAAGTGAGTGAAGGCTGACTACGGCAGAAGAACTGGCCTGAAATGTTTTTTATTCACTTTCGTTTAACATTAAAAAAAAAAAAAAAAAAAGAAAAAGAAATTGCAAGTTAAAGCCGTCTTGTTTTATATTGGCCGTGTAGACGTCACTGAACTGCTTATAAACCAGCGCGCTTCATTGTTTTGGAATCCTACCCTACCCTGCGCCCGGGCACTACGCCAGCCTTTTTCTGGAGCAAGGCGAGGATGCTAAATGGGATCTTTGGCGACTTTTTTTACTTGAAGTCGAAAGAGCGTAGAATATGATATATTCTCCTTGTTAAACGGAAACAAATCCATAAAGATCTTGAGCTTAATCCGATAACGGATTACATATTCAAAATCTCAAAAGAAATTTCATGATTAATGCCCTCAGATTCGCAATGACGTTTATTCGCACAATCCTGGTGTCAGTAGCTCTAGAAAAAGACCTAGAGCTATCTACGATGCTACGTTTGAGTCCTTCCCACGTCTAAAAAGAATTCGTGGGACTCAAAATGACCAAAATAGCTAAATTGCAAATCTGAGGCTCCTTAAATTTTCATTTATTGCTACGATGTGCAAAATACTGGCTATCGTAATTTTTTTTATTTTATTTTTTCCAAATGATATCTAAAATTCTTAAGAAGTTAATGTTTTCATTTCTAATGTATCTATTTTAATTTCTAAATTTTTTTCCCCCATTAATTCTCTGTGGGGAAACGTGTTGTACCTGAGTAACTTAACTTCTTTTTATTATTTAACTTATTAGTGTAGATTTTTCTTCTTTCATCTAAATTCGCGATGTAATTCAATCATGTAAATTTAACCATATTTATGATTATGTGGAAGTTTCCAGGGTATATTTACCCCATAGTTACTCTGAAACAAGTACGTCCGTTTTCGATGATATATTCGAATAGCGTATTCATAAAACGAAGGTAAAATCTTTTTTCTTTGCTGTATATCAAAAAAATTCCCCATTTAATTTCAAGGTTTTTATTTGTAATAGTAAAAAAAAAGTTGATTGCAGGTAAATAAAAGAAAATGTGTTCTTATTTTTAATTGCATGCGAACGATGAAAAAGATGAAAAGAATGAAATAATCGTCTGGTTTTTTGGCTCGAATGTCTGCAAACATAAGTATTGTATGCTAACATCACGTGATGTCTATTCCCCCTTCCCATCTTTGTGCCCTTTCGAGGTGACGTCATATCTTACGATCGAAAAGCCCGATCTTTTTGTGCATCCCCCCTTCCATTCCCTGCCTTTTTTGAATGCTCCTCTCCGTGCTTCAGTTCACATGACTCAATCAGGCGACTGTTCTTTGCATTTTCAAATATTTGGCCCTTTCTCACCTATTCTTCCTTCCCTAGGCGTAAATTAAAAATATTAATTGTCTTTTGATTCTTATTCGTAAAATGGAAGAAAAAAAAATCGAAGTTATGAGAAATTATGTTAAATATTTTTTTAAATTTCATAGTATTTTTTTTTTTTCAATTAATACTATTAGTTCACACTCTCCCTATATATATCTTGTTCAATCGTTAATAAAATATTTTTATTCATCCATTCCAAATTCAAATACATTTTTTTCGAACTTGTAGTGGATGACACGGGATGTTAATACAGTTTTTTTCAAACATTAATTAAATTAAATTAATTTTTAATACTTTAAATAGTTTTAGCAGTTTGTAATGAAAATTGAAATCAACAGGCAGTAGCTCAATCGGTAAAATGCAAGGATTTCAGTATTTTTCACTTAAAGGAATTTCAGTATTTTTCACTTAAAGGAATTTCAGTATTTTGACCTTAGTAGGAATTGACTTGAAAAAAAATTTTTTTTTTATTACTTGTTTTTATTGAGATTTGATTTTAAAGAAACTCGCCAATATATCTTTCTGCTATTCTTTTAAATATCTAGGAAATTTATATTGATTCGAATAAAAGGGTAAAGATCCTTCTGTATAGAGATTCTGTTGAAGTTCATTTACTTTATTAGAATATACTTCATCTTTGGATAATTTTTGTTTCCCTATTTTAATCCCTACTTAATGTTTTGGGAATGATTTCATAGTTTTGAAATCTTTAAAAACCATAGAACATTGGTTTAACGTAATTGACTTACTAGCCCAAAAATGTATCCAATTCATCGCATCTTTTTACTGAATCTATAACCGAACAGAAAACGTCCAGCCTTCTAATTTTTTATTAAAGACTTTGATTTAACCCTTTGCTCTCGAGGGCTCCGCTACGAAGACAATGCAAATAACAATATAAATAATGCGTTTCCTTTAAAGCGTATATCAAACTTGCATGTGAATAGGATCTTTTCACTAAAATCGCTTCGAGTTGCTGGTAATACGAATGAAAAAAAACTTCGAGTGTAAAGGGTTAATATGCAACTTAACTGAAGATTGGACCTCCTAAGTTATTTTGGCCATATTCGTATGAATATAATAAATAGTTTACTTGTAATATATTATTGCAAAATTAGCTATAATTCGTACTAAATTATTTATATGTATACGATTTACTTAATTATGTCGTTTGTAACATTTAAAATATTTCTAAAAAAAGCTATGTTTCGTTAAATCATCTGACAACTCTGATTTTTCGGTATTTGTGACCAGTGATTACGAGTTATGTCAGATTGTTGTAGAAACTGGCACCTCCCGTAAAGTAGGCCATTCACCAGGGTCGCCTGGGACCAGTGGTGATTATAGGTTACTACAGTGCTTGCAGGCATAGTAGCGCATCCATGTATTTTGTAGCCTCACAAAATTGTTCTTTCCGTTTACTAATGATAACGAGAGGTTGTTTTTGCTTTCACTGCTCATCGTGGCTCTTCTTTGGGTTTGTTCACCCCCCAATAATATCAGATACAGTTTCTTTTTTTGTTGGCTTGTCAGACGACGTGTCTGTGTTGTGGAAGTTGAATCGTAACATTTCATCAAAATTATTTATTGAGCGAAATGTTTTTTGACGCATGCATGGTTAGTTCATATGATGTATAGTTTGTAACGAGAGATGGGAAAAATCTAATAGTTCTACGGGAAATTTTTATTAAAAAGCCAACTTTGTGTATTACTTTTTCCAAATAATAAAAAAACAAAAAGAAAACCTTCTATTAATTTTGAGTGGCCTGATGGCCAATTGGCTAGCGCTTTGGTACCACAAGCTCCAGGTTGGAATCCTGGCGGTGGCAGGGATGTTTGTGAGTGGTTCGGGATCCACTTTAAACTGTAGGTCCCGGTTTGTTTAGTTCTCGTGTGCACAAGATGACCGTAGAGCGACGAACCATACCAAAACCCATTGATTTTGCGAAAAGAAAAGATTGAAAATGCATTCATTTTTTTAATAATTAAGAAAGTGACATTTATATTTATTAAATAATATAAATAAATTTTTATTTTTTAAACATCGATGGGCCTTGTGTTATGAATTATCAGTCTACCGATGGGTGATGACGAGGAGTTCATTGTCTTTCGGGGGATTAGGGAATTTTAAAGGTAACTGCCCCGCAACTCGGAAAACTTCCATTTGGCAGTCTGAATATCCATGCGAAACACAAGTCGTCATAATGGCCACCACCGAGTCTTCTTTTTTCTGAAAATAGTGACTGTAATGTCGCCATCGTATTAAATATACAGTGTTGCTATAATATTTTTCTTTTCAAAGGGAACTGTTATTATTCCGTGAGGTCTTTACTTAAAGGATAATTGATATCTATAAGCTTTTTGTTATGTTTAAATAGTGTGTTATGTTTTCATTCCTAAATGCTGTGCAGCATTATGTACTTAAATTTATATTTTTTTCCTGTATTAAATCTAATCTGCAATGAATCACTTCGGAGACGTGTATTGATATGCGTCAAGTCTTAAATGAGCTCTAAGCTAACATTATTTTAATAAAAATTTCTCTATTAGAAAAAAAGTTTTCTACATTATTTTATATTATTAATTGACATTTATTGTCACGAATGTGAATTGTCGTGGTGAATGTTGGTGGCCATTTCGATTGGAATGGCGCGGATGTTAATAGGGGTGGCTCCCACTGTTGACAAAAAATTGACAGACAACATCGAAAATTGTCCGAGATACTTGACTGAAAAGTCTTTGAGGTTGCCATCTCTCATCATCATTGGCGCAACGGCCCAGTGTGGGCCAAGGCCGTCTACCTACTGGTAGATTTCGAGACGTGAGATGTTTTTCTTTTTACGGGGTAGAGTTGTCAGCTCTACACCCAACGCTCAATAGTCATATGAGACCGGGACCTACGGCTTAAACCCCTACAATCATCCAGGGTACCGCCGGGACTCGGACCTGTAACCTGTGGTACCTAGTGCTAGCCACCCGGCCATTCAGGC
Organism: Caerostris darwini; assembly: GCA_021605075.1. Classification (NCBI taxonomy): domain Eukaryota; kingdom Metazoa; phylum Arthropoda; class Arachnida; order Araneae; family Araneidae; genus Caerostris; species Caerostris darwini. The sequence continues at coordinate 320,179 of BPLQ01007179.1, read as the reverse complement.
CCCAGCCATCTCTGTGTGACGCAAAATTTTGTCAATATTTCTTTTCTTTACCTTAATAAATTTTTTTAGTCAAATTTAAAAAAAAAATTAATTTAATAATACTGTTATGAGATAAATCTAAAAAAAAAAAAGTTTGTAAATGTTCAGCGAATTGTGAAACAAAACGAAATGAACTGAAGTGCTTTTGTTTTTGATTCTTTAGAAAACGCATTCAACATAAAATTTATGAAGATAATTATTTGCTATTCAATGCAATCTTGAGCGCTCCGGTAGTTTTTTTTAATTCATTTACTTTATTTTTAAAAAATTCATTGTTTGCAAAGTGGGCTATTTTTTTTATGGTTATTTATTTGTTAAAAAAACGACGAAGTTATTTTGAAATAATCTTTCCAAGAAAAGTTTTTTTTTTTTTTCCCTTTTGGTGCCTGTTATTCCGTAATTGCTGCGGATGACCTTCAAATTGGTCATTGCCAACTGAACGAACTCTTCAGTTCAATCCGTTCAGATAATTCATTTGCTTTAATATCGCTGTAGAAAATGTTTTTTTATCACACTAACTTTAACCGCCATCGGTGATGTTAGAAAGGGAGTTTTACTACAGTATGAAAAATTTGCATACTGTGTTGTGGGGTTTTAAATGATCGTTACCTTATGTAGCAGTCATTTCCCCCCCCTTCTTTTCTTAAAGTAGCTGGCAAGTACTAAGACAGTTATCTTTATGCCATCAGCAAGGGCTGCACCGTTGTTACTTATTTAGCACTACCGAGGGGGCACGTGTAGCTTGAAGATATGCTACGGACGCGAATAACACTACCCATACAATGCTCTACGATTTTATTAGACCACACAATATCACATCATTGTGCCTAGAGCTGAGTTGCCCCTTTACAGTTTGGGAATGATGTGGGTGAGAAGTCTAATTGGGCTCCGTGGCGCTCTATGGTCATATGAGAGCGGGACCTATGGTTTAAAGTGGATTCCGAACCACTGCAAACATCCATGGCACCGCCGGGATCCGAACTTGAAACCTGTGGTACCGAGCACCAGAGCGCTAACCACTCGGCCATTCATGCGCTAGCAATCTCTGTGTGAAGCATCAGGCCCCGCGATCCTATTAGACCAGGATCTAAAGTTTAAAGTGGATTCCGAACATCCATATCACCGTTTGGACTCGAACTCGAAATCTGCCATCAGGCCCCTAGGTAGCAGTTTATAAAAATACATTTTTTTAACTATTAATTTTCATGTTTTCCAACAAGCCCCTTTAATAAAGTTTATTTAACCTGTATTTTACAATGTCATAAAAAATAAACGTTCACAGGGATAGAGAAGGAAACATATTGAGAATAAATATTGATGCGCACTTGGGAAGCTGGAACTTTCATGGCTTTTAATGATGTCAGGTAATTGCTTCTCTCTGCTACCTTTCGATGCTGGAGTTCCCAAATGGGTTTTTTCTTCTCTCTTGGTCATTTTGTGACGCAAGTTGTTTTCACGTGTTCTATTGACACTGCTTCACCTCTTGTGTGACGCAGTGGCATGGAAATCTTCTCACTGCCTAGAAATCAAACGATTTTTTTTCTTACTCATTTGAATAATTTCTACGTCGGCTTGAATGACGTGATTTTTAGGGTTTGTTTTGATGGGTTTTCTACTAATCTTTGCTAAATTTCATTGGTTAGTCAACACCTCCCCCCTTTTTTTTTTATATATATGCCATTTTATGGTCTTTATAGTGATTACTGCCAATAAAAATTATATGTTTTGTAGAAACTTTTATATAAAAAAAAAAAGAACGTGGCAGCACGATGCCACGTGCAAAAAATAAATAAATATTTTTATTTAGTTACTTGTTCGAATAATTGTAAAGCAGTTTGAATGTCATGGTCAGAATTTGTTTTGATTATTTTTCTAGTCCTCGCAAAATTTTATTAATTTTTTTTCTATATCAGTTCATGGCCGTTATGATTATTATATAATTTTTATTTATATAAAATAAAAAAAACACACGTGGCAACACGATGCCACGTGCAAAAAATAAATGTTTTTGTTTGCGTTACAATTATTCCAATAAGTAACTAGACTGAATGTCATGGTCAGATTTCGTTTTGATTATTTTTTCTAGTCTTTGCAAAATTTTATTTCTTATTCATTTTTTTCTACATCAGTTCATGGCCGTTATGATTATTACATAATTTTTATTTACTATAATGATTGTGTTTTGGTGCTTTTTTAAGTTTATAAATGTTGTAGTGAAATGAATAAAAACTATACTATTGAAACTACGTCATAACTTAATTTTTGTGATTCACAAGAGGATATTTTTAACATAATTTGAAAAAAATAAATATCATCAGGCCATTCATTGAATCTGAGAGGCCTGATGGGCGACTGGCTAACGCTCTGGCGCTCGGTACCACAGGTTTCGGGCTCGAGTTTCAGCGGTGCCATGGATGTTTATAATGATTCGGAATCCACTCTAAACAGTAGGTATCGGTCTAATAAGATCGTAGAGCGTTGCGGGGGTAGTGTTACTCGCATATCTTCAAGCTACACGTGCCCTCTGGGTAATGCTAAATGATCAACAGCTTATGGCATAAAGATTAACTGTCTCTGTATTGCCAGCTGCATTAGAACAACAGCATTTAATTTTTAATTAAAACTAAGTAGGTTTTTTGTGGTATATTAAAGGGATAATTCGGGGGGGCAGGGGGGGGATGTGTTTTGAAGTGTCCGAGAGTTCCAAAATTTCTTGTTGTCATCTTTTCGAAACTATTTTCATAATTTCTGAATTAAATATATATGCTACTATAAGATGAGATTAAAATGTATATTTTATGTAAATGTGTATTTGTTTTACATACAGTTTTAGAAAATCTGACGTGTAGTTCCAAAAATTTCATTACTCATAATCATCCCCGTTACTACTTATGAAGGAATTTTTTTCTTCTTTTTTTTTTACCTTGCAGATTCGTGAAGATCTCATCCGAAATCAGTCCCCAAGCAATTATAGTTTTTTTTTTCTTCTTCTTTTCCTCCTTTCATTATCGGTTGGTGTTTCTAGGCCACGGTCTTAGAGCTAGTTTTTAGAAACTTGTAGGTCATTGCATTTTCGCCTCTGCTACCAGACCATTTTGCAGATGTTTTATTTCCAGGCCTCTCTGCTCAAAAACGTCACCTTCGAATGTGGCAGAATCTGATCCAGTTGTGTTCCAAATCGATCGGCTTTTTTTTTTCTTCTGTGATTGCAGAGATAGTAGACAAATCTTGTTAAAAAATCTTCATAAATGAGGAAATTTTTCAAGACCATTCACGTAAAACCAGTTACAAATTAAGTGTCTTTAGTTTTTAAAGTTTCTCGTAATCTTGTTGTATTTTTAAAGCAGGAATTTAAATTATGGATAAATAAATGTTTTGATAAGAAATATTCAAAGATTTCAGTTTCAGGTTGATTTAATGATAAATGGCTGTAGTAATAAATGTATGAATGGATCTAATAATCTAGTATGTGAAACGATCTAAGCATTTCAAAGTAAAAAAAAATAATAATAATAGAACACAATCAAAGCTATTTCATGATCGTTGCTGTTAACCGAAAGGAAGGTTAAAAAAATTACAATATTAGGATATTATAAATTAATGGTAATTATAAATAGTATGCCTAAATTTTTTTCCAAGGCCTATTTTAATATAAATTCATTTCGTATCACTCGTATTCATATGTATCGTTTCATTTCGTAAATATTGATTTACTGTAATTTTCTCCTGTAGATTACGGAATATATGTGTTAAAAAAATTCTTAAAATCCGTTTTGAAACTAAACAAACAAAATGGCTGAACATAGAGATCTTCTATAAGAAACATAACGATAGTGGCTGATGAAATAAAACATGACCTTAATACAATTTGTCAAAATGCTACGTTCATCCTGCAATGGGGGTGTTTAAAAACGTTCCAAATGTAGTTACAGTAGATAAAAACTAAAAATTAGAATTAGAAGGCCATATTAATAATGATCTGTGATAACGATCAAGACTTTCAACTATCTAGCAAATATGAAGGTTACAAATCGTTGCAAAAAATGTCGTCTCATTTAGTTTTGCCATACTTCATATATGCCTTGCATTTCTACTTTACGGCACCGTTAATTGATGGCCAATTGGCTAGCACTCTGGTTTTTGATACCACAGGCTTCTGATTCGAATCCTGGCGGTGGCATGGATGTTTGCGAGTGGTTCGGAATCCACGTTAAACTGTAGGTCCTGGTCTAAATAGCCTAAAGTGTGATCGTAGAGCGACAAACAAAACCACAATTATAACTCATCTTATATAATATCAATGGTGGCGTCGGAAAGCATGTTTTGAAACAAACTTGTTGTTCATGCCATGGGATGAATCATTGGCAGGTAATGATGGTAATCATTTAAATGACATTTTGTGCTCAAATGGATAATAGGTTTTGCTGCTCTTGTGAATATTCTAATTACTGAGAAGGACCCTGTCTAATTCGTTGTTTTCGATTCGGTGGAGTCAAGGCTGTTGTGTTTTTTTCTCCCATTCCTTTATTGTTTTCCGAGTTCTATTTCACTCCGAAATTACTCAAGCTTATTTTGTGATTTCCTCAACATTATTAACAACTTCCCCGTGCCTCTTTTGAGATTTTGATAAACTAACAGATACGAACCAGTTTTTTTTTTTTTTTTTTTTTTTGGGGTCCATCACTAAGGAAGGAAGGAATGGTGACAAGTTCGAGAAAGTGCTTGATTGATTGAAATGTTTTTATTTAGATTTCTAAGAGAACGATTCTTGCGATTCTCTAATGAGCCAAGAAGAATCCACCAGCGTTGAACACATAACCTTGAACATGTCAAAATAAATTAAGGACTTTTTTGCATTCGTTTTCCTCTTCTCACACAAAGCTCAGAGATCATTGAGGAGCACCGAATTAAAGTTTATAACAGTGGTCTCCACATTTAATGTCTCTATAGCCTCCTTTTCAGAGAAAAAAAATACCCACCGTCTCCACTTTTTAAGGTTCAGAATCCACGTTAAACTGTAAGCCCGGTCTGTTTAGCCTAACGTGTGCAGAAGATGACCGTAGAGCGACAAACCAAACCCCACTTTTTAAAGCAAACAGAAAGCTATAGTAAAAAAAAAAATTTAAAAAAATGTTGTGTTTATATACTTGCGTTTTAAAACGGTGAATAAAAATGCTGTAAAAAATACACCTTCTGACTTTAGTTATAAAATTGTTTAAAAATCAATCATAATGTGCGTATAATAACTTATTGACTCTATGATACTATAAATAGGTGCAACATCCAAATGGTGATTCCCAATGTGTATAACACAAACAACTTAACTCTTTTTTTTCCTGTGTATTTAAGTTTGTTTTCGCTTAAAGAAGGAACGATTCCAATAAGGCGTTGGCGGTTTGATGGTCTATTGGCTAGCGCTCTGGCCTTTGGTAATACAAGCTCCAGGTTCAAATTCTGTGGCGGTGGCATGGATGTTTGTGAGTCACTCGGAATCCACTTTAAACTGTAGGTTCCGGTCTAATGAGCCTAAAGTGTGCAAAAAAGAAATGACCGTAGATCAACAAACTAAACCATTAAGACGTTGAATAAATTTCCTCAAAAAAAACAAAGGGGGTACGGTAAGGCAACTAAATCTAGATTCTTTGTTTTTCACTATTATTGTTAATGATCTACACCATTTATTATTTATTTATTAATCTTTCTAAGGAATTTTTATTATGTTATAGAAATTCTTTCAACGTTAGGTACCCCAAGGTACAATCAGCAGTTAATGGAAGAATTTCCTGGTTGTGTTGCATCACTGGTTTCCAAAATGAGCGATACCTCCCCCTAGAGGGTTGTGGATGGAGATGGGGGATTGTAGTTGGGGATGTTGATTAGAAATAAGGAGGTGATAAAAATATAAAAGAAAGTGAAGATAAGAAAGTTAGAAAACTATTCAAAGACGGCAGCCATCAATTTCAGCTGCAAAAACTGATACCTGCAGTTAATCCTGGATTATGAATCAACTAAGAACTTGAGCTATGAGCTGTAGCTCAAGTTCTTGGTTGCATTTCCTTCACCATATTTAGTCGTTTAATAGTATAGTCACAATTTTATTTAAAAAAAAGAACGAAACCGACTGCAAATAGCGAATCGCGGTGATTTAAGAATGCATACAGCTGTCAAAAATAGAGACTGAGATGAATTTATTGATAGCAACGGACTGGGTTCATGATTCCCGTTGGGATTATTTTAAATGTTATTCGTCATATTTATTTTCATATTATCCTTCGTCATCTTAATTTCTTTAAGTGTGTAATGCGAATGTTACTGTGGATTTCAATAAAAAAAAATTTCATATTTTCAAGCTTTAAAGTGTCTTATGTACAACATCTTTTATTAAGTTTTAAGGCTTAGGTAGATAGAATAGATGTGGCCTTTGTGCCACAGGTTTCTGGTTCGAGTCCGGGTAGTGATTCGGAATCCCCTTTAAGCCATAGGTACCGGTCTCTTAAGACTGTTGAGCGTAGAGCTAACAACCCTACCTCGAAAAAAAAAAAAAAACATCTCTCGTCTCGAAATCTACCAATAAGTAGATGGCCTTGGCCTATCCTGGGCTGTTGTGCCTATGAAGATGAGATAGAATAGATATGTAAAAGTAGTAATAAAAAATTTCGATCTTTTATGCATCTTTCTGTTTATTCTTTTAAAGAGGGTAAGTTTCCAAGGGGGGAAGTTGAGTCATTCTTTTCTTGAAAAGGGGGCAATATGAAAAATAAGTTTAAAAAAAAAAACTACAGCATCGAATTAATTATAAGAAATGGTGAAAAATGTCTTAAAGCTCATTAAAGGGCAATATTTTTTTTACGAGTGTTCATTTTGAGTCATCAGAAATGTTGTTTTTTTTTTCTTGTTCATTTGGATGAGTCACATTGAATACATCTTGAAAGAAGGCATTTCGATTTGTTTACTTTCGGTAGCCATTGCTCATCACCTACTCCCGTCTCAAGTGTGCGCTATCTCCGATAAAGACCTATTTGTTGAGCACTTTTTGCTACCGAAAATAAAATAAAGACCGATATCGATTAAACTGTTGTACCAATGATCTACTTTGAACTTCCCTCCGATACGTTTATTTTTTATTTTTATCTTTGGTGCGTGTGAATCCATTTAGCATGGCTCGATCTAAAAAGTGAGCCGTGTTATCTTTGTTCTTACTGAAGATAAAACGGTTCATTTTTAGTCGCGTGGCTTATGTGTCAAATTGAATTGTGCTTCTAGGGTAAAAACGTGTCGTGCTGGCGGTGTGTTTTAGTGAAATAAAACTCATTTGCATATATAAAGCTCGTTTGCATTTATGATACTCATTGATGTATTCCTGCATTCAGTATTATATTACCACGTCATTATTGCAATTAGAAAAGGCAATTATTTTACCTAGTCATTATTTTTAAAACTGTATACTGGAATTTCTCTTCACTGTCCGAATATCATACTAGGTTCAGAAATCATAAATATTATTAGCAGTTATTTGAAAATTTAATATTAAACATTTTTGTCAAAATTGAGATAGGTGTCCAACATAACGTTTTATTTGAACCTCTCGAAATGCTGCCAGAATAGTCTAAACTATTTCATGGAAATTTACAATCTTGCATTTATCTATATTTTTTTAATTTGTGGACGAAAAAAGTAAAACGTTGCATTAGGAGAGGCTCGCGTTAAAATAAATCTACTTATAATATGTCTTGGAATTAAATTTTCATAAATAACGTTCCTTTTGAAAAATTTAGCATTAAATTTGCTGTAATAAGTGCAAGAAAATTCTTCGTGTCAAATATAAATGCGGAGTGTGGGAATTGCCCTTTGCTCTGTTTTTTCTTCGATTGAGTATTTTTCTCGCGCTTTACTAATGACTGTGCACTTACAGTTCTTTTAAGAAATTACTGTAGATTTTATATAATTCGATTTTCGATACAGGTGTGTCTGCGTTTTTGCTGCAGTCGTGATAAACTAAACCCACACTTTTACCTACTCGTATCAAAACGCGCCGTCTCCCCCGCTACGACATTTACACATATTGTCAAAGGGTGGAGATAGTTCACTACTTTTTAATGTCTGTGTGAGCATATAGAATGGAAAATCCCCGAATTTGCATGCAAGCATATGTATTGACCGTCTTTGTTTGGTTTGTCGCTCTACGATCATTTTGTGTACACTTCATGTTAATTAGACCGGGACTTACAATTTAGCGTGGATCTTACAGTTTAACATGCCACCACCAGGATTAGAACCTGAAGTCTGTTGTACCAAAGGCTAGAGCGTCAGTCTATATTGACCACCAGGTCGCTGTATTGGCCGGACCCTTCCAATTGCGGACCTCACATCATCGGACATTGCCTTGTAAACTTTTTTTTTTTAAATTCTGATGTCTTTAAAAATATATAACAATGTTAAAGAAAATTTCTAAAAATATTATTTAAATACTTACTTGGTATTTTATACCTCTATTTTCTAAAATTAAAAAAATGGGGAAAATTTTTTTTCATTCATTAAGCAACTGCATTTTTACTTAACAACTATAGTTAGAATGAGTGTTTTTCAAATGCAATCTCCCCTTTTTTTTAAATATGGGCCAAAACAAATAAATAAAGGTTAGATAACCATGTTCTCTAGTCCAGTATTTTTTTAAAGTGGGGCATTCTGATCCCGAAGGGGTTAAGAAAAAAAATCTTCGGAATTTTTTTAATTTTTTTATTATTATTATTATCCATTTTGGCTATGAGTAGAAATTAACAAAAAAATTTGACACTGAGTCGTGAATGAAAATGTTTTAATGAAATCGAATTGAAACAAGTGCGATTCGAATCAAAAATGTTGTACGGATCCCTAATTTTATAGACCAGATATTCTTTGCATTAATAAGTGCTGTCACATGATACTTATGAATAATTTATGTTAAGGGAATTAAAAACAATGTATAAAAACAGTAGAAGTGCTGTAAATGGGACTCGACCGTTTTGTGATGGCTGTGAATGAGTTAATTTCTTGAAGGCATTTCGTGATGTTACGTTTTACGGCGTTTCTTATATAACACTTGCCTGCGGTGCTCACTCACCGAGTAGTAATGTGTGTGCTCACTCCGCCAGGTGTTGGTGGACGCGTCACAAGCGTAAATAAAATATGTTTTCGAAAAGAATACCTGCAGTCATTGCAGCGCACCACTTTTGCGTCAAATGCTACAAGTTAACTGTTTGCTTCGCTGGTTTTTTCCCTCCCCCTCCATTAAATGACGACGACTTTTCGTCATTATTAATATGTCGGAAGAGATTTTTAAAAATATTCCGCTCTCTCATTTTTCATGCAATTCAGAATTTTTTATTATTATTGTTCCTATCCAATTTTTTTTCCCCTTAAAATGTCAAAAGAAGGGGGAAAAAATTACGAAGGTTTGGGTTGTCCCTCTACGGTCATTTTGTGCACACTTTACGCTAAGTAGACCGGGACCTACAGTTTAACGTGGATTTCGAACCTGAAGCCTGTGGTACCAAAGGCCATGGCGCTAGCCAATTGGCCATCAAATCAAAAAAAAAAAAAAAAAAAAAAAAATTACGAAATCATAAGACACGATTTACGACTTCATAAGACACAAAGACTTCAAGAGTCTACAAAATGAAAATTAAATTTTTTGAATATTTCTGTTAAAGAAAATTTTTATTCTGTTAAAGTAAAGAAATTTTCTTAAAACGTATACTTGTTATATTTGTGTTTATAGTTTTAGATTTTTTTTTTTTTTTTTTTTTCCCATTTAAAACTGTAGGTCCCGGTCTGTTTAGCCCAAAGTGTGCAAAAAAAATGACCGTGGAGTGACAAAACGAAATTGCAAAACGTTTTAAATCTCGACTTACATTTGAATGTCTAACAGTAATTATTCTATAGGAAAAAAAATTCCGTAGTCATTTTTGCATACATGCAGTATGGAACTGAATTGAATCGAAGGGGTATATGGAGATGCAAAGCAACAAGGACTATAATCCCCTAATCACTATATAGGAACAGTTCGTTTTTCCCTATTTAATACGTCACTGTCCACAACGCTCTACGATCGTGTTAGACCGGGACCTACGGTTTTAAAGTGGATTCCGAACCACTACAAGCATCCATGGCACCGCCGGGAGTAGAACCCGAAACCTGTGGTACCGAGCGCTAGTCACTCGACATGTAGTATGTTTTAAGTACATCCTGCAAATGTGCGTGGGGCCCACGATTATTGAATTGCCAGAAGCTCTTTTTGTAATACTTGTTTCCATTCCGAGCCTAATCAGCGCCTTTCAGGAAGTGATGGCGGCAAAAACACGGCAAAGGTAAATCAAGAACTTTTTCCCTTAGTAGCAATTTTTCCTTCCGTGAAGAGATTTCTCAACGCATATTTGCCAAGAGAATACACAACCCATGTTTTTTATCTTTTTTATGATTTTAGAACTGTTTCTTTTTTTTCCCCTGACTCATGAGCTGTTTCAAAACATGAAATAAAAAATAAAAAAATTTTTTTGTTCACTCTTGGGGGGGATTGCTTACGTTTATTTGTTCGCATAGTTCTAAATCAGGGGTGGCCAACCCAAATGATCTTGCGGGCCACTTTGGAAATGCATCCTAACTACGCGGGCCGCATATAAAATTATACATCCCCTATTAGATTGAGATCCACTCTAGACATTTTTTGGAGTGAAAAATGGAAACAGAATGAGTTATTATTGTTGTGTTTACTATTATTCTTACTCGTGAGCATAGATACTATAATAATAATGATACTAAATGCGCATTGTAAAGAAATATAAAAAATATATAAATATAAACGAAATAAAAAAACGAAATCATTAAAAGTAGTGCGATATTTGTTTCTCCACTCATCATGAGTTCTTAGAATATAATTTAAACTCATAACTGTAAACTCATCCATAAAACAGGCAATATATGTCCTGTATTCACAAGCATATTATTTTAAAATCAAAGTTCATTTTTTCTCATCATTTCGACAGTTCATTTCTGAATATAGGGATGCACACATAATGTATTTTTTAATACATTGGTTTCCACTACTTTGGCCATTCTAAAATATATTTTGTAAAAGTGTGATAAATCACACGAGCCGGAAAAAGTGTTCAAGGCGGGCCGACCTTGTTCTAAATCCTCCTGTGTAAAACATTATGCCACGTTTATAATTAATGTTACAGAAATATGCTGATGAAATCTTTTTATTTTAAAAATAACTAAATCAACTCTTCTTTAATAATCGGCAGGGGAATCGAGTTTTTCGGTTGGGAAACATGAAAATACCGCAATTTTCTACAAGTTGGCCCTTTTAAAAAACATTTTTTCGTGTTTTTTAACTTGGCAAATTCTGTGCAAAATTGTTAATCACGTCTTTGTGCCCAAATGGACAGATAATATCTTTATTTTTTTTCATGCCTGCAGTATTTTTCTGTCGGTCTGTAATCATTTTGATTGCATTAATATTGTTTAATGCAATCTTATTATATTAACAGTGTAATATATATATATATATATATATATATTATAAATAAAAAAAAAAAAAAAAAAATTTAAGTCAATTCCTTCTTTTTTCCCCCCTATATTGCAAAAAGTGCTTTATAAATAATTTTCATTCATTTTTTTAAGTTTATCTGACGCCATCTATTGGTAGATATAGGCAACTTAAATCTAAAAAAAAAACTAAAATGAATTAATTAATATTTGAAAAAACCGTATTAACATCCTGTGTCACCCACTACAAGTTCAAAAAAAATGTATTTGAACTCGCGTGGATGAATAAAGAGACTGATGCATGAACGATTGAACATTTGAACAAGATATATATAGTGAGAGTGTGACCTAATAGAAGGAATTGAAAAAAAAACACGAGGAGTCCACAATTTTCAAGAACTTGACCCTTTTAAAAACCTTTTTTAGTGTTTTTTAACTTAGCAAATATGTGCAAAATTGTTATAACGCCTTTGTGTCCAATTACACAGAGAATATCTTATTATTTTCGTGCCTTCAGTATTTTTCTGTCGGTCTGTGTAATCATTTCGATTGCATTAATATTGTTTTAAGGAATATATTATTTCCCACTATTGACAACACACCAGAAGCCGGCTTTGGCGTGCGTAGACGGAAGCACGACAGCAGACACACCTCCCTCTCTCCCATTGGTCGGAGGAGCTCGCCTGATAGTAGCGTGTGGGTGACGTCACGCATCGCGTGATGACGTTGTCTGCAATCGGGGTTTTTTTTTTTTTTTTTTTTTTTTTTTTTTAAGTTCTGTCATCCCATGAATGTATGCTTTTTTTTGTAATTAATGATGATGAGCTGTTACGATTCTACTAAAACAATGAACACATATTAATAAATAATAATTAAAAGCTGTAATTTCTTTCATTATATATCTCTTAAATTTCTTTTGTTTTAAAAAAAATTATGGGAATTTCGAAAGTAAATTCTTTTGTATTGGATCTGAGCTGAACCAACAACAATTCCTAAAATGATTTCATAAATCGTTAATATAAATATATATATATAGATATTTATATTAACGATTTATGAAATATAGGATTTAGGAAATATAATCATTTTAGGAATCATTTAAAATAAATACTTTATTAAGTATTTATTTTAAATATATATATACATATATATATATTTAAAATAAATACTTATTTATTTTAAATGATAAAGGATTAAAAAAAAACATTTTTTTTTTTTTTCCTTTTCTTAATATTAATGTGAGACCTCAATGGCCGAGTGGCTAGGGTACCACAGGCTTCGGGTTCAAGTCCCGGCGGTGCCATGGATGTTTGTAGTGGTTCGGAATCCATTTAAACCGCAAGTGCCGGTCTAATAGGATCGCAGAGGGGGGTAGTGTTACTCAGCGTCCGTAGTGGTGGCCAAGTGGCTAGCTCTCTAGCCTTTGGTATCCCAGTCTTCAGGTTCGAATCCTGGCGATGCCATGGATGTTTGTGAGTGGTTCGGAATCCACAGTTAAACTGTAGGTCCCGGTCTGTTTAGCCTTCGTGCGTACAAGATGACCGTTGAGCGACAAACCAAACCGCGTCCGTAGCTTATCTTCCAGCAACACGCACCTCCTGGTAGGGGTAAGTGAGTTAACGTCGGTGCAGCACTTGCCTTAAGGCATCCAAGACAACTGTCTTAAGTGTTTGTAGCTGCATTAGAACAAAAAAATATATATATTAATGTGTTAAATATATATATATTACCAAAATCAAGAATATCAGCCCATTCTGTTCATGCATATTTAAAAAAAAAAAAAAAAAAAAATAGAATAAAGTTCATTCGGAACAGAACGAGCCCCCCGGTGTAATGTTTTCACTGTGTAGTTGCAATCCACGTGGTTTTCCTTTGCGCAAGGCAACCAACTCCCTTTTCTGTGCCCGAGATTTTTGGCGTTCTGCCAACTATACAGTTATTTTCTGCCACGAATTCTACCGGCGCCGACGAAGAATTCGAAACTTGACCTTTTTACCTCGTTCGTTTCTTCCGAAATTCCTTTTAAAAAATTTTATGTGAAGGGTTTAAACTGTCTGATTAAGAAATCTGCTACATGTGAAATTATTATTTTAAGTTACTGAAACGATACTCATAAGTAAATCGGTATATTTATAATGCATAGAAAAATTATATTATTCTATGCATTATAAATATATTGTAATAAATTTTATACATTATAATTAAGAAAATTTTGACACTACTAAGGCGAAAATACAGTATTTATTTATATAATAGTGAGTGGAAAAAAATTTAAGCTTATTTGGGGATAATCTTTCTTAAAGTAAAAAAAATAAGATAGGCTATATAATTTGTTCAGAGTTCAAGGGATATGACAGAAATATATATATATATATATTAAAAATACCCTGTAACAAAATTAACAATTCGTAATACTAAAATATTTGGATTTCATAATATAGGCATATTGTCACAAAAACTGTCTTTCTTTTTAAAGCTATTCAGAAAATTTAAATTTGATTGTGTAGTGGTTTTAACATCTTCAAAGACAATGGCACATGCATCTATTTATTTCTTTATTATTTAAACTTAAAGTCTGTAAACTATGCTTGATAGGTCAATAATGAATTATTTTGTTCTGCCTTTTTTGGGGGGAATATTAGTAATGCTAGAATATACTGATTCCTATCTCAAATGAACAGGAACCTTAAAAAATTCCGACTGTTAGTCATTTTTAAAAATATTTTCTGCTAAGTCTCATAATTGTATGTACACAAGTTAAAAAAAATTTTAAGATAAATTACCTTTTTGAGAGAAAAAAGTAAAGTAACTGTATACCCTGAATGTATGCAATTATTTCTTAATGATTATATGTCTATTGTCATTATAAACATATATGTATACACACACATTTTTTTTAATGTTATAAAAAAAATTGTAATCAAAACATTTAAATAAATTCATTTCTGTAGAGTTTATTGGCTAAATCTGGGATGAGTATTTTATTAAGTATTATTAATATATATATATATATATTTTTAGTGGTTAAGGTTTCTTAATTATGCTAATGTTTTTGTAAATGTGTTTAATATTTAATGATCCTTCATAAAATATTTTTACTTTAATATACAGGAGCCAGGACTTGCTCAGAAACTGAATTTAAATGCAATAATGGTCGATGCATTCCAAACAGATGGCAGTGTGATCATGAAGATGATTGTCAAGATAATTCAGATGAAGATCCTTCTATATGCTGTAAGTGTTTTCTCTTTTTAATTTTATTGAAATTTTTTTAATAAACTACAGTGCTATACATTTAAAAAAAAATGTTCTGTTTAGAATGTAATAATATGAAAATCTAGATAATCGAGAACAATTTTGGTTTTAAATTCTGTATTAAAATTGGGGTGAGTGCTCTAAATGTAGCCAGCTTGTTGGAAAGGAAATTTTTAAAAATTTAGGCAAATCAAATCATTTTTTAAAAAGTTTAAAAATTATTTTGTAATAAATATTAAAAAGGAAAAAAAACGTACATAGGTATTTGAAAGAAAAAAACTAAAAAAATTCTACAATTCATCGCTGCTTTCTAAATTCATCACCTTTTGATAGTCATGCTTTAATATTAAATTCAAATAAATATTTGCTATTAAAACAATGATTGTAGAATTTGAGCTATCTAAAAAAATGTAAAAATGAATGTAGAAAATGTAACATTATTTTTGTTTTTAATATTTCTTTTAAAGGAACTATGCATTTTTTAAATGCTTGATTTCTTTTAAATAATACATCTTTTGTATAATTCATTAAATATATCATAAAAAATGCTTTTAAATATACTTCTTCTTGTCAATCCTGTATCAAAAGTACATGTTATGATGATTTTTGCCGTTTGCAGCTAACAAAACATGTCAGGCTGACCAATTTACTTGTCATTCACCTGCTGTATGTATTCCTATCTCATGGCATTGTGATGGACAGGAAGATTGTAAAGATGGGTCGGATGAAAAATTTGATTGTCGTAAGTTTACAGCTTGGTTAATATCTGTAAATTTGGATTGCCTTCTGTTAATTTGAAAGTATTACTATTCATTTCATCTTATTTTTATGTCTCTTTTAGACCAAATAACTTGCTCAGATGATGAATTCACTTGCAATAATAACAAGTGCATCACTAATCGATGGGTTTGTGATCAAGATGATGACTGTGGGGATAACAGTGATGAATTGAATTGTGGTAAGTTAACTGTTTGTTTCAGTTTTAAAAATTACAGTTTTTATTACAATGATTTCTTGTTATTGGAAATATGCATTTTATATTTCCAATAACAAGATATATAAAAAGAAGAAAAAAAAAAAATGACCTAAAATTAGTTAAATTTGTAATGGTGTTAATTCAAAATTATAAAATGAAATGTTGAAAACACTGAAAAAGAATTAAATTTTAAATAACAAATAGAAGATTATTATTTTATTTATCTGCTGTACATTAATTTCTATGTATGTTGACGCAGTTATTTTAAAAAGAACCTTTTAAAGCTTTGTTTGCATGAAAAAATCATTTCCTTTTTAATATTTTCTTAAAATCATTCCTTCCATTTTCAATTAATACTCTAAAAATGTATAAATTGTGAGATTTGAATTATTTGTATGGTATATAAGATCTTTCAATTTTTCAATGCAACTCGTGCTTTTTCATTTTTGGTTTAATCTTTTTTATGATCATACTTTTCTTTTGAAAATAAAAAAAATAGTATGTATAACCATCAACCATATAATAGTACCATACTTTGGATATTTTGCAAAGCCTTATGTATTATAGGACATTTATGTTGCTTTCATCGAATATTTATATTTTTTTCTCCTGTAGCCAATGTGACTTGTTCAGCTCATGAATTTGCATGTGAAAATGGAAAATGCATTCCTGAAAAATGGAAATGTGACAATGCATTGGATTGCAATGATGGCTCAGATGAGAAGAACTGTCCAACTCCTGTAGCTTCTGTATGTAACAATCGAGAATTCATGTGTGCCAACAAGAAGGACTGTATCCACATGACTTGGCTTTGTGATGGAGATCCAGATTGTCCCGATGAATCAGACGAATTAAATTGTGAGCATATTTGTTTTCTAATATATTAATAATAGTTTTCATGCCAATTATTAATAGTTACCCTTTTTTTAACTACATATCTTAATAGATCTCTGGACATCAAAATTATATTCAGAATTAAAACTGCAATTGATTATTTTATACTAGCTTTGAGAAATCAGATTAATATGTGACTTGATTTATGCATGCTGTGTATATTATATTAAGATTATGATAAATCATTATTAATATTAATAATCACTATAATAAAGATATTGAAATTTATTGATGACAATTATAATGTTAGGTAATTTTGTAGTATTTATGGTTTTCTAATGTAATTATTTTAATTTTGAATTTGTGACAGTATAGAAATTTTACTAAAGTTAGTGTTAGTTAAGGTTATTTTTAATGTGTTTATTTTTTTCCCCAGGTACCAATACTTGCAGACCGGATCAATTTCAGTGTAAAAACATGCAGTGCATTCCTGGACAGTTGCAGTGCAATGGCATGAAAGAATGTCCTGATGGCTCAGACGAAGAAAATTGTGATTGTAAGTATGCCGCTTTTTAGGCAATTATTTGTATATATAACAGAACAGATTGGGTGCTACAAAGTATTTTTACTAATGAGGAAAAATTTGTAAAGAAATTTTAGCTAATATTTTGAAAAAAGAAAACAAGAATTAAATATTAATTTTTTTAATATAAATTTTATTTTTGTAATATTTTACTAAATTATTTCCAAGCTGCAAATGTTAAATTAAAAGCCTGTCAGAATTTTGGGTTGTGGGAAAATTTATTTGTTTCTTCGTCATTCTTTCATTTATAGGGAAGCAAATTAATTTTTATATATAAGTAGCAATTTTTCTGTTTTAAAGTGGTAAAAAGGTACGATACAAAGTTGACATTTCTCTTATTATTAAAAAATTAAAGTATATTTTCTCATGAATACAGTAATTCCTTATCTTGCATATCGGGAGCTAAGAATAAGTAGTGTACTGAATGAGTAAGATGTGAACAACGACTTGATCTAGGCTCTAATGTTAATGGGAATTATAAGATAAGGAATTTTAAATCTAGTTTTAATAAAAGTTACAGATAGATCCTCATACTTTAAATTTAACTGTTATTAATATTAAAAAACCATTTGTCATCTGATGTTTTTTAAAGGCACAAAATACAAGTTCTGTATAGTGGGAGATTATTCCCCCTTCCATTTTGTTTGTTGTCTTTCATTGTGATATTTCAAATATCAAACCTTGGCAGAGCAAATAGATCCAGCTTTAATCTCTTTAAATAACAAGTTTTCTATGGGAAATATTAATGAATCTGAAAAGAATTTATACAGGTATTAACCAAATGGGGAAAAAGAGAAATCTTGCATATGTATTGGAATATTCTAAAACAGTGTAATTTCACAAATATTCAGTAATAAATGATTTTCCAGTTTTTTTTTTTTTTTTTTTTTTTTCTGTTTATTTGAATACAAAATTTTTTTTATCTCCAGCATTACATGCGGCAACATGCGATCCTCAAACACAGTTCAACTGTGGTGATCATTGTATTCCTATGACAGCTGTGTGCAATGGTCATAATGATTGTGGAAATTTTGAAGATGAACCCCAAAATTTATGTTGTAAGTATAAAGAATGAGGGAATAATAGTAGTAATAAAATAATTTGTAAAAATTAAAGATTTTGTTGAAATGAATTTTTCTGTTGTATAAAGTTTTTGTTTTAAATTCAACCTTGAAAAGGTTCAGATTTTCATTTAAATACTATTGCTTTTTATAAAGATTGCCAATAATTGTCTGCAAAATTGTAAGTTCTGATGACTGACCATTTTCCCTAAATCTTACTGATTTTAAGCAAATTAAAATGGTTTGATTGAAAAGCTTTCTTCATTATAAATTATTTAAAAAAATTAAAGCAAAATTAGATTAACAATTAATGAAATGAAATGAATACTTAAAAGGAATTGATAATGCAATGCTATTTCATAATGTAAATATTTGTTAATAATCTAAGGAACTCATTTAAATGGATTGTCATGGTATTTGAATTAAAATTTATTTAAAAATGCATCAAAATAGTAAATAAAGTATACTAATTTTATCATAAAATTTATAAATAAAGATGCTTTTTTATGAATTTATATTTCAAGTTGGCAATCTTATGATGGAACTTATTTGTATTTGTTAGACAAAGATGAATGCAAGGAGGATAATGGTGGGTGCTCTCAAATATGCCAAGATCTTCCTATTGGATATGAATGCAAATGTCGAGAAGGATACACTTTGGCTGATAATCGAACATGCGAAGGTTTGTCTCGTCAAATATATAATATTTAATATTAAAAAAAGACTAATAATCGTGTACTAATATGAGTTACATTGTGTGGTTAAAAATGTTATTTAAATTAATTGATCATACAGTATCAAAATCATTTTGTTATAGATGAAACCAATTAATTAATGTAAATGATTTTTTAACATGACTGATGTAAAAAAAATTATTACTACCTCTATTTTTTATCATCCGTCAACTTGTGTGAACAGTAAACAAGTTTTCAGTTGATTGTGCAATTGCCAATAGAAAAAACAAAAACAAAAATTTGAAAGGTGGATGGAATATAAAAAAAAAATATGGTAAATTGCATATTAATGATGAATAAATTATGTAATGAAGTATTTTGTAATTATTGCACAACTTACTCAGATTGATTTTAATTTCATTTGGATCGAAAAGTGCTATTATGTTTTCCCCATATCTCAAATATTCACACCATTTATTTTGAGGTGAATTATTATCAATTTATTCTTCATCATGGTTATTTTAGGAAATAAAAGGGGGGTTCGTAAAGTGTTTTTAATTTTAGCCATGCAATGTTGGCAGGTGTGCATCTAATTTCACTGCCTACAGTAAATTTAAAAACACTTCTATTTTAAATAAAGTGTTTAATTCTTTGTGAAAGTCTACATATGATAATTCCCAAAGATGCTAACTACAATGGGAAATAAAAATTTGGGATTTACAGCAGAAAAAATAAATACTTCTGCACAATTATTTTTTTTTTTACGCTGGCTATTGTTTCTTTTAATTTTCCACCTTCATACAATTAAAAAACTTAAATCAATTTTCATGATAATATTGTAAACTTTTGCAAAAAAAAAAATTGAGATTGAAGTTCAAATGACTTTTTCTTTATGAATATTAGAGAATATTAAGCCAAAATTCAAATCTTTCATTAGCTTTTATTGTATCTAAAAACTTAAATAGTGAAAGTACTTGATTTCTTGACCACAGAGCAGTTTCTCATTTTGATTTTCAATTGTCAAAAAAACTTTTTTCCATATTAAAGGTAGTATTAATAATAGTAGGTAGCTATAATTTGCGACAACCAGTATTTTGTTTTTACAAATTTGAGGAAGTAATTTTATATTTTATAATACAGATATCAATGAATGCGAAATTCCTGGAACTTGTTCTCAGTTGTGTACCAACACGAAAGGAGGCCATAAATGTGAATGCTTGGAAGGTTATATGCTTGAGCCAAACAACAACAAAAGATGCCGAGCAAAAGGTAATATATTGATTGTTTGTTGATATATATTAATTGTATAAAACACATCAGTTTTATTTTTTAATGTCAGAGTTGATTTATATATTTGATGTTAGCTAACAAATAGTATTAGGTAATTAATCTTTTGGATATTTATCATTTTATTTTCTAAAACAATTTATATTTATTTTAATATCATTTTTAAAAAAAACAGACCATTAAAAATAATATTTTTCAAATATTTGTGAATGTTCTATTATAATTTTACAGTTAAGTTTCCTTCTATAGTAACAGTTCTGAAGTTATAACTGTGTGTAGTAGAAATTAAATTTTTCAAGAGTTATTTTCTCCTCTTAACAGAAGGACATACGGTTGTTTTATTCACAAACCGTCAAGAGATTAGGAAGATAGACGTCGAAACCCAGGAATATGTGTCTGTAGTTAACAATCTTCGCAGCAGTGTTGCACTGGATTATAACTATCATACAAGAACAATCATTTGGTCAGATGTTGTAGAAGGTCAAATCAACAGGTAATTATGCTTTTTGTTTATTTGTATAATCTGTGTAATACGCAACTCGATTATTTTTGTAAAAAATTATATATGTTGTAGATTCTAATATTGACATTTTTTGTAGAATATTTGCTTCTGAACTTATTCGGCTAATTTAGATATTATTTGTAACATATTAACATAAAAACTTTTCATTGCATTAGATTAATGTTTACATTCATTGTGGCATGGCTTATTTTCTGTGCCATAATTAAACTTTCTTTCAAGGGATATAAATATCTCATTTTAATGGACACATTTATATAATTTTTTGCAAAAGTGCATTGTTAAAAAAATTAAACATCTACAATTTCAGTCTCTATTTTATGTAATTATCTGTGTGATATATTTTACCAAAAAAATTCTTAATGTAAATTATAAACCAAAATAATGTATTACATCTTTAAACTACAACAAATGTAAGCTGCACTTGTATACAACTATTTTCATTGTTGCTTTTAGTGCACCTATTGACACTGGAGCACCTGTCACAACAATTGTTTTTGAAAATGTGGGGACTGTCGATGGTATTGCTGTGGATTGGATCTATGGGCACATTTACTGGACTGACAATGTTCGGAACAAAATTGAAGTTGCTGATAAAACTGGAAAGATCAGGAAGACAATTATTAGTGAAGATTTGGAAGAACCCAGAGCTATTGTAGTAAATCCATTGGACGGGTAAGCATATATCATGTTAAATAATAATTGGTCTTAAAAAATGGTGTTTTATTTCCTGATTTTTTTTTTTTTTTTGTTCAAAGTATTAACTTTTTTTAATTGTGAAGAACTTAATACCAAACTGTTTCCAAGCTATGCTAATGTTTAGGGAAACCATTATCAGTTTTTAATCTTCTGAAATTATATTTTACATTTTATTTATTCCTTAAAGGGTGATGCAAAGTCTGAAAGAATATTTAGGACTATAAAAAGTTATAGAAATACTTTTCTGAAAGATGCAAAATATAAAATTTAATAAGAATTAAATCTTAAAATTCACAGCAAATTTTTATGATAGAGTTAAATTTCAGTGCATGCGTCACAAGATAAATCTTACTTTTAATTGATGAATGTTTTATTTTTCAATGTATTATTTTCTATCAAGTATCTTTATATTCTTCGTGTAATTTAAAACTTAATAATTTGCAGCAATATTTATTAGCTATATAGGATTAAATATAAAATTAGGAAAGTAAAAAAGATGAAATTTCAGCATACATAGATTAAATCTTAAATAATTGCTTAAATTAACCTTACTTTAATGTAAATTTCTATTTTATAATATATAAACATTTGCATTAGTGATATTATATAAGCAAAATGTAGTCTTCTGGTTTTAATTATTTTTTCTTCCACATGTGTAGTTGGATTTATTGGACTGATTGGGGCGATAGTGCAAAGATCGAGCGTGCTGGAATGGATGGCAGCCACAGAGCCACAATCGTCTCCTCTGATATCAGATGGCCTAATGGACTTGCTCTTGGTATGCTTTTTGAAATATTATGGGTTTTGCATAGCTGAAAACTTGGTATTTCAAAATAAATCAAGTATCATACTTTTTTATGCAAACAATCAAGATAATCGTTGTAGTTTTGTTTTAATAAATTTAAATCAACCATTTGTTAAATGGAATTAAAATTATAATTTTTTTTTTAAATCCACATCGGTTTTATAGAGATTTTTTTATTATTATTATTATTATTATTATTTTGTTTGTTTTATTTCATCAAATTGTTTTTGAGTTAAAAATAATAACAACCCTCAAATAAACATGGCAATTATTTGTAGCAAAAAATTAGCAATTACTCATTTTTGCAATATGACCAGTTATTTTTTTTAAATTATGGGTAAAATTAACTTAGAATGAAAATATTTTTAAGCATATTTAATATATAAATGATTTAGATAGAATCTACCTCTTATTATTAATTGTTCTGTTCATTAGTAATATATATTGTTGTATTATACCCATTAAAATGAATTGATTTTTCAGATTTTGTATCAAAAAAGATATTTTGGGCTGACGCTAAACTTCATCTTCTCAGTTCTGCCGATTATAATGGTGATAACCGAAGGGTTATATTATCTTCTCCAATCATCCTGAAACATCCCTTTTCTATAGATGTTTTTGAAGTAAGTTAACTCAACAGCAAAAATTTATTTCATTTTATGTAAATGTGTATCCTTTAATTATTTATAATTGCTATTTTTTTTTCTAAAGGATTGGGTTTATTGGACTGATTGGGAAACCGAAGCCATCCATAAAATGAATAAGTTTACAGGTGAAGAAAAAACAGACATCGCTACTGGAATTAATTCCCCTATGGACCTACACATTTTCCATAGCTACAAGCAACCTAAAGGTATATATATTTTTGTTTCATGAAAGAAATTATATTCAAGAAATATGTGGGGGGGGACATGAATCCCAAGAAAATACTTCAATTAAATATCCCACTATAATGTATAAAAATCAGCTTTTAACATGTGTACCCAAAAAAAGTGCAAAATAAATCATTTCTAAAACAATAGTTTGAAAAAGTGAAATGCTTCTTTTCAAAAATTTGTTTCTAGTAACCTAACATGATAAGGAAAAAATATATGAAACATGTTAGTGTTAGGTTTTTCTCAACATTGTTCTCTAGTTACACTTTTTTTACTTGTATTCATCACTTATAGATTTTGTTTCTGTCAAATAGTTATTTTTTTTTTATAATTAGGCAGCTAATAAAAATTTTCTAAGTATTTTTTATTAAAAGTACTTGAAAAATAAATTCAACTGTTGCAGCATTTGTTTTAACTTCTACATAAGTATCTTTTTTCCTTCAGCTTTGATCCTCTATGTCTGTCTGTATCACTCTTTTTTTTTTAACAACATTGTGAGAGTGATATGGATATAGACTGTTCCTGAAGGATTAAATATTTTTATGCTTAAATAAAATCTAAATATTGCTCAGTTTTTCTACTATTAAGACAACTTTTTCTGCATACTCATAGAAATATCTTGCAAAACAACGTTGTATTGAGCATTTCATAAAAGAAAAATAGGTTAGAAGGATAAAAGTTACTTAAATTGGGAATAACTATTCATCCATGTTCATTTAAAAATTACATGAGATAATGTTTCAAGTTTAAGCAATATATACAAGTTTTGTTTTTTATCAGTATTCTAAAAGCTTATGATTTATTTCCATTTAATTTATAAATACTGAAATATTGTAATGTAATTAGAATTTGCAAGCACTATTCATTTGATTGATATTCTTATTAAGTTATATAATTTTAATTTTTGAAATCTATTTTTTTCCATTAATAGTAGTAGGGTTGGAAATTATTTTAAGATCAAAGAAAGCAGGGGGCTTAACTACAATGATTCAATGTTACTTTAGACTATTTCATGCATATATTGTTGTACAATTTGGAAATATGTTTTCTTTCAGGCATCAACTACTGCAGCAACATGAATGGCCATTGTTCTCACTTGTGCTTGCCCACTCCCAACATAAATGCACAATCTGCTCGCTACACATGTGCCTGTCCCGATGGTATGGTGATGGCCGCTGACCGTATGACATGCATTACAGACAGTGAGTGATTTCTATTTTTTCAAAATAAATGTACTTTGGATTATTTATTTAAACATTATCTGCATGTTAGATACCAACTTCTATGATGATTCAGATTGTAGATCTGAAAATGACAAAAGTAAAAAATGAGCATAATTTGTGAAATATATTAAAAATGTAACTTGTATGTTATTTAATAGTAAATTTATATGCGAAGTTAATTTTCTTGTGTCTTAGAAATATGATTAATTGCAAGATAATGTTGTATAATCAATGATTATCTGAACTTTGTATATAAATAAGATAACTGTGAAATATTTTAAATGTATGTCAGTATGTTTTTAAATAAAATTTTTAAAAAAATGTAAGTGCCATTTTTATATTTCTTATTAATCTTTTGTATAATCAATATAATTTATTTTCATTTAATATAATCTTAAATATTTTTACATACTGCAAACTTTAATATATTTCTAAATGTTATATTTAATTATATGTAAAAATTTGTTATATATAGCTAAATTCTTTACTTTAGTTTATTTTGTAACAACAGTCCACTCCTTATGGAATGAAAAATCATGCTTGCGGAACAGTGGATTGCAAATAATTATTCACTATACATTTTTATTTGTGAAAAATTGACGTGTTTATCCAATGCTCTCTTCTAGACACACTGAACACAACAGTGAGTGTTCCCCAGACTAGCCCTATTTCTCAAGATGTCTCTACCACAACAGAATTTACATATCATTCTATTAATGACACTAATTCTTCAAACATCGATTTTGGCATACTTCAGCCTACAGAAGGCTATAGTTTAGGTAGATAATTTTTTTACTTCCATTTCTGCATCCATATAGCATGCTTTCTACACAATGAAAAATACACTTTCTAGTTAAGTATTTAATTAGTTCAAAACTTAACATTTTTGTATCTTTTTTTTACTTATTTATTAATTTTAAAGTTTTTTTCATAAACCTGTAGAATGAACCAATAGTTATGAAATGCTTAAGTATTTTTACTAAGTAGTTTAGCTTAAGTAGTTCTTTTTATTGAATCGATGTATTTCTCCATGCATGTTATTAAGATAAAATGCTATAGATTTATTGTAAGCCTGAGTTATAATCCATAATATGCTCTGAAATGTTTTAATTTTTTAGATAATGTTTCACTTGCTCAAGGAAATCTATCTGAAATTTCACATGGATCAAGTATATTCCCCGACACTGGAAAATTAGCTGGAATAATTATTGGTGTTTTGAGTGGAATTATCCTGTTACTGGCTTGGGTAATTTTTCTTGTATATTGAATAAAAAAAATTCAACTTTTTTGTTAAATTAGTAATTATATTAACTTAAATTAGATAGCTTATTAAAAGTGGTAATATTAAAAGGATAAATCACATTGTTTTAAACATTTAAAAAAAAATATTTAATTTTTTTTATCTTTAAACTATTGAGATTTTTTTCTCTTCTTAATCTAACCTTCTGGATTTTTCAAAATAGTGAATATATATATTTTATTAAAAATGCTAGTATCTCTTTTGATTGGAATTATTTTTACCTCTTTAGGTTGGTTTTCTTATATACAAGCATTATCTCAGGAAAAATATAACTAGCATGAATTTCGATAATCCTGTCTATAGGAAGACAACAGAAGATCAATTCAGTCTTGAAAAGAACCAATATCAGCCAGCAAGGTCATATCCTCCGGTAAGTTGAATGCAAAGTAGATTTATGCATGAAGAAATTGCATTTTTTTTTCTCTCGTTTTTTTTTATACGCCAATTGCACGCATTGGTTAGTGATAATAATATGATAAAATATCCAAGAGGAATCACCTTTTAAAAGTCATTTTTTTACTACTACAATAACCTTTCTCTAATCCAGTTTTTTTAACTGTAAACAAAAAGAAATACACTGATATTTTTTTTCTCCTTAAATGTAAATTATGAAATTTTATTTACAATTTGAGTATAAACTCTTACTTTATAAATAGGATATTTTTTTCTTACATTTAATTACATAAATTATATCTGATAATCCTTATAGTAGTGACTTCTCGGAAGAACTACTTTTATAAAAATCAATTTTTGTTGAAAGAATGGTGATTACTCTTATTTCACACTAATCATAATTATATTTAAAAAAAAAAAAAAGAAGCATTGCTACATTTTTCATCTGCACTTTTCTAATCTATTATTTTATGCTCTTTTTTGCTTGCATTTATGAAGGCATCAAGCCAAGTAAGTTTGCTTTAAATAATATCTACTGCACTTTTAAAAATGAATTGCTGTGGCGTATAATTTCATTAAAAAAAAAAAAAAATTCTACTTAGTGAAATTTTAATATTTTAAATTTTCTTGTAGAGCAGCATTATTAATTACTAGGGAAAATAGTAAAAAAAAAAATAATAAATTAGATTAATTGTAAGACATGGAGGGAAAAATAATATTTCTGTAGGAAGTTACATCTTTTTATTTATTATTCTTAAAACTCTGTATAGTTAAAGGAAAAAAAAATCCATTAATTTTGAGAAAAATAGCAAAAAATTTTCTAAAATATAAAAAAAAATTTTTAATTATTAGTAAAGAAATTATTAGTATTGTCTTCAATATTGAACACAAATAAAAATATTTCTATTGCATTTTTTCCTTGCATTTAAAAATCTTAAAAGATTGAATTTAATATATAGTTTGGAAAATTTATAACGAAGTTTTTAATACAAATACTGAAGTTGATATTTATATTTTCAATTCAAAATGCTGGACAATAATTATATATTAAAAAACCATATTTTTTTTTTACTACATTTAATCAACAATAAACAATTTCAACATACATGTTGACAGCATGATTTTGAACACTTTCAAAATTAACCTTATGTAAATTAAAACTATTTAGGGTGTTTTTCATTATTATATTATTTAATTTCAGGATTACTTGGTAATATAAATTGTTGTTTTGGCTGGGAATGTGTTCATCTGTTGATTTTATGATAATTATTTTGATCATTTTATGGTAATCATGTCAGTTTAGAAGGTAGTGGATGTGTCCTACTCCCCTATCATGCCAAGTATTTAAAAAAAAATTACTGAAAATTATATATGACTCTGCTAAAAAAATCTCTTTCAATGTTAACATCTCTGAAACAGATTTCACGCCTTCAAACTTATTGTATTGAATGATTTTTAACTAATTTAATAACGAATAATAATAATAATTTTTGACCAATTTTCCTGCTTTTTCACAAGTTAATTTTGATACTGTCAGAAAACTAATCTATAATTATTAAAAGAAATGTGTGCATCTGCTTATTTATGTAAATATTTTAAGAGAAATTAATCGGTTAAAAGTGATTTTTGAAGAGTTTTCTATAAATTGGATTATCTGAAAATTGTAGATTTCACGTTCTGTTACCATTGAAAAAAAAGTATGTTATATATTGAAGATTTTGGATGCAATAGAGTAACCTCTCTTTTAAATCCAGCACATTCAAAACCTTGGTAGTCACGGAGGAGTGATTTTGTCAGATTATGGAGCATCATTATTGTTTTGGGAGGAATATCAAAGATAAAGCCTTCTAAATAGAAATTTAAATTATTGAAACATATATATTTTAATGTGTATATATATACATTCTATAGTAGATGTAAGTATCTGATTAATGCAAGCAACATTGTGCCCCTACAAAAAAATACAAAAGCAAAGACTCGATCAGTACCGATCGAGTCTTTGCTTTTGTATTGTGCCTAACCATCTAATGACAGATTAAAAGGAGGTTACTGTATTTAGTAATAAGATGTTTAATGTTTATGTAGTTTTTCTTTTAAGTAACACACATTTTATTTTTCTTTAGAGTTTGGAACCCTTAACTTCTCCTGGTACAAATGAATTTGTCTAGTGAGAGAAGAAGAGGATGAGCCGAATTGCAAGACTGTGTTCAAAACTCTTTACTTATGCCTTGTTCATTTGGCTTCTCGGAGAAAAAAATGTTAGTGCTCATTGGCAGCTGAAACAAATTTCTTTGGTTTCGCTTCCGGAACTTTAGCTTAGTACGTGATATTGATTTTGTGCCGGTGAATTGACTCTTCAAAATCGGAGCACGATTTCTGGAGCAACTGACATTTTTTTTACTCAGTTTGTTCCTAAAAATAGTAAAGAAATACCTCCTGAATTTTATTAGGAGCTGCATGGTGTGTACTGCACTGCATCTTATGTCTTCATGATCTTGTCTGAATGAAGTGTCTCGGGTGTTTTACTGCATGATTGGGTTAAAAAAATATAGTTGATTGTACCCTCAGTTTCAAAGTACATTTAGGTGCCAGTGCAATGAAAAATGGCACTCTTTCAAAAAAAAAAAATAGTTTACATGTTACTAGTTTCGATTATTAAGTTTTTTTATAACTTGTGCTTACAAGGCATTTTGGTATGGAAAACAGGTAGCAGACTTTTAATAGTCAGAAAATTTCACTACATGCATTTAAGTGCACTTTTAGACTGCTAGTAAATTATACATGGAATAATCATTTTTTATGCAGGTTTAGATGAAGATTCCATTTGCTTTTCATTCATCTTAGTTTTCAGAAGGAAACTTAAAGATGATATCATATAAATAATTGACATTTTTATACAAGGAGATTATTACAAAATTGAATTTCAGTGTAAAATTAAGTAGGTGATAGTAGTTCTACTAAAAAAATATCATTTTTTTTTTTTTTTTTATTATTTACTTGCATAATATTTGAAGTAATGTATTACTTTAAGAAATATATGATGTCAAACATAGGGGTACAGTCTACTAGATTACAATCTGCGACTGAATTATTTATGTTACTTAACTTATTTAAAATGCTTTAACCAGTATTAAAAGCTGTAAAAGTGGCTTCTTTTGCTATATATAATATGAGCATGGAGTGATTTATTTTGTTTTCTTTTAATGTTTAAAAAAAAAAGAGAATTTCTGGCAAGAAAATGTTATACATTCCAAACTTCTGCTCCACATATCGATTTTAAATTAAAAGTTCTCTTCTAAATTCTTTTAAAATATGTACAAGATTGAGATTTTTAAAATAAGAATTGGTTGCATAGGTCGGTTTTGTTATATTTTTTTATTGGCATATTCTAAGTACTTATATTAAAAATTCCTGAAATAATTCTTGTTTGTTTTGTGAAATGAGATGTATTTTGTGTTTTAGGTTTAGTTTATACGTTAAATTGAATTTTTTTATTCATAAGAGATAAATTATTTATTTATTAAATTATTATTCATACACGATTAGTTTGTGTAAATGTACTTAACATTTGAATTCTAATCTTGATATTAACATGTCAGTTTTTACTCAAGTAACTTTTAATGTACTTTCCTAACAAAAGTATTAACAATTACTTATTACAGATTTGAAAAATGTAATGTCTCTCATTATAATTTTTTTTTTTTTTTTTTAAATGATTGTCTGCAAATTAAATTTCTATTAATAATTAAGAATCGTACTTAATTTTCTTAAAAGAAAAACTTATTTTATACTAAGCTACCCCTACTGTTCATTTTTTTTTTTTTTTTTTAAGCAGTTAAGTAAATTTGCAACAAAAATATATATTTCTGGTAGTTTTCATTTAAATGTTTTTTACATTCACTAACAATTTTTATTTTTCCAATTCAATTCATTTGCCAATCATTGAAAGATTTTCATTTATTAATTTTGTAGATAATTAAATTTGAATTTGGGGCTATTTTTTCCCACTCTTAAAAGGTTAGTGTATATATGTTTTGTGTATGGAGATATTTATGAAAATCTTGTAAAAATAACTGGGGTCGTAGTAGTTTGTTGCTTGTATGTCAATTGTTTTTAATTATACTAAAAAAAAATTTTTACCATGGACATAATAATATAAAAGCTCACGATTTAGCTATTTTATTTTTATTTGGGATAATTTATTCTAGTGTTTCTATGAATGTCAAGAAAATATTAAGTATCTCAGTGATATTCAAAAGCATGTCGGTTTTTAATACTGCACATTTGTTTTGTCTTTATTTCTTGCTTAATATTTTATATTGCCATTGTTTATACATTTTGCTGTCTTTACACCAGTGTTTTTTAAGTGTTTCAAAAGAAGAGCTGGTTGTATTTTTAAGATGTTATATCGAGAACATCATGTTTGGATTAGTTGTCATCCATTTTATTATTAAACAATGTTTTGAGAAATTATGTGTATGCTTCTATACAAAAATAAGGTTGGGCAAGGAAAAAAGCCAATAAATAAATGTAAAAAAAAAAAAAAGTGATTTAAATATATATATATATATATTTTTAAGCTGTCTTATTCAATGTCTCCTCCATCATGTTGTTGAAGCTGCAAACTAGTCATACCTTGTTTTCTTTTAGTATTAAATCGACCATTTGTTGAAATGTACAGTTTAATGTAGCCGGATTATCTGTGATGGTTTATCCTTCAAGCACTTCTGTGTAAACATGTTGTATAGAAAAAAAATTGTCTTTTTTAAAATAAAGATATAAAATGTGTATTTTGCTTTGCCTTTTTTCTTTTTAAATAAGCATATTTTTATAACATATACCATTCATAAATCATTGACTCAACTTGTTTTGTGTAGTCTCGGAAATTTTAAAATTGTGTTTTGTGTAATTTTTTTAACACATTTTATTAATCAATGAAATACTGATTAATTTTATAATATTGGTTAAATGAAATGGCTATTTAGATTAAGTGAACCCATAACTTATAAGACTATTAAAAATTATTTCATGATTCTTCTATGACAACCAGTTATCATGAGAAATGGCCTGCACTATAACATAAGATTCTAGGCTGTTTTGCATCCCGAGTTTAATTTTTGGAAGTAATTTATGTAAATGAAATGTTGCTAAATTTTAAAGCATCTGTAAGGGTTTCATCTTTGACAAGCCACACTTTGGTTTAACAGCAACATATTGTATACATACTGAAAAAGGACATTGTGGGAGGGAACTTGTCCAATTTGCAATCATAATATAGGTAATGACACATTTATCATGTCTCAATTACTGCGGATAAAATATCTATAGATAATTTTCTTGTGTCAATGCTCCGATAGGAAAATTGGTTATAAATTTATATTCTGAATCGATTCGAATTGGAAAACATTTTGCAATCGCCTTGCTTAGGAAGTCCTGTTGGACACATAAATACCAGATAGCACCTGAAAGGCAGCAATATTCGATGGACGTTATTGGCCAGGGGCAGAAGGAAGAAATCTCAGTGAATATTCAGCTGTGTTATAAAAGTTTTCTCGGTAAAGTAAATGCTAGTGGGGCTCGTAGTGAATGTAAAAAAAAGTTTATATACTAATAGTTTTCCATTTAAAAAAAATTAAATTCTAACGTAACTATTGTCAGGTTTTTTTATTCTTTTACAATTATTTATCAGTACTAATATTTGACAAGCTGTGATATGTTTTGTGTGTCTATGTATTCAATTTGTTAAAAACTGCATATTTTATACAAATTTTTAACACCCTTTGTAACTTTTACTATGTAAACAAATGGAGCAGCTGCTCACATAGTCCTTCCGCCATGTACCACCTTTGGCTTCAAAATGGGATAAATAGTTCTAATAGTGCATACAATAGGACGTGGCATTGCCCTGTTACAGAAAATATTTTTTAGTATTAGATAAAATATTTTATTTTCTATGAATGAATATTTTTTTGTATATTTAATTGCAAATTTTTAAATTAGAATAGTTTAATTTCCTTTTTACGATATTATTTTGTTATAATTCACTTTAAGATATTTTTCATAAACTATTGATTCATAGCTAAATTAGTCTTGTGCCATTATGGCAGAAATTTAGGCGAGTTATTTGTGCTTTTTGATTAGCTTCACGTTATTAAAAATATAAAATAATCATATTTATTCATTGTATCTTTCATGTTACCTTACAATGAAAAACGAGGACACAAAATCACTGTACGAATTCCCTAGTTCGGCAGTTACCAAACCCATTATTAAAACCATTTCAATTTTCACAAAAATTGAATTAAATTTACTCATTTATTAAGCTCATTCAGCCTTACGTTTTCTGCATACAGTGACAATATATGTAGAAAAATTTATCAGCAGTCAGTCACAGAATTGCAGAAAGCGTCTTATTGCTATCAGTGGAATGAACACTCAATTCCATGAAAGGTGATTCTTATGCAAATATCACAAATGACGTAAGGACATGCAGCCAGCGCGCGCAGTGTAAAGCTAAAATAAAAAGGACGTAGGCGCTATTGAACACATCTGTATGTGCAGACCTCAGATGTGTAAGCCAAGACAGATAGATACAAGTGTAAATTCAACAGAAGGCTTCTCCAACTCTTCTTCCTTCTTAAAATGACTTTCCAACTCTTCCCACCCAGACCTCTCATCATACTACTTCTTCCAATACTCTGCAGGCTTCCACGGAAACGCCTCCAATTCCACTCATTCTGCAACAATTAGTTGGGGTACTTTCAAATCTTTTTGTTTTAATAACTGCTCTTCAAAATCAACCAGTCAATAACATTCAATAGACTGACCAATAATTCTATCTTATGCGTGACTTGGAACTCCAATAGTCTGAAAGGAAAAATTAATGAATTACAAAATTTTATATCTGAAAATAAACCTCATGTAATTGCTCTCCAAGAAACCCACCTTCGGCCAGGCGATTCCTTCAAAATTCCAAATTATATCATATATCGCTCCGATCGTCTTACCCACAGAGGAGGAGGCACGGCTATCTGTATTCATAAAAATATTAATCATCATCAAATTCATTTTACTACAACCAGCTTTGAAAACTCTGCTATCGTTATTAATCTCAAGAATAACCTAAAAATTACTGTTGCTAGCATTTATCGCCCTCCAATTGGTAGATTCCTCACACAAGAACTTGATACAATAGCGAACTCCAATCAACAAGTACTTCTACTTGGTGACTTCAATTCCAAGCATCCTGCATGGAATAATGGACGCAGCAACATAAATGGTTCTATTCTCTTCGATTGGACAAATCTTAATGCATTCAATGTTATTGCTCCTTATGATCCCACATATTTCTGCCTTCACAATCCTTGCAATAGTACTCTTGACATCGCACTTCTTAAAAATTTAAACGCTGGACCTGCTTCATCTATCAACGATCTTTCCAGTGATCATAACCCTGTGATAGTTGAAGTCTCTCATAATTCCTTTACGCCCTTCCTCAATAGCATAATCACAACTACCAATTGGAATATTTTTACTAAAATTCTCTCTCAAAGCATTCCTGGTAATCCAGTCATCTCCAATATTCAAGATATTGACAAATTAATTGATAAATTTAACTATGTTGTTACTTCTGCTATCAACCTTGCTAGCAAATCTAAAGAACTCAGTACACCACACCAAAAACTTCCGACTGAAATCACCTCTAAAATTGCGGAAAAAAACAGAATTCGAAAATTATGGCAAGATACCAGGTTTCCTCCGTTCAAGCAAGCCGTCAACAAGCTTCAAAAAGAAATAAAGCAAATGATTCACAAATTAAAAAATGACAGATGGAATGAATTTTTATTAGGCCTAAATCCAGAAGATAATTATCTCTTCAAAATTAACAAACATTTTACCAAAAAATATCCCAAAATTCCTCCACTGGTTGGATCCTCAGGTCTTATATTCTCATCTTTTGATAAAAACTCTTTTGCTGAAAACCTTGAACTCTCCTTTCAAGAAAACACTGAACCTTGCGATTACTCACAAATTGAGCATGTTGAAGATACAGTAACTTCCTTTCTAGCTGATCATCATAATTATCATAATATTTTATTTTCTCCGTCTGACATAATTAACTTAATCAAGAATCTCAACATTCGGAAATCTTCTGGACCTGACAACATTCCAAATAAAGCCTTAATGTGTCTCCCCCTTAATGCCATTACTCATCTTGCAAAAATCTACAACAGCTGTACTAAATATCACTACTTCCCTCCTATCTGGAAAAAAGCAAATATCACCATATTCCCTAAACCTTGCCAAGATAGGAAATTTCCTCAAAATTATCGACCCATCAGTCTCCTTAGCAGTGTAGGAAAACTTTACGAAAAACTCTTAATGAAACATATTACTTCTTTTTGCGATAAAAATTCCATAATTCCAGCAGAACAATTTGGATTCCGTCAACATCACTCAACTTGTCATCAACTTCTACATGTCACCAATATCATCACTGAAGGATATAACTATACATTTTTTACAGGAGGTGTCTTTCTAGATGTCAAAAAAGCTTTCGATCGACTATGGCACAATGGACTGATCTACAAAATGATCAAACTTCAATTTCCAACTTGGATCACAGTTATCAATTACAAATTATCTTAAAAATAGAACCTTTCAAGTTCGACTTCATAATGAATTCTCTAAAATCGGTCGTATTTATGCTGGTACACCTCAAGGAAGCGTGCTAAGTCATATGCTCTGCAATATCTTTACCTACGACTTTCCTCAATGCACTAACATTTCCACTTGCCTATTTGCTGACGATTCTGCTGCTCTTGCCCAAGGTGCTTCTATTCTTTATGTCATCAATACTCTTCAAAATTTTCTGAATATCCTATTGGCTAACTAAATGGTGCATCGCAATTAATGTCTCTAAATCTCAAGCCATCATTTTCCGAAAAGGACACGCCAGACAACCGTATATTAATCTCTCCCTTTTTGATCAACAAATTGAATGGGCAACTAATATTAAATATCTCGGCTTAATTTTAGACAATAAACTTACGTTTCGAGCTCATATTCAAAAAATCAAAGAAAGATGTTGGAAAAAATTTAATCTCACTCTACCACTCATTAATAAATTTTCTAAATTAACTTTGTCAAACAAACTTCTTCTCTACAAACAAGTTCTTAGGCCTATCCTTACCTATGCTACCCCAATCTGGGGTCTAGCTGCACAATCTAACAAGAAATCTGTACAAATTATTCAAAACAAACTTCTTCGTATTATCACTGGTGCACCCTGGTTAGTCCGCAACTCTACAATTCATCAAGATTTAAAAATTGATTCTATTGACAACTATATTACTAAACTTTCTAGAAATTTCTTCAATACCATTGCTACTCACGAAAACCCTCTCATCAAGGCACAAACTATATTTATGCAATTGAATGGAAAATACAAGTATCCTTTCTCTACTTCTAAATGGAATCGAAGCCTCAAATCACCATAATTCCTGCTCACTTATCGCTATTTAGATATTTTACTTCAACGCATATTTACTGATCATAAATTTCTTGTTACGTTTCCATCACCGATGATTTACATTTTTCTTACTTTCTTCTTTTTTTTCTCTCTAATCATACGATTACTATTATCTATTTTTCATGACTTTTCTTTCCTACTGCCTTCACATACGATTGAGTAGATGAACGCTTCGCGTTCAGGCACTCGACATCTTTATTCAACAATGATGAAGAATGATTGAAATTTTCTCCTGTTACAAAATATTCTTTTGACATTGAAACGTGACAAATTTTCTTTCTTTGAAGAAAAAAATGCTTTACATTTCCTGTTGAATTTTAATTGTTCTAAGAGAATATCCAATTCAAAGAAAATGAGCAAGTTTGCATTTATTTTTTGAAAATGTATTACTGCACTTTGAAGGAAGCATTTAACTGTGGTGTCCATAACTGTGTAAACGAAGAAATGGGTTTGTGTAAAATCAAAAGAATAGATACATAATCTCATAATGATACATAATCTCATTGTGTAATCTTTTTGTACTAAAATTTCTATTACAGGTAATTATAATAAGATTTCTGTATCAAATGTTTGCACATTTAATGAAACATTTATTTTATGTACCAGATGGCGCTCCACCAACATAATTCGTTAAATTAGCACCAGAGTACTCTGTTATCAGAATATTTAAAATAAATAAATCTCGAGAGAAGTGTTGTTCAATTGAAAATCAGAACACACACATTTATTAGGAGAATTCGGAATTATCGAGAGTTATTAGATTTGAAGGGATAGAATTATGTTTTACAAACCCATTTTTAGTTGAAATTATTATGCATTTTGGGAGTTATAATGAATCAGTTATTGAAAAACAAACCAACGAAAGCATTATTTTATATTTTCCAACTTTCCTTCTAGCTTTCAATATTTTCTGCGTTGTAATTAATGTTTTCATTTCGTGTTTAGGCAAAAATAATTCGATTACTGCAAAAATAAATGAGGATATATATTGGCATTTACTGTTATGTTAAGATACAAAACATGCATTATTTCTGAAATTTGAATTTGTAAAATCCTTAATTTAGTTGTTTTAAAACATCAAGAGTATTGAATGCATATTTGATTTTAAATTTTTTGTTAAATAATACCAAAGAATTTTAAAATTAAAATTCACTTGACTATATGAATAAGGAGTGCACATTTTAGAAATACTATTTTTTTGCATTTTATCTTTTTTACCTTTTACAATAATTCAAGTTCAAATAAAAGTTTTAATTTATTTAAAGAAGTTATATCAATAAATCAAATATCCTCCACATTATATTGAATTAAAGTCAGCTTTTTCTCTTTTTGGCAGAGATTTTTTAACTGGAATGTTAAAAAAATTTAAATGTGATGGGATATTAAAATATATATATATAACTAAAAGCCGTTTAAGTAAAATTTTTGACATTGAAAAGTGCCAGACGAAAGGTATATAGAAACATGAAGGATATATTGTAAATTAAATGTATAAATTGATATGTGTTACAGTTCTGAAATTTAGTTAAAAATTATTTTAAAGGTTTATTGTTACATATAGCTTTTACTGTAAATTGATTATTACAATCTCAACTAAAAATTATTCAAAACACTTTATGGAATTATTATACAATATATTTTTTATTTTCATAAACAGAACTATAAAATAATTTTTTTTCCTAAGGAAAAATTATGAGAATTTTTTTTGTTCTGTTTGTATTAAAGGATAATTAAAATATGATTCTAGCACCATTTTGAATTTTATTTTATTACATTATTTCAACTACATCAACTAGAACATATATATTTTTTTATTTTGCTAGAAAATGTTTAAACTTTACTATTAAAAATACTTTTTAAAAAAAGACAAGCTAGATAAATCAATGTAGATAATTATTTTAAAATTAATTTTAGTTGCATTTTTAACTAAATATATATTTTTTTTTCAATTCTTATATTTATGTTAGTGAATGCATCAAACTATGCTATTTTGTTATAATTAAATAAATTATTACACAGCTATATTGGAACAAATTGACTTCATACTGCTAAATATCACATTTCAAATGAATGTTTTTCCTATGGGAGCAGCGACCTGATGGCCAATTAGCTAGCTCTCTGGCCTTTGGTACCACAGGCTTGAGGTTTGAATCCTGGCGGTGACATGGATGTTTGTGAGTTGTTCGGAATCAATATTAAGCTGTAGGTACCGGTCTAATTAGCCTAAAGTGTGCACAAAATTGCGGTAAAGCGATGAAATCTAACCCATGGGACCCTACATTTAAATCAATAAAAAAATTAATGATTTTGTAAACTTTAGTGGAACTACCATAAGGTCAATAACATTATGTTTTATATCAATTTCAATGGAATTCTTCATATAATTTAAAAAGAGTTTTTAGGGCCAAGTCAAAGTTCTGTTTTATAAATTCTATTTTAATTTTATCATATATTTATGAGCATTTCTATCTGTAATAATAAAATTCCGCCTAAAAATAATTTTTTGTGTCTATTAAATATTTAATTCTTATGTTTAAGATGAACTTAATTTTTTTTTTTACAGAATGGCTGAAGAAGAGAGGGATATTAGAAATTATCTTGCATCTTTTCATAAAGAAATTGAAAAACACGAGGATACAGATTCCTTAATTGAAGAAGATTCAGATGATGTCTTAAGCGCTGGAGAATTATGCGGTTATCTAACAGAAAATGAGGTAATACATTATATCAGGCATAAGCAACTGGATATGGGAACAGATAAATTATCGAAGGTAGTCAATTTTCAAAAAAATCTCTTTATACAAAGCGAATGAAAGAAAAACTTTTGTTACATTTTTATTTAGGTCACATAATAAAAATACTTTAATAATACACACTTTTTTATTAAATTTTTTTTCAGAAAATGAAAATTATAAGTTTCTGGGCATTTTATAATTTTTGTTTCTTCATGTGTATATTTATTATTAAATTTTGTACTTATACTTTGTTTTTCCCTAGAAATTTTTTTAACAAGGAAATAAGAATGAGAAAATTAATAAAAATTTTACATACTTTCATATAGCTTCTCATATAGAAGCAGACAATGTGTACTTTAGCATGTTTTAAAATTGTAATCTGTAAATAAATAATATCAATAACACATGAATTTTTAATTATGAGCATGATTATTGTCAATTATTTTTTAAATCTTTACAACAAGTAATAATAGATAACTTGAGAAAAGGCAATATACTGAAAGCACGATATAATCAATGTTTTTATCCTACAAAAAAAGCACAATAGTGCATGATGGGGTATAACACAGGAATACTATATAAATATTTGATGTTTTTGTAGTATAATTTTGTAACAATTTCCAAGTGCCCAAATATGTACATAATAATATCAAAAAATTTCAACAAAATGAAAATTTAAGAGGAGTATCCCAAAAGACCTGTATATCCTTTACCGAGCATTAACAACATGGGGCTTGATAGTTAGAATTCAGCTTAGTTGTCCACTAAATTGAAGAAATACTTAATGCAAGTATACAGCTCTTTCTTTAGGTACTTCCTTTGCTTAATTTGCAGCAAATAATGTATGAAATGACATAAATATTTTATCATTGAGTGATGGAGATCAAATCCTTGGAAATCAAATCCTTCTCTACGATCCTATTAGATCGAGACCTATGGTTTAAAGGGATTCCAAAAACTTGGACTACTTAATACATAGCATATTGAATGTATATTGTCAATCTTTTGTTGAGGAGCTTAGTAGCTAATGAACCACAACCAAAAATATAAACTAAGTAATGTGCACATATTTTGTCATATCATTGGTAAATTTGTACAAAAAGGTTAAAATAATAAATATTTTTACTTTATATATTATAATATCTATGAAATGTTGTATTGTATTGATTGTGGTGAAATATGAACATTTTATCTGTGAAATTAAATGCCACAATTTGTACTGCATTAAATTTCATTTGCCTCTCATTCAGCATGTGACCATACTCATGATTTCTATGCCTAGCATGTATTCAAGCATCTAATGCATCTTCAAATAGCTCTGACATGTTTCAAATATATGTCACTGCTGTTTAAAAAATGTTTATTTTTATTCTTATTTCTGTCATCTCTTAAAGTTTGTCATGTCAATACAGACAATTAATC
Organism: Caerostris darwini; assembly: GCA_021605075.1. Lineage (NCBI taxonomy): Eukaryota > Metazoa > Arthropoda > Arachnida > Araneae > Araneidae > Caerostris > Caerostris darwini. The sequence continues at coordinate 280,440 of BPLQ01007179.1, read as the reverse complement.
TTTATGCCATAAGCAAGGGTTGCACTGCTGTTGCTCATTTACACTATCCAAGGGGCATGTGTGGCTTGAAGATATGCTACAGATACGAGTAACACTCCCCCCCCAATGCTCTACGATCCTATTAGATAGAGACCTATGGTTTAAAGGGATTCTGAACCACTACAAACATCCGTGCACTGCTGGGACTTGAACCCAAAACCTGTGGTACAGAGTGTTAGCCCCTCGGCCATCAGATCCCGCAATCATTATAATTAACTTCAAATTTTAATCATTGATTTGCTCAGTAGAAAATTTACAGAAATAGGGCTATAGCTAAACTGGAAAAAGATGTTATAGGTTTAATTTTTATAACTTGGACTACTTAAAACATAGCATATTGAATGTATATTGTCAATCTTTTGTTGAGGAGCTTAGTAGGCATATTTCTGGCTTTCTATTAGATATGCCACTAATGCATGCTTTTAAGAAGACTCTCAGTTTGGATTTTTTCAATAAGCATTGTTGACACTTTTTACTAAAAGTTTTCATCAAATCAATGATTTTTTTTAAAAATTTGAATTTGCTGTTGCATATATCTTCCATGATTTTCCTTGGTATATAAAAAGAAAAATCAGAATTGGTTTAATTCTAATTTTAATGAAAAGGTATCAGTGATGTTTTCTATTGAAATTCTTATAAATTATTATTGAAAAAACGTTATTCCTTCTAATTGCTGTTAATTTCAAATTTATTTAGTTTAATGAAGGAATTTATATCAAACAAGAACCTGATGATGATCCAGATTATTATCCTACCACCACTACTAGTCCAGTAAAAAAGAGAATTAGGAATACACCAAATAAAGTAAATATAACACCAAATTTAAATATTCTTGTTGCAATTTCACTTTTTTTAGCATAGAAAATGTTATTTTGCACAATCTATTACTATTTATGTATGTATTAAAAAAAAAAAATTTAAATTACTATTTATGTATGCATTCAACACTTACTTTAATTATATGTTTAACACATTAAAATTTTCTATTAGAGATTTTATTGTCTTTTTCACAATGGTCTCTTGATAGGAATTCATTTTCTGAAACAATTTTAAAATTAATGAAAAAACCCATTAAGTTACTAGATATTATATATATTTAGGGATTGCAATACTGGTATTCAGTATTTTTTAGATCTTAATACCGGGATACTGGTAGTAGAAATTTTAGAAAAAGAAAGAAAACAGGTGTATTTTAGTTTTTTTTGTATAAAAAAATCACAAAAAAGTAGAGGGACATCTTATTTATTTAAGTCACAAAAAAGTGTAAATATCACTATTCAGTCTGCGGTACTAATGCAGATTTTGAAATGTGATCTTAAAAAACATAATGCATCAATTGTAGTATCATTAAGCCTGGAATGTAATTTTGTGCAAAAATTACCAGCTATCGAAACTGCTCTATCAGCATCTATGCTAGTTGGTGGTACTGTTAGCAATGCGCAATACACATTTTCCAATATTTACCTCTAAATTCCTCATCTTGAAATAAATCTATTTCTCGTCAGATTGTTTTGGATATAGCCGATTTCTGTATTGTATTTTGGCTTGTTGAAATTTTTTTAGTTACTGCCAATTCTAATTTTTGTTCAAGAGACAATTCCTTTTCACTATCAACATTAGTGTCATCATAATCTTCTACAACTGTACCGAATTCTTCTGAATGTGGATAGGTTTGTGGGTAAAACATTTTAAGAAAGTTTATAATAAACTTGATCAAATTTGAATTGGTTAGTCTCTTTTCTTCTTTTACATTCTCATTTTTAAAATCATTGTAATTATGTAAATACCATAAGAGATTTTCTATTTCGGTATGCCTTTCTTTTGTGCGATTTTTCAATGTAATATATAATTCTTCAGATAGTGATGTGTGCTGTTCTTTCAGTGACTGCAACATGAAATTTATTGTTGCATTAGCTGTTAATAAATTAGAATCTCTCCAACATAATGCCCCAACAGCCAATTTTATTGGAAGTACAGCTGATACAGTTCTGGATATTAAGTCGAATTCACTATCAGAAAAATTAATTTACAGGTATAAGTCGATCATTACTTTTTGGATTAGTTTGCATTAGCTGTTAATAAATTAGAATCCGTCCGACATAATGCCACAACAGCCAATTCCAGTCAGCTCTACTTCCAATAGAGCTGACACAGTTCTGTATTGAATTCACTGTCAGAAAAACTAATTTGCAGTTTTAAGTCGATCACTGCTTTTTGGACTGGATTTTTCAGTTTCAAAAAACGTTCCATCATTAGGAGTAAACTATTCCAACGTGTTTTAGAATCTAGTATTAACATATATTCTGTTTTATTTTCAATTAGTATATATTTTTGTTATGTGGCATTTTTTGTAGGGGAAGGTTTAAATATCTTAACATTTTTTTAAACTTTATAAATTATAGGAAACAATTCTTGATGGGCTAATATTTCATCCTCATAAGCAATATCTTCAATAATTACATTGTCATTACCTTCATTGTCACTCTCATTCTCTTCAAAGTCGGAATCCGAAGTTTCTATATCCATAGTATTTGGATTCTTCTGTTCTTTATTTTTTTAGTATAATATATCTATTACTCCTAACTGAATTCCATGAGCATAGCACAATTGCTGATTTGCACCAATCAACTTTCCAACTTTTTTCATAACTGTTACTCCATCAATCGTTATGGATGCAATATCTTCTTTCAGGGATAGTCCATGTTTTGCTAATTTAGATTTAAGCACTTCCACTCATTTTTCTGCTGGTATACTTCCCGAGACATGTGTAATTTTTTTCTGAATGAATATTTATATTTAAATAGCGTCTATTTCTTACACTAAGATTCATCAAATGTAAGACTTTGATGTAAATTAAATTTAAATATAAATTTAAACAAACTAAACTTAATTGTAAATTTTTCACCATTTACTTTTAATTGTATTAGCTCATGTTTCAAAGAATTGTGAATACCATTACTGTAGTTTATAACATTTCTTTTTATAGTGTTGATCAATGTTGGTAGGTTTTTAAAACCTCTGGCGGATAACGATTTTCTTTATTCAATAGAAGTGCAAAACATTTGAAAGGGCAAACCATCTAATGCTGTCATTTTACTTATAATTTCATCCAAATTATCTTTTTTTTTTTCAAAATAATCTAAAATCTCTGATGGCTTGGGCTTACAAATTGTGCTTAAGTTTATATCTTCATCGCAATTAGATTCTTTCCACTTTTAAGAAATTTACATAATGTTTTGTTTTTAAATGTGTATGGAGTCCGCTTGTACTTCCTCCATTCACTTTAATAACTCGTGAACACTTTTTACATTGTGCCATCATATTCTTTTCGTCATATAAATAATGAAATTAAACCAAAATATTAGCAACTAATTTTTTATGTTCTTTAAAGTTATTCTTATTCATTATTATGGGGTATTATTTATGAGTATATATATAATAAGTCTGAAAAATATTTTAAACTCTAAAGTAGGATATGCAAATACAATGTGAATAACAAACTCACCAATTTAAAAAATATAAAAATATTACACATTTTCTTCACAACTACAACCTTGTTTTCACAGACAAGAATTTCTAGTTTTATGATAAGAATTCACAGATTAGAATTCTTTCACAGATAAGAATTCTAAATTTCTAGTAAATAGCGAAAAAACGGCATTTGTACTTGTGAATACCGGTATTACAAAATTGTACAAATGGCTCAAAATACCGGTATTCGGTATCCTGGTATTGCAATCCCTATATATATTATTTATTGAATATTATTTATATTTATTGAATATTATTTATATTTATTGAATATTATTTATTATTTCTGATTTTAATCTAAAGGAAAAAATACAATCTTTACTATATCTATGTAACATGTGAATAACGTAAATAAGAATAAATATATTTATTATTAAATAATATTTTGTAACAATTTAGAGAAATAAAATATAAGATAGACAATAGACTTAAGTTCTTTATGGATCCAATAGCATACTATTTTTATATGAATAATGTAAGATTAATGAATTGTGATTTCATTGCAGAAGATAAAAACTGCCGAAATTATTAGATTAGGGGAGAACAGTCCTCTAAAGGTGAACAAACTAGAGGAATCATCAGATGAAATAAATAAAGATGACCTCATCCTTCCTGGAGTTGGGGAAGAATTACAAATTGATGAACAGCACACTCTGGAGATGGTGGCACAGTTTGCTGAACAGGCAGTTTCTAGTGTTGCAAAAAATTCTGAGCTTTCAGTAAATATTTTCATTAGCCTTGCCTTTCATTTTAGTATTGATATCAATGAAGAACTATTTAAGTATTTTTGAAAATATATAAAAAGCAAAATTTGACTATTATAATAATAATAATAATAATAATAATAATAATAATAATAATAATAATAAAAAGAGCAAAAATATAATTTTTTCTGAAATTTAAATATTATGAAATTATGCTTAATTTTATTTAATTGGAACTTTCTATAATTTAAACTGTTCATTTAATTTGTTTTATTTTAAAAATGCTTTTAATAATACATTGGATTAAGCATAAATAACGTACATTGCTGCCAAAAATATTGTTTTAGGTAATAAATTTCATGATGTAGATGAAAGACAAAACAAGACAAGCATGACATATTTATTATAAATTGTGAGACTTTTCTGAAAGATTTAATTGAATTACCAGATTTGATTTAATTAATTAATTTAATTCTATATTACCAGGCATTTTTGATAGAATTTATAATTTAGTTACACTTTAGTTCTGTGACAGTGAAATTAATGTACCAGTTTGATACAAATCATGGTCAGAAGTATGGTTTCTTACTTTGTATGGTAAAAAGAAGCTTCAAAACTCAATTGGAAGTATAATAATAATTGAAAGAGCTTTCCTTCTCTTCCCTCTTGGCAGTAATGAAAAAGTCTCAAAGACCAGCTGTAATTTTAAATAATAATTATTTATAATAATTAAGAATCATCTATAACTAAGTTCAGAATTCTCAAAATTTTATCATAGTCATTTATGTGAAGAAATCCACAAAGAAACATTGTACAAATGTAATTATTTTTATTAGTAGGAAAACATCAATACTTGTTGGAAAGATAAACATTTTTTTTAGAGAAAAAAAGAATGCATGTCGTAAAATCTGTGTACACTGCAAGATATAAATCACAACCACATTTTGAAAACCACACAGATGTTATAAGTAATTATATCTGCAACTATCTTATTGTATACACAATAATGGTTAGGTCATGTATCATTAATTATTTCATAATGAATGGGAATAATGTTAGAATTTGGTAATTTTACAAGTGTGTATGATAATTAAACTATATTTTGTCAGAAAACATATATGCTAAAGTATAGTTTAAAATTTGCATAATAACTAATGTTGGTTCGAAAAAAAAAATTAAATGAATATTTTACTTCCAGGGTTTGGAGAACGGAAGTTCATACCATGCAGTAACTATTGTTCCATCAGACACTAACCCCGGTGAACTCAGCTATGTTCTATTTGTGTCTGATGATTCATCTATCAACAAGACTTTTTTTAATATGTCAGAGTTCGAGGATACATTCCTCAATCAACCAGCTAACCATTCTCGTAATCGCAAGCTGCGTGCAATAAGACTATCTACCAATCACCTCACTAAAGCTGAAGAACATGTGTGCGCATACTGTAGCTATACCAGTCCAAAGCGATATTTGCTATCTAGACACATGAAGTCTCATTCTAATGATCGCCCTCATAAATGTGGTGTATGTGAAAGAGGATTCAAAACCTTGGCATCGCTGCAGAATCATGTGAACACTCATACAGGCACTAGACCACATCCTTGCAAGGATTGTGAATCATGTTTCACAACATCTGGTGAGCTGGTCCGTCATGTAAGATACAAGCATACTCATGAAAAACCACACAAGTGTACAGAGTGTGATTATGCAAGTGTTGAGTTGAGCAAACTCAAACGTCACATGCGATGTCATACAGGTGAAAGACCATATCAGTGTCCACATTGCACATATGCAAGTCCTGATACATACAAACTAAAGCGACACTTGAGGATTCATACAGGAGAGAAGCCATATGAGTGCGAGATCTGTCAAACCAGATTCACTCAGTCTAATAGTTTGAAAGCCCATAGACTTATTCACACTGGAAATAAACCAGTGTTCCAATGTGAATATTGTCCAACTACATGTGGGAGGAAGACAGATTTGCGCATTCATATGGAGAAACTGCATTCTAGTGATAACCCACATCGGTGCAAAAGATGTGGAAAAGTGTTCCTTGATAGATACAGCTACAAGGTATGTATAGATCACTAAATTAGGATATTCTCATTTCAGATGTGTATTCTTATATTTCCCAAAGACAGACATAATGATTTAAACTTATTATAGTTATTTGTTTTTTATTGAAACAAAATAGCAAAGTAGTTGCATGTTTCACAGCCTTACATCTTTTGATTGCTTATTATGAACCACATTTCCAGTGCTGTAAAAATTCTAAAGAAACTTTGCTGTTAAATTTAAAGAAAATATCTGAGGAAAAAAACTTTTAACAGCATTAGAATTTGTTTTTTTATAAAGATAGGAGAAATGAAGGAGAAAATATAAGTTTGAAAATTTTAATTGGAGTAAAACTTTTATAGAAAAATAACGTAAATAAAATATTATGTTTATCAGAGTTACAATAAGTTTCCTATCATTGTTAAAACCTTCTTACTATACTTTATTATACTGTTACCATAAAACTGCAGGTATAATTATATTGAGATCCTGTCTAATGCTATTTGTAGAAGATACATTCTCTTGATTGGCCTACACCTGATTACCAATACAATACAATTGCAAGAATTTTTATAGCCTTCTTTAATATTTCTTTCAATTTTACTCTGATTTGTATATGCAGTTGAACTTTAATTTTCAACTCTTCTTAAATAATTTCAATAATTCAAATTTACCGTTTGGTTCAATAAAGCATTTTTTTCTTTTAATTTCTCTCAATCGCAGTCTAATATAGTATAAATCACACTGTATCAATGAAATGTAGTAATCACATCCAACTAAAGTGTTTATTGTGGTTTACATCATTTCATCAATGATAACACAACATAAGATTAAGTCCATAAACTTGCCTGTTCATGTTGAAAGGGAAAAGGTAGCAACTTCAAGAAGTTTAATGACCTGCGACTTCAAATGATAAAGCATGCCAAAAAAAAAAGGGGGAGTTAAAGTGAGGCCTTCCAAATAGCTTTTCAGGAGTTTTTGTTCTGTGGTTATGTTTAGTATTGATGAGAATATGAATTTAGTACAAATGGATAGATAATATAAAGGTGGTACCTAAATATCACATAAATGTGTATATAGCTAACAAAAAATAAAAATAAATGGATCAGTAGATCTTGTCATTTGAATTATCTAATATAATAGGCAATATGAAAGTTACAGATAAGTGCTCAACAGATTGTTTAAATTACGATACATGTTTTTAAATTCTTGATTTTATCGATTTCTATTTTATTGTTTTAAAATTGGGTGTTTATTTAATTTAAAAATAAATCCTTTAAATCGATTCATATATTTATAAGTTATAGAACGGTATTCATCATAGAATTAAAGAATTAAATAAAATAAAATTTATAAGGATGATGATGAAATTGGAGAATAACTAATTGAATGTTTGTTCAGATTCATGTGAAGAGCCATGATGGTGAGAAGTGTTTCAGATGCGACCTGTGTGACTATGCTTCATCATCACAACGGCACTTGGAGACACATATGCTTGTACACACTGATCAGAAGCCGTTCCAGTGTGATGAATGTGATTTGTGCTTCCGACAAAAACAGCTGCTTAAGCGACACAAAAACCTGTACCACAACCCAGACTATGTGAAGCCAGAACCTAAGGAGAAAACTCATGTGTGTGCAATCTGCTTCAAGGCTTTCAGGCACAAGGTAAGCCATTGTTTGGCATTAAAGAAGCCATAGAATAAATTCTGTCTTTGGTATTTACGTATTAACGCTACCGCAGCAGAAGTTACGCTAATGCGCCAATAAAGACTTTAAAATAGAGACTTTTAAATTTATGTTAAACTCTATATCAGCCCATTTTCCACCGTAATCCGATTGACTACTTTGTTTTTAAATAAAGTGATTTGAATTTTGAAAGTGTTTTGATTTTAAATAAAGGGTTTTATATATTTTATGATTTATCACAAAAATTTTAAGTGTAAATTGGCACCACTTAAACACCGCCAAATCTATAGCTGCGGTGGCATTAATATGTAACTACCCTGTCTTTTACTGTAATTCAATCTGCAAGGTATGCCATTGACAGCAAAGTTCATTTCTAAAAGCTTTTGAGCATTTTAATCTGAAACAAACTCAACAGTAGTATAGCCAGCTAATTCTAACAGAATGTAATATGTAGCAGAGTTTGATTTCAGTACTTGCAGAAACATTGTTGGCACAGTGATAGTTGTGCCATCATATTGTCTTTGACCAATGGAGGTGAACCTTTTAATTCCTTGGGTTACATTTTGGGGAAAGCAATATCCAGATATGTATTAGAATTTAAGAATAGTTTTTAGGCAAATATAACTTAAGAAACTTTGATTTCTTTTTGAAAAGAGCTTTTTGAATAATTGACTGGGTAAACCAATTTTAATCTCTGAAATAATAATTATCTTTAGAAAATAAAAATGGGGATTGGTATTTAAATAAATAAAACTTCATTTAATTTAATTATTTGTATAATTTTTTGTATGTGTTAAGGCGCATGGCAATATTTTCAATTATTATTGGGATTATAAAAGTAAAAAGTTTGAGAACATCGATTTTTTTAAACTTTAGAATTGTAAGTGTATTTGTTGGAAAAGGGAGCAGAATCAAAAGAAATATATTATTTCTAAATATTAGTAAACTTATTGTATTGTTTCGCTATTTAAAATGTATGTCACTAAACTCTCATTGTATTAAAGAAACCAGACAGCTATTTTTTTATTGTTTAGGTTGAATCTATCTCTCATGTATTCTTACCAGGGAAATTTAATGCGGCACCATGCCATCCATGATCCTGATGCCACAGCATCTGAGAAAGAAGTAGCAATGACATGGAGGGTTGCCAGACAGCTAGGGATGGATGAGGAAGGAGAGGAAGATGAAGATTATTCCAAGCAGGATGATATGGATGAAGATGATAAGCAGGTGATATTGTGACTTTCTTCTTATATGATTTTCAAATATAAAGTCTTTTTGTAAGGATATAAATAACTGCAGCATTTTGTAAAATAATTTTTCATAATTAATTAGATCTCATTTGTTAAAAATATTTTTAAAATTTTACAATCTTGTGAATAATATCCTGTAGGTTTCAATTTAGTCTTCTTTAGCAGTGGTTAATAATATATATATATTTCTTTTTCTCTTCATGCACTGAACTAAATACTTCTTAAATTGTTTATTTGAATTTTTTTAATATACACACAATTATTCAAAATCAGAAATATCAAAATTAGATACAAAGCCATATACTATTATCATCCTTAAAAATCAATCGTAAAATAATTTGTTTAAAAAGAACTAAAGTAAAACTACATTCTTCATTTTGATTATGTTAGACAAAATAATTATATAAATTATTGGTAAATTTAATACCTTATTTTTTAAAAAAATGTATCTTTTTTTATTTTTTTATTATGGTTTTTTTCCTAACTTAGACTTTGGATGGGTTTTCTAAAAGTAAATAAACGAAAAAAAATTTTTTTTTTTTTGATAGCTTATATCTAAGTCATGCATTTTTCTTTTTCTGAATAAAATTCTTAGTGAGCAATTTTCAATTAGTGTGATTCAATTCAATTAGTTCTGTGTAATTTGGAAATTATTGTTACTGTATTCCTGTTTGAAATTATTTTTCTCCTTTTTGTAGTTTTAATTTTAATGCTGTTTTAGCATCATACAATAATATTGGGATTCTCCAAAATCGTATATTTTAAAGTTTATTATCTGAGGCAGATTTTCCGACAATTGATTGATAAAAACAAAGAAAATAAAGAATTCATTGGAGATTTTTGGAAAAACTATAAAATCGTAGATGCTGTCAATGGCCACATAAATTTTTCCTGAAATGGTGTGACCATGTTTGAAAAGACTATTGGAAGATTGTATGTTCTTGTGCTAAGCAAGGATGTTTGGCACAGGAGAATCCATTGTTTGATGTTGACAAAACTGTCAAGCTAGCTAATGAAACAGGGTTGGATAATACAATATTGAAGAATTATTACAAGTTACAACTGGTGATGCCTTCCTGTAACAAAATTGAATAAAAATTGCTTAAAGATGACAACATTAATTTCTCTGAAGATAGGGAACAAAAGGAGTTTCTAAATAAAAAAAAAGGAGTTTAGCTACTATAATGTAAATTATGGATCCCCCCTTAAAAAAAAAAAAAAAAAAAAAAAAAAAAAACCCAGAAATGTTAAGTGAGGAAGAATCTACCGCATCTTAAACATAACTTCTTTACCCAAACTGCTTTTTCTTTTTTTTTGATTTTCGTAAATGATTTTTGAATAAATATCGATATTAATAATAAGTCTTTAATCAATATAATTAAAATAGTTAAAAATAAATTATATGAATAAAACAAATAGAAGAAACTGAAGATTTTTTTTAGTCTCTGTTCTATTTCACTTATCCCTTTTATTTATGTGCTATTAACACTGTTTCATTTAGCGCTAGAACTTAATTGAAATGTATTCCCTGCATTTAGTGGGGTCTTACTGTATACTAATTTTTTGGTCAATGAATATTACTTTTTTACTAAAGTAAGCATATAAATTTTATTTTTAAAAAGTTTACCAATTAAGATTATTTGATTTTGTGTATTTATTTTTGATGTATTATTTTTTAATATTTTAAAATATCACGGTAATTAATCACTTTTTTTTGTCGCTGTAGTTTAAATTTGATTATCAATTACAACTTCTAAGAATTGTAAATACATATATGAAAAGTTAAACATGAATTTTTATTATATAAATCATTTGTTATGATTATTTAATTTCTTAAGGTCAACCACCTCCATTTCCAGGTAGTTGTTTTTGAAGTGATCCAGCTACCATCATCAGATACATCAAAATCAACTTTTGGACAGCAGAACCACTATATCATGCAGCCAACTGAAGATAATGTTTTTGAAATATCTGATGGTTCTCCATATAGTGTTGTAATCTGTAAGAATTTTGTGTATTATCTAAACATTCTCTTTCTTCTTACTGCCTTTCAACTGTAAAGATCATAATTTAAATGGTAGCAAATATTTATTTACTGTATATTAGTTACTAATATTTAAAAAGGTGACTTTTCATTTAATTCACTAATAAGGTTTAACAGTATTCATTCAATTTCACATCCTTTCAAAAATTAAACAAATCTAATATTATGCTATAATTTATTTATATTAATTAGTATAATTATTTTAATTTATATTACTACTTTTTTTTTTTTTGTTTCAACAAATTATAAACATTCACTAACTTATAATTAATTGTAAGCTTGAAGTATAAGTCAATCTAATGTTTTTGAATTTTGGTCTTGGTGATGCTTGTGTTTCCAATCAATCTCTGCATAACGGCATGAGCATTATATAATATTCTATCTCATTATATTGTAAATTAAGAGGAAAATCTATTCTCTTCCATTCATAAATTTTGAAAAAAGGAGGAAACATGTGTAATGAATAAAGTGCAATGTTATTTGATTCTGTTTCCATGACAATCTATATGGTAATACTATAATTATTAAGGTTTTGATATCCCAGCTATTTTTTTTATATTTTTTATGTTTACATTTCTGCTGAATCTCAAATTTTGATAAAGCATTAGATTATAGATTCTGATTGTAAAATTTGCAAAGAAGACTTATTCTTTCATGATACCTCAACAATAAAAGAGCTTTGGAATAGAATGCTGAAAACAAATCTTGGAATATTTTACTCTTTTATAGCTATTTCTTAAAAACAATTGTTGTATGAAATCACCTATTTTTTTAAATTTTCTAGGCTGATAATTATAAACCCATTTTTGTTTTATTGTTCAATGAAAAGTATGATGAATTATTATTTGATGGCAAATTATTTAAAGCAGATAATGAATCTTCTTTTAAAACATATTTATAAATATAAGAACTTCAAAAACATTATTGGTTACTTACAATATTTTTGTAACATTTTAAAAGTAACATGAGACAGTTCAAATGCAAATAACTTATGGTTGTTGGGTTATACCATAGAAATAACAAGGTTCCACATCACAATATTTAATTAGGTGAAATTAATATTTACAGATAATATATAAGTATTATCTGTAAATATTAATGCAATTTACTTCTGTAAAATTTATTTTAGCTATAAAATGACACAAATAAGTTGCTATGAGTTCAATCATGAGATGAACATATAAACTGAATAGCAAAGTTCCATAATAACAAATTAAGTTATTTTTAGCTTGCAGTGCAGAAAAGAACAGATTGAAGCCTTGCCCATTAAATTTGAGGTTCGTGACATCAACAATGAGGGAAAAAAAAAAAAAAAATGCAGTCAGTTAAATCTGTATTTGCTAAATTTAACAAAGTTACCATAGAATAAATGAGATTGTTAAAAAGGCAAATTTTTACCTGAATCATTATCAAATATATTTGTAAAGCATTTGCATTCTGATAATCATTTCACATTTTTGTGTTTTTTTTCTGTAATTATTAATAGGTATACATTTATTTTTCATGCAGCTAATGATGTTGACAAGAAGAATAAATCTCGAAACAAAAGAGAAAACCAGAAAAAAGGCACTCTACATAGGAGCAGACATACTGGTTCTCAAGCTCAGGTCTTGAAAAGTATGTTGAATTTATTTCCTTTTAAAAATACAACTTCATTGTTAATCTGCTAATTTGCGTGGTCTTATAAAATTTTTTTCCATTCAAGTGTATAAAAAAATTAATTAAAAAATATTCCTAATTTATTAAAACTTTCATGTGAATTGAGAATATTTATTTTGAGTGGATAAGTTGGCAAAAAATTTCAGAAATTATGTTATTGTTTGATTTAAAAAATAAATTTTAATTAATCAATAATCTTAAGAACATTAATTAGTTAGGTTGTAAACTTATGCAAATATAAACTTCCCTTACACTTTATTTTCAACTAAAACTACCTGTGTTTAAGTTTTTTGTGAAGTCGATGAGATGGAAAGGAGGGTTGTTGGGATTTTAGAAAAATACCTCAGATCATACTTTATTAAGCTGTAGTTTGTATTGTTGGAACTTGGGAAAATATAAAGTTTTATCATATTTTTATAAAGGAGTTTTTTATTTTATACTTTTTGTTTGGTTTTCTATTTTATAATTTTTATTTTTATATCTAATCCTTTTATTTCCTTACAAAAAAAGGGGTAAAAAAGCGTAAAATAAAAACCTAACTTAATTACTAGTCGGAAAGTCATGAATAAATTTAAAGCACAACGTAGCAATAATAAATGCGAAAAGGAACACAGTTCGAATTTGAACCCTCAATCTCACGGTCAAAGATCCGAATCTTTACCTCTGCGCCAGTTCGTCTTAATTAATGGAAGATCAATAATATTAAAGCGAAAGTAATCGTCAGATACACATTGAGATAAATTGTCTCAGTGAGCTAGGCTCACCCCATTACCTGAACTTGCTTGCGCTTGTTCAGAGTAACAGCCATGGTGTTTCTTAACTTGAGGAAAGCACTCATAGGAGACGTCGTAAACTGCCCGTGGTCTTTTTTGTGAACTTTTCACCCCAGGGTGATAGGTTGGCAGACGACGAATTAACTCATTGCTAATCTGAGGACTTTTTTCAAGAAAATTCTTTGAAATTTTGATTATATAATTTGGAATAGGTTCGACTTCTAGATCTCTATGGATGACCTTACGACGAACGAACCATGGTACGTCAGCAATCGTAGCCAGGTGTTTATTCTGAAAAACCTGAAGTCTCTTTATATTTGTGAGTGAGGTAGAGGCCCAGATTGGACTACCGTAAACCAAGATAGGTCTAATGATAGATTTGTAGAGCAGAAGCTTGTGTTTGATCGCAAGCCTACTCTTTCGAGAAATTAGGCAGTTGAGCTTAATGCTCGCACCAGTTGCTTTAGCAACTGTGTTCTTAATATGGGAATTGAAAGATAATTTTGGATCTAAAAACAACCCCAGGTATCTATATTCAGTTACCCAGAGAGCGGGCTGGCCAAAAAGAGTGATACTTCCTAGCGGAGAAAATGAGATCTTCCGAGTAATTAGCATACAAGCCGATTTCGTGGCATTAACTTTAATTTTCCAGGTGGTTAACCATTTTTTAAAGTTGTAAACAGAATATTGCAAGTCTAACAGCAAGCTGAGGTGATTTGTTTTGTGTGGCTATCGCCGTATCATCAGCATAGCAAAAGAGAGAGGTTTGGCAATCTGTCGGTATATCGTTGATGTAAATATTGAAGAGGGCGGGCGCTAAGAGCAACCCTTGTGGAACTCCCCCTTCGATTGGTCTGGATGAGGAAGTAACTCCACCTACTCTGACTAAAAATTCTCGGGCTTGTAGGTAGGAGTAAAGAGTTTTAATAATCTGAGCCGGAAATTCAAGTCGTATGAGCTTGAATAATAAGCCATTATGCCAAATTTTATCAAAGGTCTTGGCTACGTCCAAAAATAATATTCCCGTAGATTTGCGTTTGTTAAAGCCATCATGAATCGGCTCTGTCAACCTAAGTAAATGGTGGCAGGTACTTAATTGCCTTCTGAAACCAAATTGTTCAGGAATAATTAAATTATGAAGATCACAATGCTGATTCAGGCGTTTAAGTAACGCAGATTCGAATATTTTGCTCAAGCTACTGAATAGTGAGATAGGACGGTAATTTTGAGGGTAAGCCAAATTTTTATCTGGCCGAATATCCTAACATACATGCCTTCATGTTCACTGTTTTTTCAAGTGGCAATGGATTGTATAACTGAATAATATTCCTTATCATGCAGCTCATATAATTCTAGAATGGTTCTACATATACTTCACATTTAATAATAAGTACAAATGTGGACCATATAATTTACATAAATTAAGTCAACTTCTCTTGCAATCATGTTATACCTACTAAAATTAGTAGATGTTTTTGGTGCATCGAGGACTTTTTTTGTGGAGTAAAGGAAATCTATACATTTTGAATTATATAATTTTAATATTTTAGTTGGTTGTTAAATATATGTGGTTATGTAAAAATTATTTTTTCTTAAAATTTCAGTCGTTGCTGATAAACATGTTCTATCTTCCGAAGATAATTTTTTTTCCAATGAGTTTGAAAAAATAAAAAAACAGCAAATTCAAAAAGATTTGAAAGAATGTCTTGATTTCAATGTAAGTATATTAAATTAATTTTTATATTGCTAAATAAGCAAGATCAGATGAGTTTTCATTATATTTGATTTCCCTGTGAGCACATGATAGTTGCCACTTCTATTAACTTCATTGCGGGTTGTCACTATTAAATAAAGAATTAATGATTGTCACTATTTTTAAAGATGCTATAAAACTTATGAAATTAAACCTTTCAATACATTATTGTGTTGGTTATGATTTAATTGAAGGTATGCAGAGTTGAAATCATATATGTGGGTTGGTCATATAATTTGGTTTATTGAATTTATTTCTTATCAAGTAATTCTGACAATGTGATTAAAATTTTTATTTCATAAAATTTAATTTTCTAGTTTCATAAAGTCTAATTTAATTTAAAAAATATTTTCTAATTATTATTTTTTTAGCATATATTTTACTTTATAAACATTTATTTTACTTAGTTCCACCAATAGTGTATATCATGTAGTATACTTTAATTTCTTTTATAGTTATAGCAATTTAACTAATTAAGCTGATCTTAACTCTTTTTAAATTAATGTCGAATAATAATGAATTAAATAGAAGGAATATAAAATCAATTTTTACCAGATTATTTACCATACCAGAATAAAAATTTTATTAATACCAAATGCATTTATCTTTCAATTTCTTTTAAAAACATTTTCACATGCATGTTTTCCTTTAAGATAAAAGTATTCTAAATTACTTTTAATACAGCAGAAAATATAAAACTATTATTTTTAATAAACTATTTTTATTTTATTTGTGAAGTATAAGTAATAAGTTAATAGTAACTCTATTGAAATTTATGGAACAAAAAACCTACAAAATTGTGTTATTGTAAAACATTATTGAACGATCACCGACTGCCTGGAAAATTGGCAAACTATTAAATATGATGGATTAAAAAAATAGTAGCATTAGAGGACATAAAATGGCATTTAGAAGGAATTTTAATATTTAATAATTAAAAGATAACACAATGTTAAAGGGAAAACTAAATGAAAAAAATTCCACACTTAACTATTATACTTTTTTTCCTTTCAAAGCAGGAGGCCTGATGGCCAGCGCTCTGGTGCTTGGGACCACAGGTTTTGGATTTGAGTCCCGGCGTTACCATGAATGTTTGTAGTGGTTCGGAGTCCACTTTAAACTGTAGGTTCCGGTCTGTTTAGCCCTTGTGTGCACAAGGTGACCGTAGAGCGACAAACCAAACCTTTCAAAACAGCTTTGTGCAGTGTCTATCAGGCTTGTATTTCTAATAATTCATGGATTTGTTAGTTTCTGCCATTAAATCTGATTTTTACTATTCCATGAAATCCGTGGTCGGACATTATACTAATATTTTTAATTGAAAATGTAATATTCATCTATATAACTGTTTTATAATATTAAATTTAAATATTTTATGCACTAATTGATAACTCATATAAATTTAGGTTGATCAATCTCAAATAATTATTTTTATAAATTTACATAAATTAAAATATTTTTTTTGAAATAGACAAATCTTAAGACTATTAAAACAATGAAATAGCTGACAGAAATAATGTAATGGATAACATACTTATATATCAGCCTATTTATGAATTTTACCTTGATGGAATGTTACATCTTTATATTTTATATAGAGAATCACTTTGCATTAAAACATTAGTAACAGTAATAGCAACAATTTGGATTTGAAAGCAATTCATTATTTTCCTTCTAGGACTGTAAAGAAGAGTACTTGATGTATCCCAATCATTTAGACCATGTATCCTGATCTTGTGAATGGTTTCATTTTTAGAGAACAATTCACTTATAAATTTGTACATTTCAAAAATTTATTTATGTACAAGAGTAAGATAAATTTTGTTATATTATTATTGGATAGAAAATGTTTTACCTGTAATTTTAATCTATTGGTTGAATTTTTAAATGAGCTTACATATTTTAATATTGCATATATTTTTTCCATATTATGTGTGAAGTTTCACAAATCCAAAGAAGAAAGAATCTTCCAATTTGTGTAACAAATATCCTTAATAAATAAGAATTTATTTTTCATCACTTAATATTTTTAGAAAAAGAACTGTTATTTAGATAGTAAATTAATTGCATTTGAAAATCTAAAAAATGAATTTAAGACTAGATGCATAGAAATTAACTATTGTTCTAAACTTTTAAGAATTTTCAAAGTAAGAAAGTTTTTTTTTTCCCCTTCATTTTGTTAGTTTTTGAAATAAAATAACAATCAAACTTTGTTTTGTAGCAATTATTTCTTACAAATATTCGAGAATGTAAAAAAAAAAAAAAAAAAAAATATTGTAAAAAAATGTTTTTATTGTTAATGGAAAAGCTAAATTTGCATTGCATTCAGTAAAAATTTTATTAAATTTATTAATTTTTATTGAAAATTCTTCAATTATGAAAAAAAAAAATCGCCATGAATCGATTGTAGTGTACAATAAAATATAAAATGTGGTGAAGTAGTAGGGAAATTTTCCAGTAGTTATATTATTTAACATTTCTTTTGAATGATACCCATATGTATTTTTAAAATATTATATTAGAATTTTTAAAAAAATTTACTATGATATCTTAAGATATTATAGTAAATTAAAATATGCTATTTAAGTAGACCAAATATTAATTATTTTAAAACTCACTTAATGAGTTATGTTAAAATATTTAATGAACTTTAAATCTATGAAAATATTAATTATTATTGCTCTTGATTGGGAGAGATTTTCACTGTCTTAAGTAATTAAGGCATCTCTGATGTTGTGAAGCATTAATTTATATTACACAGAAAATTTAATGAAATGATTTGCTATATGAACTAAATTGTTTGATAAGTCTGGTATGTAATGATCAATAATATTATTAAAGGAATTTATCGTGAATAATAACGTTTATAAAAAGCATTTAAAATTAATTTCAAATTTTTAACTATAATTAATCTTAGCATAATAAATTTAGTAAATGAAATAACTTCATGCAATGCATTTGATATTACTTACAAAATTTATTTTTCATTGTCTGAACGCTTATTAAATGTGATAAATAAATACTTAAAAATGACTAAATAACTGAAATATATTATGTAATACAAGACGGCCAATAATATATAAATGCAGAATGATTCAAAACTGTGGAGCAATAGCACAAAACATTAAAAGAATAACTATAAATGGATTAGAGACATTTTTTACAGATGAATATTCACCAGTGTAAGTAATTTTTATGACATTAAGCAAAGAAAATAATTTCAATTTTGACAGTAAAGAATATGTATATCACTTTTATAAAGCTGCAATTGGATGAAATAGTAAAACCATTATGAAATATTACAAAACAATTTTCATATGCCAAAATAATAAAGGTTCAGGCTGTCATTGCTATTGCAAAAAAGCTCACAGCCTTACAAGATAAGAATTTTTTACCTTCTAAATCAGACAATTCTTGTTAAAAGAAATGACTTCCTTCTCATATAATAAAGTATTGGTACTAAAAATTTAACTAAAATCTTGCACTTTTAAGAATAAGATTTTGAGCATTTTTAGATTTGGTCCTTTAATAAAAATTACTATATTTAATAATTTAGCATCTATGTATACCCTACACTAATAAAATAAGGTTTTTTATTCAAAAAATTGTATACGTAACTTACTTAAAAATTCTAATTTTATTTACAGTTCTTTCTAGAAAAAACTGTTTCTTTTAATTTAGTAGTCTATTTCAAAATAGAATTTATTTTTATTTAAGAAATACATAATTTTATTGAGCACTAATTTTTACCTATGATTTATAGTAATATTCCTGTTAGGGAATATTGACAAAAAACACTTATAAATCACAGATTCGTTAATAAATTATGAAAATTGCGTCCTATTTATTTAAAAATTTAAAATGCTGCTGCTTTTACATTTAAATCAAAAACTGTGGAAGGCTATGAAGAATTTCTCACACCCTCATATACATGGCACACGGAATCAAAACAAAGTGTCCATATCCAGTATTATAGAGCATACTTTTACTTTTGATAAGCTTTGTACAATTGAAATGAAAAATATAATCCAATGAAGTTTGTGACTTTGTACCATGAATTGTGTCAATGTTTCTATTTGGGAATATAAATTATTTCTTAGCAGTATTTTGTAGCACATATCAGCAGCATATGTGCTATTCGCTCATTTCATCATACAGTGTATGGTGAAATGAGCGACTCTTTCTATAACTGTGCAAGGGAAAAGCCCTCTAAAAAATGTATGCAAAATATTCAATACGATAATGAAGTGCAATATTTTATTATAGTAGTCCGGGTGTCTGTGATTATAAATAAAATTTTTTGAACTGCATGCAATATTTTTGTAAGTTATTTGTGAAATCAAATTAGACTTCACCATCCCATTTTTCTGGTAAAATTGCAACAAAATATTTGAAAATCTCATGATTTTTAAATGTTTTTTGGCACAGTTTACAAAATGCATATGAACCTTTTTTTAAATATGTTTATAGTATTTCAGACAGGCATATTTTCAAAATGTGTAATATAATTATTTAGAAGGAACAGCCACAAATTTTCAGAACACACCCACTCTTGTAGCAGCCTTTTTTAATTATATCAATGGAATTTTAAAAATATAAAATTGATAGAATTATGCACTATGACAAAAACGGCCCTCTTCTAAAGTTTGGGTAAATTATAAAATTTCTTTTTGTAATATAACTAATAAAAAACATTTAGGAATCATTTTAATAATTTAACTATTTTTCATTTTTAAATCGGGAATTTTTATAAAATAAAACTGAAAATTGTATTTTAAAATGAATTTTTAATCAAATGTTTCCAATTAAGAACATCACAATGCAAAAGTTTTAGTTGCACCAAATTTTTACTTTTTTTAATGCACTTCAAAACACTTTTCAAATCAATAACAAATAATTTATTCTTCAGTTCAAAATATAAATTTCGTTTTATATGCTACCCAAATAATATTAAAAACTGTAGGGTTAAATTCATACAATATTAAATTCATTTTGAATGTTTTTCTCAAATTAGGTTAAAAAAAAACATTGAATGTTTTTGTTTTTTTAAAACATCTTTAAGTATAGTAGTAGAATATGATACAAAAATAATTTTTTCAAAAAATGCACTTTAATTACAGTGGATTTTTGTCATTACTTAGTTAAAAACTATTTACACAACAAAGGTTACAAAAGAAATGTTTTGCATACATAAATTAAAATATAGACTTCAAGAACTGTCAGTATCACTACCTGAATAAGTGCCCAACAATGACAAAGCATTTGGTATACTTTCTTGTTTCTTCTCAATTGCAAGTTCCGATTTCTTTTTAATTATCACTAGATTATCTAATTTCTTCTTTATCACTGGTTTGGATTGCTGATTTCTGTTGGACGTATTAGTGTTCACAGGAGCAACGTCGCTGGTTGTTTTCAGTTTCACGAGATTACTCGTTGTGGACAGAGTCCCAATACTAGAATTTGTTAACTTTTGTTTCTTTGAAGAACTTTCTGTTTGTTCCTTTTTCTGAAACAAAACAATAAAAACTGTTAATTTCTTGACCTCCAGTGTTACATAACAATAGATTTTTAACCTTTATACAGAAAAATGGTGGGGGGAAAGAAACTAAGCTAAAAATTCCTATTGGACCATGCGGTTCCCAGTAACATTTGTCCTACGAAGAAGGCATGGTAAAAAAAATGTCAGTACAGTTTGACAAATGAGTATTTACGAGCATCTCATCATAATTCAGCAAACATATTTCCCGAACAATCTATAATTTTAATATTAAGTGATTTTAAATAAAATAAAAAATATTTTTTTTAAAGATCTTCAGTATAGGTCAAGTAAAAGACTTCAATCACAAATCAAATATTTGGTAAGCTTATAGTATAAATTTGGAAGGAGGAAAAAAAAATAGGCCTACAGACATTTCAGGAGAGAATTGTTTTATAGTGAATTTCATGACATTGCTATACTTAAGTAAATGAGCAAGCTTCTCCTCTCCCAGCTAATCCAGATTATAATAACTAGCATTTCTAAAACAGTTTTTATGGTATAACAACTGGGCAAAATATCCTAATTGCATTGATCGATGAGCAAAGGGCCTCAGTTTCTTATCAGTAAATCTGATGTGATGATTCTCAATTGTTCTGATATTGTGCCTCCTTAATATGGAGAAATTCTATCCTCTGTAACTCTGTTTCAATACTAAATTAAACACAATAGTAGCTTTTCAATTTTTAGTTTTTTTTTCCTATTGACAATATATAAATAGGATTTTTAAATTTAAATGTTGTGTTTCGAATTTCAATTTATAAAAAAATTAGTTTTACTAATAATAATTACTGTTGTTATGATATACATCAGACACTCCAACAAAATAACCATTATAAACAACAATTTTATCTAGTTTTTAATCTAAATTGTAAAATTTTTCATTTGGAGTTTAAAAAAAAACAACTTAAAAAATAGAACATGTAGTTTTCTTGGACAAATTCTCAAAGGGAATTATCATACCTGCTGTACTTTAATTTCTACTCATGCTAACTTAAAAAAAACAAAAAAAAGCAAGCATTATAATGAGACAAAATTATTTAAAATTTATAATGGTATTACAGCAATCTCATAAATAGGAAATGCTATATAAAAGTATTTCTCTATTAATAGAGAGGATGACTTACTGTGTTTACAGAAATCTCTTCCTCATCATCATCATCTATAATTCTTTTAATTGTCTTTCCATCACTTGTACCAAATACTGATCTAAAAAGAAACATAGGTTGTTAAATTAAAAATAAAAATGGGGTGTCATTAGCTCTAATTTGGGCTAATTATTTATTAATTTGGGCTCTAATTTGGTCAATAGCTTCTAATTATTCTATCTCCTTTAAAAATTCATAATGGGGAAATTTTGACA
Source organism: Caerostris darwini (assembly GCA_021605075.1). Lineage (NCBI taxonomy): Eukaryota > Metazoa > Arthropoda > Arachnida > Araneae > Araneidae > Caerostris > Caerostris darwini. The sequence continues at coordinate 258,037 of BPLQ01007179.1, read as the reverse complement.
CTGATAACCTACTATACATTAAAACTTGTTTTTTAATAAAGAAATATTTCTTCAAATTGTACATATACACACAATAACAAAAATCAGCAATTTATTACAGTAGTGATAGTATGCCAATTAAGCTAATAATAATTGATATAGTAACTAAACTATTTTTGCAGTACTAAGTTTTTATTTTAATTTGAAATTTTAAAAAACATTTCACAAAATCTGTATATAATAAGAATTTTTATAATTTTTTTTTCTCACTCTCAATATAATGCATGCTTGTATTTCCTGTTTTAAATGAATATTGATATAAAACACATACAAAAAAAAAAAAAAAAAAAAAAATCATAAAAGATAGGCCACAGGTAAAAGTGTGATTCAAATGACAAAAACAGAATAAAATAATTTGAAAAATATATACTGATGATAAGGATAAATGTAAATTTCACGATAATTCCTTTCAAAGTTTTTCCACACAAGAAAATGTAAAACTCTGTCCCACATTGCACTTAGCAAATACCTTTTCAAACCTAAAGCATATTTTCTGCAAAGTAGTTTTCTCATCACTCATTGAATAGTAGATACTACTGAAAGAAGACATCTAGGAAATGATAGCAAATCAGAAGTAAAACCTGTCCCCTCTATTTCTTTAAGAATATAGTTTGAAAAGATTTAAAACTTTACAATAAGCTGAAAATCATTTTTTTTTTTAATGAAAAATTTTAAATCAGCCTGTAAATTTTGATGGGGGAAGGGGGTGGGTGTATGCCTGGATTTCATGAATTGTTTTTTTCTTTTTCTAATACAGCTGGCAAATAGACCGTGATCTTTGCCACAAGGGCTGCACCGATGTTACTCACTTTGCATTACCCAGGGGGAGCGTGTAACTTGATGGTAAGCCACGAACGTGGAGTAAAAATGCCCCCACAGTGCTCTACGATCTTATTAGGACCGGGACCTACGGCTTAAAGTGGATTCTAAACCACTACAAACACCCATGGCAAAGCCGGGATTTGAACCCGATACCTGTGGTACCAAAAGCCAGAGCGCTAGCCATCAGGCCCTATCATGAATTGTATATCTATATATCTGTTGCAAAGTTGAACTATTTATCAGAGGAAAAAGCTTAGAATATGATTGAAAATTATACTACTTTTAATATGGCCATAGACTTTCATATGACAATTATATTTTCAAATTAATACAGTAATTTTGCACAAGTACTTCTAAGTGCTATCTACTATGACAATAATAATTGTGATAGGAAAAAAAATTCCTATAACACTTTAAGACCTAAAATTTTTTTATATTTAAACTGTTAGTAGACATCGACTCCAATGATACTAAAAAAATAATCTATAACTAATTAAAAAATTAATGCTGGTCCCCTTCCCCATTCCCTGAGGTATGGGGGGACCCAGCATTGATGGTGCAGTTACACTTTTCCATGAAAAAATTTCAAAAATGCCTCACCAGCATGATCATATGTTCTCGGGCTTGGTTAAATAAAGGAATTAAATTTTGAAATAAATTATACCACTTAATTTTTTTGAGCAATTTTTAAATTATGTTAATTTTACAATTCTAAAAAAGTTAGTGAATGTGCTTAAAATTTATTAAAGTAAAATATGCCCTTTTTATTGTGTATGTTTTTTTATATGTAATATGGAGTAGAACCTGCATACAGTGATAAAAAAAGACTTAACATACTTAGAAAGATATACGCTATATGACAGAATTGATGGTTCATTTTTTTAGTGCACTTAGCACTAAAAAGACTAATGTAATTTTATAGTGCTAATATATCCTACTTATAAAAGCAATAGATTTTTTTAAAAACTTAAGCTTTCTATGAAAACATGACACATATCCATTTACATTAAAAGAACAAAGTAAGAATCAGAATAAGAACAAGAAAAAAATGTCATTTATTTAATAAAACACTTATTATTGAAAAATATTAGACAATTTAAATATAAAAGCAAAATATTATTCAAGTGGAAATGCTTTCTTCTTTTTTAAAACAATTTGTAAAACCTTTTTATGTTTCTTTTTCATTGCTTAATTTAATTATAAACAATTGTCAGTGGGAAAATATTTTATTATTATGATGTCATATTCCCAGAAAGGAATTTAGTGATTGTGTTTTTCTTTTGTTTCTTTTGAATAAAAAAACATTTAAACACCAAACATTTAATATAACATTTGTATTCTTAAAAAAAATCATTAATCCCGGTAAAATTCAAGGTATGTGTGGAATACTGCGGTACACTAGATTCATGGTGCATGTGGGTCTAATATAGACAAATGGATATGCACGTAAAGCTATATACTACATAAAGCTAATTTTAAACTACAATTTTCAAATTGATCAAATATTTTCTCAGTAAAATTATTACATACAAATATTATAGCAAGAGGTTTGGACACATATGCATTCTGAATACGATATTTAAAACTGGATGGACGAGGAAATGTTTTCTATGTAAATATCCCAAAAGAATGAAAATCAAGAAATGCATCTTGGTTACCTTATAAATGCTTCATCTTCCTCTTCCTGTTGTTTGCTTTCATCAATCAACTGCTGTTGTTTATTTACTAGTAGTTTCTGTATATCTACTTTGGAATGCCTTTGATTTAAATCCTTCAATTCTTCCAGCGTTTCCATGACTTCCATTTCTCGTTTGGATGCTTGGGTGCGGTTTTCCAACAACTGCACAAAAAAGAAAATATTTTATTATATATATGAATAAAAATTTCACATTCTTTTAAAACTGGATGATGATTTAAGAATAATATAATTTTTACTATGATTGGTAACATTCTATTGATATTTTTTATTATGCCTTTATAAAAAATATTCTATTTGATTACAATACATAATCAAGATATAATGCACAGATTTGACAAAAAATATTACCTACACCAGAGTTTTCCAAATTTACAGAGATCTTAAATATTAAAATTATGATTACAATTTTATGAGTACAGTAATTTTTTATCTATAATCCATGAATTATGCATTAAAAAATTGTAGCAATTCTTGGTGAGGAGTTTTGGTGTGCATCAACTGCGAATTAAATGCTGCTTTGTAATATACAAGATCTTTTTTTTTTTATTACTATCACAAACTGTGATTGCACATTCTATACTACTGATAAATATAAACAGGAAATTATGGTATTAGTTTGTATTTTTATGCAATATATCTTATAATTTTTTTTTGTATTTATATAATATTATTAATACCCATAAAATATACGGGTATTGTTTTCAGGAATAGGATTTTTCATGTCCTTGACGATTTTGAATTTTGGTTCAGTGAAATCTGTAATTTTTTTTTTAAATTTCTTTCACAAACTTGTTTATACATTTTTTTTTACAAAATAATTATTAAATAATTTAGTAAAAAATTAATTGAGAAGAAAAAATAATGTAAAATTGTTTTAAAAGATTGTCTGGTGAAAGCAAAGACAAATTTATTTCCAAGTGAAAATGAGATTTTTCAAGAAAAGAAAACTGTTTGGAATTCTATTTTTCAAGATTGATGTTATAATAAGCTTTGTTCTTACATTAAATTTTATGGGCAACTTGTATATTGGCCCATCCGATTACAATTTTTATCATTCTATTTAGGATCTATGAGTTATTCATTTATTTTTTTAACAACAAACATTTTTTTTACATCAAATATTTATAATTTAAGTGTTAAATTAAAAAAATATTAATTACATTTTGTTCTATTACTGTAAAGTTTTATGTTATATTTATTCTTTTCTCCAACCAATCAAATTTTAACAAAAGGAATGCTAATTTTTCCATCCGAAAATTATTTTAATTTAAGATCTCAATTACAGATATAAAAACAGAATTTTATTAGTACAAAATATGTCAAGGAAAAAAGTGCAAACAGCCAACAAATTGACCACTATAATATTTTATATTATCATTTTATTTTGAAGGTCGAAAATTGCATCTAAAGATTATCCACTGTTGTCAATTATAAGGTAGGAAATAATTTTAATTTTAAATGCTAATTTAAAAAATGACATTTTGATAAGTATAAAAAGACAATCTACAAATATTGTTAAAAATTTACAAATGAAGTTATATTGCAAAATGCAATTTACTGTTTTACGTTTAGAGATCATTATAAAATGTTATCTTCTATAAAAGATTTAGACAGTTTTTCAATATTCCAAAGGGGGAGAAGAACAAACAGTATAATAAATGAAATGTAATAAAATACATATAGACTTATATATTAATATTCATTAATTATTGGTCATCTCCTTTGTAAGGTTTAACTATAATTAGATGGATGTGAGAGGTCGCCACTGTGACCAGTACTGTGTAAACTGGTAAGCGCAAGCGGTTAGATTTTGAGACAACGAAGAGAACGCTAGGAGCATCTGAGGGAGATCCAAGGACCGTATGTGATGTATTCATGGTTTTTTATTAAATACAATTGATATTGTAGAAGGGGCACAGTATGCCATGTGTATTATTCTGCTTAAAGTATTGCTAATATTGTAAATAAATTAATGTAAAGAGAAAAGTAGTATTTTCAGACACCTACAACACTAAACCACCTGACACAACTAGTCGCTAGCAAGCGACAACAGATTTCAGAAGTGGGATGGCAACAACACTTTTTATTTTTAAATCATAAATTCTGTTAAGCTACTAAAGAATGTTTTAAAATGGCAAATTAATTTAATTAAAAGTTTCACATAATAATTTAAACAAAAAGGGGTTAGAATCATTTTTTATAATACTCAAACAGTTTGCAAAAATGTGTTCCAACTATATAAAAGTTGAATTACATAATTGGAAGACATTTTTGGCTGCTTTTTACCAATAGGAAAGCAATTGAATATTATATGTAAGAGTTTAAACTCAAAAATGGAGAAGTCTTAATCCATACCTTCATAGGATTGTTTTTTTCTTCTTCTTCCAATTCCTTTGCTTGTTTAGCTGCAGCTTCTTCTGCAAGTTTTAAAGCTTGGAAATTTCTTGTAGCTCCATGCTCTACAATGTAATCAGCATTTTCAGGATCTGTCTATAGAGCAAGGAAATAAATGTATTATATAATATAAATAAAAAAAAATAGGTGTTGCATTCTTAGTAAATTATATTAAAATATAAAAACGTGGATTAATTTTTTGTAACATATTTAAAGAAGCATCAAATACCTTAAATGTTATTTCAGCGAGACAACAAGGGCACTTTATGTAGAACCTAAATATTTTAATACCTAAATATTCTTCATTTTGTACAGTTTCCTTTCGAGCATTGAACTTTTTTCCTTTGTAAATGTATTCTCCACAAGTTGTACACCTACAAATATAAACAAATAATTAGGCTATATAAAAATAACCTCTATCTTTCAATAAAGTAAATTATTCACTTTTAAATACAAATTATTTACATTTATGTTCCTCCTGTTCATCATAGTCTTGACAGATAAACTCTCACTGCAGAAGCATTTCATAGGATTTGAAGTTTAAAGTGGAAATGTCAGCCATATGAACTGAATACTCAACAATAATTTTTTTCTAAGGGATTTAACATATACTTTTCCCAATATAGCTAGTGTAGATATATTTAGTAATTTAAACTTTAGTGTCTTTGCACACACATTGAATTTACACTGATACCTGCCACATTTCTTTGACTATGCAAGTGATTAGGGGTTCTGAGGAGTTTAAACCAGCATCAATTATTTTGAAATACTAACAAATTTAAATTTCCCACATATTTAACAAATAAAAATTTTAAAATGTTAAATTGTATAATTTAAGATGCTAAGTTTGAATTTTATTTTATTTATTTTGTAATTACAAATAACGTCAGCAAAATGGATATAACATATAAACATGAAAATACTTAATAAATTAGAACTTTTCATAAGAAACAAATACCTCATATTACAAGGGGCCATTAATCGAACTGTGTATTGTCGATCCCTAGGAAGGCGAAGTCGTGGAATTTTAGATGGATCAAAATCAGGGGGATAGTATTTCTGGAAAAAAAATATATATTAAAATCAAATTTATGAAACATACATTACTAAAAAGTAACGAAATGTCATTAATAGATTTAAAACAACACTTACATTTAATACTTTTCTTTCAGACATATTTGTTTTCTCTGTAGTATATTAACAGTATATTTTAAATTTATGTCGCCAGACAATGTATTTTTGTAAACAAACAAAATGGAATTTGTTGCCAGTTTCGATTAAAAAAAGAGGACGAAATCTAAAAAGGAACTTGTGTGGGAAAAATTTCTTTAATTTCAAATTTCATCTATTAATAATGAACTATATTTTTTTTATAAACTAATTTTTTTAACAAAAATATGACCATCCGTTATATTAATTTGAAGATATATGCTTCATTATATGTGAAATTCTAAAGAAATTTTTTTTAACCCATTGCATTTATTGATTATTTATCTTGATTATTTTCTTTTTTATTCAATTTTGTGAATCTGATTCCAGTTTTAAATATTGTACAAACTATTATTACAATTATATATTAAATTTTACTCTTACTAGAAACAAAATAATTTTGGATAGAGATTTGGTTTGGTTTGTCGCTCTACGGTCATCTTGCACACACGAGGGCTAAACAGACCGGGACCTGCAGTTTATAGTGGATTTCGGACCACTCACAAACATCCATGCCACCTCCAGGATTCGAACTGAAGCCTGTGATACCAAAATCCAGAGCGCTAGCCACTTGACCACCAGGCCACTTTGGATAGTGAAGTAATCCCTGATCGTTCATTTCGTGTTTATCAAAATAGAAATGCGTTTTATTTTATATATTAATACTAATTTAAGGAATTTAATTAAATACAAATTTATATAAGGGAGATAGAATAGTTTAATGTAACTTAAAATGAGAAAGATCTTTCTGAGGGAATGTTCCGGGTCTGTAAGAAACGGTTCTTCGTTTAACATAAACAAAATAAAAATGCTATATACAGCAACAAAAATAATGAAAATTTTATCAATGAAGATTTTCAAAAGTTATTAGGTATGTATATAGATCCCCACAGGCCATACAAGAATATAGAGTACATCGAAGACTTATTGACAAGTAAGAAAAGGAATGTTTCTGAAAGAAAAGCAATTCGGGATCTAAAACACGTTTCTTCGTAAACTGCACACTCTCAAAACAATATCGTGGCTTTTTCAAGAAAGCAAATATTTAGTGACACACGTATTTTAGGTGCTGTTGACCGTCACATGCAATATCTCTCTTGCGTAACGACCGTTTCTGGCTAACTTGGCAACACAATATCATGCTTGATATTTCTTATAGATTCATATTCGAGCGATTTCTGACACTTCTTATTTGATTCCCCTCTATTGATGAACCACTCTCTTCTTTTATAATACTAACTAATACTGTCACGCTGTCTAGTAAGTGATAAAAGATATCTTGTTTATTTATTTATAAAGTGATATATACTATTCATGCAGGGCCTGAATGGCCGAGTGGCTGGCGCTCGGTACCACAGGTTTCGGGTTCGATTCCCGGTGGTGCCATGGATGTTTGTAGTTGTTCGGAATCCACTTTAAACCGTAGGTCCCGGTCTAACATGATCGTAGAGCGTTGTGGAGAGAGACATATTAAAAATAAGGAAAAACTAACTGTTCATATATATAGTGATTAGGGGATTATAGTCCTTGTTGCTTCACATCCCCATATACCACTTCATTCATCATCCCTATTCATGCATCATCTGAAATGGAATGAAAGTTTTTGATCTGCATCATTGCCGGACAGTGATACCTGCCCATTTTCATTTATGCCTTTCTTTGTAAATACGGTTATCATTGGTGTTATATGCCAACTATTTCAAGTTGTATAGGGAATTTTAAGACGTCTTTCATGCACATAATCAAATAAAATCTTCGGGTATATACAACTCAACCAGTGGATTCCTGGACTTAAAATAGAAAAACACCAAATATAAAATATAAGTTAAAGATGACTTTAAAAATTTTGTAGGGAGAAATAGAATATTCGCTACGAGGGGTGAAAGGTTTTTGAGATAGGTGGTACATAGAGATAGAATGAATATATTGGTCAATATTTTAATACATTTAGAATTGAATTACTGAAATATTTATGCATGGCAAACATTCCGATGTCTGCTTAATATTAAAAACAAAATCATTAAAGAAAAAATTTGCTCTAATCAAGTCATTACTGAACACTCTTCCTTACCCGTTAGATTATCTCGATATATATATATATATATATAGGCGCTCGGTACAACAGGTTTCGGGTTCAAGTCCCGCCGGTGCCATGGATGTTTGTAGTGGTTCGGAATCCACTTTAAACTGTGGGCCCCGGTCTATTTAGTCCTAGTGTGCACAAGATGATCGTAGAGCGACAAATCAAATATTCAAGCTCTAAACATTTCCATTTGTAAAAAGAAAGCTACATAAAAGCCCTTGCAGAGGTTTTTTTTTTATTTTTGCCATGTTTAATAACAATAATCTCCATTATTAAAAATGCATTAATAAACGATAAACCGAAAAAAAAAATATCCATATTTTGTTTCCATTATATTTTCTGCAATCATAGCAGGAAATTTAATCAATGGTATGCGTGCTTGTAACTTCATTTGTTAAAATTCAAATTTTTGTAGAATTTTTAGAAATTTAAAAACGACAGTTATTGCCAGTTTTCCATATTTTATTTCTGTTATATTTTCAACAGTCACAACAGGAAATTTAAAGGTTGACGCGTCTGTTTTTAACACCATTTGATAAAATAGTATAGTGAAAATTTTGATAATTGCAGTATTCAAATGAAGTGGATATTTTTGATTGTTGTTGTTGTCGTATCCCTCATGGAAGGAGTGAAGTGGGATGCAGCTTCTGTTCCGATGGAGCACCAGTAGGTAGAAGTCTGACTTCGGCTCCGTGACGCTCTTACAGTCATATGAGACCGGGACCTACGGCTTGAAGGGGATTCCGAACCACTACAAACATCCATGGCACCGTCGGGACTCGAAACCTGTGGTACCAAGCGCCAGAGCGCTAGCCACACGGCCATTCAGGCCCGTTTTGCCATCAGAATGAATAATTCTTAAAAAAAAAAAAAAAAAACTCCGTATATGCCACAAAATTCTTTACAATGCCAACAAAAAACAGCACTGCATTCTAGAAACGAAAAAAGATCCTTTAGTATTAAAAATCATTTTTTTTCCTTTAGCATCCTTTAATAAAAAAAAAGAAGAAGAAAAAAATTTACTTTAGGTTTGTATTATTATAATGCAGCAATAAAGCAAGCAATTTTCTCATTGTATTACTTCTGCAGTGGATGAAAAAATGAGAGGGGGGAAAAAAAGCGTTTGAAAATCAGCAGTAAAATGATTGTGGAAAATAGTGATTATGCCAAAGGGGGAAAAAAGATTGCGAAAAAAAATTCCTAGATCTGCTCTTTAAGTTACAATATTAAAAGGAAACAAATTTATCATTCTATTTTCTTTTCGATATATTAGAAACAGCAAAATGGATTTGAAAAACAAGAGAAAAATGAATACTAAGAAATGGTGATTGTACTTGAGAGAAAAAAATTACTAATACATAGATCTCCATAGATTGGATCAAACAGATTCATACATAGATTGGATCAAAAACTGATTTTTGTGCAGAAATCAGGGCGTCTCCCTCCACCCTCGATACGACGGGTGATGAACGGAAGGCATTGTCTTCCTAGAGGATTTTTAAGGATAACTGCCCCGCTTATGCGTGCCATACGAAAGAAAATCCGGGAAAACTTCCACCAAGCAATTTGACTGTCGATGCGAGATGCTTAAAAAGTTATAAAAATTGCCATCGAGTCTCCTCGTTTCTGAAGGCAGTGACAGCAACGCAGCCAACGAAAAGTCTCCTAAAAGTCCTCCTGCCCTCACCCGTTGGTGAGTTGTTTATGGTATTCATGGAGCCCACTGATATTACACCTTCACCTTCCTAACTGGTAGGGGTCTTAGGTACGGAGGTAAAGAAAAGAAAAGGAAAGGCAAGCCCCCTTTTTCATACCTACAAATTGGGCTAAAAAGCATCGAGAAAGCGAAGAAAAAAAGTAAATCAAGGACTATCATATGCCGAAACTTTTATTTCATTCTACATGGCGTTGCATTTGCTTTGATATTGCTAAAATGGGATTGAATGACTCTTTTAGTTTCTTTCCTCCATCGTAACTCTTTTTTTTTTTAAATTTCTCTCCTTTAAATTTTCTTTTTTCTAATGCAGCTATCAAATACTTAGACAATTGTCTTGGATGCCTTAAGGCAAGAGCTGCACCAATGTTACTCAATTCAAGTAACAATACCCCCGCAACTCCTGTTAGACCGGGACTTACAGTTTAAAGTGGACTCCGAACCACTACAAACACCCATGGCACCACCGGGATTCGAACCCGAAACCTGTGGCAACGTGCTCCAGAGCTCCAACCACTCGGCCATCAACCCCCCCTCCTTTTTTTTAAAAATCTAATTTTGTATTATATAAAACTTGCTGCACCTTGAACTGGTTTTATTTCTATGGGCAGAAATTCAACACCATTTTTGCCTGGCAGTAGTATGGATGTTTGTTGGTGGTTCGGTCCACATGGGTAGGTCATGGTCTGTTTAGCCTAAAGTGTGCACAAAGAGGACCGTAAAGCGATAAACCAAACCAATCGACACCATTTTCTGAAACAGAGTGAAGTTTTGAATGCACAGAGCGAAAGGCGGAGGTACAATTTGCAATTTCCCCCTTTTGTTGAGCTCCCTTCAGCAATGAAGAGAAGCCTTACCGCCGCAAGTGCTCCCCCCCAGCTATTCAGGATCGGGAAGAGCTTTCGGTTCGACCCCATTCAGGCGAAAGAAACCCTTTCTCCCTCAGTAGAAACAATGGCCTGCTGGGAGATAATTGGGGAGCGCGCTTCGGTGATTGGAAATCGGATCGGTTTTTGATGAAGGGCACGTTTCTCGCGAACGAAGTCGTGATTTCATTTATTCGGGCCTCATTTGCTGTTTTGTTCCAATTGTCTTGAACGCATTACTCAATGGAATAACGTTTTGAGTAAATGGAGAATAGCTCGCTCAATTTCAGAACTAAAACAAATGACTTAATCTAAAACTCTCATGTCAGTGTTGGGGATGGACACAATAAACCTGTGGATCGGAAAGTCCTTTCGTATGACTACTAGAGACAATATGCAGTGTACAATCTTGCAGGAGTTCGTATAAAATGACGATTGAATAACCTAGAAGTGGGGAGTCGGGAATCCAGCACTTTGGAAGGATTCGGGAGTCGGCTTATAAATCCTTTTTCATAAAAATAAATTTTATTTTACCGAAATTCTATGAATAATTTTAAAAATTAAGTGTTAAAAAGTCACTTCAAGTGCATCTTCATTTAATAAGGCAACTACTTGTAAAAACAGTGACTTCTTTAGCAGCTAACCAAGTCAGTGTCATGAGACTTTTCTCAGCACTGAGGCTTATAAAAAGTTGTGTTGGATCCACAACGAAAGAAAATGTTATAGGAGCTATTCTATAATTAAGAAAAAAATGGCTGTAATGTATAACAAATATAGTATACTTGTGCTTAATACTTGGGTGATTTTTTTCCTTATCTTAATACTTTGGTACCTGGGTCCGAATGACCGAGTGGCTAGCTCTCTGGCGCTCGGTACCACAGGTTTCGGGGTTCGAGTCCCGGCGGTGCCATGGTTGTTTGTAGTGGTTCGGAATTCACTTTAAACCGTAGGTCCCGGTCTAATGTGATCGTAGAGCGTTGCGGGGGCATTGTGACTCCGCGTCCGGGGCTTATCTTCAAGTCACACGCGCCCACTGGGGAATGCAAAGTGAGTACATCTGTGTAGCACTTGCCTCAAGGCGTCCAAGACCAAAGTGTTTGCCAGCTGCATTAGAAAGAAAAAAAAAATACTTTGGTACCTGCTATTTGGAAGTTATTTTTATAAGGTATATGCATTTTTTGTAAGCAAATTGAGAGTACACGAATACCTTATAAGTGAGTGCAAATATTACATCTTAAAAAAATACTTGGTTAGGAAAAAACCATTTTTATAGATATATGAGACGAATAAAGGTCTTTGAATTTATTTTACATATTATTCTAAATCCATTAGAAAAGATATTTTTTTCTTTCTAATGTAGCTGGCAAACACTTAGACAGCCTGGTTGCCTTAAGGCAAGCGCTGCACAGACGTTACTCACTTTGCATTACCCAGGAGGCACGTGTAACTTGAAGATAAGCCACGAACGCGGAGTCACAATGCCCACACAACGCTCTACGATCCTATTAGACCGGGACCTACGGTTTAAAGTGTACTCCGAACCACTACAAATATCCATGGCACCACCAGGACTCGAACCCGAAACTTGTGGTACCGAGCTCCAGAGCGCTAGCCACGCGGCCATTCAAGCGCCCCTGTTAGAAAAGATTATAATGGATAAAATTACTCAAATATTTCAAGGTATAAAAAGTCTGACTAATTTTTTTTTTTTTTTTTTTTTTTTTGAACAGACTATTAAACTGTTCTTTTTTTTTTTTGAAGACTTTTTTTTTTTTTCTTGGCAGCAACTGTCTAACCTGACAAAAACAGCAAATTGTGATCTTATTATTCAAATACGCAAGCTTGAAAATCATGTAAATATTCTATGCTTGATAATTTTTTTAGAATTGTATATAATTTTAAATCTGATCTGAATCCTGTCAATTGTATAACTTCATGTATTTAATTCTATTTATGGATAAAAATGATTTTTTTAAAAAAGGTATGGCTTGTCAGAAAACGCGATGTTGCTCTCAACTCGCTTAAGAAAAAAAAAAAAAAAAAAAAAGAACGAAATTATTATTATTTTTTCTTAATGCAGCTGGCAAACAGTTAGACAGCTTTCTTGGATGCCTTAAGGCAAGCGCTGCACCGACGTTACTCACTTAGCATTACCCAGAGGGCGCGTGTAGCTTGAAGATAAGACAAGGACGCGGAGTAACAATGCCTCCGCAACGCTCTACAATCCTATTAGACCGGGAACTACGGTTTAAAGTGGATTCCGAAACACTACAAACATCCATGGCGCCGCCGGGACTCGAACCCGAAACTTGTGGTACCGAGCGCCAGTCACTCGGCCATCAGGCCCCAAGCTGCATCAAATTTTTCAAAAATAAATAAAAGGTTTTAATTCATTTTTAAATTAGCAGTCTTAAGAAGGTTTGCAGCCAATCTGTTTTACATTGTTCATATAAAAAAATATAGAAATGTCTTTGATTGCATTATTGTGTAATTAGCATGACACTTGTTGACACATCTGTTGCCTATTTTTCATTGTTCGTGTAATTAAAAATTTTCTTTTTCTAATTCATTTACGAGAGAACTATAATAATTCAATTTCCTAGTTTGCATTGTATTTTGAAATTTCCCGTTGTGGCATAAATTACTAACATAAAATAACAATACATTTAAATCGAATGTAATCATAACGGATAATTGAAAATAAAATATTTTCTTATAACTTTTTTTTTTTAATTAAAAAAGCGTTTATTCGATTTAGGTCAATTGTACTTATTTTTTTTTTTTTTTTAAATAATAATGCTGCTTTTGATTTAATAAATCACTGAGATATAGGAAATAAATTTTTCATTTCAAAAATTCTGAAAACTCTAATTAATTTTCTGATCCAGCGCCGTTAAGAAGAAGAGGAATGTCCATTCTCTACTACATGTTGCCAACAACAACAAGGAAAGTAACTTGTTTTAATTTTTATTTTGGAACGTGTAAGAAACCAATGCTATTCGAATTGATAAAAAATTCTATTTCCGAATTTTCTTTTTTCTATTTTTGTTACAATTAATATGTATCAGTTATGATTTTTTTTTTGTGTGTTATAATAATTGATTCCCGCCACGCACCGTCGAACATCTGTTTAGCGTCGCCCGTTATTTTATTTCCTCAACACTTCTAATAACGTTTCGAAGCATTCATAAAGCGTTATTGGTGACGGATGGTTATTTAGCGTCACGCATGATAACGGAACTTCCTTCTCAATTCACCAAATACCGATAGCATTGTTTTGTTTTAATTAACTTACGATTTGTATTGAATCAACCCGATTAAATGGACTTATTAAAAGATATGCCTTTAAGGTAACGCGTTTAGTGGCAACATTTTTAAACAATGTTTTATAGAATTTTTTTGGATATCGTTGTTGAATTAGGTTATAAAACAGTGACAAAAGTGAGCGTTAAAATGGATACATGAGTATTTTTTTGTTAAAATTTGAAAAGTATAAGTAAGTGAAAAGTAAGTCAAAAAGTATTTTTTGGAAATATATTAATAAAATGGAGATATTACTCCTACACCACACCACATCACTGTGACTAAAGCTGAGTTGCTCCTATACAGTTTGGAAATGATGTGGGTGAGAAGAAGTCTGATTGGGCTCTGGGGCGCTTTACGGTCATAGGAGACCGGGACCTACGGTTTAAAGTTATTCCGATCCACTACAAGCATCCATGGTACCGCCGGTATACGAACCTGATACCTGTGGTACCGAGATCTAGCCACTCGGCCATCAGGACCTCATGGAGATATAACAAGAGATGGAGCCCTCAGAGGCTAAATAGCTCCAAATTCTTAAACGTCAACTCGGAATCTGTGGTATTGAGTGGCAGTCACTAGGCCATCAGATCCCAAGTTGTAATAGCAAATCTTTTAAAAATAAATACTTTTCCTTTATTGCACTTTACCTAAACTCTCCTAACTAAAAGAATATATGGAACTTACGACATTGACTTGCATACATGCTGCCCTCCATTATGCATGCACTGAACTAAAACGAGAGTGCTGTTCTAAAGTACAGCTGGAGGACAGCCAATCGAATCTCTCGCAGCAAGAATACAAGAGGAATGTTTTTAACAAAAATGACAATGACTCGTCTCTTAATGAATATGCGTGCGATCACGGGACACATTTCGAGGGGTGGTACATCGTCATGCCTACATAAAAAACATACACTCAGGAGCCAAAACATTATGACCACCCCTACATTTCGCAATGAACTCGCCTGGATGACGTGGAAGGCACGTGATCAGGTGGAAGTGGTATTTAACTGGTATTAAGTGGTGGTATTAATCCATGCCAAGGCGGGTTGAAGCTGTGTTGCGCGCCAAAGGTGGGCCAACTCTGTATATATATCAAGTGGGAGTGTATATATATCAAGAGCCAAAACATTAGGACCACCTGTCAATAACGACAGGTGGTCCTAATGTTTTGGCTCTTGAGTGTGTATATATATATACATACATATTTTGGTAGGACTGCAGGATAGAAAGCGATGCTTTGACACACAAACACAAAAAAGGAGACACTGAAAGAAAAACATTGATTGTTAACAGCATCATTGTAAAGTGCGTCTTTGATTGAATGTTTACAATAAACGCTACCAATGATATATGACTATGGGCAACCACCCATAGTCACATATCATTGGTAGCGTCGAAGGAGTGATTGACGAATAGATGCCAGCGTTTTCGCGCACGGCAATGAATAATCGAACAACGAGGTTCTCAATACAGTCGACTGGAGTCTTGTAAAGGAAAACGCAATTGGAAACATGGAGTAAGAGTAAATTAGAATGCTCATCGAAGTTGACACCTTCCGACCCTACTAAAAAATGTATGCTTTACTAAGCTGTATCACCCTTCAGAGCTTGTTCCACGACCGTAGAATCACCCGTTATTTAAAAACTTTTAAGTTCAATGCATACATAATGCTCGATAGCTCACTCACACACACAAATAAAGACTCAAATAATAAACACATGACGTGGACTGTATAAATTAATCTCCTTTATTTAGGCAGCCATCACACTCGAGGATGGACTGTTCACACAACCTTTCTCTTTGGTCACAGTTGTTCAACTCCTCTCTTACATTCCTTTCTCTTTCTCGTCATCTCACCCCCCTGCCAGACACCCCCACAGACAGGATGTTTACTGGACATAGGGCGTTGACTTCCCCTATGCACGGGGAAGTCAACGCCCTATGAGTTAACGCGTAGAGTATAATAAGTTAATAGTTAAAATATCATTAGAATCGGAATGTAATTGTTTTAGCAGTTATGATTGTTATCGTAGAACGGTGTAGAAAAAAAATATAGTTTTTCAGAAACCCAATTGAAGTTTTGAATGAATCGAAAAGTTTGAATTATCTTAAGATACTCAATTCATCATTCAGGATTTATATAGAGTCCTAATGACTGTAGAAACAAATTGAGACCTATTTTCAGAAGCAAAATGTGTGATTTTTAAATAATAATAATAAAATTTGATTGATAATAATGATAAATAATTATATATATTTTTAATAATGATGATTGAAATAATGGTTTTTTTCACAAAAATCGTGCTTTTAATGCGATATCTTAAAAATGCACTTAATTATGTTAGGTTGCAGAAATTTTCGAATTTCCAGTAGCTGCGTAAGAACATGGGCAAAGGGGAGTTCAACAAGCGAACAGTAAGGATATAAGTTTGATAAATTCGATCACATTCGTGTTTCGAATGGCTGGAATCTTATAAAAACCCTAGATTAGTCTGGTAAAATTCAAAAAATTTAAGCAAAACGTTCCAAGGCAGAAAAATAGCATGTTAAATAAGTAATTTAAATAACTGATGATAATTTTAATAAATATTACTCTAACAGTTCTTGCTTTAGAAGCTTCAAAATTTCTTTTATGCTTCATAGAATCATTACGCTTAGATGTCATAGCTTTAATTATATTTTTCCAGAATCACTTTACAACACCTGGCGTAACTGGAGTCCTGATAATTTATGTCCTATTCCAAGTAATCCTTTACATTCTGTTTCAATAAAATATTTCACTTTGAAACACTGGGAGCACAATTGACGTTTATTTGACAGTGTATTTTGTTCACTTATCTTCATTCAAAATGCATACAACAATTATAGTTGATGGAAAGTTAGGAGTCGAGCTTTTTTGAAGGAGTCAGAGTCAAGAGTCGGTTTAAAAATTCGACCTCCGTCTCTTAATAAAAATAATTTTTATTTTTCCAAAATTCTCGGAATTTATGTTAAAATCAAATTCAATTGTATCCTTCAATAATACAACTAGTAGCAAAGAGTTTCCTAGAAAAGCTAATCTACTTTTCAGAATAAAAATATTTACTAATGTGATACAAACAAGGGATCTTAGAGATTAAAATGTTTACTTTTGATGGTCTCAAGATATTCTGTAATAATTTGGTATCTATTAATTTAGTGCTGTTATTTCACAGGACATATGTTTTTTTATGAACGATCTTACAGAAGCTATTCAATTATTAAGAACAAAAAAGATTTAATGTATCTTTTTTGTTCTTAATAATAGAATAGCTTCTGTAAGATCTTCTTTCATTGTGGATCCAAAATAGCTTTTATACAAGCCTCAGTGCTGAGAAAAGTCTATCCACACTGACTTGGTTTCCTGGTAAAGTAATTTCTGTCTTTGACATTTGTCCAGCATTATTTAAGGACACAATTCAATTGCCTCCTGAGCATTTCATTTTAACACGTCTCCTCATAATTTTTTTTAAAAAATTAAAAGACATTTTATGAAAGAGTCGGGAAACGGATTTTCACAACTCCTTTGAAAAGGCTCGACTCCGACTCCTCTCTACGATGCAGTTTCTTGTTTCTGTTCCTATCATGTTGCTACGGTACAAGAATTATTTTCTAAAATTAACAAAAAATTTATAAAAGAGTCGGGAAACGCATTTTTATATCGAATCTCGACTTCGATTCCTTTGAAAAAGCTCGACTCCGCTCTATAATGCTGATTCTTGTTTCTGTTCCTCTCACGTCGCTACGGTACAACAATTTTTTTTTTCTAAAATTAACAGAAATTTTATAAAAGAATCCGGAAACGGATTTTTATATCAAAAATCGACCCCGACTCCTTTCTAAGTCTTAAAGTTTTGTCCGGCATTATTGAAGGGCACACTTAAATTGCTTCTTGAACATTTATTTTTAATATGTCTTCTCAGAATTTTTTTGAAAAATTAAAAGACATATTATAAAAGAGTCGAGAGATGGAGTTTTATATCGAATCTCAACTCAGACTCCTTTTAAAAGGCTCAACTCCGACTCCACCCTATGATGCTGATTCTTGCTTCTGTTAATCTCATATTGCTACGGCACAACGGGCCGATCCAAATGAATCTCACTTATTGGCACAAAAAGAGAAATGGATTGAATGGAGTGATTTGCCAATGTGCTTCTCACACGATTAACCCAGATGCAGATAAAAGAATTGTATCGAAAGCTTGGTTTGTTCGTGTGAAATATGATTCAGTGGGTAAAGAGAGAGAGAGAGAAAAAAAGAAATGATTTGAAATTTCGCAAGATTCGGGGCTCTGCAATGCGGAAGGCGTGGCGCGCACTTTCGCCCTCCGTCCGCTCATTTGTGAAGACAATGGCCCTCTGCCTGAGACATTTGTTCTGGCAACAATGAGCTCGTCTAATCTCCCCTGCAGATCAGCGCTGACCCACAATCCCCATCCGCTTTCTCCAATATACTCCAGGTATAAATACGCATTGCGAACTTCTTCCAACAATCTGTTCCTGCTTTCCCTTCCAGAGACCATGATCCTCAAGGTAGGTTCCACTTTCTTAGCACATCCAGCGTTAACGCCACTTCTTTACAAAGAAGCTGCTCAACATACCTTAAATTTAAAAATAGGAGCATCAAGTCTTTTTTTTTATATAATTAGAAAGTTATTGTAGAAATTATTTCAATCTTTTTCAATGTAAATGAAATACTAATCGTTTTAAAGTACCTTGAAATCTTTCTATAATAACAACAATGTTGCAATTTGTCTGTTTTCCCGATTAGAGTTCCTTGAAATATTTTGTTCTTTGGCGTGTATTGCACTGAAATCCCTTGTCTTAGTGTAAATGAATTACTAAGAGCTTTAAGGTACTTGGCATTCTTTCCAGAACATCAACTTTGTTGAAGTTTGCCTATTTTAGATAAGGGTTCATGAAAACATTTCGTTCTATGAAAATAGCCTGGCGTACTTTGAGAATATATTACAGTGAAATTTCATGCCTTAGTCATGAATAGTCAATATTCAACCATCTCTTTAGCTATCTTGAGCTCGCCTTAGTAATCTTATGCAATTACGAAAATTGTGAAAAAAATGTTTTTTTCTTCTTAAGAGTATTATGCTGTTTATGCAAGTAGCAATCTTTATATATCTAAGTATAAAATTACTGAATTTCATATAATTCGCTTCATTTTTATGAATGAAAAGATGAAAACTTATTTTATATAAAAATTTATTTTAATAAGTATGCATTGAAGTCGTGGTAGACTTCACGTGATCATAGTCCGTTCATTGAGTTCAATCCATTCATCAGTCAGCAGCAATAGTGTCAAACGCTTTAACAATTTATTTACTTTTCAATAGAGAGGCAAAAATTTTAATTTATTCAAAAGCTTATGGAATAAAAGTATAGGTATTTCTTCAATATTGTATTTTGTGCTTTATTTCTGTGAATGTTAAACTAGAAGATCATTTTCATCTTATTATTAGCAAAAATAAAATATGAATTGAATAGAATCAATTAATCGTGTGAAGAAACTAAGAACCTTACCTTCGTAATTGGTTCAAGGAAAGCCCCTCATTACACAAAACTGTTAAAAAAAATGTTAAATTATTTTTTACAAGAGGATGAACTTGATCATTTTAATAAAAAAATGCACTATGTGATGAAAACACTACGTCAATCCCCCCGCTTCCATTCAATGTGAAGTTGTTTTATGATTTCCCTCCATTTGACTTTGCAAATGAGTTATTAATTAAAGAAAGTTTCTGTATTATAAATTGAAGGTATATTGTATGCCGAAACAAATGACCTCGTTAGAAGATAGGAGGAAGAGGACATCGGAGTAAATAAATTTTGCAAAACATTCTAAATCTGTGAATTTTTTAAATCATTAGGTTGAATTGTTTCAAAATGCCCGAATCTTTCGGGGGGAATATTTTTTTGAAAGAATCTCACTCAAGTGATTCGAGTATTTTGAAGCAACCCATCAAAGGAATTGAAAACTCTTCGAGACTATTGTATAAGAGAAAATGCAACAGGTTTGGCAATGCTGAAATCACGATGGCAAGCATTCATTATTCTCCTGCAAGCATTATGACAATACATGGAAAGATAGTATCGATTACAAAATATGCATCACCACGAAATAACAATAAAAAGGAAAAAATGTTGAGGTAATGTGTGAATTTTTATGTATCGCGTATGAACGTATTTTACCGATTATTTCATCAACGGAACTCGAACATATACCATGTAATGGTTCAATTCATTTTCATAAATGCTACTGATACTTTGACACTATTTTTTGAGAAAGTTTGAAATAGTAATGATTTTCGCTGCTTAAATAGTGGTGTTACTTCTCAGATTTTGTCTGAATGTCAGTTATTTTATTTAAACAATTTTGCATTGGCATCAATATTGGAATCATGTAAAGAAACGTACATTTAAGCCACATTTCGTGGTGTCTAAATAGTAATCAAGTAATTTTGTAACTTCTTACTTGAGAAGCTACATTAAAGATGCTATATAATTTTATAGATATTATTGTAGAGATGCTTTATTGACATTTTTATTTAAGGTATTATTTTCCTTTCTTGTATTTTTGTTGTCTTGTGACTCGATTGGCTATCACTCGGCTCTACTTTAGAATAGTTGTCATTCCTTTAGTTCAAAGCATGTATAATGGATGTACTTCTACATTTAAGCAAGTCAATGTGTTTTTATAAGTTAACTATTTTTACATAAGTTAGGAGTGTTAACGAAAAATACACTTTGTCAATTTTTGCCGCATATAAAAAAATATTCATGTATACATTTTAATGTTCATGTTTGTTAATTTTTTTATGATACATTTTGTTGATAGAATCAAAAAATATTTCCATAAAATACATTTTTTAAAAAGGGCCTGAATGGCCGAGTGGCTAGCGCTCTGGCACTCGGTACCACAGGTTTCAGGTTCGAGTCCCGGCGGTGCCATGGATGTTTTTAGTGGTTCGGAATCCATTTTAAACCGTAGGTTCCTGTCCTAATAGGATCGTAGAGCGTTGCGGGGGCATTGTTACTCCGCGTCCGTATCTTGAAGTTACACCCGCCCCCTGGGTAATGCAAAGTGAGTAACGTCTGTGCAGCGCTTGCAATTAAGGCATCCAAGACCAAGCTGTCTAAAGTGTTTGCCAGCTGCATTGGAACAAAAAAAAAAAACGTTTTTTAAAATGTTTGCTCTGAATGTTATCGATATTCTTAAGTCCTTTTGTTTATTTCCTTTATTTCCATTTATTATATTACATTCCGTGTTTTCAAGAAATTGGGAAAAATCAATTAATTATGCATTTTTTTTGTGCTGAATTTTAATTGTTCCTCCCATTAAATGTATTTTACATGCTAAATATTTCACAAACATAATTAATATATGTCGGGAGTAATAAGAAGTAGTGGAGCTGGGATTTGAACTAAAGAATAAAATATTAGTAACAAATTAATATTTTATTCTTTATTTTAAATCACAACCAGAATTAACTTAGACCATTTGAGTGTTACCACCCGTCAGTGTTATTCAATTGAAACAAAACTTTTCTCTGCAAGACAACCAGGAGCTATTAATTACAGATACTTTTTTTTTTGTTCTAATGCAGCTGGCAAACACTTAGACAGCTTGGTCTTGGATGCCTTAAGGCAAGCGCTGCACTGACGTTACTCATTTAGCACTACCCAGGAGGGGCGTGTAGCTTCATGATAAGCTACGGACGCGGAATAACCATACCCCCAAAATGCGGTGACCATACCCCCTACGGTTAAAAGTGGATTCCGAACCACTACAGACATCCATGGTACATTCGGGACTCGAACCCGAAACATGTGGTACCGAGCGCCAGAGCGATAGCCACTCGGCCATTCAGGCCCGATTACAGAGACTAAGAGACTACAATTGAAACACTGCAGAGCACATGGATTTAATATGTGCGAATTGTTAGTCTTAGCAGGACATTTTTCGTGGCTATCTTAAAACACTCTGTTTGAAGCCAAGCGGAAAATGAATGTGCATTTGAATTCAAAGTTTCTTCTGGTGTATGAGGAGACGAATCTGCTTTAAATTATAATTTACTTTCTTATCACGCACTCTCTGTAGACCAGCCTGTTTGTCGCCGAACTGAGTGAACAATACCATGTTCACGCTTGATACAATTTGAAATGTCCAAAAACTAAATTAGTAAATGGATTGACACAAATTTACCACGTCTGATGATATAAGTTTTTCTTTCACCCTCTGGTGTCGTGACATTTTGATTTAATACAATTTTTAAACTGGTGTAATGACACTAGTAAGTCCTCACTTGCTGAATGAAGAGACTGATGTATTCTGTTAGCTGGCATCGCAAGAATATGGGAGAAACATTCCTTAGGGAGGTGTTCTTATACGAACACCCAATGCGATGTTGTCTGTCATAGTTGCAGATCATGCGAAATTCCCCTAAGTTCTGCATCCAAATCAATCGCCTAATTTATTGTTAATTAAGAGAGCCTGCTGGCACTAGGTACCACAGGTTTCACGTTCGAGTCCAAGTGTGTTTGTAGTGGTTCGGAATCCACTTTAAACCGTAGGTCCCGGCCTAACAGGATTGTAGAGCGTTGCGGGGGAGGTGCTACTCCTCGTCTGCTGCTTATCTTCAACTTACACGCATCTCCTGGGTAGTGCTAAGTGAGAAACGTCGGTATAGCGCTTGCCTTAAGCCATCCAAGACAACTATCTAAGTGTTTGCCAGCTGCAATAGAACAAAAAAAAAATGTCAATTAAGATCAATTTTAATTTTACCACGCTTAATTATTTCGATCAATCTTAATTTGGCATTTCCAGCATGTTTTTCAACTCATCTTTTAAAGACGTGTTAAGCTTTAAATGAGAGGGGAAAATCCACCATTCTTATCTGCTAAAATGAAACCTTCTGTTGTACATAAGCTTCGTTCAGTTTTGAATTAGTCATTTTTCGATGCCGTCTCTGGTGCCCTGATATTTTGATACAATAAAAAGTTTAAGCTGGCATAAAGACATCCCATAAACCTCCTATTTGGTGATTGAAGAGACTGTTGTCTTCTGTTAGCTGGTATCGTATGAATAGGAGCGAAGCATTCCTTGAAATGGTCCATACCATTCCGAATTTATTCACCTTCCTCTTGTGGCTGGCTTTTTTTAGTGTTTGCCACGTAATCTAACTCAATACGTTAGTTGTTTCTTATACCCAATCCCATTGTCATGTTATCTATTCCTAAAGGTTCTTTTATTTGCACATCAAAAGGCAGAAAACCCAATGAGTACCCTTCTGCCCGAATCGAGGCTACTTTGTTACAATCGTTATTGAATCAACTCGTTTTTGAAACTTTGTAGTTGCATCTGAGCGGAAATCGAATTCCTCTATAGAGGGGTGACAAAAATTCGAAATTCGGGCAAAAATTTTTCCGGCTACTGATTTCCTAACTCCTAAGTGTAATTTTTAAAACTGCTTGCGGATTTTTGATTCTTTACCGCAACTCGATGTACTGTGATATTCACTAATGGATTTAGAAAAATTGTGAACTAAATTCAATGTCTTATATATCCATAATCGCAGTTTTTGCATTAACAAAGCATTTCTTACAACTTGGAGGGAGTAGTATTTATTCTCATTTTAAAGATATTATTGCACTCGAAATTCGCTTATAGAAATACACACATGCACTATAAAAATAAACAGTATTAAATTATAAGGCACCAAAGTGTTATGTAATTGCTTAAGACAGGCAAAAGAAAATTATACCATTTGATCACAGATATGTTTTATTTGATATATATTTAATATTATTTTTAATACGCTTTTATTAGCTTCACCTGTATGTTTGTATGTATGTAACTCACTCTTTGGGCTCGATTTTGGGACTGATGGCGCCATCTACTGGCGAGTCAGTCAACTGATCAAACCCTACCTATTTTGTATAATTATTTTGTTTAATCTTAATTCGCTTTGTTTTATTTTACTTTTATCTTAAAATTCTCATTTTAACTTTAACCTTTTTATTTTTGGGCATCGTCAACGGACTCCTAATTGTACCAATAGCTTTAGCTTTTTCGATCTTCTGCTTTAATTGTTCTCAAGCAGGAGATGTTTTTCCTAAATTTCCTAAATTATAGTTTAAAAAAACTAAAAAAACACGCTTTTAGAGTTAATCAAACTAAAAAGTAAAAAATAAATTAATAGTTTAAAAAAACTAAAAAAATACGCTTTTAGAGTTAATCTATCTAAAAAGTAAAAAATAATTGTTAACATAAGAATAAAAGGACTGACGAGAAAATGAATGTCACTGTTCTAAAAGCGTGGAGTGCTCGATATCAATCGTTATAATTTTTCACTAGTTTCATTCCGAAATGCAGAGTTAGTTTAAAAATGTCATACAAAGCACCCCACGCTTTTAGAACAGTGACATTCATTTTCTCGTCAGTCCTTTTATTCTTATGTTAACAATTATTTTTTACTTTTTAGATAGATTAACTCTAAAAGCGTGTTTTTTTAGTTTTTTTTAAACTATTAATTTTTTCTTAATAATAGAACGTCTTCTATAAGATCTTCTTTCATTGTTGATGCAATATAGTCTTTTTATAAGTCTCAGTGATGAGTAAGTGTCTCGTCACTCAGTTTATTTGCTGTTAAATAGTATTAAGTTGCTAAGTGTACAGATAAAATAGTAGTAACCGTCTTTGCTACTGGTTATATTATTGGCAAATACAATTGAATTGCAATCTTAACATTCAATTTTGATTTATATTCTTAGAATTTTGAAAAATAAAAATTATTTTTATAAAAGAGCCGGGAATTATATTTTTAAAACAACTCCTGATTCTGATTCCTTCAAGAAATTTTCGATTCCGGACTCCTCACTTTTGAATGTAAGTTGCTGTTGACAATTATTTATGCCATAAGCAAGGGCTGCACAGCTGTTACTCATTTAGCACTACCCAAGGGTTACGTGTAGCTTAAAGATAAACTACGGACGCGAGTACCACTACTCCCACATCGCTCTACGGTCATATGAAACGAGGAGTTACGGTTTAAAGTGGATTCCGAACCGCTACAAATATCCATAGGAATCGAACCCGAAACCTGTGGTAACGAGTGCCAGCCACTCGGCTATTCAGGCCCCAATGTTCAGTATGAATGTAAGTGATGGTAACAATTCATGCAAGTAAGGCCCCATCAGAAATGTATGAGAATTCCTGTTAAAGAAGAGGTAACACAGTGATCCAGCTGGTAAAATGGATAATCAGCTTACTTAGATATTGTCAGGCTAGTTGCATTCTGGTTTATTCTGATGTAAGTTTTGCTTTGGAAGTTTCCAGAAAGAACCCACTAGCTTTGAGTCAGAAATCACTAGCCTTAATATGCACAAGTGCTTTTTTTAAATGCATTGTTCAACAATTTGTGCTTCGGAGCTGTGAGAACAGACAAACCGAAAATCGCAGTGTCTACGCTGAGGATAAACATAATAAACATATAGTATCCTACAGGCTTCCCTTTCCAAAAAGTTCCTACTATATTCAAATAGTATAATGTGGCTACAGTATAGCAGACAGCCTTGGTGTACTCTTGGTAATGCTGAATCTGTTACATTTCGGATCAAAGGGGTCGGCATTTGAGAACAACAACAGCACCATCACTATGTATCAGAGTCAAAATGCTCATGGAGGGGAGATTTACAGTAAAATATTTCTTCTAAAAGGGGGCCTGATGTACGAGTGGTTAGCGCTCTGGCGCCCAATACTGCAGGTGTCGAGTTCGAGTCCCGGCGATTCTATGGATGTTTGTGGTGGTTCGGAATTCCCTTTAAACCTTAGATTCCGGTCTAATAGGATCGTTTGGCATTGCGGGGGTGTGTTACTCCGCGTACGTAGCTTATCCTCAAGTTAAATGTGCCCCCTGGGTAGTGCAAATGAGTAACGTGAGTAATGTCGGTGTAGCCCTTATAGCATAAAAGATCACGGTCTAAGTATTTGACAGCTGCAATAGGAAAAAAAATTCTTTTAAAATAGTAACTGGTGCATCTGCCACAGTGGACATTGCAAACAATATGGGAAACAAACCAGTATTTCAGATTTGACATTTGAAGGGGAGTTGCTCAATGGGTTTTTAAATTTACGCAAATATGAAGAGACCAACAAGTTAAAATGTATTATTTATTTCCAGGTAGCTCTAGTTTTCGCTGCAGTAGCTGCACTGGCCTCTGCCCAGTACGGCCACTACCCTCCTGCTCATCATGGCTACGAAGAATACCACCATGTAAGTTCTATTTTGTCCTCGACATTTCACCCTGTTCCCACCAGATACCAAGATCAGCGACGAAGCGTTCGAAGTTCAAGATCAGCGACGAAGCGTTCGACACAGCGTTCGAAATGAGATTGACTGACGTCTCAGAAGGCAGAATGGATGATGAGATAAGACTGCTTATTGGTTGACATTTTGCGACGTACAATCTTGGTGATTGGTGGGAATCAAGCAATAAAAGTTATCGAATGAATGTTTATTTTTTCGATAAAAGTCAAAGCGAAAATCGAAATAATTTTTTTACCGATAAATCACGTCTAGTTCCTTTGAAACATTATAAAATAGGAAATATCATAGAAAAAGAAATGACCGAAATAAAACAGTGACAGGACAAACTGGAAGAGTCCATCTAATAAATTTCTGAGAGAAATTTTTCTTTTTTATGTCTTTTATGAGAACATGCATTGGAAAGTCTTTTGAGTGAATTTTAGTACAGGCGTACCACAGAGTAGTAATGTGATAGAGCGGGTAGTCAGTTTGAAGTACTTGACTTTTACTTTGTATTTTAACCTATGCGATGATAGCTTGGTAATTTTTGCCAACAATCTTTACTGTTAACATGAAGATCTACTATTCCACAGCGATTTTTAAAAGAATTGGTTCCTTTTCTTATCTCCAGATAATGAAATTAAATTTTTCTAAATATTTGACATTTATATTTTGTTAATAAAGTTTATTTAGTAACATTTTCCCTTATAAATGATTAAAAAAATCATTCCTATTTGATCTTTTCTTTTTTTTATGCTTCCACCACCCACTTATTTTTATTAAACGCCCCTTAAACATGCATCCGAGCTCATTAATACCACCTTAATCACACGATGGCCACTAGCAGCCAATATCACTCATCTTAGCAACCTGTGATGTAGCAACCTCGTGAATTTGCTGCAAGAATTGTTTTTGGTAATTTTTTTTTAATTTGACTTCTTTTTAATTAATTTTTTAAAAACTTTTTACTGCCCTTTCTTTAATGCTTTGACCAATACGCAGGAGAGAAAACACCCACTCGAGCGCTGCTTGTGAGGTTGATAAATATTTCAGCAGCATCTAGACCAGGGATGGGCAAACTTTTTCGATCGCGGGCCAAAAATCGCAAAAAAAAAAAAAAAAAAAGTTTGGCGGACCAAGATAAATTTTTCTAAAATTTTAAAAACACTACACAAGTATTACAATTTAAATATGTTAATGAGATGAATGAAATTGCGATTTCATTTTTAAAAGTTCCTTATAGTGAGGTTCGAAGTGAGATGTACCGATTCTAAGGAACGAGGTTAAATGCTCATCTGTCAGTCTACTCCTGAAATAATTCTTTCTAAGGTTCATAGTTGAAAACATTTGTTCACATATATATAAGATGAAGCAAATGTAGCAATATTGAGATATTAAATTTGGGAAACTTACTTTCGATAATGATTTGTAAAACTCTATGTTTGGCATATTTAGCTTGGCTTAGGCAAATTTATCTTTGGCATATTTTGCTACTTTGGTTTGCAATTTCCGTCGATTTATGTTTTGTGGAACAAAAATAGAGTAAGTAAAAAGATCATCAGTCCTTTGAAAAAAAGGAAGGAAAAAAAATATTTAATCAAAGTAAAAAAAGAGATGGATTTATAATATATAAATATATATTTCTTTTAATTTGCCTCTTACCGGCAAAATTAAAATTCTATCCGGGCCGGATAGAATGTTCCGACGGGCCGGAGTTGGCCTGCGGGCCGTAGTTTGCCCATTCCTGATCTAGAAGAAGACAGCTTAAAGCAGATATCACGCGGGTTTCTTTCGTTTCCTTCAATGTGAACGGCTTGGCCACTCATGCAATAAGTCTAAGTTGTGCATAACCTTCACCGAGCAGGAGAAAAATCACGTAACCACAAATTCCGCTGTCTTCATTGAATTCCGCGAAATGGGCAATAGAAAGCTTAATTCAATTGAGCAAATGATGATAAATGTTGGATGCGAGAGCAACGACAGAAAGATTACTTGAGTGGCAAAGTAATTGTTTCTGTTGAAGATAACGAGGGAAAAAAAAAAAAAAAACATTCTGATAAGGTATTTAAAAGTAAAAAGTTTTTATTTTCATATATTTTCCACCATGTCTTTGATCAGTCTAGTGTGATAAGTTTTTGGTTTATAGATTATAAAGTTTCCTAGTCGTCAACTGAAAGGTGCTCACTAATCCAAAGAACGCGAAACGTCCACGCACCTCTCTCCTAATTGATTCTACTTGAATTGTTTATTTTCCCCGCACCTCGATTTGCTTTCACTCTTGCAGTCTCTTGCACCGTGCTTCAGGTTGTTTATTCTGTTAAGTTCCCAGCACTATCTAGCGATTCTTTCTCACCCAGCCAACGATTTAATCATTTCTGTTTTATTTCTTTTCCAAACTCTCTACCCAGTGTATGTAACTTCCTTTTTGTGCTCTTCCAGTTACTCGTTCATTTTATTTTAATTCTCTCCCGTGTATTTTAATTACTTTCATCACTTATTATTATAATAATAATAATAAAATAAAAAATAAAAAAACCCACCTCACTCTATTAAACTTTTTTCTTTAGTATTTGGGCAAGATTCCTTTTAGTCTTTCCAAAGCAATGCTCTTTCATCTTTCCAACGGACAATCCAAGATAGGAGCTAACGGCTGCTGCGCTGCCACGGAGCTTCAACAAAATAACTGAAAGGTGCTGCGCCAGTTTCGAAGCTTTGCTGGAGGAACCACTGATGACACGATGTTGTGTTCATCGTTACTGACATATTTGTCGCTTGGCACTTCACCGAGTCACGCGTTGGTGTGAATGAGTTTTTACGGAGCAGGTCAAGTTAGAAAAATCATGTGGAAACGCGTCTTTTGAATTTTCTTATTTTCTCTTACTTTTTTTTATGCTTCTCCTCCCCCTTATTTCAGTTCCTACGATTAGCTCACGCTCTCCTTCTATATATCTTGTTCACATTTTCAATCGTTCATAAAAAACTTTTTATTCTTCCACTCACGTTCAAATACATTTTTTTTGAACTTGTAGTGGATGAACACTGGATGTCAATACAGTTTTTTCAAATATTAATTCAATCATTAAAATAATTTAATTAAATTAATTCATTTAAATTGCATGTATCTACCAATAAATGGCACCAGATAAACTTAAAAAAATGAATGAACATTATTTATAAAGGACTTTCTGCGATATAGTGAAACAAGTAATATAAAAAAAAAAATTAAGTCAATCCCTACTTTTTTTTCATTCTAATGCAGAAAAGTCCTTTACAAATAAAGTTGAAATTCTCCTCTTACATCTGGCGCCATCTATTGGTAGATATATGCAACTTAAATCTAAAAAAAAAAAAAAAATGAATCAATTGAATTTAATGAATGAATTAATATTTAAAAAAAAAACTATATTTACATCCAGTGTCATCCACTACAAGTTCAAAAAAAAAAATGCATTTGAACTCGAGTGGACGAATAAAAAGTGTTTTATGAACAAGATATGAGAGGAGAGTGTGAACTAATAGCAGGAATTGACTTAATTTTTTTTTTTAATATTACTTGTTTTTATTGGAAGCCTCCCAAAAGCCCTCGAGTTTGCAGCAATCACCGTGATCATTCTATTGTCCCTTTTGTGGCAGTAGTTTAAAGGATTTCAAACCATTGTTTTAATTCCGAATTTGTGTGTTTGCAGCCCCACCCCTACGACTACGGGTACGACGTGAAGGACGACTACGGCAACAAGCAGTTCCGCCAGGAGTCCGGAGATGGCAAGGGCGGGGTGAAGGGCAGCTACGGTTACGTGGACGCCCACGGCATACACCGCCAGGTGGACTACGTCGCCGACCACCACGGATTCAGGGCGCAGGTGAAGACCAACGAGCCCGGCACCGCCAACCAGAACCCCGCCGCCGTAGGGGTGCACTCAGCCGCGCCCTTGCATGCGCCCTCGTATGCACCCGTGCACGCCCCATCCCATCACATTCCCTTCAGGGTCCCCAAATACGCCTACTACTGAGCCTTATGCGATAGATACTAAGGTAAGTTGACCTCCGTACACAACTGAACAGGTTGTTGAGGGCCTGAATGGTCGAGCGGCTAGCGCTCTGGCGCTCGGTACCGCAGGTTTCGGGTTTGAATCCCGGCGGGGCCATGGGTGTTTGTAGTGGTTCGGAATCCACTTTATACCGTAGGTCCCGGTCCTAATATGACTGTAAAGCGTCACGGAGCCAAAGTCAGACTTCTACCTACGGGTGCTCCATCAACAGCAGAAGCTGCCCCCTTTCCCTTCAACCATGAGTTCATACGGGTTCGTGGGCTTGGTCTAGATTAGATATCTACCAAGTGGGATAAGTAACAACAACAACAGGGTGTTGATATGAAAATGATGAAAGAAGATTTTTAAACATTTTTATTGATAGTTAGTAATATATTATTTGGCAATTAGTTTATACGTCAAACTATTTATGTTATATTTTTTTTATATTCATAAAGGGTTAGTTAGCTTAGAACGAAGCACAAATTTGTTCACATTTCGTGCAGGGATCAACGACATTGATAAAATTACGTGGGTCGGATTTTCCTATAGGCTAACTAGGCTTCAGTCTAGGGCCCTCAAGATCAAGAGTTGTCTACATTCAAATTGTTAGAAAAATTGGAATTACACTATTCTAAAAACCGTAAACATTAAAACACTGAATCGAAAATAAAGAGAAATTATGAAGCAAATTTATCTGAATTGAATTTGCTTTAATCTTCAATGTATTGAATATATTTCATTTAATTTGATAGAAAATAGGATCATTTTTGTTGCGTATTTTATTTTCGTAGTCAAAGATTTCTATTATTTGAATTTTGTTTCTTTGTAAATGCTGTGTGTTATGTTTGATGAGTTATTGCTACAAGTACTCTATAGAGTGTTGAGAATAAATGTCCAAATAAGTGTTCCCGGCTTTTTTTATTTATTTATTTATTAACCTTGCCACATTTTTTATAAAGATTAGTACCCGTCACAACATGTTTCATTTAATGTATTGATATATAGATCACAGTAATGGTGTATTCTATTATCTCTCGTGTCATTTATGAACTTAAAAATGGGAGGTGAAAGGGCCTCATAAGTGGAATAGCCTTGAGCCTCTTTTCATCTAAATCCGGCCCTGAAAATAACACACAACACATAAAAAACAAGCTTAATAAAAATTATTCACATATATATATTCGAATAAAGCTTTATAAAACAAGCCTACTCCCATGTTATCAGAATATGTCGCTAGATGAGTCCTTGACTTGGATATAGTCATCTAGCGAGTAAAAAGAACATGGTTTATAATATCTTGAGGCTACGTTTTCATTTATAAAACAATCTATAGGGAGTTAATTTTCTTTTGGGTTTTACTAATTTCTTTCGAGCTTTAAGCATTTCCTGGACAACACATTTCATTTAGTGCCAACGGCCGTACCATGCTGAATATACCGGTTCTCGTTAGATCACCGAAGTCAGGCATCATTGGGCGCGGTCAGTACTTGGGTGGGTGACCACCTGGGAACACCGAGTGCCGTTGGCATTCACACATTTGGGACCTGAATGGCCGAGTGTCTAGCGCTCGGTGCCACAGGTTTCGGGTTCGAATCCCGGCGGGGCCATGGATGTTTGTAGTGGTTCGGAATCCACTTTAAGCCGCAGGTCCCGGTCTCACATGACTGTAAGAGCGTCACGGAGCAAAAGTCAGGCTTCTACCTACGGGTGCTCCATCACAACAGAAGCTGCTTCCTTCCCCTTCAATCATGAGTACGTATGGGCTCGTGGGCTTGGCCAGCCAAGTGGGATAAGAAACAACAACACATTTCACGCCCTATTATTTTATAATATTTTGTATAAATTTTTGTGTACCTTTTTGATATGCCAGCCTTCTAGTCAGTGCCCCTTTTGAGATTTGTGTTTGTCTGATGATTTTCAGTTTCGTTGCTGCAGCTTATGCGCACTTCTGATCATGAACATTTTCTTCTTTTTTCTTTCTATTTTATAAGAGGGAGGGAAGTCTGAATGTGTAGCATTTTAGGATTTTTGTATTGCGAATGCTATAATGATTTTGTTTTACAATTTGTGTGTAGTGAATACTGTTATGGTCAGTTCTCCTTTGATTTTTATGTTGATGTGTGTTAATACATAACATTTTTAATTTTGAGGTTGTTTCAGAATTATTTTGATTTTTTTTATTGTAGTACATAATATAATTTTTAAGTTGCAAATAAACATGTTTATTACCTCTGTAACTTGAATTTTTATTTATTTTACCTCTACAAATCGACCTCTACAAGTCGAATATTTCCTTACAAAATCCGCGTTAGTCGAAATCCTCCATAACTCGAATCATTTGGCATCTCCCTTGAAGTTCGACTTATAGAGGTTCTACTGTAATAGTATTTAATAGTAGTTTTTTTGTAGTGTTTGGAGAAACCCATTATGAGTCTCTCTCTCCCTCTAAATACGAGAAAAAAAAATGATGTTCAACTTAAAATATGTGAAAATTTGTCTGACATAAATACTTTAAAAATTTGTTTTTCAGGTGTAACGCTTGGAAAGGACTTTCTCGCAACCTGGGTGTGTCTTTTTGTACAAAATGTTCCATATTCTGTGTCGCTGTTTGTCATCTTAAGGGTGCCTAGAATTGATGTAAATAAACGAAATTACAGATTGTATCGTCTCTGTTATTATTTTATAATTGACTTTTTTATCGTTATTTTAAATGGAATTGTTTTAAAACTTGAACACCAAACTTCTACAAAAAATGCAGACGAAAACGAACATCTGGACGTAGATCGTTGACCCGGAAATAATAAATGTGGGAAGAACCCACTGGCATGGGTGAATTGGATACAGAAATATTGACAGAAGAGATCTTTCTGATGAGACGATGAAATTCTGCTTTATTGTTTTTTTCAATACTCAGTTTTTCTGTAAATATTGAATGAAAATAAATATTCTCTTTTTTTCCCTTCCTATGAAGTTTATACATTCAGTAACTCTCATTTTCATCAACATTGTTTAATAATAAGAGATATCTATTTAATTACAAAATCATATTATTAGAAATTGTAACGAAAATTCAATATAATGTAAGAAAAAGATATGCAGTTATACGAGAACAGATCAGGGAAACATTAGTATTTCTATTTTCATCGGTTTCTAGTTGCATCTTCTTTTATCACATGAATGAATGAAATAAACTATCGTGTGAAGGAATTTGTATTTGTGACAGAGGTAATAACAGATTATTTTATCACATTCAGTTACGATGAAAATATTATGATATTCATATTGGCAAATTAGTATATACAAAATGATACATATTCACTGTACTAGTAGAGTGAAGAATGTTAATATTTTATATTGTTCCCGGAAAAAAAATCAATGCTTTATTATTGTATCATTATTAATATTAAAACTTAAATTTTTTTTTTAATCCTCTATAGGCTGAGTTTTGTTCTTAAATATAAAAAAAATTAATTAAAAATCAACAATTATAAGCCTACATATGCAGATTGAAAAAATGGATCCTTTTAAACCATTTTGTTATAATTAATTCAATTTAGAACTTAGTAACGAAGGTATTAGTACGAACTATAGGTATTTATTAGTACGGTAAGTACGAACAATTTTAGTATATGTACTGCCGAAGCGAGTACAAACGAAGGCTTACAATGATGTTGGCATTTTTGTACTTGAAAGCTGAAGCGTGACATTCCATAAAACAGTTTGCATTTATGCGTTAAGCAAAGATGTGTGTTGCATTTGGAACATTTTATTTTTGGAATTCCTTTAAACTATGGTCTTTTGCAAGGTGCTCTATTCTATTCGAAAATTGCAATAAATAGTAATGAAATAATCATTGAAATGCAAACAAAGAAATTGTTGTGGAAGATAGTAGAAGTCTTGCTTTTTTTGCTTAATAAATGCACAAATAATATCAATTGCATAAGACGGTTTCTATGTGCAGCCAATTTGCAAGGCATTTACTTTGATAGTGTTATTGTTTTTCTCAGTTTAGCTTAGTTTAGTTTGTCACTCTATGGTCATTTTTGGGCACACTTTGGGCTAATTAGACTAGGAACTACAGTTTAATGTGGATTCCGAACCACTCACAAACATCCATACCACCGCCAGGATTGGAACTTAAAGCCTGGGATACCAAAGGAAAGAGTGCTACCCACTTGGCCATCAGGCCGCTGGTTATCTCAGAGACGTTATATAGTTAAGCTATCATCATGCAGAAAAACTAAAATTATTTGGTAAAATTTCGATATGTTACATGGACCCATAGAGGGTTAAATGACTTATAGAGGGTTATTTGATGGCGAAGTTTGCTGTTGTGACAAATCCTCAGTGTCCGGCAGCTCGGGACAGACACCCTATGAGGAGTAGTTGTATGGAGGGAATATAGATAGCTTCTGTTCAGATAGAGAACCTGTAGGTAGAAGTCTGACTTGCCTTCGAGTTGCTGAAGAAGGAGGGCAGTGCATTCCGGGAGGTCTTTTAGAGGGAACTACCCCGCATTTGCTTATTCGTCCGAGGTGGGGATTAGAGCAAAAAATTTCTGATTCCCGATTTCTGAGTTGAATTTTTTATACCGACTCCCTACTGTTGATTGACTCTTTACTATAATCTTTATAAATAAATTTAGAAAATTATTTAATAAATAAAATAAATAATTATAAAATAAATTTAGAATTAATAATAATAAATTTAGAAAAATTTGTAAAATAAATTCAATGACTTTTATTGAAATTATATATCTACAAAAACAACTTTTGTATACCTAAGTATTTTTTTTACAGCTTCAACGTTGTAAAAACATACTTAGTTGTAGTATTTGCAAGATATTCTTGTACTCAAAATGTGTTTACAAAAAATACATGCATCCTATAAAAATAACAGTTCTAAATTAACTAGCAAAACATTATAGAATAGCTATCTAGCTATCTAGCAAAACATCTACATAGCTAGATAGCTATTCTACAGCTATAGCTATCTAGATGTTTATAATACAGTTTGTATATCTATATATCTAGTTTATACAATATTTAGATAGCTATAATGCTATCTAGCATTATAGAATAGCTTAAGACAAGTAAAAGAAAAAAAATGTACATTTTAAACACAAAGATACCAGATTTGTAATGCATTAAATATTATTATTTTTTTTGAAAATAATAATAGAACAGTTTCTGTAAGATCTTTCCTTGTTGATCAAAGATAATTTTTTTATAAGAATTTTTAAACAGATTCTTTAAAAATTCTCTATTTTTAATTCCCGGCTATTGGTTGTGTTTCGTCCGTTGAATGATATTCGTTTCAAATTTCGCGCGCGCACCAATCATCGTTGACGCAGCATTTATGTGGGGGCGGACGTTACCCACCCATGACAGAGTGGCCAACAAACTGCGTGGGAAGAGGGAATGTTACCGCGCCGGCGGAAAAAAAACGGGTTCCGAGTTTTTTCTTTCTTTCGTCACTTCTAATCGTTTGCCGTAAAACAGGGGCCTCCAAACTATGGCCTCCAACATCTGCCTCAAGAGCACCCTCCATCCGACCCATCATTGTTTATTTTGATTATATTGTAAAATTTACAATATCAAGGATTTTTTTTTTCAACTAAAAGATATCTAAATTTGGAATAATTCTAAGAATGTTTAGTCTTCTAATGACGTTTTACAATGTATTCTTTGAGGACTGATATTGTTTCATTACAAATTATAGACATTGTCTCATTAATTGAACTCAATCATGAACTGTTGACATCCATATCGATCATTAAATGCCCTCTACTCACAATTTTTGTTTTATTTCTCATATATATTGATACAAATCCACACAAAAGGCACGTAACTCCAAATCAAAATAATGCACTTGTCGCTCCGATCTCAAAATTTGGGACTCTCCAGCTTTCTGCTGTCTCCTGAATTTATATCACGTGTTCTCGGAACACATTCGAAAACACACGATACTACTCGAATCTTCCAGACAAGTGATCACTCAGAAGGACTTTTTCAGAACATGTCCCAGCTCTGCTACTCGCTACAAAATTGCACTATATACTTAGGCTAACTAAGTATAATTGATGTGTTTACGTATTTCCACCTATTACTGCAGTCCAGAAGGGCATCTCATTCGCAGCAATGGCTTGTCCTTGACTCCTGTCAGTAAGTTCCCACCAAAATTGAGAGCGTAGCGGACAGCAGCCTATGCGTTAGATATTCACTCACCAGCTAGTTCTGTAACGAAAATTTGAGCAAAATTCAAAACTACAATACGTTGAGCTAGCTAGGTCTTGGCCCTTGGGACTTGATGGAGGTATTAGTGTGGCCCTTAAGCTAAAACGTTTGGAGACCCCATGATCTAAACCATAATAAAATAGAGTACATCACCCTATTCTAAAGAAACAGATAGTAGGGACAAACATCTCCTGCCGTTTTGGTACTAGAGTTTGTGCTGTATCGCCGCTTGGTTTCCCCCCTAATTTATTTAAAAAACGTAAACATGTTATGAAGCGATTTTGAAAACTCCGAGAAATGACAGAAATTCTTCTTCTCGAGTCACACATTTATTGAACTATATGCTTAATAAAGATGAATAGAGGGCCTGAATGGCTGAGTGGCTAGCGCTCTGGGGCTCGATACCACAGGTTTCGGGTTCGAGTCCCGGCTTTGTAGTGGTTCGGAATCCATTTTAAACCGTAGGTCCCGGTCCTAATAGGATCGTAGAGCGTTGCGGGGGCATTGTTACTCCGCGTCCTTATCTTCAAGTGACACGCGCCCCCTTTGTAATGCAAAGAGAGTAACGTCTATGTAGCGCTTGCCTTAAGGCATCCAAGACAAAGCTGTCGTGTTTGCCAGCTGCATCGGAAAAAAAAAAAAAAAAAAAAAAAGAGATGGATAGATACAAGAAATATTATTTTGTTTATAACTCTCATCATTTTGTATGAAATATAATAAAAGATTACAAAAAGTTCCTATAAGGGAATATTTTATTTTTGAATAATTTTGGAAGTGAAATATTACACCAGAAAATTTAGTAATAGAATATGATGTAAAATATTTAGAAAAATTAAATTTACATTTATTGACAGCTGAAAAAAGGGAACCCTTTCTTTTGAAAATCGCTGTAGGATAGTAGGCCTTTTTCTCCCTTTTGCGCCTACAGCATATAGTAGTCATAGCCAACAGTAAAGTTTATAGCCAAAAGGCACCAAGCTACCTTCGCATATGTTAAGCTACAAATCCTGAAATGCATGCCTAAAACTAATTCTGAATGAGTGCTGTCTATTCCACAATGCAATGTAAACTCATCAGTCTGTAACGCGAGTACACCATGTGACCAGTTCAGTACAAATGAATGCCAGAGTGACAATGAGATTAACCAACCATCACGTCACCGAGAGTGGATAGTGACTGCTATCACGTGACTGTTGTAAAAGTCACGTGAGGATTATGTTTGCCCCACAGTAGCAATTCTGATGCGCGCTCTGTTTTATTACGTAAAAAATTATTATGTTTTTCGATTTATTGTGTGAAAAAAATGTGTTTTTCACTGGATTTAAAGGAATAACATAAAATCGCGGGACAATTTCTTAGCACAGCAAATCTTTACGACTGCAGAAAAAATAGCAAAAGTAATTGAACTTACCATTGTGAATTAGACCATTGTGTACAAGACAGAAAACAACAGGAAAATATATATGTTCTTCCTGCTATGTCTATGTTCATTTAGTATTTTTTAATACCTTTATTTTCTTCTGAAGATGCCACAGTCCTTGCACTAGGATATTCAACCCTGGCATGATTAACATCGCATTCAACCATGACACGACTGACATGTTAACTGCAAATAATTCTGTAGTATTTGATTGAAGAATAGTTTGATCTGATTATTATCTGGGTACATATGCTTTCTATTGTATAATTATCACAACACTCGATATTTAATTTCTAAATGAATGTTTATTTCGACGAAATGTAGGTCATTCATTAAAAAGATATAACAAATCCGTTTCCAAAATGCGGAATCCAGATAGAAAATAAGTTTGTTTCGTAGATATTTACTTTTTATAGGATACATGAAAATTCTCTGTAATATTCTTCAGAGAGAGTATAACAAGCCTCTGAAATCAACAGAAAACGTATAAAAACATAAAACCGTATAAAAGCGTATCAAATAAACAGGAATCGTATAAAAACGTAACTAAGCAACAATTTACAGAATTCAATGAGAACTTCAAGTTTTCATTGAATATTTGTATTGCATAATTTCATCTCATTGAAGCATAAATTGCTTCATTATCTTCTATACCGCTCTACAGAGGTCTTTAAACCATTTCAAAATCTGTGTTAACTTAACTTAAACGTAACTTAAAACAAACTTTAACCTAAACTTTTTACAAAATATTTTGTTAAAATTTTTTTCATTTTTTTCTCTTAGAAATAAAAAGTAATTTTCAATATAATTAATTGCGTCATTTTGTCTATCCGTCCTTTTTTTCTTATATCCAGAACGTTGGACAATGTTCAGGTCATGTCTCCAACTAACAGACAAGCTTTGTTACAGCATTCTTAATAATTTGAAAGCTATCTGACTCTGCCCTTGATAAAATTCATTTCAAGTATTTTTATCAAACTTGCTTCCATCATAATAATTTCTGATCATTTGCAATTTGTATTTGTTTTAAATATACACAAATTACTTTCAAACATTCTTTTCATTTTAATGACTGATTTTGATTTTTACATTACTTTCAGTGCTGATTCCAAATATGCACGTCATTTGCATTTTTTTACTGTCATTTGTTTTTCTAGGATTTTTTTCTATCGTTTTTTTTTCACAAAGAGATTGCATATTCCGCAGTTAATTAACAAAAATCATGAAATTTTGGCAAATTAATGTTAATTCGTCTAAATATTAAATATTTTTAATAAATAATAAATAATATTTTTAAATTTTTAATATTACAGATTTTTTTTGCTCTAATGCAGCTGGCAAACACTTAGACAGTTTTCATAAACAACAGATAAAATATAAATAATTGCAAGTCTTTATAATGTTTTTGCTTTCCCTTGAGAGAAATTTTTTTGTGGGAACACCATATGAATTGCCTCTATTTAAAATTCAATAAGTAGTCGTCCATCAGATTGACATTCCAGTTTCTTTTGCAATATCTTTCCATTTCTTTTATATCTAGAGGGAATCTTTCTTTTTATACCTAGCTGACTGCACTTAAAATTTTCAGAAAAACAGAAAATGAACTTTCAAGCTCATATTACATTATAAAGTTTTTCAGCACTTCTTCTATCAAAGATTTGTGTTTGGGTTCTTCTTGTTTCCAACGAAACTATGGAGCACCAGATTGAAAAATTTTCCTTTGTTTCCCTTTTACTCTCAAAACTTCATCTTGCATTAGTTCCCGCAAATACTGTTTTATTAGTTTTGCTTCAGATAATCCTGGAACTGGTCTTATCTGGAGATCGCAGAGGAAACTGACAGACATGAACAAGAAGGAAAGATAATCTGGTTTTGACTTCTTTCTTCTGTATTTAGCTTTGTGATTAATTGACAGCTTAGTAGATCAGTAGATTAGTCTGAATTTAAAAGAGTTTCTTTTTTTCTTTTAATATACTAGTTTACTTCATTAATAAAATTAATGTGTTTTGCGAGCTCATATAATTAATGCTTTCTTCCTCATAAATATACTAAATTCATAAAATTAGGTTGCGTTTGCAATAAATCTGTAAGGGATAGAATTTTGCACTTTTTATTGTTCTTGTAGTAAGCATTCAATATACTACTGTGCCCAAAAAGTAAGACCAATTATATATTTTTTTTCAAACAACTCTTTATTTATTCTTCCAAATTTACTACATCGCCTTCAAAGTCATCCCCGCCGGACACAATGCACTTAGGCCAACTTTTTTTTTCCAATCCTCAATGCATGCTAAAAAGTCATCGGCAAGGATGGCCTTCAAAAAGCGCGCCGATTAACGTTGAATCTCTTCAATTGACTCAAAACAGTGTCCCCGGAATGTCCCAAAAGCGTACGGTTCATTTGACGTAAGTTGCGACAGCAACTCCGGTCTGTACTTTCTTTTAAAAATATAATTTCAAATCAACAAAAATGTTCGTATTAAATGCATTATTTAAATATTAATGTATTTTAATGTATTATTAAAATATTAAATGTATTTTAATGTATTATTAAAATGTATTAAATGTATTTTAATGTATTATTAAAATGTATTAAATGTATTTTAATGTATTATTAAAATTAAAAACTTTCAAACTTTGGAAACATAAAGATCAAATCTTGACTTATAAAAAATCGAAATTAAACTGAGACTGACTGGAAGACAAGAAATATAAGAAAGTTATTTTCTTCAAAATCAAATCAAAGACATCAAATCTTCTCGTGCCAAATCGGTTTAATATAAAAAAATATATCGCCATATATTGCAAATATATTGGTTTATATAAAACAAGTTTATATAAGTAACAACAGAAGTTCTACATTATAGCTGATCAGTCATCTGTTCAAGTTTTTTCATGTTGACTTTTTATTACATATCTTGCTTTATTATAATAACTGTTTAATACTCATTGGTTTATAATTTATAGAAAATACGTTCTTCCTTTTTTCTTCCCAGATCTTGCATTCATAATTCAGATAATTCCAACTCTCCTCTTCGTCTGTACATCAACAAATGCTTGATTTATTGAAAAATCTTTGTTGGTATGCAGCCTTTTCAAAATTTGCTTTTTTTTCTGTCGTTCTTTAATGGTTTGTAATTTTTAAATATATTTTAAGTTGAATTTAATCTTTATGTCTACTAAATCTTTTTCTGTTGCTCGCCATTTCTTTATCTTTATTTCCTCCACTTTTATCTATTATAGATCTTGTTTTTATTTTCTTTCAATTTGTTCTTTATGCAATATACATGGTAATTACTGTTATTTTTATTTTTAATGTACATAAAACAAATCTGGAATCTACGATTATTATGTAGATCCTAAATTATTATTCATGATACGATCTATTGCTGCATCGATAGCAAATAGTTCTACTAGGAATACTGAATGATTACAGATTCATTTAATTTCCCTGTTTATTTCAATTTCTTGCTTATATAATATGTAGACATAACACATTTTTTCATCTCTTTAGGAGCCATTTATGGAAATAATTTATTCATAGTTGTCAGAGAAGTATTTCCGCTCGAAACTTATTTTGTTCCATAGTGGTTCTGGTATATTCAAAGGTTCAAAGTCTATATTACAAATATCAATTGATTCTTCCAGTTTCGAATCTTGTTTATTAGTTTTTAAATTATAAATCTTCGTCCTGTTTTTTAACTCATTGTCTAAATCAGGGTTGGCCAACCCAAATGATCTTGCAGGCTACTTTGGAAATGCACCATAACTACACGGGTCGCATATATTATAGATCAGCGTATTAGATTTAGACCCATTACTGACATTTTTTTGGAGTGAAAATTGAAACATAATGAGTTATTATTTTTGTGCTTACTAATAATCTTACATGGAAACATAGATAATATAAAAATGAAATATATAAATATAAACGAAATAAAAAAAAAATGAAATCATTCAAAAATATTTGTTTTAGTAATGCGGTGTTTCTCCGCTCTTTCACTTAGCTTCTGAAAATCAATCTTCAATTGGGTATTGGCACATCATAATGGGTGTTGCAAGTGAGCGTCCGTTATGTTTGAGCGAGTTTTGTGTTGGGTCAATTTCATTTAAGAAAAAAAAAAAAAAAAAAAAAAAACGATCCGCAGGTGTAAGTTGAACCCAAAGCGCTAATAACTTCAACTATGAGTCTGGTTTGCTCTGCTGTCAACAATCCACTGTGCGTATCTAGGGATTGTCACTGAAGTCACCTAAAGTGACGCATAGAACCTGCTATAGTAGATGTTCCAAGATGAGGGCGCATCATGAGTTCGCAGAATCTAATTTAATTATTCTGCGAATTCATAAATAAAACAGGCACTATCCGTCCTATATTCCCAGGAATATTATTTTAAAATCAAAGTTAATTTTTCCTCATAATTTCGGTAGTTCATTTTTGAATATAGGGATGCACACATAATGCATTTTTTCAATACTTTGGTCATTATAAAATAAATATATTTTGTAAAAGTGTGATAAATCTCACGGACAAGAAAAATATTCAAGGCGGTTCCTGGTCTAAAGATTACCAGACAAAACGTGTAAAGCATCTGAAGATACTGTTTTATATCACTTGGTTACAGTTAAAAGTGAAATTCTCTGAAATTGTAATAACTTTATATTTTTTTAAAGCACCTTTATACTAAACTTCATAGCCATAGATGATAATTATTTCCACAACTTTTTCATATATTTTACAACAACTGGGTTCAAACTGCAATTACACCTAGAATACAAAAAAGAATACATACAAAAGAATACATACTAAGTACACCTAGAATACAGAAAAACACATATAATTGACTTTTTCTGTAATTTATTTATTTTATAATTCATATTATTTAAATATGGATTCCAATTAGATTTCTATCGATGATAATATTAAGATATTTCGATTTTATTATTTGTCTTTTATTAGTCTAATTGATATATAAATGTATATATCTACAGTATTTTTTTTAATCAAATTTAATGAACTTCGAACTATTTTTTTTTGTAATAATATGTGGCCTTGTCTCTAATTAATAGTATAATATCATCAGCAAAAGATTATACTATTGTGTCACAAAAGTAAGACCAATTTTCAGTTTAAAATTTCAGGAGTGTATGGAATTTCAATTTTTCTTTCTTTCTTAGGTTGCTGGCACTGTCCTTGACATTTGTGTGAAATTTGACATCAATATATTCATTAGTGTTTGAGTTACGCTTGGCTTTGTGAGACGCTGAAACTGATTCCGGCGATTTTTGAAATGTCTGAATTCATTGAACAAAGAACTTGCATTGAATTTTGTTTGCGGGAACGTATAGAAAGTGGTAGAAGGCATTCGGTGAGCATTCCTATATCGGAAAGAAATGTTTAGAAGGGGTATAAACAGTTCAAAGAAGGCAGAGAATGCGTTGAAGACGAAGAGCCCTCTGGTCGACCCTCAACCTCAACCGACGAAGCTCAAGTGCAAAAAATTAAAGATTTGGTGCCTGCAAACCGTCGATTTACAATTAGAGACCTTGCTGCTGATGTTGGAATTTCAAAAGGATCGCTCAATTCCTTTTTGGGCCTCAAACGCGTCAAATCTCTATTGGTACCAAAACTCTGAATGGGCCAGCTCACACTGCATTAATTCTTCAAAAATTCTTTCGCCAAAAATGAAACCCATATCGTTCCACAACCACCGTATTCACACCGTGTGACTTCTGGCTCTTCCCTAAACTCAAAAGATCACTACGGAGACACCGTTT
Organism: Caerostris darwini; assembly: GCA_021605075.1. Lineage (NCBI taxonomy): Eukaryota > Metazoa > Arthropoda > Arachnida > Araneae > Araneidae > Caerostris > Caerostris darwini. The sequence continues at coordinate 214,103 of BPLQ01007179.1, read as the reverse complement.
TGAGTCGATTGAAGAGATTCAACGTGAATCGGAGCGCGCTTTGAAGGACATCCCTGCCGATGACTTTTTAGCAGGCATTGAGGATTGGAAAAAAGTTGGCATAAGTGCATTGCGTCCGGAGGGGATTACTTTGAAGGCGATGAAATAAATTTGGAGGAATAAATAAAGAGTTTTTGAAAAAAAAAAAAAATTAATTATAGGATAAAGTAGAGTTATTTAAAGTTGTATATCTATTATCTAAATAGTCATTTATAATATACTTTAAATAAATTGGAATTTGAAGTTAGTCTAATTTCATTTTCAATCATTTCCAAGGAACAGAATTAAATGCCTTTGAGATATATGAAGATATTAAGCAAGTTATTTTTTTTTCCGGCATCGTATCATAAAATATTTCGTAAATCCGAAATTATAAATTTATTTTCTCTAAAGCCATATTGATATTTATTTAAGATATTTTGAAATTCTAAATTTATTTTCTCTAAAACCATATTGATATTCATTTAAAATATTTTGAAATTCTAAATAGTATATTAATCGTTGAGCTGTAATCCGATCAAGAAGTTTTAACCTTGCAGATAATAAACAAATCGGTGTGTAATCGGAATAATCTATTATGGTTTTTATTTTATTTTCATACAAAGTACAACTTTCCACACTCTAGGAAATTTTTCTATTTTTAATAATATGTTAAAGAGTTTTTATTAGTCAAATAGATTTTTAATTTATTTCTTCCGTGGTTTTAACCATTCCAGAAGCTTTTTTTTTTATAGATTTTATTTTACTTATTGGAATTACAGTTTCATTTCCGTTTATTTCATTGAATAATTCTACTCGTGCAATTGCGTATATGTATAATAATTAATTTTTAATTGATTAATTTATTTTTAATCTTAATTTTTCTTCCTCTTTATGAGGAAAATGAAATTTTAAATTTTCTTGAATTGTTTCTGTTAGTGTGGTGGTTAAAGAATGGTCCCTTTTAGAGATTCTTTTTTCATTAACTATTCTTTTTTCAATTCCTTCTATTTCCTCACACTCTCCCTATATATATCTTGTTCAAATTTTCAATCGTTAATAAAATACTTCTTATTCATCCATTCAAGTTCGAATACATTTTTTTTGAACTTGTAGGGGATGACACTTGATGTTAATGCAATTTTTTTAAAATATTAATTCAGTAATTTAATTTAACTAATTAATTTTAGTTTTTTTAGATATTAAGTTGAATATATTTACCAATAGATGGTGCCAGATAAACTTAAAAAAAATGAATGAAAATTATTTATAAAGGAATTTCTGCAATATAGTGAAAAAAAAGAAGGAATTGACTTTAAAAAATTTGTTTTTATATTACTTGTTTATCTTATCAGACATATAAAATTAACATTTTTGCCATAAATATATCTTGTAATTATATTGCTTATAAGTATTTTTTGGTTTTCTTTTTTAACTTGTAAAATTCTTTTTTTTCCCTTGTATAGCGCCTTTAATGACAAATGACAATTTCTTCTTATTTTCGGGCTTATAACAAATTAAGACTCCTTAGATAAAATGTTCTGGTTTAATACTTAAATTATTGGATAGCTAATCTAAACACAGAATAAATAAAAAACAATCCTTTTAAAAAAACTGACAGCTCACTGCCAGAGTATTTAGTTTCCTCACATTTTGTTAGACAGGAGTATGCAATATGACAGAAGATGACATCAACGTGACTAATAAATATAATTGGACAGGTTATGAGTAATTTTATTTTTTATAAATGACTTAAAAAATAAAATTACTTATATCATATCTCATTATATTTATTACTCATATCCAATAAAAATGATTTTTAAAAATGATGAAAAATGATTCAATAAAATTATGAAAAATGATTTAACAAAATGATGAAAAATGATTTAACAAAATGATAAAAAATGATTCAATAAAATGATAAAAAATGATTTAACAAAATAATAAAAAATGATTTAACAAAATGATAAAAAACGATTTTTAAAAATGATAAAATATGATTTAAAAAAAAAAAATTAACTCATATCCTATATAATTATATTTATTACTGATATCCAATAAAAATGATTTTAAAAAAATGATGAAAAATGATTTACCAAAATGATAAAAAACGATTTTTAAAAATGATAAAAAATGATTCTTAAAAATGATAAAAAAACGATTTTTAAAAATGATGAAAAATGATTTTTAAAAATGATTTTAAAAAATAAAATTACTCATATCCTATATAATTATATTTATTACTGATATCCAATAAAAAAGATTTTAAAAAATGATAAAAAATGATTTTTAAAAATGATGAAAAATGATTTAATAAAATGATAAAAAACGATTCTTAAAAATGATAAAAAAAGATTTTTAAAAATAATAAAATATGATTTTTAAAAGTGATTTAAAAAATAAAATTACTCATATCCTATATAATTATATTTATTACTGATATCCTATATAATTATATTTATTTCTGATATCCAATAAAAATGATCTTAAAAAATGATTTTTAAAAATGATATTAAAAAAAATTAAATTATCATAGGGTGTTTGGAGTTTTTTTTTTGGGTTATTAATTTTTCGGTTCCGAATCAGTGAATATGAGAGATTCATTTGTTTTTTTTTCGTTGATTCCCCAGGTGTTTCCTACTTTATTGGCCATAGAATGAAAGTAGAAACGCAAAGGATAGTGGCCAAGCCAACTTTACACTACATTCATTCTCCTGTCGCATTGCATACTCCTGTCTAACAAAATGTAGGGAAACTGAATACTCTGGCGGCGAATGGTAAACAGGTGTCAGCTTTTTTTAAAAGGACTTTTTTATTTATTACTCTGTCCAAAACGTAAGACCAATCTTCAATTTAAAATTCCCGGGGCATATGTAATTTCAATTTTTCTTTCATTTTTAGGTTGCTGGCACTGTCCTTGACATCTGTGTGAAAATTTCACGTCAAAATATTCATTGCTGCTTGAGTGACACTCGACTGTGTAAGACGCTAAAACTGATATGGGCAATTTTTGAAATGTCCGAATTCATTGAGCAAAGAACTTACATTCAATTTAGTTTGCGAAAACGTATAGAATGTTGCAGAGGGCATTCGGTGAGCATTCCTGTATCGGAAAGAAATATTTACAAGTAATATAAACAGTTCAAAGAAGGCAGAGAATGCGTTGAAACGAAGAGTGCTCTGGCCGATCATCCACCTCAACCGATGAAGCTCACGTCCAAAAGATTGGGTGCTTGCAAATCGTTGATTTACAATGAGAGACCTTGCTGATGATGTTGGAATTTCAAAAGGATCGGTCCATTTCATTTTGGACCTCAAACGCGTCAAATCTCGATGGGTACCGAAAGCACTGAAGGCTCCAACTCACACTGCAATGACTTTTCGTGACTTTTTCGCCAAAAATGTAACCCATATCGTTCCACAACCCCCGTATTCACACTGTGCGACTTAAGGCCATCCCTGCAGATGACTTTTTAGCATGTCTTGAGGATTGGAAAAAACGTTGGCATAAGTGCATTGTGTCCCGGAAGGGATTACTCTGAAAGTGATGAAATAAATTTGGAAGAATAAATAAAGAGTTTTTGAAAAAAAAAAGAAATGGTCTTACATTTTGAGCACAGTAGTATTCAGTGTTTAGATTAGCCTATCCAATCATTTGCAGAAAGAGAAAAAGCAAATTATATTTCGGGAAATTCATTCAAGAATCCATTTTCAAAAATGCTTTTTTTTTTTTTCTGAAGAATACGAAAAGAACAATAACTTGTTTTGATAACACTTCCTCTTTTTATACTTCATTTTTACTGAGCTGCTTTAAATATTTTCCTCTACCTAAGTATCGATTAACAGTAATTACGGATATTTTTACGCTTCAGTGGCAAAAGACAAAAGCTTAAAAATAAAAGGACCTGTGTTTGCTTGAAAAAAAAAACCGTCCATCCCCCTTTTTCAGCGATGTTTTTAAAATCTCAGATGCTTAATGATCTTTCACGGCTTTATTTCTTGATGACAGGAAAAAAAAAGATACATTTTTTTCCGAAATGAAATTCGAAAAACGCGAAGGAAAATGATTTTTCCCGAATAGTCAGCATTCCATATGAAATGTGACAGAAAATTGTTTTTACATAAATGGAAGGATAAAATAAAAAATTTTCCATCGCAAGGAAACACAGTTTTAGAAATGGAAAACAATGTAGCAAATTTGTAGCAGACAAACAAAGCAAGTGACCTGATGGTTCGACTGGCTAGCGCTCTGGTGGTTGTTGTCGAAGGCTTCTGGTTCGAATTCTGGCGGTGGCATGGACGTTTATTGGTGGTTCGGAATCCACGTTAAACTGTACGTCCCGGTCCGTTTAGCCTAAAGTGTGCACAAGATGACCGCAGAGCGACAAACCAAAAATACTACAGGAAAAACAAAACTTAGTGTTTTATATGAATTTGGATGTTATTGTTTTCATTTTTTTTTTGTACTTGTCGTCGTTATTTTCATATTTTTCGCACATCGGTTTAATTGTTTTCTCAATGTTTGTTATAGGGCCTGAATGGGCGAGTGGTTCGCACCCTGGCGCTCTGTATCACAGGTTTCGTATTAGAGTCCCAACTTTGCCAGGGATGTTTGTAGTGGTTTGGAATCCACTTTAAAGCTTAGGCCCCGGTCTAATAGGATCGTAGAGCGTTGTGGAGGTAGTGTTACTACTCGTCCGTAGCATATCTCTAAGCTACACGTGCCCCCTGGGTTGTGCTAAATGTGTAACATCTGTGCAGCCCTTGTTTATGGCATAAAGATGAACTGTCTGCCAGCTGCATCAGAGCAATATTTTTTGTTATTAATGTTCCTTTCGTATTTTATGCACATCGACATCGTTATTTTCATATTTTGTTTGCGCAACCAAGTGTTTGCTTTCGTAATTTTTTTGCACATTGATGTTTTCATATTCTTTTACAAATCGATAATGTTATTTTTATAAAAATTTTTTGCCGATCGATATAATTTTTTTTCATATTCTTTTTAGGTATCCAACACATTGCTTTCATATATTTTTGTACATCAGTGTTGTTATTTTCATATTTTTAACATATCGATGTTGTATCTTTTGATTATTTTTGCACATCGATGTTACAGATTTCATATTTTTATTTTGCACATCGATGCCGTTTTCTTTTATTTTGTTACACATCGATGTTACAGATTTCATATTTTTATTTTGCACATCGATGCCGTTTTTTTTTTATTTTGTTACACATCGATGTTACATATTTCATATTTTTATTTTGCACATCGATGCCGTTTTTTTTTTTTTTTTTGTTACACATCGATGTTACAGATTTCATATTTTTATTTTGCACATAGATGCCGTTTTTTTTATTTTGTTACACATCGATGTTACAGATTTCATTTTTATTTTGCATATATGCCGTTTTTTTATTTTGTTGTTTCCATATTTTTATTCTTTTTGTTGTTTCAATTTTTTGGCAATTAAATTTTATTTAAATTAGAAAGGAGGTTGCTAGAAATTTTTAAATCTGAAATGGGTAAAAAAAAAGATTGAGAATTTCAGAAATATCGACCTTCCTATCAAAATGCTCAAATCTTATAGAAATCATTCTAATTTAAGTGATTTGTTGTGTTTCTTCTTCCTCTCTCATGGACATGTTATCAGATTTTGCAGTGACATCTCTTTTTTACATTTTAAATCATCCGCTTATTTTGAATCATAAAAAAGTCATTACTTATGCAAATTGAATTGAATTTTCTAGGAGGAAAAAAATTATTTTGTCACGAATGTAGAAAATTGACGCAGTAATACTTTTAAAATGCACGAATAAATTGCTCAACATCATCAAACATCAAAATCGTCGGTTAATACCGAATTTTTTTTTTTTTTTTTATAAGTTTTATTACGTTAAATTTTACGTTGCGTTCATTTTAAAATAAAAATGAAAATGATTTCTTCCGCCCATTTTTGTAAAGAAACGTCTTTCATAGAATTCATTGCTGATAATATTTTTTGGCAAAATATCAGTTTTTATTGTAATACCGACATCTAGTTATTTTAATAAAAGATATAATATATTATAGATAATAATATAATATATCCTAGAGTAAGTAAGTACTTTTTTTTATAAAAATATGTAGTTAAAATTTGAATTACTGCCAAGTGATATAAAATCTCGTGCGTCTTAAGGCCCATAATGCTATTTTATAAAACGGACTTTATGTAGAAAAATTGTATTAATAGCCGCTTTGATGTTGAGCATCAGAACAGTTGAAATGGATTTTTAAATATAAGCATTAATCCTACAATGAAAAATTTTTTATGATCCCCTCGTTGAAGCTTATTTTTCAGTATAAATGCATAATTTCGAAGTGTATTTTAAATTTAAAGATCAAAAGTAACTTCAAAATTGATATCATATTGAACTTTACGTTTTCTGAATTGTTTTTTTTTTATTTCCTAATGCAGCTGGCAAACACTTAGACAGCTCTCTTGGATGCCTTAAGGCAAGTGCTGCACAGACGCTATTCACTTTGCATTACCCAGGGGGGCGCGTGTAACTTGAAGATAAGCCATGGACGTGGAGTAACAATGCCCCCGCAACTAATAAAAACCTATCAACTACTAATTCCTAATCTACTACTAAAAATCTATCAATTACTCATTGCTAATCTACTACTAAAATTCGATCGATTATTAACTGCTGATCTACTACTATTAAAAATCTATCATCTACCAATTGCTGATCTACTACTAAAAATCGATCAACTACTAATTGCTAATATGTTACTAAAATAGATCAACTATTAAAAATCTATCACCTACTGATTGCTGAGTCGATAAACTATTAAAAAAAAATTCACCTACTAACTGCTGATCTACTACTATTAAAAATCTATCATCTACCAATTGCTGATCTACTACTAAAAATCGATCAACTACTAATTGCTAATATGTTACTAAAATAGATCAACTATTAAAAATCTATCACCTACTGATTGCTGAGTCGATAAACTATTAACAAAAATTCACCTACTAACTGCTGATCTACTACTATTAAAAATCTATCATCTACCAATTGCTGATCTGCTACTAAAAATCGATCAACTACTAATTGCTAATATGTTACTAAAATAGATCAACTATTAAAAATCTATCACCTACTGATTGCTGAGTCGATAAACTATTAAAAAAATTTCACCTACTGCTGATTTACTACTAAAAATCCCGCAACCACTACTAAAAGTCTATCCTCTACTAATTGCTGATCTACTTCTAAAAATCGATCAACTACTAATTACTAATCAAACTCTAAAAATCGACCAACTACTAATTACTAATCAAACTCTAAAAGTCTATCAATTGCTAATTACTAATAATATGTATTACATGCGTCTCATTATCTCTTAAATAACGCAAATCAGGTCCCAGTCCCATAATGCTGTGTCATAAAATGAAAAATTTTTTTTTTCTTCTAATGCAGATGGCAAACACTGAGACACTTGGTCTTGGATGCTCTGCACAAACGTTACTCACTCGTTAACCCAGGGGGCGCGTGTAACTTGAAGATAAGCCACGGACGCGGAGTAACAATGCCCCCGCAACGCTCTACGATCCTATTAGACCGGGACCTACAGTTTAAAGTGGATTCCGAACCACTCCAACATCCATAGCACCGCCGGGACTCGAACCCGAAACCTGTGGAACCGAGCGCCAGAGCGCTAGCCACTCGGCCATTCAGGCCCCCTTAAAATGAGCATGGAAAATAAAATAATTCGTGTTATCACAGACGCACGCTGGTTCCTCGGAAATAATTACATGCCATTCTTTCCCCCTCCCTAATGTAAAAACTTTTATTCAATAAAATTTCTACTAATTTCTTTAATAATCTAAGAAACATTAATAATCGAGTAATTCAAAATATCGCCATTTATGATCCTACTCTTTCCTCTAATTCTAAACGCCTTTGAGCTACATTAAATATGCCGATTTAAATTCCTTATCATATTTGTTCAGTTTTCATCTCTGTCGTAGTAGCTGTTATTTCACATTTTTCGGTTAAAAAAAAAAGTTTTTTTTTTCTTCTTCTATTTTTTTTATTTAATTTAAAAAAAAAAAAAAAAAATTTAAGTTGGACTCTTTTATTTGAATTTTTATCTACTTTTAATTGGGCATTTACTAATCTGTACTTCGAACTACTGTCGACTTCTTCCTGGTATTCTTCGGACATTTTTTTCCCCTTGTGTTCAGTGGAGTGTCTAAATTCCGGCCATGTGCTTCAAGTTTATCGAGGAATGAGTTTTTGGCAGAGGTGGAGAATCGGGCATTTTTGAAGCACTCTGTAGTCGGAATTAGAAGTCGGTTTAAAAACAATTTTTATTATTCCATTATTTATTATTCCAACAATTTTAACTAAGGAGTCTGGTTTGCTCTGCTATCAACATACAAATGTGCGTATCTAGGCTAGGGCGTCACTGAGGTCACTTAAAGTGAAACATAGAATCTATTATATTAGATGTTCCAAGATGCGCATCATGAGTTCGCAGAACATAATTTAATTATTCTGCGAACTCATAAATGAGACCGGCAATATCTATCATATGTTCGCAAGAATATTATTTTAAAATCAAAGTTAATTTTTCTCATAACTTCGACAATTCATTTTTGAATAGAGGGATGCACGCATGATTTTTTTTAAATACATTGGTTTTCACTACTTTGGCCAATATAAAATAAATATATTTTGTAAAAGTGTGATAAATCTCACAAGCCGGAAAAATATTCAAGGCGTTCCGAGGGTTGGCCACCCCTGATTTAGGAGATTGAAAGCCATTATGGATTCACAAGACCAAGTTACATAATATTAAATTATTTTCAATTTCATACAATTATGCTAATTTTTTACTTTTCTCTAAATTTGTGTGCACCTTTTGTGTCATGTGATTATCATTAAAGGAATTATTTTTCGTTTACCAATTTGAATTGTTGGTTTTTTAATACTTAAATATGAGTGATCTCAATTTGTATTTCAACGTAAAAAACATTGCAGCTTTCTAGTTCTATATTTACAAAAAAATTTCATTTTTGAGGATGCATGTTGACCTTTATGACTCTAAATAACTTTATTACTCTATGACTAATCTAAGTGTGATAAATCTCACGGGCCGGAAAAATATTCAAGGCGGGCAGCGGGGTTAGTCATTTTTGCCTTATTACCATTATTTCAATGCCTTCTAAGTATTATTGCAATAGAAGCATATATATCTTTAAGCAGAATATATCTTTCCGATATAAAAATGCTCATCGAATGCCTTCTGCAATATTCTATACGTTTCCGCAAACAAAGATGAAAGTAAGTTCTTTGCTCAATTCATTCGGACATTTCAAAAATCGCCATAATCAGTTTTAGCGTCTCACAAAGCCAAGCGTAACTCAAACCCTAAACATTTTGACGTGAAATTTCACACAGACGTCAAGAGGACAGTACCAGCAACCTAAAAAAGAAAAGAAAATGAAATTTCATAAGCCCCGGGAATTTTAAATTTGAAAATGGGTCTTACTTTTTGGATAAGGTAGTAAGTGGGTAATGTATGGAATAATTTAGCTTAAATACCTCTCTATTGATAGTATGTATCTCAACGATGCCATTCTCAAAACAATCTAAATCGAAGGGTAGCTGTAATGACGTTAAAGAGATGGCTGGCCAAGAGAGAAAGTAAAAAGAAAAAATTCTTCGCAAATTTAACTAAATTTACACGCAAATGTTCTGCTTGGACGACGGGGCAATCACTGAATCATTTAATTAATCGACGATATCACTTAAAGCAATATTTCATTTCATTCTTATCTACAACAAACATATGAAGTAAAATTGTAACGGTTTTAGGAAGTAAAATTGTAACATTTACATTTGGTGCATGATTGATAACTTTAAAAATTAATTACTAATAAATAATTTAATTCTCAGAGAAACAGATCACAGAAAGAAAAAATAAATAAATAAAATTGCTGTTTTTGTTATGGGAAATCAGTAAGCCGTACCAATTTAAATTGTTTTGAGAAAGTTTGATAGAGTTTAGAATGATAGAAATTAAATAAAAACAATGATAAAAAATACAATACAACGAAATTCAATTTACAGACTCAATAGAACAGTTTCTGAATCATGGAAATAAAATATTCATTTTGTCATTGCAAAAATAGTTTTTCAAAAATAATTTTTGAAACCCATTTGTTCGAAAGGAAATTGTACCTACTTTCGTAGAATAATACGAAAAAGAAACAAGTAATATAAAAATAATTTCAAGTCAAAATAATAAGTCAATTCCTACTTTTTTTCACTCTATTGCAGAAAGTCCTTTATAAATAATTTTTATTCATTTTTTTAAGTTTATCTGGCGCCATCTATCGGTAGATATATGCAACTTAAATCTAAAAAAAAAAAATGAAATTAATGAATTAAATTTAATGAATGAATTAATATTTGAAAAAACAGTATTAACATCGAGTGTCATCCACTACAAGTTAAAAAAAAATGTATTTGAACTGGAGTGGATAAATGAAAAGTATTTTATGAACGATTGAAAATGTGAACAAGATATATGTAAGGAAAGTGTGAGCTAATAGAAGGAATTGAAAAAAAAAAAAAAAAAAAAAATTCTGCAGAAATTTCACAACTAAATTTACACGCAAATGTCCTGTTAAACGTTCATTTAAATGTTCTATTTAAATTGTTTTGAGAAACGTTGAATGAGTTTAGAATGATAGAATTAAGGTTCATTAAAATAAATAAAAACAATGATAAAAAAATACAATACAACGAAATTCAATTTACAGACTGAATAGAGCAGTTTCTGATTCATGGAAATAAAATATTAATTTTCTCATGTTAAAAAAATAAATAAATATTTTTTGAAACCCATTTATTCGACAGGAAACTGTACCTACTTTCCTAGAATAATACAAAAAAGAAAGAATATTTTCCACTTCCTAAGTGAAAAGGCCGTCACTTTAAACAAGGAAGAAAGAAAAATTCCATTTCACATTCATTGCTTTTTTTTTTTTTTTTTTTTTTACCCCTTTTGTTAACAACAATCCTGAATTCACTAAAGAAAGTAGAAAGTAAAAGTATTTTTAACGAGCCTTTGTCTGTACCTTCTTTTTCTGTAACTCACTCCATTGACAAAATATAATAATAATAATAATAATCAGATAGCCGGAAATGTGCTACAATTGTTTCTCGTGCAGTTATTCTGCGACTGAAATACCGGTTTGGCGACGAAGAGCCCAAACACCTGCCACCGGTAGACAACGTAGCCATAGCAAAACGCAACAATAAATTTTTTTATTTTTATTTCCAATGGCAGATTATGAGCAGTTACAGCTAAAAAAGAAGGTACTTACGTATTAACGGTACCTTGGCGACAGACTTGGCGGATTTTAAGTGTCGCCAATCTAACAGCTACTTAGGTTACCAAACCAATAGAATAGATGGGTGCCACTTAAAAACCGCCAAATCTGTAGCTGCGGTTGGCGCGTGTGCTCTTTATTGGCGCAACTGTCGCCAAGGTACCGTTAATACGTAAGTACCAAAAAGGACAACAACAAAAAAAAACACACAACATACAACATACAACAACAACAAAATAATACAACAAAACATGCTGAAACAGAGTTCATTAATCAAACAATAATGCCGAGTTGCAGATCTTTTAGTCACTAAAAAGTGTTGCCAGGTGCACCACGGGGAGGTAGATCTTTTGCGCACCCACGCAACAATAATAGGACATCGTTATTTTGATAAAAACGAATGAACAACAATAAAAATACTTAGGAAGGGTCGTTACTTTCCTTCTATAACGGCCCTTGGCGATATCAAACACCATTGGCGCAATTCCAATGAGCGATAGGTCGCCAAATATTATGCACAAGAAATGGAAACGTTTACTGTGAAACAGTTTACCTTTTTCATGGCCCGTATATTACTGCGCCCAAAAAGTGAGACCAATTTATTTTTTTTTTCAAAAACTCTTTATTTATTCTTCCAAATTTATTTCATCGCCTTCAAAGTAATCTCCTACGGACCCAAGGCACTTATGCCAACTTCTTTTTTCAATCCCCAATGCATGCTAAAAAGTCATCTGGCAGGGTTGCCCTTCACAGCGAGCGGCGATTCACGTTGAATCTCTTCAATCGACTCAAAACGGTGTCCTCGGAGTGGTCTTTTGTGTTTTAGGGAATAGCCAGAAGTCGCACGGTGTGGAACGATGTGGGTTTAATTTTTGTCGAAAAAGTTATCGTTATTTTATGTTTATAGTCAGGGCCGGATTTAGATGAAAAGAGGCCCTAGGCTATTCCACTTATGAGGACCTTTCACCTCCCATTTTTAAGTTTCTCAATTACAAGAGATAATAATAAAATACATCATTCCTGTGATATATATCAATGTGTTAAATGAAACATGTTGCGATGGGTACTAACCTTCATAAAAAATGTGGCACGGATAATAAATAAATAAAAAAGTCGAGAACACTTATTTGAACATTCAATCTCAGCCCCCTATAGAGTACTTGTAGAAATAACTCATCAAACATAACACACCACATTTACAAAGAAACGAAATTCAAATGATAAAAATCTTTGACTACGAAAATAAAATAGGCAATAAAAATGATCCTATTTTCTATCCAATTAAATTAAATACATTCAATACATTGAAAATTAAAGCAAATTCAATTCAGATAAAGTTATATCATAATAATTCGTATTTAAAGTTTAAGTATGAATTATTATGAATTTTAAGTTTTTACCTAAACTAAAAATGGAACTTTATTCAAACAAAATCCAGATCACAATAAAGAAAATATCAAATTGTATATCATATTAAATTTTATGTTAATAGTTATTTTATTTAAGTACTGATTCAATCCAAGTATACAATTAAAATGAAATAGTAAATTAGAAGAATTTCTTTCTAAACTTTTTCACACAGAATTCTTCAATAAGTTCATTGTTCATAAGTTCAGTGCTTTAGTGTTTACTGTTTTTAGAATAGTGTAAGTCTAATTTTGCTAACAATTTGAATGTAAGCCCCTCTTGATCTTGAGGCCCTAGGCTGAAGCCTATTAGCCTATAGGAAAATCCGGCCATGGATATCGTTTTTTGATTTAAAAAAAAGACGGTAATTACGTATTAATGGTACCTTGGTGACAGTTGCGCCAATAAAGAGCACACGCGCCAAACCGCAGCTACAGATTTGGCGGTTTTTAAGTGACGCCAATCTATTCTATTGGTTTGGTAACCTTAGTAGCTGTTAGATTGGCGACACTTAAAATCCGCCAAGTCTGTCACGAGAGTACCGTTAATACGTAAGTACCAAAAAGACTTGTATGGAATTAAAAACAATGTAGAGTCTTAGCAAGGGTTTGTTAATTTCCTTCTATAACGGCCCTTGGCGATATGAAACGCCATTGGCACAATTTCAATGAGAGATAGATCGCCAAATGTACGAGTCATTGATAAACTACTACTGTGCCAAAAAGTAAGACCAATTATTATTATTTGGAAAAAAATGTTGTCATAAGTGCATTGTGTCCGGAGGGGATTACTTTGAAGGTGATGAAATAAATTTGGAAGAATAAGTAAAGATATTTTGAAAAAAAAAATAATTGGTCTTACTTTTTGGGCACAATAGTATACTGGTACATATAAATACTGTACACAACGTCAGCTAATACTGAAAAATTGTCATTTTATATGGAACAGCTAATATCAAAGAAATCATTCTTTCGATGCGAAATAAATTAAACTCCATTCATCTTTTTTCTTTTTAAAGTTCATAAAAGAGTGAATCTTTTATCTAATTTAAGATAATTTTATCTTCTAACACTAAAATTAGATGTTTCTTCTAAACACTAGAATTAGATGTCGCGATTTTTAAGAAACAAAATAAGTCATGTAAATAAAACACGCTTAAAGCTTTTTTTCAGCACAATTTAAAAAAATATAATACTTCTAGAAGTAATTAAAACATAAACACATTCAATGACATTGAAATAAACAAAACATAAAAGTACTCAATGACATTGAAGTAAGCAAAATATAAACATAAACAATGACTAAACAGAACGGAACAAAATCTAAACATAAACAATGACTAAACAGAACGGAACAAAATCTAAACATAAACAATGACTAAACAGAACGGAACAAAATCTAAACATAAACAATGACTAAACAGGAGTCAAAACAGAATATGAAACATAATAATGACTAGTAAAAAAACCATTCTCGTTCTGAGTAATTGTTTTAACAAAATGTAGACACAAACATAGCAAAGGCAAATTCAGAAACAGATAAGTCTAAGCTGTCAATTATCTGAAATAGCAAGTAATAAAAAAATAAAAAAATTTAAAGTCAATTCCTACTTTTTTTATCTCTATATTCCAAAAAGTCCTTTATAAATAATTTAAATTTTTTTAAAGTTTATCTCGCGCCATCTGTGGGTAGATATATGCAACTTAAATCTAAAAAAAATATAATTAATTAATTAAATTTAATGAATGAATTAATATTTGAAAAAACTGTATTCACATCCAGTGTCATCCACTACAAGTTTAAAAAAAATGTATTTGAACTCGAGTGGATGAATAAAAAGTATTTTATGAACGATTGAAAATGTGGAAAAGATATATATAGGGAGAGTGTGAGCTAATAGAAGGAATTGAAAAATAGTCGATGATTTTCATCAAAAATTAGTTTTTAAACTTAGTAGAATTAAAAACTTATATTCGTACAATGTAAGTAAGATAAATAATAGATAAAACATAACTAACATAAAAGTAGATAAAATGTAAGTAACATAACAGTAGAGAATAAGTATTATAACTAACATGACTAACTTAACAGTAACAAAATTTGAAAAACATTTTTTTTATTCTAATGCAGCTGGCAATTGTGTTCGATTGCTTAACACAAGCGTTGCACCGATGTTACTCACTTAGCACTACCTAGGAATAGCGTGTAGCTTGAAGATAAGCCACGGACGCGGAGTAACACTACCTCCGCAACGCTCTACGATCCTGACTGGGACCTATAGTTTAAAGTGGATTCCGAACCACTACAAACATCCATGCCACCGCCGAGAAACGAACCTGAAAGCTGTGGTACGGAGCGCCAGCCACTCGGCCATTCAGGCTCTATGTGACTAATATAACAATAGATAAAACATAACTGATATAACAGTCGATAAAATACATGTAACATAACGGTAGAGAATAAGTATTATAACTAACATCCCACCCACAAAACATGAGTAATATCGAAAGAATAAAACCATTGAAGTGATTATTATGAAAGAATATGTGTAAAAAAAATAGTGTTCTTGCCATGTTAAGAAATGACAGATGAAAATTAATTTAACATTTTAAAGGAAGTTGCTTGTTTGGCATAAGTTCATCTAATTGGCCTAATACGTATTAATCATCTTGTCCAAACATTTTCTATACTACCGTGTAGAAATTGTGTAACTGAAAACTCTTTAACTAACATCATTATGTATCTTAACACTGGTATATATATATATAGAATTTTATAGAACGACATTAGATATATATTTTATAGAACGACAGTAGATATAAATTTTATTTTAGATATATAATTTATTGAACGACATTAGGTATATAATGCATAGAACGATAATAGATATATATTTTATAGAACGACAGTAGATATATAATTTATAGAACGACAGTAGATATAAATTTTATAGAACGACATTAGATATATAATTTATTGAACGACATTAGGTATATAATGCATAGAACGACAATAGATATATATTTTATAGAACGACAGTAGATATATAATTTATAGAACGACATTAGGTATATATTTTATAGAACAACACAACATAGATTACTAAAAGATTCTTTTCAGGTAGAACAAAATTGATCACATATCCTCTTGTGAAGATTTCAACAACTTGAATGTTTTTTTTTTTTTTTTTTTTTTAATTTAAAAAAAAAAAAAAAAAAAAAAAAAAGGAACACAGATATTTCTTTTGTATAAACAAATTTAGATTCAACAATATCGATACAAGTGTTTTCTGTATCATAGATATTTCTGATATATTGCATAACATCTTGAAAAGTTTCGCCTTTAAAATCTTTTCCATTAAATGCATGTGTTTATTACAGCAAGAATGACTCAGATGACGACTCATCAAAATGGCTCATACAAAAATAATGCATTTTGTCACTTATTGTCGTTATTTCGTTTCGTTCTTACATATCAGCGAGTCATGTCGGCATTTAGGGAATAATTTTATTTCTCAAGACTATTACTCGCTGGCGCGTAGTCATAATATTCTATCATGAAGAGCTTCAATATTACTTAATAATCAAACATGTTAACCATAATCATGTTTTATTAACACTTTATTTTTGTCGATCGATTTTTAATTATTCACGTGTTTGATTCACTCATCGATTTTTTAATTATTCAAATGTTTATTCACAAACACAACAATCTTTACCCTAGGCCCGGGTTCTCCAAACTACGGCCCGCGGGCCAAATCCGGCCCGCCAGTGTCATCCATCCGGCCCGCGACTGCGAATAGCTTATTGTTGTTGTAATAAGTTGGATACAAAAACACAGAATGATAATAACTCGGTTTTATTGACTTGCTAGGTAAAGCTTAATGACAAGCATAATACGCGGAAAATTTAACTTAAGCATAGCAACTAACAAGTAATTGAATCGAATGCCACTAACATTATAAACTAGTGAACATCCCGTGGTTGCCCTCGGTAGTTATGTTGATGTAAAGAGTATCGCATATGTATGCATATCGATGTTTGGAATGTATATATCCAGAAAATTCCTCAGGAACGGAAAAGCTAAATTAACGCGAATGAAACAGCGGGGTATCCACTTGTAAAAAAATACCAATGAGATATGTGTAATTGTGATTTTTCACTGACAATTGTTTGTAGTTAGCAAGTTGCTCAGAGCGCGTTCTCGGCGACTGGTCTAGAAATCATAGATAACGGCAGAAAAATGAAAACGGTTTTGGCCCTTCGTACTTACTGGAGTAAACAGTATGGCCCTAAGGCTGGAAAGTTTGGAGACCCCTGTCCTAGGCCATTAGTATTCCATGCTGCTGATGGTGAAAAAGATCTACTATCCTACAACGATTTTCAAAAGAAATGCTTAATTTTCTTCAGCTTTAAATAAATGAAAAATAAAAAAATTTTCTAAATATTTGGCATTTGCACTTCATTAATAAATTTTCCCTAGAAATGATTAAAAAAATAAAGCATTCATTTCATTCTCCCCATTCACGGGAGATGTTTGCCCTAACATTCTGTTCTTTTAGAATAGGAAGGGAGTCTCGCTCTATTTTATAACTACTCTAAGTTCCAAATTATAGAATGAGTACTTGGAAACTAAAAATGCTATTAGAAGATGACCAGATTGTAAATAAACCTCAAAATGCGGAGAGCCTTTTAACATTCAAGGCTAGACCTATCAATGCTTGGGTTTTCCCACAAAATCTTGAATCTTTACTTAAAGGCTTGGGTTTTTGTTCGGATTCTTTGGTTTTTAATTTCAAAAATTGTAAAAAAAAATCTTGAGTACTTGAAAAATCTTGATCTTGATTATAACTCGGGGGTCTGATATTCGACTGACTACGCTCTGGTGCCACAGGTTTTGAGTCCCGGCGTTGCCATGGATGTCTGTAGTGGTTCGGAATACACTTTAAACGGTAGGTCTAATATGACTGTAGAAAGTTCTGAGCACCCTATCTCGTAATTTCCCTTACATTGATTTTTTTATGCTAATCATTTACGATGTTCTATTATTATTTTTGGAGTACGTTTTGGACGGTTTACCTGGGTACACATTTGGCCAATATCAGATTTTTTTCTTCTCCTTTTCATGAAACGAATAACTCAGTTTTAAACGAAATAATTTGTTCATAAACTTATGAAATATAAAAAATGAAACAAAGCGAGCTATAAATTCTATTTAGTACACTACTTGTCAACGGGTGGCTTATAATATAGAGAGGACGCAGTGAACACTGTGAACAGACATGCACTATTTGAGAGAGACCGAAAAATAGATAACACAATCAAAAGCATCTCTGGACGCACATCATAGACAACAGAGCTCTGACCACACAGTTATATAGGCATGAACTCTACAGACTTATTATAGTCACTCAAAGCCTTATCACACTGGCTTGTTTTATTACCTTCAGTGTGAAACAAACAGCAATTGCCACACAAATAACGAGTTCATCGTTGTTCACACGTCCAACCTTTTACTCTCTGTAGATCAATTACACGTAAATAAGTTTACCAAAGGACATACACACCGTAAACGTATTGTGTGATTCCAGGACAGTTTGCTTCCTGTTGAAAGGTGCGAAATAAACCCGGGTGACAGACGTTTTTAATACACTTTTATTAGTCTCACCTGTTTGTTTGTTTGTAGCTGACTCTTTGGGCTCGATTTTGCCCTACTTTAAGCGATCAGACTTAATTTAAACGTTGTAGACTTATCAAGGACCGACGACACTAAAATAGTTTGATAAGTTTATTATCTCATCGTGATTAGGATCGCCAGGATCAGTGATTTTATTTTAACTTATGAAGAAAATTTTAACCCATGTAGAATGAAAGTACCTAAGACATTCAAACCTACGTGGGACAGTGGCACAACGCGATCGACTGCGGATCAGGAGATTCCCTGTTCGAATCCTGGCTGGCTCGCCCTATTCGCATTTAGCCTTTGTTTTACTCACAATTCAAATTATTGTAAGAACTATAGTTCCAGTCCTCCGTACCGAGACCTCATTTAAACATTATAGTTTAAAAACACTAAAAAACACGCTTTTAGAGTTAATCGAACTGAAAAGTAAAAAATAATTGTCAACATAAGAATAAAATGACTGACGAGAAAATGAATGTCACTGTTCTAAAAGCGTGGGGTGCTCTGTATGACATTTTTAAACTAACTCTGCATTTCGAAATGAAACTAGTGAAAAATTATAACGATGGATATCGAGCACCCCACGCTTTTAGAACAGTCATTTTATTCTTATGTTAACAATTATTTTTTACTTTTTAGTTTGATTAACTCTAAAAGCGTGTTTTTTAGTTTTTTAAACTATAATTTATTTGATTCAGCAATCGGGGATCAATTTATTTCCACGGATAATAACTAGTTAGCAAATACTATATAAGCTATATATAGGCTATATAATCCTATATAGGCTATATAATCCTATATAAGCTAGTAAATTCTTTCTGAGCTCTAAAATTTGATGGCTGGATGAGACTTTTGTTAGACTCCGTCTGTCTTTGACTGTTTTTTGAGTTCATTGTCATTCAGTCACTCAAGCATCGGTGTTCTTAAAATATTATTAAGTTTTTCTTTGTTTTCATTAGGATAAGCCTTCCCCCCCCCCTGAAAAAAAAAAAATTGTAAAACTGTGGAAAAGGCCCATAGGTGTCGAAAATGTTCGTGACATACTGAAACAGTTTCCTCATCTCAAAAAAGGATAATCAAATTTGCTGAACCGAAAAATTGCCTTTCGAATCATTTATCACGAAAAGACAATAAAAGCATTTTAAAGGTATAAATACATTTTACAAAACAGCAAAATAATGCACAAGTTGTCTTTATCTTCAGGATTGGAATGCAGCTTTGCTGGCGGGAAATAGAGATGCCTGTTTGATCAAACGGCGCCTTCCTCTCTGTTAATCGTTTTTCTGATGGTTTGAATTTTTTTTTTATTTTTTTTTTATCATATTTATCAAAAAAAAATTTTTATTTCTTTTTGGTTTCGAATTCTTGTCGGTATTTTTCTTGGTTTTTATTATTATTATTATTATTTTTAGCTCTTTGGCATTGCAGTTGATAAGTGTGAAATAAATGTTTTTATTGTTTTTTTATTACGAAAGGCCGATCTACTACTGAGCTAAAAAAAAGTAAAATCAATTATTTTTTTTTTCAAAAACTGTTTATTTATTCTTCCAACTTCATTTCATCCCCTTCAAAGTAATCCCCTCCGGACACAACGCACTTATGCCAACGCTTTTTCCAATCCTAAATGAATGCTAAAAAGTCATAGGCAGGGATGGCCTTCAAAGCACGCGGCGATTCAAGTTGAATCTCTCCAATCGACTCAAAACGATGTCCCCGGAGTGGTCTTTTGAATTTAGGGAATAGCCAGAAGTCGCACGTTGCTAAATGAAGTGAATACAGTGGTTGTGGAACGATATGGGTTTCATTTTTGGCGACAAAGTCACGAAGAATCAATGCAGTGTGAGCTGACGCACACTCGATTCAATCCAGTTTAGACGCGTTTGAGGCCCAAAATGGAATGGGCCGATCCTTTTGGAATTCCAGCATAATCAGCAAGGTCACTAATTGTAAATTGACGGTTTGCAGGCACCAAATCTTTAATTTTTCGGTTGAGGTTGGTGGTCGACCCGAGGGCTCTTCGTCTTCAATGTACTCTGCCTTCTTTGAACTGTTTATACCACTTCTAAACATTTCTTTCCGATATAGGAATGCTCATAGAATGCCTTCTGCAAGATTCTATACGTTTCCGCAAACAAAATTTAACGCAAGTTCTTTGTTCAATTCATTCAGACATTTCAAAAATCGCTGGAATCAGTTTTAGCATCTCAAGAAGCCAAGTGTAAGTCAAACACCAATGATTATTTTAACGTCAAATTTCACAGATGTCAAGGACAATGCCAGCAACCTAAAAAAGAAAAGTAAAATTGAAATTTCATAAGTCCCGGGAATTTTAAATTGAAAATTGGTCTTACTTTTTTGGATCACAGTAGTATAATGAATTATTTAGCAAATGTTTCCAAGTAACTTTTTCTAAATTTCTTATATTTTAAGACAAATCATTGTAACAGCAAGACGGTACAGTATGTTCTCAGGCTTCTGTTCTCATTCCACTGTAATTCAATTTCGAACTTTTTTTTTTTGTCTTTTTTATTAAAACTACTTAAATGTAACCTACGAGGTTTCGAATTCCATCGCTGCCAATGATTTGAAAAACATTCAATTTCATTTCCTGATCTCACGCTCAAGGAATCTGCAAAGAATAAAATACGTATTAGCAATCGAATCCTTTTGAAACAGAAAAAATGGCGTGCTAGCGAGAGTTGATTTTAAAACTTAAATCAAATGAGGTCAGATGTAAAAAAAATTGTTATTAAATAGTTAATTTACCATGGGGACAATTGATGTGTTTAGCATTCCCTTTTAATTGTTTTCGAAAATCCTACCTTGTCATCGTACTTTTAAAAACGTTATTTTTATGCACTTGCGTAATTGTTTATTTCGGTAGGAAACCGAGCTTGTCTCGCATGAAATTGCTGTCACTCGATCATTCATTGGTAAATAAACTCCTCAGCATGTATTCATGAGTTTTACCTCAAACCTCATTGCTTTACCTGAGTTATCGATCATTATGCCACCAAAATATATGCCACCATTATTAAAAAATCACCAAAATCCGAGTAGATTAGATTTATAAAAAGACTCAAATGTTGTATAATTTTTTAACTGTATTTGCATGAAAATGTATTGACTAATTAAAAAGTCTTGAGTTGTCGGGAATGGTAAATGAGCCTGAACATGAAGTTCGGGCATCTTGCAGTTTGTTTGCAGTTTCAATGACAAAACTGGTGAATGTTACAGATATTTTAAAATAACTATTACTATCGTGTTCAAAAAGTAACACCAATTTTCAATTTAAATTTCACTGGCATATGGTGTTTCAAATATTTTTTTCTTTTATTTAGGTTGCTGGCAATGTTCTTGACATCTGTGTGAAATTTTCACGTCAAAATATTCATTAGTGTTTGAGTTACGCGAGTTACGCTTGGCTTTGTGAGACGCTGAAACTGATTCCGGTGATTTTTGAATGTCTGAATTCACTGAATTCTATTGAGTTAAATTTTGTTTGCGGAATGAATATTCGTGTGCGGAAATGTATAGAATGTTGCACAAGGCATTCGGTGAGCAAAGTATATAGAAAAAAAAATGTTTACAAGTGGTATAAACGGTTCAAAGAAGGCACAGAACGCGTTGAAGACAAAGAGCGCTCTGTCGACCATCCACCTCAACCGACGAAGCTCACGTCCAAAAAATTAAAGATTTGGGGCTTGCAAACCTTCGATTTACAATTAGAGACCTTGCTGATGATGTTGGAATTTCAAAAGGATCGGTCCATTCGATTTTGGCCTCAAATGCATCAAATCTCGATGGGTACCGAAAACACGGAATGCGAAAGCTCACACTGCAATGATTCTTCGTGAATTTTTCGCCACAAATGAAACCCCTATTGTTCCACAACCACCGTATTCACATCGTGCGACTTTTGGCTATTCCCTAAACTCAAAAGACCACTCCGGGGACACCGTTTTGAGTCGATTGAAGAGATTCAACATGAATCGGCGAGCGCTCTGTAGGCCATCCCTGCCGATGGCTTTTTAGCATGCATTGAGGATTGGAAAAAATATTGGCATAAGTGCATTGTGTCCGGAGGGGATTACTTTGAAGACGATGAAATAAATTTGAAGAATTCTTACTTTTTGGGCACAGCAGTATTTCCGACAGTGCCGATAATTTTTAGAATTTCTTCTAAAGCTAAATTACGGGCATCGGCTTCTATACTGATCCACTATTCTCACAAAAATCGTAGACACTTCGTCACCAGGACTGCAAGCAATCCATTGCCAAATATCGCTAAATAGAGCACGTTTTTATTACATTGGTTAATATTTCTTTAGTTTACGAACAAAATTATAATTTTAAATGAAACGGGTCACTTGCTTTATAAAAATGATTTGTTTTATTTTCGATATTAAAAAATTAAAAATTTAAAGAAAAGAAATATTATTCTAAGTAATATAATTCTTGAGTAATTATAATTAGAAAATAAGTACCTTCAATATTTTATACATGGAGTCTGAATGGCCGAGTGGCTAGCTCTCTGGCCCTCGATACCACAGGTTTCGGGTTGGAATCCCGGCGGTGGCATGGATGTTTGTAGTGGTTCGGAATCCATGCTAAACTGTAGGTCCCGGTCTGTTTAGCCTAACGTGCGCACAAGATGACCGTAAAGCGACAAAGCAAACCAAACCAAACCAAACCAAATCTAGAGTTCTCTACGTCGTCTAAAAATCTAACGGCTTGTACTTACCAAAGGTCGGAGGCCTGATGGCCGAGTGGCTTGCGCTCTGGTGCTCGGTACCACAGGTATCGGGTTCGAATCCTGGCGTTGCCATGGATGTTTGTAGGGGTCCAGAATCCACTTTAAACCGTAGGTCCGGTCCTAATAGGATCGTGGAGCATTGCGGGGGCGTTGTTACTCCGCGTTCGTGGCTTGTCTTCAAGTTACACGCGCCCACGGGTAGTGCAAAGTGAGTAACGTCGGTGCAGCCCTTATGGCATAAAAGATCACGGTCTATTTGTCAGCTGCATTAGGAGAAAAAGTGTACTTACCAGTTCACACAGTTATGCGACCTCTCGCATCTATATAAATATAGTTAAATCTTGCATACCGTAGAGAGTCCCTTCTTGGACCTGTGTCACCTCTTAAGCATGTTCACAATGGCAGCTTTTAATTTGCCTACTGGCCAATGTCTTGAGGGTTATTTTTTCGATACTTTTTGTAAATACTGCAGTTACTTTCATCCAGATTTTGTTTCTTGTCATTATTTACACAAATAGCTTTAATAAACTTTTTAAATGTTTTTCCATCATTTGAAATCTTTAAATTTGAAGGTCACTAAAGGCAGGATCACGAAAAAAAAAAAAAAAGGTGGTAGAACAATTACAACATACTACACTCTAAAGAGCGTCTCTGTGATTCTCATAAGAAGAAGAAACTTTTCGAATGTTGTCCGTCTTTTTGCCAATTTGTAAATGTTGCCGAAGACAAGAAGTTTGTTTACACTGAAAATAATCGTGGTCCATTTCATCACCATACTTGATAAATGGACAAAAAACATCTCAAAAGAGGCATACAGAACTCCATTTGCGCTTGGGACTCATAGGACCGAAAATCTCACTGATGGGCGAGCAAATCAAGCACTCCACGTGTACAACCAAAATAAAAATAACAGGACTGATATAGGCAGAGTAGATGCTATGCAATTCATCATACAATGATATGATACCAATGAAAGACGGACTACACACTACACCAGGGGTCTCCAAACTTTCCAGCCTTGGAGCCATACTGTTTACTCCAGTAAGTATCAAGGGCCAAAACCGTTCTAATTTTTCTGCCTTTATCTATAATTTCTAGACTACTCGCCAAGTACGGCGGGATGTTGACTAGTTTATAATGTTACTGGGATTCATTTCAATTATTTGACACATTACATTTTCTACGTATTATGCTTGTCATTAAACTTTACCTAGCAAGTCAATAAAACCCGAGTTATTATCATTCTGTGTTTTTTTTATCCAACTTATTACAGCAACAATAAGCTATTCGCCATCGCGGGCCGGAATGATAATACTTGGGCCGTAGTTTGGCGACCCCTGCTATAGACTAAACCAGGGGTCTCCAAACTTTCCAGCCTTAGGGCCATACCGTTTACTCCAGTAAGTACCGTGGGCCAAAACCGTTTTAATTTTTCTGCCATTATCTATAATTTCTAGACTATTCCGTTCCTGGGGGATTTTGAAGATAAAAATCATATGTTTGATTCAGGATATATACATACTCTTGCATATGTATATATCGATCATCGAGAGGCATGGATATGCGATACTCTTTACCCCAACATAACTACCGACGTTAAGCGCGGGATGTTCACTAGTTTATAATGTTAGTGGGATTCATTTTAATTATTTGTTAGTTGTTATGCTTAAGTCAAATTTTCTGCGCATTATGCTTGTTAGTAAACTTTACCTAGCAAGTCAATAAAACCTGATTTATTATCATTCCGTGCTTTTTTTATCTAACTTATTACAGCAACAATAAGCTGTCGCGGGCCGGATGGATGACACCGGCGGGCCGGATTTGACCCTGCGGGCCGTAGTTTGGAGACCCCTGCTCTACACTAAACCATCGAAGTGTCTCATGGGATAAGAAAACGGAGGAGTGAATCAGCAACACTCACCTTATAAACTTTCTCTCGAGTCCAGCACAAGACAAATGCGCGCAGTTTCTCAAAGACCCACTCTCGTTCAGAAAATCTATCCAAAGAATATCAGAATATCAAAATAATCATGAGCCCGTATATCCTTCTTCAAATATTCACCCGCGCGGGCCTGAATGGCCGAGTGGCGCTCAGTACCACAGGTTTCGGGTTCGCGTCCCGGCGGTGCCATGGATGTTTGTAGTGGTTCGGAATCCCCTTTAAACCGTAAGTCCCGGTCTAACAGGATCGTAGAGCGTTGCGGGGGTAGTGTTACTCCGCGCCCGTAGCTTATCTTCAAGCTACATGCACCTCCTGGGTACTACTGAGTAACGTCACTTCCCTTAAGGGATCCAAGACAACTGTCGAAGTGTTTGCCAGCTGCATTAGAACAAAAAAAAAATATGTGCGCTACGCTTAACGTTATGGTTATCATAAATCATACGAGCTTGTTCTATGACCAATGACGTGTAGCAATTATCCGTTGACACTCAAATAATGTGTTCACTCATGTATGCTCATCCAACTTTTATCTTCCACAAATGAGATGCATGAAGTATTTATTACATTGCCCATTTTGTGGAATCCAATGTGATCAACCCGGTTTGTATTCATATTACTTTTCTCTCGCTCAAACAAGTCCATGCACATTTTTTTTGTTGTTGTTCTAATGCAGCTGGCAAAAACATAGACATTTGCCTTTGATGCCTTAAGGCAAGCGCTGCACCGACGTTACTCATTTAGCACTAACCAGGAGGTGCGTGTAGCTTGAAGATAAGCTACTGACGCGGAGTAACACTACCCTCAACGCTCTACGATCCTGTTAAAACCAGAACCTACGATTTAAAGCGGATTCCGAACCACTCCAAACATCCATGGCACTGCCGGGACTGGAACCTGAAATCTGTGGTACCGAGCGCCAGAGCGTTAGCCACTCGGCCATACCCCCCTGCACATTGTAAACGCATTAATTGTTCGAGGGGCAAAACCGGCTTGCTGAAAGTCCCCACCTTAATAAACAATAAAATGTAGAATTGAATTTGTATTACACTCTATTTATTGGAAGATTTGCTCATTCTCAACATTTAATCTATTGATTTCGACCACATGCACAGAGATCACGGAAATTCGAAGCAAGATTCTAAAGCAGGAAATTCCGTATAAAACAACACCGGTCTGAAAGGAAGCCTCCATCAAGAAATCAATGAAATTTATCGAAATTCACAATCTGAGAATGATGGATGGACCATAGGAAAAAAAAATTACTATTCGTTCATCTGCAAACAGTTATCATAAACAACGACACACTTCAGTCCATATGAGTGCTCATTCATAAACAAAATAAGAGTTCCTCCCTGTTCAGAAAGAACAAAATATTAAGATGACATCTCCCATCTTTTCATACCAGAATTGGCTTTTTATCGCCGCTTGGCTCTTTTTTTCTGACGTATCACCACAGAAAGGCAACCATACATATATTATTTATCAAGACTGTGCAATGATACACAGATAATAATCAGATTAGTATACATAATCCCTCTAAAATATGCAAAATACCTAAAATAATTTTTTGAGGGAATAAAAAGGATAAATGTTTAGAACATAAAATTTGCAAATAATTAAAGTTTTTTAAAATTAGGCATTTGTTTTAAACATTGTTGTGATAGATCTTTCCTCCTCCTACTTACTAATAATAGAATCTCCAAGAAAACCGTAGAAATATCCCCACATATATTGGATTACAAAAACCGAAATTGCGTACCTAAAATTAATTTGAAATTATTTAAAGTGACTTCTGATCCGGAATTGTGTATTGTAGCTATTCACCAAAATAAAAATTAAACACTCTATAGTCCTACTACGGATGATAACATGCGGTTTAAAGACGGAGATAGACATGGCGCACAGTTGGTTTGACAGAAAAAAAGTATAACAGTTAGTGTGAAATTTTTTCAACTGGTTTTCCTTTTAATATCATATATTCTAATTTTTAAAATTATTAAATAACATAATTTTTATTGAAATTAAAATCTTTCTTAAAGGAGATTTCTTTCCCTATGACGCCTCTCTGCTTGAATTCATCTGACTTGGTGGTCGGACTATAACAAGCTACATTCTTATACAATCTATGATATAAATTAGGCATGAATGACAGATATTCAATAAAACAGCTTCTAAAACATTCTGTAGTCATCCAGTACAACAAATTTTACGTATTTGGTGAAAGAATAAAGCCTTTCTTTTATAAATTTCTCTTTACCACCTCATATAGAGCCTTATTTGACCATTTTTTCCAGTGTAATTTAACAAATCACCAGTTTTATACAAATCCAGGATCCATCCATACATCTGTCTCGTGACTGCCCCTATGGCAATCCCAATCTCTATTTTTATAAGGACCACCTATTTTTTGACAAATCATCCTCATCAAAAGACTTTCCTTGATTTAGAGTCACCATAGTCATGTTCCAGAGATTTTACTTAAATAATATTCATTAGTGTCTGCGAGGTTAGTCAACATGTATTTGCCACTCTGCAAGGCTAGTCAAGATACTGAATTGTTGCATATGACCTTTTTAAAATTAAAAATAGGTTAAGAAAAAGGTGGCAAACAACCCCCTTTATATCTCTTTCACCTCGTTTATCTTAATTAAACAGATGAATACTGTAGTGGAATGGTATCAGATGTATAAAGCTATAATACATGCCCTGGTAGCGATTTCTGGAACTATTTTTAGTGATATAAATTTTTTATAAAGATAATGATAAATGATACTTAAAAGATAAATTCAAGTCAATTAAGTAAGTTAAAATGTGGTGACATTTTGAATAGCTTTCTCTGTAGACAGTTGGGAACAAGTCAAGGTGATGATGCCTTGCCCATTTGAGTCAGAGTTGCTGTAGAAGGACTACTGCAGTTGTAACGATCACCCCTGGAGAGACGTCTAGGGAGCTAGGAAGAACCCTGATGATGTTGACTTGCCCTTTTGAGTCAGGTCAGGGCAGAAAAGGGGTTGATGTTTGTGACAAATAAGGTTGGTGGCACAAATTCAACGATCCGATTGGAGACTTATCTAGGGAACTAGAGGGAACAAATAGGAAGGATCCTGATGATCATATAGTGTCCATTAGAGTCAGGTTCACTGTATTTTTGTGATACCAACCTCATTGACAAACATCAATCCATTTTCTACATTGAATCACCTCTTTTTCAAATGGGCACGACAACATCATCAGGACCCTTCCTAAAATTTGATAAGAGCTGATATTTGTAACAATCGAGATTGGTGCCCTCATAGTTTTTAACAATCACCCCAGGAGTGCTATCTAGATAGCTAGGAGAGGCAACCAGGGAAGGTCCTAATGATGATGGCATTCCTCATTTGAATCAAGTTCACTGAAGTAAAAGGTCTGATATTTGTCAGAACAGAGGTTGATGTTTACAAAATTTTTTAACGATCACCCCAGGAGAGGCAGCTAGCAAAAATACTCTGATGGACATATTTTTGGGCCTTACGGAATTATCGTGACTACCTCCATCATAGATACGAAAAATTTCGGTATTGCTTATTTGGTTTCGAATTTTTCCAAAATCTCAAGGTCCCTTCTAGATTTTCTCTGAATTGGTGGATTATTAATATCTTGTATAGGATTGACAATATTCTCATATTATATTATATATTATTTAAATATTATCATCGTATTCTATTTTTATCTTAATAGAAATATTCTTCTCTCAGTAATCTATACCTAAGTCATGAAGAATCCTATTTGCTTGGTCTTTAGTCTTGACAAGTCTCTGCTTTTAACACACAGCAGTTAAGATTAGAGATTTGAAGGCATTACGAAAATAAAACAGAAAACAAGTAATATACCAATTCCTACTCTTTTTCACTCTATTGCAGAAAGTCCTTTATAAATAATTTTTATTCATTTTTTTAAGTTTATCTAGCACCATCTATTGATAGATATATGCTACTTAAATCTAAAAAAACTGAAATTAATGAATTAAATTTAATGAATGAATTAATATTTGAAAAAACTGTTTTAACATCCAGTGTCATCCACGACAAATTAAAAAAAAAATGTACTTGAGCTTGAGTGGAGGAATGAAACGTATTTTATGAACGATTGAAAATGTGAACAAGATATATATAGGGAGAGTGCGAACTAATAGAAGGAATTGAATGAGTTCACCTGTCTTTTAAGGTGGCATAAATAAGGATTTAAGTGGCACATACATTTGTTCTATTGGACATCGATTGATCTCGGATGACACTTATGTATGTGTCGAACAGTAGACTGATGAGGATGAGGAGAGGACATCGCGTTCCTGGAGTACTCTTAGGCTGTAACTTACAAGCACTGACCGTATGGCAGAAAACCCAGAAAACTCCCACTAGGTTTCGTAACCCTTTCTAACTCATCTTATGACCTATCCTTACTCACGAAACCCTCTTTGACTCATCTTATGGCCTATTCTTACTCACGAAACCCTTTCTAACTCCTCTTATGACATATTCTTATGAGATCCTGAGGGATTAAGAATAGGTCATAAGAAGAGTTAGAAAGTAAACACATGAGCTCATAAATAAGAAAAAGCCATAAGATGAGTTAGACGGGGTCTCGTGAGTAAGAATAAGTCATAGAATGTGTTAAAGAGGGCTTCATAAGTAAGAGAAAGTTCTTACGAATAAGTTGTGGATGACAGAAACAATACTATTTCAAATCACAGTTCTTAAAGCCGTGTTAATTATCAAATTCCTGTTATCAAATTCCTTTTTTATCCAAAATCAACACCACTTAATCGTTATTCTTCAGGGAAATATATATATTTATTTATTTTCACTCGTTCCTTCCTGTACTTTTCGTTGATAAATAAAAACTACGAAGAAACGTGTATTTTTGACAACGCAAATTATTTCTCAAAACGATTAGATGTCCCATTTCGAGGAAAAACACAAAAATAAATGGTCACGTTAATATGAAGTGAACCAATTGATTTAAATATTTCTCCACCAAAAGATTTGATTCCTGACAGACAGCAGACGATGTCACTGCCGCTGAATGGAAGGGTTTTCTCAGACAACTGATGATTGTTTTATTTTAAAAAGAACGACCCAACTGCCTTCTAATGCATGTGTTCGAACAGCCAGGATGAAGGGAGAACATCGCGTTCCGGGAAGGCTCTTAAGGTGTAACTTATACCCACTGAGAGTATGAGAGAAAAACCCAGAAAATTCCCGCTAGGTTTCGTAACCCTTTCTAACTCCTCTTATAATATATTCTAACTCACGAGACCCTCTCTAATTCATCTTATGGCCTATTCTTACGAGACCCTGAGGGAGTAAGAATAGGTCATAAGAGGATTTAGAAAGTAAACTTATGAGCTCATGAGTAAGAATAGGTCATAAGATGAGTTAGCGAGGGCCTCATGAGTAAGAGAAGGTTCTTACGAATAAGTTGTGGATGAGCGAAAGAATACCATTTCCAGTCATAGTTCTTAAAGCCATGTTGATTACCGAATTCCTGCCAAAAAAATCAATTTTTTATCCAAAATCAACACCACTTAATGGTCGTTCTTCGGAAAAATATATTTATTTATTTATTTTCACTTGTTTCTTCCTGTATTTTTCGATAATAAATAATACGTATATTTTTGACTGCACAAATTATTTCTTAAAACGATTAGATGTCCCATTTCGAGGAAAAACACAACAATAAGTGGTCACGCTAATATGAAGTGAACCAATTGATTTAAATATTTCTCCACCAAAAGGTTGGATTCCTGACAGACTGCAGACGATGTCACTGTTACTGAACGGAGTGTTTTCACAGACAAGTGATGATTGTTTTATTCGAAAAGAAACTGCATAATAAATGGTCATTTTAATATGATGTGAAGCAATTGTTTTTACTAATTCCCCACCAAAAGATTGGAATCCTGAACAGACAGCAGACGATGTCACTGCCACTGAATGCAAGGGTTTTCTCAGACAAGTGATGATTGTTTTATTCGAAAAAGAACGACCCGACTGCCATTCTAACGAGCCTAGAGCACGCGAACCAAACTGTTTCGGAATTCCAAAGTTAGCGGTGCGTGAAATCTGGTCATCTTCATTATGGACTTTTAGATGACCAACGCAGCGGCAACCCGAAGGGGGAAAAAAGAAAGGAACGGTTCGAAAAAGGGAGGATTCGAATGCTTTTTCCGCGCGAAAGTGGCCGGCGACATTCCGGGTGGCCTCAAAAGCGAAGACGGTTACCGGCAGGCTATAAAAAGGGAGGGAGTGACGACGCACGCTGATTGCAACCGCCGATCTCAACACCGACTCAACATGCTTCCGGTTCAGGTGAGCATTTTACACTCCCTTCCACATTCATAAGGTTATTAATTAATGGTATTATAAAAATATTCAATGGCGGTAATTTAAAAAAAATAGTGCCGATATCGTGCTTAAAATTATTATACATACTTGAATTATCCCTTCCCGAATATCACTATTTAATGATTGTTATAGGTTAGTCTGTGCCCAGATTAATTAGTTCATAACAACAATAACATTATAAATAAATTATAATTAAAAAAAACTAAAAAACTCTCTTATAGAGTCAATCAAACTAAAAAGTAAAAAATAATTGTTAACATAAGAATAAATGACTGACGAGAAAATGAATGTCACTGTTCTAAAAGCGTGGGGTGCTCGACATCAATCGTTATAATTTTTCACTACTTTCATTCCGACATGCAGAGTTAAATGTCATACAAAGTTTAAAAATGTCATACAAAGCACCCCCACTCTTTTATTCATTTTCATTGCGACATTCATTTTCTCGTCAGTCATTTTATTCTTATGTTAACAATTATTTTTTACTTTTTAGTTAGATTGACTCTAAAAGAGTGTTTTTTAGTTTTTTTAAACTATAATATTTAAATGCGGTCCCGGTACGGAGGACTGAAACTATAGTTCTTATAATAATTTAATTTTGAGTAAAACAAAGGCTAAATGCAAATAGGTCGAGCCAGCCAGGATTCGAACAGGGATTCGTAGACAGGCGCGTCATCCGTTGTGCCGCTGTTCCACGTAGGTTTGAATGTCTTTACTGAATACTTTCATTCTACATGGGTTAAATTGCTCTTCATAAGTTAAAATAAAATCACTCATCCTGGCGATCCTAATCATGATGAGATAATAAACTTATCAAAATATTTTAGTGTCGTCGGTCCTCGATAAGTCTACAACGTTTAAATTAAATCGGATCTCTTAAAGTAGGGCAAAATCGAGCCCAAAGAGTCAGCTACAAACAAACAACCATACAGGTGAAACCAATAAAAGCGTGTTAAAAAAGGGAGAGAGTGACGCTGACTGCAATATTATTATTTTACATTTTCATTTTAGCATTTATAATAACATTATTTTTTATTTAAGCTGCAGCAATTTGAAATAATCATATTGTAATGTTCACTTATTAAATAGCAGCAGTTTACCCTAGAGACGGATTTAGGCTCAGGCCCGTGTTGCCCGAGCCTAGGGCGGCGAATTTTTAAGGGCTCCAAAATTTTCGAGGTGGCAAAAATTTGAAATCGATTTTATTTTTATCAACTTACGCTTACAATCAAGGTTTATTTTACAAAAACATTTGTTTTTTACAACATTTACATCAAGACCGAATTTGAATGCTTCTTTTATTGCTTTGACAACCTCAAGATGTCGATATTTAAAGGGTAGAATTATTTTTTTAATTTAATAGTTTATTCAATTCCTATTAGTTCACACTCTTCCTATATATATCTTGTTCAAATTTTCAAACGTTCATAAAATACTTTTTATTCATCCACTCAGGTTCAAATACATTTTTTTCTTAAACTTGTAATGGACAACACTGGATGTGAATACAGTTTTTTCAAATATTAATTCATTCGTTAAATTTAATTCATTAATTTTAGTTTTATAGGGAGGAAAATTTTTTTTCTTATATGAGATATTTAGCAGGATATAAATTTAGGAATATAAATACCGTCAGTGGCGAAGCGTGTAGATCGCTGGAAAAAAATGTATTTTTTCATTGTGGGTTCTAGTGTGAGTCAAGGAGAGAAATGAAACATGTGAAAAATTAGGTAGAGAGATGGAAAGTGTGCATGTGTGTGAGAAAGAGAGAGAGAGAGAATTTTTTTCTAACTTAAAAAAAAGGAATGAAAATTATTTATAAAGGAATTTCTGCAATAGAGTGAAAAAAAAGTAGGAATTGACTTTAATTTTTTCTTTAAATTACTGGCTTTTTATTTAAGCTACAGCAATTTGAAATAATCATGCTGTAATGATCACTTATTAAATATAGTTGCCGTTTTGCCCGGATTTTTATTTTTATTTTGTAAGACAGAAGAATGCAATGTGAGAGGAGAATGATTGTAGTATAAAACAGACCTGGTCTCTTCCCCTACCCCAGGGATGGGCAAACTACGGCCCGCGAGCCAGGGCCGGATTTAGATGGAAAGAGGCCCTAGGCTATTTCACTTATCACCTCCCATTTTTAAGTTTGGAAATTACTTATTGTGTTTGTTTATTAGTCCTATGTGTAGAATTTCTTCTTATATTCGATTAAGTGTTTTAGTGTTCACTGTTTTTAGAATAGTGCAATTCTAATTTTGCTAACGATTTGAATGTAGGCCCCTCTTGATCTTGAGGCCTAATTGATCTTGCATCCTAGTTAGCCTATAGAAAAATCCGGCTTTCACAAGATCTTTTAGGGGCCAG
Source organism: Caerostris darwini (assembly GCA_021605075.1). Taxonomy (NCBI): domain Eukaryota; kingdom Metazoa; phylum Arthropoda; class Arachnida; order Araneae; family Araneidae; genus Caerostris; species Caerostris darwini. The sequence continues at coordinate 180,143 of BPLQ01007179.1, read as the reverse complement.
GCCCCTCTTGCAACGACCCCCCCCCTATTTTTAAATGAGCTAAACAGTCCTTCTAGAGATTCACTGAGCAGGAAAGCCTGGTAATTAATGGTATTATAAAAATATTCAATGGTAGTAATTAACAAAAAATAGTTCCGGCATCGTGTTTAAAATTATTATACATACTTGAATAATCCCTTCCCGAATATCACTATTTAATGATTGTTATAGGTTAGTCCAGGGATGGGTAAACTACGGCCCGCGGACCAACTCCGGCCTTGGAAGAATTTAATTTGTCTATCCCCGTCTATCAGGCCAGCGGATAGAATTTTAATTTGTCGGTCCGAGGCAAATTAAAAGAAATATATATTTATATATTATACATCCATCTCCTTTCCTACTTTGATTAAATATCATTTTTTTTAATATTATTATTTTTATCTCATTTCCCGATATTAAATTCAATACCCTCAGTAAATGAAAAGAAGCTTAAGAATTATGAAGATGGCTTGAAAACGCTGCATTTTGAGTTCAAACGCAGATTTCAGTGCCATTCAAACAGAATTTGGATATTTTTACCATGCCTATCAACGTAAGTTGTGAAGCAGTGAGGTCAGATTTGCAGGTTGAATTAATTGAGCTGCAATCTAACAATTCATATCAAGCAGTTGTTTCTAAATATTCCAAAGTTAGAGTTTCACAAATTTAATATCTCGCGTCCAGAAAATCAGCGCTATGTTTGCTCCATATTATACATATGAAAAAGCGTTTTCAACTATGAACCTCAGAAAGAATTATTTCAGAAGTAGACTGACAGATGAGCCTCGTTCCTTAGACTCTGCACATCTCACTTCGAACCTCAATATAAAGAACTCTTAAAAATAAAATCGCAATTTCATTCATCTCATTAACATATTTAAATTATAATACTTTTATATTGTTTTTAAAATTTTAGAAAAATTTATCTTGGCCCGCCAAACTTTTTTTTTTCAATTTTTGGCCCGCGACCGAAAAGGTTTACCCTACCCTTTCATGAAAGGCAGTAAATTAGGAAACATTTAGTGAATCAATCAAAAAGATGCAACAAAATTTATTACATTCACTTTTTTCGAAAAAAATATAATCCTGCTATTAAAATGACACTATTTAAAAAAAATCCTCCGTCTCACCGTATAATTAGAAGGGGGGGACTTTTAGTTAAAAAAGAGACTTCCCTTCCCTTTTTTCACTAACCTTTCAATGATTTATCTTCAAACTAGCTGACCCGTAACCCGACGAAATAGGGTTCGGTGTTTCTGCACTACAAAGACACCAGACGTTGTTCGTTTTCATTTGTGGAATTAAAATAATGAACATATAACTCGTACAATAATGTAGGCTAAAACCATAAAGTGAGAAACAGTTACAGAATCAACCAAAAATGTGCAATGAAACTGTTATATTTACGTTCAAACATTTCAAACTATACTATCAAACATTCACTATCAAGGGTAGGTTTGTTCACTATCAAACATTTCAAACAAACCTACAATCCTATTGATGAATATATGTATTTGAGAAAAATAAACCTTAAACAACCATAATGCCATCTTGAAACTTTTGCGATAAACCTTTAAATAAAATAAAATTAATAATGTACTGTTGTCCTGCGAGCTTTGAAGCTATTAAATTTGAATTCCTCTTTTCCCAAACATCCTAACCAACAATTTTAAGAATGATTGGATTAAAAAATGATTTTTTTTTTTAGGAAAAAAGATGCAGGCACATTCCAGTCCTTCACAGCCATATTGAGATTAGAATAGAGACCGCCAGTGGGTTCCCAGTACCATAATGCATCTTGGAATTAAAAAAATATATATAAAAAATCAGAAAAAAAAAGAAAAAAATTTTTTTTTCAGCAACTCGAATCAGTGATGTAAAAAAAAAAAAAAAATGTATGAATTCAGTAATTTACTATATAACTGTAATAAATCCCCTAATAATAAGATATCCTAGTAAAATTACGAGAACTAAAAATTGAATAAAAGCGATTGAAATTTTTACAAAAAAAGCGTAAGGGAGATAAAAGAATTAAACTCAAATAATAACAAAAATTTATTTTTAACGCAAAAAAAAAAAAAAAAAAAAAATATTAAAAGTACAATTTTCCCAATTGTTTTTCAGTGCCCTATTGGGTCATCTCATTAAAATCCATATAACAAGTAATATATAAAAAAAAATTTGTTAAGTCAATTCCTTCAAGTTTATTTTTTGAGAAACATCCTTCACTCTAACCACCAAGCCACAACTACTAAACCACTTCCGAAAATTGTTTGGATAAAATGTCTACTTAAAGCAAAAATTTTCAATAATTTATCAAAAATTATTGATTTTTGCAAGAATTGAAGTCGCATTCTTCACCTTCGCGTGAAAAATACTGAAATCTTTTCATTTTACCGATTGAGCTACTGCCTGTTGATTTCAATTTTTAATACAAACTGCTGAAACTCTATTTAAACTATTAAAAATCAAGTAAAACAGTTTCATGCTTCGACGAGATTCGATCCGAAGGCAGAATCTACGTCGACGCTCTATCGATTTTGCCATTGCATGACAAATTTCTCTTTTCACCACATTGCAGAAAGTCCTTTATGAATAATTTTCATTCGTTTTTTTTTAATTTACAAAAAAATTCACTCTCTCTCTCTCACACTTTCCATTTCTCTCACTCATTTATTCAGATGTTTCATTTTCCATTGTGTTCCCTCCTTGACTCAGACTAGAACCCACAATGAAAAAAGAATCTGAAAAAGAAATTTTTTACAGCGCTTCGCCACTGACGGTATTTATTCCTCAATTTATATCCTCCTAAATATCTTATATAAGAGAAATTTCTCTCCCCATATAAAATTAAAAAGAATTAATTAAATTTAATAAATGAATTAATATTTTAAAAAACTGTATTCACATCCAGTGTCATCCACTACAAGTTCAAAATTAAACTGAATAAAAAGTATTTTATGAACGATTGAAAATTTGAACAAGATATATATAGAGAGAGTATGAACTTAATAGTAGGAATTGAATAGAAGATCCTCCCATACTGTATTTTCTAATAGTAACGATAAGAAATTCAACAATTACATGATTAAATATTTGACGATTTATCGCATTTCCAAACTAAAATCTCAGCAAAATAAACCTTCCGATTCTATTTTTTTTTTTTTTTTAATGAGGATGATTTTAATCGCTCAGAACAATAATAAATTTTAGTAAATGCGGAAGCAGGAAATATTTTAAGGAAATAAAAATAGTCATGCTAACAGCTTAATAAAATGCTTAAAATTAAATTGAATTTTCCTTCATTGCACTGTTTTGCTGTGTTATTAATTTTGAGGCGATGCCAAAATGTGATTGATTCATATATTTCGTTCCTGGTTGGTCTTGTGAGTTGCTTAAGATCCCGCAAAGGAAAGCCAGGGCAGATATTTAAGATTTCTTTAAAGTGGCAATGAACTGTGCGATACAATATAGGAAGGGTATTAAATGGCTTTTTGTGTGTAACTCTACGGAAACGGAAAAGGCCGTACCTGTTTCGGAGTACCCATGGGATAAATTTACCCCGAAAATTTACACATAACCCATAATATAGCTAAATTTAAATTATTGAAAATACATCGTGAATTTAGATTTAAACAAGTAATATAAAAACAAATTTTTTAAAGTCAATTCCTTCTTTTTTTTTTTTTTTTTTTTTTTTTTTTTTTTTCACTCTATTGCAGAAAGTCCTTTATAAATAATTTTCATTCATTTTTTTTAAGTTTATCTGGCGCCATTTATTGGTAGATATAGGTAACTTAAATCTAAAAAAAGCTAAAATTAATTAATTAAATTTAATTACTGAATTAATATTTGAAAAACTGTATTAACATCCAGTGTCATTCACTACAAGTTCCAAAAAAAAATGTATTAGAACTTGAGTGGATGAATAAGAAGTATTTTATGAACGATTGAAAATTTTAACAAGATATATATAGGGAGAGTGTGAGCTAATAGAAGGAATTGAAAACAAGTAATATAAAAAAAAAATTTTAAAGTCAATTCCTACTTTTTTTTCACTGTATTGCCGAAAGTCCTTTATAAATAATTTTCATTCATTTTTTTAAGTTTATCTGGCGCCATTTATTGGTAGATATATGCAACGCAAATCTAAAAAAAGCTAAAATTAATTAATTAAATTTAATTACTGAATGAATATTTGAAAAAACTGTATTAACACTCAGTGTCATCCACTACAAGTTAAAAAAAAATGTATTAGAACTTGAGTGGGGGAATAAAAAGTATTTTATGAACGATTGGAAATTTGAACAAGATATATATAGGGAGAGTGTGAGCTAATAGAAGGAATTGAAAAAGAAAGAAGTAAGTTATGTTACTCAGATACAATTAGGAATCCGTAACACGTTTCTCCACGGGGGTCAGTGAATTAAGGAAAAATAAAAATAAATTAAGTTAAGAATTTAAAATAAATACATTAGAAATAAAAACATTAACTTCTTAAGAATTTTAGAAATCATTTAGGGAAAAAAAAATTACGATAGCCAGTATTTGTGTTAGTTTTGCACATCGTAGCAATAAATGAAAATTTAAGGAGCCAAATAGACACCTCAGATTTGCAATTTAGCTATTTTGGTCATTTTGAGTCCCACGAACTCTTTTTAGACGTGAGAAAGACTCAAATGTCGCATCGTAGATAGCTCTAGGTCTTTTTCTAGAGCTACTGCCACCAGGATCGTATGCAGGAATTGTACGAATAGCTTCATTGCGAATCTGAGGGCATTTATCATGAAAATGTTTTGAAATTTTGAATATGCAATCCATTATGCGGTCATTTTTTGCACGCTTTGTGCTCATTAGACCAGGACTTACAGTTTAACGTGGATTCCGAACCACTCACAAACATCTATGTCTCCGCTAGGATTCGAGTCTGAAGCCTGTGGTACCAAAGTGATAGCCAATTGGCCATCAGGTCGCTTAAATGGGCTGCTTACTAATTTAGATCAAATATTTACGTAACTATTAATTGAACTACTTTGGCGAGAATGAGCGATCAATTCCGATGATTTTTGGGTACTCAAGGCCGAGCGGCTAGCGCTCTGGCGCTCTGTCCCACAAGTAGCGGGTTCGAATCCCGGTGGTACCATGGATGTTTGTAATAGTTCGGAATCCCCTTTAAGCTTTAGGTCCTGGTCTCATATGACCATAGAGACCCAATCAGAATTTACTCTCACCCACATCCTTCCCAAACTGTAAAGGGGCAACTCAGCTCTAGGCACAATGATGTGGTGTGGTGTAGTAGTAGTAGATCAACTCCAATGGACGAAACGAAGAATGAATGGTTACTTTCAGCAGTGGTATTCGACCTCTAAGCTAGATGGAATTAAGATTACTTTTAACACCGATTGAGTTCAACTCTTTCCGATGAGGAACTGCCTGATGGCCAAGCAGCTGGCCTTTGGTATAACAAGCTTCAGGATCGAATCCTGGCGGCGGCATGGAAGTGTGTGAGTGGTTCGGAATCCACTTTAAACTGTACGTCCCCGTCTAATTAGCCTAAAGTGTACAGAAAATGACCTGTAGAGCAACAAACCAAATTTTTCGGATGAGGTATGTTTTATATAAGCAATTGGTCTCAGCAATTATTGAACTGCGTTTCACTGCGTGCAGTTAGAAGAATCACGAATTTCAGCGCTGTTGATTCGTATAGAGAGTATTTGATAATAGCTGTTGATTTTAACCTATGTTAAAAAATTCAACTCTTTCGACAGGGAAAGGTTGATTAGCGCATCGTTTTCCTTAAAATCCATATAAAATTAGCATTTTTAAAAGTTAAAGCATTCACATTGAAAGTTTCTATCGCTTTATTATTATTATTATCGTTTTTTTTTTTTTTTTTTTTTTTGTATTTAATTATTTCTTAATTTCTTTCGCATGATTAAATTTTAAATCCATATTAGACACGGAAGGAACTCATGCTAATATAAATTAAAAGTTAATTTTAACCGTTAAATTTAACAAAGCTTACTTTTTTAGCGTGTTGTTAAAGTATGTTATATACGTAAATATAAAATAATACGTTTAAAAATTAAAAATACGTTCCAAAAGAATACATATGAAAATATACGTTTTATATTATATATATATATATTTTTATCTAACAAACGCACTGATTTTTTTTTCCATTTGCAGAAAATTAAATTTTCTAATTCAATGTACTGGACTAAAATAATTTTTAAAATGCATTTTCAATTTGTTTCTTTTCTTAAAACTTTATATTAAAAGAGATATTATTTTTAGAAAATATTTATTGTTAGAAATTGTTGATCAAAAGTTGTTAATTTAAAGTTAAAGCATTCTTATTGGACATTTCTATTGCTTATTAATTATGATTATTTACTTATTTATTGCTGATAATTATTATTTATTTATTTATTTGTTGATAATTATTATTTATTTATTTGTTTATAATTATTATTTATTTATTGTTTTTTAATTTTTTTCGCATGATTAAATTTTAAATCATATTAGAGATGGAAGAAACTGAATATTCTCGTTAAAGGTGTTAATCATTGATGCTAATATAAATTAACGATTAATTTTAACCGTTGAATTTAACACCGCTTTTTTTAACATATGGTTAAGTTATGTACATGAATACTAAATAATTAACCACATTAACTTGAAATGTAGACCGACCAACAGAAATGGTACGTTTTTGTATTATTATTATTTATTTATTGATTTAATTTTTTTTTGTCTAAAATTTCATTTTTCACTTACAGAAAATTAAATTTTCTAATTCAATGTACTGGACTAAAATAATTTTTAAAATGCATTTTCAATGTGTTTCCTTTCTTAAAACTTTATATTAAAAGAGATATTATTTTTAGAAAAGATTTATTGTTAGAAATTGTTGATCAAAAGTTGTTGATTTAAAGTTAAAGCATTCTTATTGGACATTTCTATCGCTTCTCAAATATTTTTATTTATTTAATTATTGTTAATAGTTATTACTTATAAATTGTTTTTTTTTTTTCGTATTTCCTTATTTTTTAATTTCTTTTGCATGATTAAATTTTAAAACCGTATTAGATATGGGAGGAAGTGATTAATATCGTTAATCGTTAATGCTAATATAAATTAACGTGGTTAAGTTATGTACATGATTAATAAACTATTAACCACATTAATTTCTAATGTTGATCTACCAACAGAAATGGTACATTTTGTATTGTATATATTTTTATTATAGTATTGTATATATTATATTATATATTAGTATTATATATATATTTTTTACATTTGCAGAAAATTAAAATTTCTTATTCAATATGCTGGACTAAAATAATTAAAAATAAAACGTATTTTAATTTTGCTTCTTTTATTACAAATTTACGTTAAATGATATATTATTTTTGGAAAAGACTTATGTTAGAAATTTTTAATCGCAATGAATATGCTGATTAAGGAAATAAAGTAAAAGATTTATTTATGATTATAAAAAGATTATGGAAATTCTTTAAAGACTGATAAAACAAATATGGTTTCGAATATATGAAATTTAAATATTAATAACTTTCCTTAAATCATTTGCTGAAAAGATGGCAATCATAAATGTACGCATAAAAAATCGATCTGTTGATCTATCGATAATTTTTTGATCCATTTGTGAAATATATTCTTGGTTAAGAATAGCACTCTTTTAGAAGAATTTTTTTTTTTGGCTTAATATAAAAAAACTGCTATAATTTTCTTAATACGTTGGAAAAAAAGAAAATTCCTCTTTTGCTCAGTTTTAATTAACATTCAATACTTTCACGAGATTTTTTGATAAAAAAATTTAATAAAGTTGATCAATTAGAATTAAGAAAAAAATGTATCTATTATATTATATCATATCATATCTTATGGGTCTGAATGGTCGAGCGGCTAGCGCTCTGGCACTCGGTACCACAGATTTCGGGTTCGAGTCCCGGCGGTGCCATGGATGTTTGTAGTGGTTCGGAATCCACTTTAAGCCGCAGGTCCCGGTCTCCTATGACTGTAAGAGCGTCACGGAGCCAAAGTCAGACTTCTACCTACGGGTGCTCCATCACAACAGAAGCTGCGCTCTTTCCCTCCATCCATGAGTCCATACGGGTTCGTGGGCTTTGTCTAGATTAGATATCTACCAAGTGGTAAATAACAACAACAACATATCTTACAGGATAGCGCAGCATCCTATCCTATCTTTAAGCGATTAGAGCCATCTCATTTGCAAAATATTCACTATCATATGCATTAGACTTGTGCAAATATTAACGCAGCTGTTAATTTAACTATGTTAACTAGAATTATAGGTCAACTCCAGGTGACGATAAGAAGAATCCGTTTTCTTCGAAAATGGTGCGAGCCCATTTTTGACAAAAAGTTAGTTAAGGATTGCAATGAATGCAATCTGCTGTGAGATTTTTATCTATAAAAAATTCATTTTGTCAACATAAATTTACGCAGTGAATGAAATTACAAATATAATTACTTTGAAAGTGGTGTAAGTCCACTATCTGTAAAAAAAAATAACATTTAGTCCAAAAATTATACCACATAATTGTTATTGATCGAATGCAGCTGGCAATACAGAGACAATTAATCTTTATGCCATAAGCAATCGCTGCTGCTCATTGAGCGCTACCCAGCGGTGTGTAGCTTGAAGATAGGCTGCGAATGCGAGTAACACTACCCCCACAACACTCTACGATCCTATTAGACCGGGACCCACGATTTAAAGTGGATTCCGGACCACTACAAACATCCAAAGCACCGCCAAGAATCGAACTCGAAACCTGTGGTACCGAGCGTCAGAGTACTAGCCACTCGGCCATCTGGCACCATATATGTCTACTGCTGCATGATTTGTACATGTACTACATAATAGAGAGTTTAAACATGACGTTTTTTTATCGTCCGATATTTTTTCTTCCTAACGCGCATGCTCATAGGAAACATTGCACTATTGCGCATGCTTATCTGCACTATTGAGCTATTCCTATGAGCATGCGCACTAGGAAGGAAAAATGTCGGACGATAAAAAAACCTTATGCAAAAACTCTCTATTTTCTGTACTTCATTTTTATATGTGTGGCAGCACTGCTTAAGACAAATTTTCGTTCATTTACTAGAATTTTTGTTGTTTATTTCTGAATCGTCGTCAGGACTTCAGCTAAACGCTATAAGTAACGTTCAGGATCATCTAGGAAGACTTCATAGCTAAACGCTATAAGTAACGTTCAGGATCATCTAGGAGGACTTCATAGCTAAACGCTATAAGTAACGTTCAGGATCATCTAGGGGGACTTCATAGCTAAACGCTATAAGTAACGTTCAGGATCATCTAGGAGGACTTCATAGCTAAACGCTATAAGTAACGTTCAGGATCATCTAGGAGGACTTCATAGCTAAACGCTATAAGTAACGTTCAGGATCATCTAGGAGGACTTCATAGCTAAACGCTATAAGTAGTGTGTTCTGTGTGTTCACTTAAATCGAATTTAATAAGTACGATCACTTCTAAAATTACTAATCGTTAATTTTTTAACAAGTGTACGTTCTATATTATATAACATTCAAAATAAATATTGTCACCTTAGAATCGAACAATCGAATCGAGTGATTCAGGTAGGTATTCATAAAAAAAATAAATGTATATTTCTACAGATTATTACACCATCATACATGCCGAATAAATAATGCCGAAAACATTAAAAAACTTATTTTACACGAAAAGAAAAGAGATGATTTTGCTCCGACGAAACCACTAAAAAATGCAATATGGTGGATAAAAGTTTTAAAAAGCAAACCCTATACAATGCGGTATAAAACTTCATTGGAGGAAAATGCATAGTTTAAAACACTAGATTTATTTCTCAGACGAGGAAGTCCACGAAAATTTGAAAATAGAATACTACTTTTTTTATATCATCATGCCACGCCCATCACATCCGAATGGATCTATTAACTTATATTTCTTTAATATATCAAGACCATTTTCAAAAACTTTCTCACAATGAAAAAAATTAAAAAATGGCAAATATTAATGTAAAGTAATTAAAATAGTGTTACCAGAAGAAATATTGAAAGAAGCTGTTGATTTATTTATTATTATTTTTTTTTTTTTTTACATATTTAATAAAAATTTCATAAAAAAATTGATTTGATGCAATTGAAATCCCTTATTTAATACATCGTAAATGTACGATTTTCACATTTTGCTGACTTGCTGGTGTAAGTCCTTACGCCACTTTGAAGTAATCAAAAGTATAAATTTCTTTTAACTAATACTTGAAAAACAATCCCATTATAAATTTAAATCAATTTAATATTTACAAAACATAAAAAGAGCGTATTAACATATACCAATATTTTTTAAATCATTCATATACAAACCCTTCAATATCGTCATATAATTACACCACTTTCAAAGAACTAACGGTTACTTTTAGCAATAGTTCTCGGTCTTTGCGCTAGAATATATTTTTAACGTCGGTAGCATTCAACTCTTCGGATAGTGAGGATTTTCTATCAGTAGTTGACATTGGATGGATTTAGGTTCGCTTCGTCGCTCTACGGTCATTTTATGCACACTTTAGCCTCATTAGAACGGGGCCTACAATTTAACGTGGATTCCGAACCCCTCACAAACACCAATGAAACCGCCATGATTCGAACCTAAAACCTGTGGTACAAAAAGTCAGAGCGCTAGCCAACTGGTCATCACGCCGCGAATGGATTTAGGAGTACCGCCTTTAATTCATATAGGAAGGTTTTAATAATAGCTGTTGATTTTAACATCTGTTAAAAAAAATCAATTGAATTAAGAGATGGCCATTGGAGAAGTTTTACCTCACCCGCCTTCATCCAGGATTTTGTAGAGCACGAAATATGCACAGATGCATTGTCTCGTTTAAATATACAATCTCCTGATGTAATTAGAGGAGCAAACCATCACAAGCTATCTGCCAGCATATCTTCATACAACAAATTCATTCTGTTTTCAAAAAAAAAAAAAAAAAAAAAAAAAAAAAATTCAGTTGCACCACAAAAATGGGGAAATGTGGCCTAAACTATGACTGATCCTCCTCCGAATTGGGGTTTTGAAAAAAAAAAGGGGTAAAAGTGGTGCTCTTCAAGCACATCATGCCAATAAAACTTAAATGCGTCTGGCTCATCTAAATTAAACTTTTTATTTTCTTCCGAAAAAACCATATAGTTCATTGCGTATCAAAGACTTCGTTTTAAAACCCGGTGAGCTACATCTTCATCCCTGGATCATTTGTTTAGAATGTTGTCAATAAATGACGCATACTTTGCTTTGGAGTGATGAAATGTAAAGTGGCTGCACTAAAGAAAATGAGGCCAAATGTTGAAGCATGATAAGCTTTCTCCGTGTTAAGAATCACATTGTTGTTTTCTGTCCGTTTTATTTTCAAGCAATTAAAGTTTGGAGGCGTGATTTATTAATGCATATCTTTGACGAATGTTCCTGAATGGCCGAGTGGCTAGCGCTCTGGCACTCGGTACCACAGGTTTCTGGTTCGAGTCCCGGCGGTGCCATGGATGTTTGTAGTGGTTCGGAATACACTTTAAGCCGTAGGTCCAGGTACTAATAGGATCGTAGAGCGTTGCGGGGGCTGTATTACTCCGTTTCCGTGGCTTATCTTCAAGTGACACGTGCCCCCTGGCTAATGCAAAGTGAGTACGTCTGTGCAGCACTTGATTTAAAGCATCCGAGACCACGCTGTCTAAGTGCTTGCCAGCTGCATTAGAAAGAAAAAAAAAGTCTTTAACGAATGGTTTGAAAAGACACATCAGACCCATTAGGAAAATGCAGTGATATACAATATGTAGATGCGGAGAATGTAGGCCACTTTTTTATATTATTTTTCTTAGAGAAGGTAATATGGAACATTGAGTTTCACTGAGGCATTAGAGTGTGAAATAATAAATTTCTTGTAAATTCTTCTTCTTCATTGGTGCAACAGCCCCATGGTGGGCCAAGGCCATCTACCTACTGGCAGATTCAGAAACACGAGACGTTTTCTTTTTTTACGGGGTAGGATTGTCAGCCCTATGCCCACCGCTCCGTGGTCATATTAGACTGATCAAGAATGGCTAGACTCTGGCGTTCGGTACCGTAAATTTCGGGTTCGAGTCCTGGTGGGGACATGAATGTTTGTACTGGTTCGGAATCCTCTTTGAGTCGTAGGTCCCGCTCTCATACGATCGTATAGAGCGTCATAGAGCCCAATCAGATTTCTCACTCACATCATTCCCAAACTGTGAAGGGGCAACTCAGCTCTAGGTACAATGATGTAGTGTAATGTCTTAAGAACCAAAGTGGGTGTTCCGACTCCCAGAGATTAACAAACATAATTCAAAAATTGCCCCTTTTTAACTATTTTTAAATGTTTAACTTTAAAATTTTAATTTTTTATATCCTCGTTATTAACATTTTTAATTACTACAAACACTTTTATTTAATTTTTAATTCTTCTGATTTTTTTTATCTATATTTTATCAAAGAGGGTTTCTTACATTTGTATAATAAAATATAAAATTCATACATTGTAGTTTTCTAAATTTTTTTCCGCATCGGATGCCAGGGGATCATAGGACATTTTTACATTTGAAAGGAGGGGGAAGGCAGCGAAACAAAAAAGTCTAAGGACTAGTGGTCTAATCCAGGGATGGCCAACGCAAATGATCTTGTGGGCCATTTTGGAAATGCATCCTAACTCCACGGGCCACATATAAAATTATATATCCCCCTATTAAATTTAGACCCACGGTAGACATTTTTTGGGAGTGAAAAATGGAAACACAATGAGTTATTAATGAGTCAATTCCTACTTTTTTCTCTCTATATTGCAGAAAGTCCTTTATAAATAATTTCCATTCATTTTTTTTTAAGTTTATCTGGAACCACCTATGGGTAGATACATGCAACTTAAATCTTAAAAAAAACTAAAATGAATGAATTAAATTTAATGAATGAATTAATATTTGAAAAGACTGTATTAACATCCAGTGTCATCCACTACAAGTCCAAAAAAAAAAATGTATTTGAACGTGAGTGGATGAATAAAAATCATTTTATGAACGATTGAAAATGTGAACAAGATATATATAGGGAGAGTGTGAGCTAATAGAAGGAATGGAAAAACATCTCATGTCACGTTGCTTCCGTGATCTACTCTGCAAAAAATCATTACAAATTATGCACAAATTTACGATTTCTAGCGTATGCTGAAATGAAATCAGACAATTCAAGGTAGCACCTGGCGGAAATGAGAACGCCGATGTGACGCTATCTGGCAGTCAAGGTCACCAAACGAACGGATCCACATGAGAAAATCCGAAAGGGAACTGTCCGAACGGCGTCAGATTATAGAAAGCACCTGGCAACTGGCGTACCGATTACGGAGTACCCATGGGGATATAACCCCTTAACCAGTGCCGGATTTTCCTATAGGCTAACTAGGCTTCAGCCTAGAGCCTCAAGATCAAGAGGGGCCTACGTTCAAACCGTTAGAAAAATTAGAATTACACTATTCTAAAAACAGTAAACACTAAAACAATGAATCGAAATTATGAAATAAATTTATCTTAATTGAATTTGCTTTAATCTTCAACGTATTGAATATATTTCTTTAATTTGATAGAAAATAGGATAATTTTTAGTGCACATTTTATTTTCGTAGTCAAAGATTTTTATTATTTGAATTTTGTTTCTTTGTAAATGTGGTGTGTTATGTTTGATGAGTTATTGTCGCAAGTACTATATACGGTGCTGAGAATAAATGTCCAAATAAGTGTTCTCGTCTTTTTTTGTGCCACACTTTTTTATAAAGATTAGTACCCATCACAGCATGTTTCATTTAACATATTGATATAAATCACAGTCATGGTGTATTTTATTATCTCACAGGTAATTTACAAACTTAAAAATGAGAGGTGAAAGGGCTTCAAAAGTGGAAAAGCCTAGGGCCTCTTTTCGTCTAAATCCAGCCCTGCCCTTAACCTCCTCATCTTAAATCATAGATCAAATGAACGATTATAATTGGCTGCTTTATTGTTAGTAAATAAAAATTACAAGATAAAAATTTCTAAATTAATTAGACGGTACTCAAAAAGTTAAAAATACTAAAAATAAATAAAAGTAAAATACAAAATAAAAATAAAAATTAAAAAATAAAAGAATTTAAGTTTAAGTTTAAATTCGGTACAATTAGGGACCCGTTGTCGATGCCACAAGACAATTGAAAAAAGTAAACAAGTGAAAGGGTTATACCGAAGGGTGGGAGCCATGATGAAGACCCCCTCAAAAAAAAAAGGCCGTTATCAGAACCTATGTTCTTTTATTTTTTTATATTTTTTATTTTCATTTTTTTGGCGCCGGAATGGCCGAGTGGCTAGCGCTCTGGCTCTCGGTACCACAGGTATCGGGTTCGATTCCCGGATGTGCCATGGATGTTTATAGTGGTTCGGAATCCGCTTTAAACCGTAGGTCCCGGTCTAATAGGATCGTACTCCGCGTCCGTGCCTCTTATCTTCAAGTGACACGCGCCCCCTGGCTAATGCAAAGTGAGTACGTCTGTGCAGCGGTTGCCTTAAGGCATCCAAGGCCAAGCTATCAAAGTGTTTGCCAGCTGCATTAGAACAGAAAAAAAAAATTCATTTTTTTAAAATTTTTTTTATTCATTCCTTTTTTTTTTTTTTTTTTTCCTCACTAAAAACAAGTAATATAAATTATTTTTTTAAATCAACTCCTACTTTTTTTTCACTCTATTGCAGAAAGTCCTTTATAAATAATTTTCATTCATTTTTGTAAGTTTATCGGGCGCCATCTGTTGGTAGATATATACAACTTAAACCTAAAAAAAACTAAAATTAATGAATTAAATTGAATGAATTAATTAATATTTGAAAAACTGTATTGACATCAGTGTCATCCACTGCAAGTTAAAAAAAATGCATTTGAACTTGAGTGGATGAATAAAATGTAATTTAATAACGATTGAAAATTTGAACAAGATTTATATAGGGAGAGTGTGAACTAATAGTAGGAATTGAAAAAAAGGTGCAAAAAAGCTTACAAATAAAAACTTAACGTGTTACTTGTCGGAAAGAAATATTTTAGGTGCACTTCGTAGCAAAAATAGCGGAAGGAGCTGAGTTCAGATTCGAACCCTCAAGCCTCCTGATTGTAGACCCGTTTCTTTACCTCCGCGCCAGTTCGTCTTGTTTGTCAGACGGAGTTGTTTTTTAAGCCAAATGACTCTTCAGATACACAATGATGTAAAAAGTACCGAATTATCAAATGCTGTGTTATAAAGCATCTACTGTATTTAAAATTTTTCCCATCAAAATATTATTTAAGGGTTTCATCTTGATGTTTGTAATTTGTTTTCTTTCTTACGCAGATCTTCTTCATGGTGATTCTGTGGAGTGCAACTTGCGCAGAGGAATATGACGGATTTGATGACGGACACGTAAGGATTTCTTTATGCTTTGCCCTGTTTTTTTAATATATGTGGTGATTTGAAGTAAATTAATATTTTTCATCAATATTTAAAACGCGACAATTAAACTACAAAGATTTACAATAAATTCCAGATTATGAGTTAAAAGTAAACAAAAAGATTCATCTTTGTGCTTTGACATTTTTTTTAATATATATTTGGTGATTTGAAGTAAATTAATATTTTTCATCAATATTTAAAACGCGACATGTAAGTTAATCTATAAAGATTAACAAATTAATTCTTTGTTACGATTTGTAAGTAAAAAATTAAAAAAAAAAAAAAAAAAAAAACCCCATCGGGATTTGCTTCTTTTGTTATGATACCAAGTAAATTGGTTACATATTTTTAATTTTATTTTTTCAACGTATTTTTTTAAATTTAGATTTTTCTTGATTTATATCTTCAAAACAGTGGGGTTTTTTTTTTTTTTTTTTTTTTTTTTGACATTTTAAATGTCTTTTCTTTTCAAGCATTCAGTCAGTATTTTGTTTTAATCATTAATCTAAATTGTTTTGTATGATCTGAGTTATTTATCAGTAATTTAGTACAAAAAGTTTTTTCTTCTCCATTGAAACATCACTGTATCCGAAATCTCGTCTATCACTGTATCCGATATGCTAGGCCAGGGGTCTCCAAACTACGGCCCGCGACAGCGAATAGCTTATTGTTGCTAAAATAAGTTGGATAAAAAAACACAGAATGATAATAACCCGGTTTTATTGACTTTCTGGGTAAAGTTTAATGACAAGCATAATACGCAGAAAATTTCACTTAAGCATAACAACTAACAAATAATTGAAATGAATCCCACTAAGATTATAAACTAGTGAACATCCCGCGGTAGTTATGTAGTGGTAAAGAGTATCACATATGTATGTGTATCGATGTTTGGAATGTATATATCCTGAATCGAACATATGATTTTTATCCTGAAAATCCCTCAGGAACGGAAAAGCTAAATTAGCGCGAATGAAACCGCGGATTATCCACTTTTAAAAAAATATTAATGAGATTTGTGTAATTACATTACGTAAAAAAAGTAGAAGGACACTTGATTTTGTAACAATAACCGAAAAATACAAATATTTTAAAAATACAATTTTAACATCAGAATTTTGATATTCAAACATAAAATATTAATGGCAACAAAAATAGTTTCTCTTTTTTGAAACTTTGTAAAAAAAGTAGAAGGACAGTATTATAATGAATGAAAAAATAATGATTTTAATAAGGAATGTTCTTCCCATTGGCTTTTATAACTTCAAATATTCTGCTTGGAAGTGAATTATATAGAGATTGAATTTCTGTTTGACAAAAATTGTCCCACGAGTCATTCAATGCTTCTCGAAGCCGAGTTATCGAATAAAATTGCCTTCCATCAGCATAAACTCGACGAACTAGTATTGCCCAGATGTTTTCCACTGTATTAAGGTCAGGACTTTTGGCTGGTCATGGTAAAACATCCACATTATTTGTTAGGAACCAATTTTTGACTCCAGTCGCGGTGTGAATGGAAGATCCGTCTTGCTGAAACTTCCACTCTTCACCCCCCAAGTCAGAGCCATAAGGAAGAAGCTCGGAATTCAGAACTTGAATGTAGTCTGTATGTTTTTGCCTATCATTTAAGATAACCAGACTTGTGCTTCCTCCGGATACAACAGCCAACCAAACCATTAAACTCCCTCCTACCATTTGTCGTGTTGAATAGTATCGTTTTCATTCCCCAGAAAATGCCAATAGTGCTGATATCCGTCTGGACCGTCTAAGTTAAATTTCTTTTCATGGGAAAATATCACAGAAGTCCATTCTGTAGTCCAAGACATGTGCTCCTTAACCCACGCTAAACGGTTATCAATGTGAGCTTGTGTCCACTTAGGATGATGTTTCCGTTTTTTGAAAATGAATTTTTTAGATCTTTTAATATAGTTGTAAACTGTTTGTTTCGTCACATGATTAAGTCTTGCTTGATTTCTTGTCTTTGAAACACTTCCTTTGTTCTTCTTAAGCACATGAACAAGTTTTCTTTCACCACGTGGTGTTAACTTTTTCGGTCTACCAGTCTTCTTTTTCTTTCCATTTTTATAAGGATTTCTGATAAAATTTGAAACTGCATTGGGGCGCACCTTCAACAATCGAGAAATCTCTCTGACACCTTTATCATCATTTTGATATGCGGAAATTTGACATTTTTGAAAATCGTTCAAAGATATTCCTTTAGGCATTTCTGAGAACGGAGAAACAGCGTAACTTTTAAACAACTTAGATTTTTTTGACAGAAAAGGATAAAACAAAGTACAAAATCACTATTTAACTAAAGAACAACTCACTAAATTAAATATATTAGCAAGTGTCCTTCTACTTTTTTTACGCATCGGAAATTATACATACTAATTTTATTATTAATATTAGTGGTAGATGTTTAATTTTTACCTAAAATGAAAAAAAGGGTCATTAAACTAAATCTGCATAAATATCTGGTAGTTAGGAGAAAATAAGAGGTATTAATTGGCAAAAAAACACTGTCCTTCTATTTTTTTTACGCAGTGTATATAGGTAATGGCAGAAAAATTAAAACGGTTTTGGCCCTTGGCACTTACTGTATGGCCCTAAGGCTGGAAAGTTTGGAGATCCCTGTGCTATGTGCACAGTACTTCTCTGCCTTCCTTTTCCTTTCAAATCGATTACTGTATACATTTCTGGGACGAAAAACCATGTTTGGGGCGTGTGGCTAGAAGAGCAAGGCATTGAAACAATAAGAATATTAACAGAAACCAACGGAGTATTCACATTCTTGTCATCCCAGTAAATGCAATTAAAAGTCTTAAAATAAATCTGGTGGTGGAAATATTACGAAGACGACAAGTTTATAGAACTTATTATTTGGGATACATAATCTTGCATCTTGAGCGCAGCTTGCATTAGGTAGCGTGTAGACAGCATTAGGTAGCATGCTTCTAAGATGGTACCAGATAGTATTTACAATGATTTTTGCCATCCTGTTTTCGCTAATGACTGCAGACACAGCAAGTTCCAAAGTGTATCAGGTTTATGTTGAAGGTTAGATGAAATGGCTAGCCATGTCAGGTATTGTCCAGCTTCATGTTCTGTGCACCTGGACACAGCTGGCATGATTCTACCATCTACATAGTGAAAATGGTCTCTACAAGTTGATCAGTGAAAATAGTCTCTACAAGTTGATCAGTGAAAATGGTCTCTACAAGTCGATCAGCGAAAATGATCTCTACAAGTTGAAAGTTCACACAAATGATGACGTGAAACACAAGTGATGATCGCCCAGGATTGGAATGTATGATACAAGATTTAATTTGAAAATAATCCACTGAAAAATGACTGAAAGATCATTTTCCAACTTTGTTATGCTTTTGTAGGGTTCAAAAGGTATGATGGGAAGTAATCCATGGATGACAGACCATGGATAAAATGGATGACAGACCATTTTCCAATTTTATGCCTGATTGTGTTTTTGTAAGGTTCGAAAGGGATCATGGGAAGTAATCTGTTGGGAAATGGATGACAGACCGTTTTCCGTTTTCCACTTCCATGCCTGATTTTGTTTCTGTAGGTTTGGAAATGGATCATGGGAAATAGAACGACAGACCATTTTCTACCTTGATGCCAGATTGTGTTTTTGTAAGCTTCGAAAGGGATCATGGGAAGTAATCTAATGAGAAAGGGATGACAGACCATTTTCTACCTTGAAGCCTGATTGCGTTTTCATGAAGTTTGAGAGGGATGATGATAAACTATCAATTAAGAAATTGCCATTTTCAACTTCGATGACCGATTGTATTTTTGTAAAGTTCGAAAGGTATGATGGGAAGTAATTAAAAAATTAAACCATTAAAACCATTAAAAAAATGGATGACAGATATTTTCCAATTTGATGCCTGATTATGTTTTTGTAGGGTTCGAAAGGTATGATGAAAAGTAATGCATTCTGAAATGGACGACAGATCATTTTCTAATTCCATGCCTGATTGCGTTTTTATGAAGTTTGAGAGTGGTGATGATAAACAAGCAATTAAGAAATGGTTGGCAGACCATTTTCCACTTCGATGCCTGATTATAGAGTAGAGTTTCGAAAGGGATCATGGGAAGTAATCCAATGGGAAATGGACAGATCATTAAGACAGGACAGACCATTTTTTTGTGTTTTCATGAACTTTGAGAGAGATGATGACAAATAATCAATTAAGAAATGGCTGACAGGCTATTTTCCAATTTTGTGACTAATTATATTTTAGTAAAATAATTGGTAAAAGGAATGCACTACTTAATTCTTTTCGTCCACAGGATAGCTTCGAGGAGAAGGAGGTGGAACCGTACCACTTCGGGTACGAGATCTCGGACCAGCGCGGCAAGCAGCACCGGTACGAGCACCGGGAGCGGGACGGCACCGTGAAGGGCAGCTACGGGTTCGTCGACGACAAGGGGGTGCACAGGGAGGTGCACTACGTGGCTGACGAGTTCGGCTTCCGGGCACAGGTGGTCACCAACGAGAAGGGCACTGCCAGCGACCACCCCGCCGACGTCCAGCTGCATTCGCTCTACTCCCCCCACAAGGACGTCTACGTCAAAGATGTAGAGGACCACTACAGACCATAATGCCAACTTTCCCCGCCTATTTTCATTGCTGAAGACATGCTTTCTGTTGGACATAAGACATAAGACTGGAAGACATAAAAAGATTTCTATTGGTGAAATTGCCTTTGGTGCAGATTAAAGATCCATTGTTTTGATAAAGGCAAAGTATTGCCGACTTCAAAAACGTCATGGAACGATGGACTTAACCAATTACAGAGTTCCTAAGTGATAAAATACATCATGAAAAATCTCGCATCTTAAAATGTAAATGTTTAAAAACCGAAAAGGATAAAAGAAAATTTAAAACAAGAATAGTAATCTTAAAATGTGTAAGAAAAAACTAGGTAATACAACAGGTCACTGATAGATGATGTATTGAAAATCTGCGTCAACATTTGAATGCACTAGTCCTGAGCGTCGTTGGCAAGCGCTTTCCAGATATATCAATAAATAGTCTTAACCACTTTATTGCGAATTAAATCAATTGCGATGGAAATCAATGTACTCTAAATAAACGTGCAGGCCTCGCTGTTTATCGTTGTAACAGTGTGCTGGAAAAAGTAATTGATGCACGACAGAGTTGAATTTTTCCTTCTCATGAACCACGCTCCAGTGCTGATTGGTTGTTACTCTCTGCTAAGCACGGGGGTGGGACTATTAAATCGTTCCGTCGAAAATAATTTATTAAAATAAAATTTTATTTTATCCAAAATTATATTTGCTATATGCAACTGATTCGGTTGCAGGAGTTACGAACTCGAGTCATCTTTTGACGACCTCGTAGGGCCTTTCATCAATCTTGCTGCTCAATGAGTAATATCAGTCTTTTTATGGAAGCACTTTTCAAAAATTACATCTGAACAGGACTATAATCAAAATTTCAGACATTTTTTTAAAAGTTAATTTCAATTGGAAAAAATTTACTGGTATATCTGATCCATTTCTTGTCTTTCTAATCTTGAATGATGAAATAATTCCATGCTGTGTCATTTTGTTAAATTGTTTACATTTTTGTAATAAAATTATTTATTGAAATCATCTTATTATTTTGTAATGCAAATTTTTTTTTAACGTTTCCTTTAAATCATTCGAAATAAATCAGCGTTTTCGAAAGCTGTAGTGCGTCAGCATTGTATAAGTAATCCAGCAATAATGATGATAACATGTGTAGCATTAATAACATAATAATGGTTCAACATTAATAATTAAATAACATGATAATCTCTTCTTACTTTTGCTAAGCAACAACACATTTAAAAATACACTGCAAAATGCAATTTATAATTCCTTTAAATTAGTTGTTTCATAAATAAAGCTATTCCTTCTTCAATTCCTTCTATTAGCTCACGCTCTCCCTATATATATCTCGTTCAAATTTTCAATCGTTACTAAAATACTTTTTATTCATCCATTCAACTTCAAGTGCATTTTTTTTGAACTTGTAGTGGAGGACACTGGATTTTAATACAGTTTTTTCAAATACTAATTCAGTAATTAAATTTAATTACATAATTTTAGTTTTTTTAGATTTAAGTTGCATATATCTACCAATAGATGGAGCCAGATAAACTTAAAAAAATGAATGAAAATTATTTATAAAGGACTTTCTGCAATAAAGTGAAAAAAAAGTAGGAATTGACTTAAATTTTTTTTTTTTTATATTACTTGTTTCAACTCGATACAGCAAAATAGTTTAGGTGGAAAATAGGAAAAAATATAAAGGAATAAACTTTATGGTAGGAGACCTTTGCTATTTTAATATCACAAGCGTTGTTCGATTGAATCGTGTGATTTTTAGATTCATTCAAACTGCAACTGAACATTATTTTTCTCACATAGATAATCTTTATAAAAAACTTGTTAACTTTCCTACTCTAGACTTAATCCTTCAGTTAAAAGTATCTTTTGAAGACACCATTATAAATTTGCAAAGGTCTTGTATCTTTGTCGTGTGGGTTCTTTCATAAAAAAAATGACGTATAGTGTGCTTTAAATTTGTACACTATTTACTGGGAAAACATATTAATAAACCCGTATAAAAAGTATCAACTAAGTATAGTGACAGTTAGACATAACAGGCTAGGCGCTTCATGGCCCAGTGGCTAGAACTATAATACTCGGTACCACAGGTTTCGGATTCGAATCCCAGAGGAACCATGCATGTTTGTAGTGGTTCAGAATCCACTTTAAACAATGGTCCCGGTCTCATAAGATCGTACAACGTCGTCACAGATCCCAATCAGACTTTTCACCCACATCATTCCCGAACTGTAAAGGCTCGTTCCCACCGAGGCGTGAGGCGGCGAGGCGTCAAGCGGCAGGGAAGAAAATTTTTTCGAACCCCTTCACACCGAAGCTTCAGTGATCTCTTTACGCTCAGTGAAGTTCCAGTTACTTCTACTAGATGGCAGATCTATTATTGGCTCAATCCGAGTCACATGACGCGGCAAGCATTTGAGAGTTGAAAGTTGGCAACTTCAAGTTGCAGGTTTTGGGTATAACGCGGCGAGGCTTGTGATTGGTCAACGCCTCGGTCTTAACGAGTCTTAAAGGGCCACACAGCTCTAGGCACAGTGATTGCATGGGGATGTCACAATAAAAATAGTACAGGCAATGCTCTTTATAACTATGCTTCTAACTTTAATGTTGAAATCATTGCACCTAACACCCCTACTAGAATTGGAACTAACACCACATCTATCATTGATTTTGTAGTAACTAACAATTTTCACTTCACTCATTCTATTTCCTCACTCGATGAGCTCTCCTCTGACCATAACCCAGTTATTATTGATTATAAGCTTAATTTTCTAAATTTTAACATTAGTTCTAGTGTCACCACTTGCTGGTCTAAATTCTCGGATATTCTTGATGCTAATTTCATCTACTCTCCCATCCCATTAACTAATCCCTCTGATATTGAACATGCTATCTCTGAATTAACTGATAAAATCCTTTCTGCCCATAATGCTGCTTCTAAACCTATTACTACTAATAACCGTACCTATTTACCCCCTCCAATTAAAATACTCATCACTAACCGTAATAACGCTCGTAAATACTGGCAAATTTATCGCGATCCATCCTCATAGTAAAAATCTATATAATCATCATCAAAATATCTTACGTAGAGCAACTGCCACATATAAAAATGACTGTTGGGATCGCAAACTGCAAACCGTCAATGTTGAAGATGGATCCATGTGGAATTTCTGTAAAAATTTTAGGAAAAAAATGACTAAAATAACTTCTCTTCAAACTTCGCAATCCACTGTTACAACAGCCACTCATAAAGCTGAAGTTTTAGCTACAACTTTACAGGATCAATTTAAAGAAAATGAAACTAACAACACTAACATTGTAACTGAAGTAGAAAACACCATTACTTCCTTTCTCGCCCAACCTCATAATAACGATGATTTTCCCAACACTAAAGCTTCCTTCATAATAAACTGCATCGCTAATCTTAAAATCGGTAAAACCCCTGGCTTAGATCGTATTACTAACAAACTGCTTAAAAATATTCCTTTTAAAATTGTTCTACAAATTTGCAAAATAACCGATGCTATCCTTTCTACTAATCACTTTCCTAAGAATTGGAAGACTGCTCGCATTCTTCCAATCCTTAAACCCGCCAAAGACCCAACCTCTCCTAACAGCTATAGACCCATCTCTCTATTCTCCTGCCTAAGTAAACTAATTGAACGCGTAATTGTTAACATCCTAAATGAAGAATCTGATAAACTTAACATTTTAATTTCGCAGCAATTCGGGTTTACCAAAAACTTGTCAACTACGCATCAACTTTATAATCTCACAGAAAATATTTCAGAAGGGTTTTCATGGAAACTCGACACTGCAGTAGTTTTCCTGGATGTCGCTAAGGCGTTCGATCGTGTTTGGATCAATGGTTTAATATATAAAATGATAAAATATCAATATCCTACCTACTTAATCCGTACCATACACAATTATCTTACAAACAGAAATTTTGTTGTTTCTGTAGATAACACTGATTCTAAAAACTGTCATATCCTTGCCGGTGTTCCTCAGGGCTCGATCTTGGGACCATTTTTGTTTAACATATACACCAACGACATCCCACAAGATCACAAAATTAAATTAACACTCTACGCGGACGATACTGCTATTATCACACAGGGGCGAAACATAAACATAATCAGGAAAATACACACGCTTGAAAATTGGCTCATTAACTGGAAAATAAAACTTAATGTCGCGAAAACTGAAGCAGTGCTATTCACCAGGAAAAATAAACTAATTCCACCCTAACATAACTATTTATAATGCTAATATTTCCTGGTCCAAAGAAACTAAATACCTTGGCGTAGTACTTGACTGCAAACTAACATATAAATCGCATATTAATTATCTAAATTCACTAATCAATTAAGAAAACTCTTCCCCGTAATTTGTAGAAATTCCTCACTAACAATTGAACTAAAAAAATTAATCTACCTTTCTTATCTTAGACCTGTCATTGCATATGCGAGTCCAGTTTGGGGTTCCACAGCCAATAGCAACTTTCTCGTGCTCGAAAGACTCGAAAATAAAATTATTCGTATGATCTCTGATGCACCCTGGTATTTCAGAAATAATGATATTCGGCACTCTCTTGATATTCCTAGTTTCCGCGCATTCGTCGAGAAACTTGCAAAAAACTTCTATGATTCCGTTTCCCGATCCACTAATCCTGTTCTAAATTATTTAAAAATATACGACTATGACGTCACTCTACCCAGAAATCGCAAAAGACCTCGCTATACTCTTAACATTAACAAATAATTTAATCCTTTCTGGACATTTTTCGATTTCGGTTTCGCTGTAGCCTCGTTAATGTTTTTCTTTTTATTGCATTTTGTTATTGGATTTATCATCAGTGCTTATTCCTTTAATTTCTTTTAATATTTTTTGCTTAGGGATGTTTTTTTTTTTTTTATTTTTACTCTTCTTTTGTAACTTTGACATTCTGTCTTAATTGAAATGTTTTTGTTCTCTGATGTTAGAAATTATTATTCCTTCTCTGATTTATTTAATTTTTCTTACAATTGGCAAAGGACTCGACCACCAGTCACTGTTCACCATTCACCAAGTGGAGGCACTCCATCAAGTCACCAATAATAGGCACAGTGATATGGTGTGGTGTAGTAGTAGTAGACATAATAGGCACATAGTAAGTGTTCTCCAAGTGTTTTCTTCACATATGCCACTTAACCTATGTGTCGCTTCCATAGGATTGACATTGCGCATGCGCCCAACTCATCAGTTCCTAACAATATTGATCTCTCAAATTTTTTACCAAACTATCTTTGTTCACTATCCTATAGAACAGGGTCTCCAAACTACGGCCCGCCGGAAGATTCCATCCGGCCCGCGGATAGAATTTTAATTTTCCGGTCCGAGGCAAATTAAAAGAAATATAAATTTATACATTATATATCTATCTCCTTTTCCACCTTGTTTAGATTATTTTTTTCTTCCTTTTTTCAAAGGACTGATGATCTTTTTACTTTCTCTATTTTTGTTCTACAAAACCTAAATCGACGGAAATAGCAAGCACAGACAGCTTTCAATCGGAAAGGATTTGCAAGTTGAATTAATTGAGTTACATTCCAATAATCATCTCAAGCAGTTGTTTCTAAATATGCCAAAGTTAGAGTTTTATAGATCAATATCGAAAGTAGGTTTCCCAAATTCAATATCTCACGGCCAGAAAATCAGTGCTGTGTTTACGTCATCTGATATATGTGAACAAGTGTTTTCAACTATGAATCTTGGAAAGAATTATTTCAGAAGTAGACTGACAGATGAGCATTTGTGATTCCTTATAGTGAGGTTCGAAGTGAGAATCTCACTATAAGGAAGTTTTAAAAATGAAATCTCGATTTCATTCTGCTCATTAACATATTTAAATTGTAATACTTGTATACTGTTTTTAAAATTTTAAAAAAAATTTTCTTGGCCCGCCAAACTTTTTTTTCTTCAATTTTTGGCCCGCAACCGAAAAAGTTTGGAGACCCTTGCTATAGAAGATAGGCTTAAAGTATCAGGGAACAATTCACCCTCGAAAGTGGATGTATGTTCATTTCGGTATACTCCGCGCGTACGTTTTGCTAATATATTAAGCCTCGTCCAGTCAGAACGAAACAAAGGCGTAGTTCTAGAACCAATTATAAATCTTTTTTGTCTCAGTGTGGACAGAACCCTCGGAGTGATTCTTACTTGGTGTCTCCGTTTGAAACAAGCCACGTAATTTTTGGCTGTGAATGACAGCGCGAGAATTGCTTTGATGCGCGGGAAAAATTGGCTCTGGTCGGAGCGGGGGTGATACAGATAACTCCCTCCGAAAGTTCTGCCCTTACTGAGACAAACCGGTTTTTAACTGGTTGGCGAGACTGATTCGCTGGTTCTCGTGCTCTCATGCGAATACAAAATGAATATCTAAAGGTGTATTAACAATTTTCGGCAAAAAGAGAGCCTCTTAAATGTTTTCAGAAGATTTTACGGTTTTTTTATGAACGAAATGCGGTTTTAACAGAGACTAAAATAATGTACGTTTTGAATGATAAAAAAAACCTATTTACCCTAACGACAATGATTGTTAATAGTTATATTTTAATTAGAACTATTCACTATTTACCTTAATGATAATAAAGAACCACCTAACAGTTGAACTACCTAATAAAAAATTACCCAACAACCGAACTGCCTAATAAAGAACTATCTTACCTACTGCTTCAAAACAATTTGAAGGCTAATGAATGACTTCGTTTTTGTTTTCGAAGACAAAATTAACATTAAAGAAGAAACGCGTGTGTGAGAATTAAATGGAATGATGGACACAAAAATTGAAAATTCGAATTTCACCTCTTATTCTTAATCTACAGAAACTGCAAATTCAGAAAGTCATTGAGATAAAATAAAAATAAAACATCGCATATTTTTTCTCTCTATTACAAATGTGCATCATTCAAATTGAAATGCATATATATACCCAATTAAAAACTACAACCAATTTCACGTATAGAAAGTGATTTGCATCAAAGCCAAACTTTCCGTGCCATATTGAAACAAATCTGAACACAACAAAAAATATGCATCCACTGAAGAAAATATAACGCCACAAAATTTTATATCTGATGCACAGTTTTACAAAACAGTAATAAAACGCTGGAACTTGTAAAAAAAAAATTGTCTAAAGTTCTATTTTTTTTTTATTATTATTTATTTATTTATTTTTTTTTATTATTTTTTTTTCATTTTTACAAAACATTAATAAAATGCTTGAAACACGTTGCCGCTGAGCCCGACTCTTGGTTTAGTGGCAACGTTATTAGCATAAGTTGAGCATTAGGACCGAAATTCAATCCGTTAGCGGATTTGTTGTAGACACTGTTCCAAAAAAAAAGGAGACTCGATGGCGTTTGTGATGTTCGGCATCTTGCCTCGTTAGTCGGACTACCTGGAGGGGTTTTTCCCATACAATACGCAAATGCGGGGTAGTGCCTTCTAAAAGTCCTCCTTCTAAAAGCCAGACTTCTACCTACGGGTGCTCCATCCCAACAGAAGCTGCCCCCTTTCCCTCCGTCCCTGAGTAGATCACACATGGGATGTCTATCCCGCACTGCAGGACTTTAAGGATTATACACGCATACTGTTTTTGAGCGTGAAATACAATGAAATTAAATGTCTCGCATCAACAGATAGGTATCCTTTCGGGACTTTTCCGAGATTTCTACCATACAATGTGCAAATACGAGACACGAAAAGTAATTCCGAAAGGTAACGCTCTCCTTTTTATAGGTATAGATATTATGTAACACTATTTTAATATTTCGCATAATCAACTATTACGGAAGAGAAAGGGTTGGAATTTTTTTGTTCTTTTAAAGGTATCCAGAAACGATTAGGAAGCTCTAAATTAAATAATCACTGATTAGCACGTTCTATTTCCGTGGAACAATTTCGTCTCCCTGAAATCAGAACGGGTGACATCTATTGTATTGCTGCAAGTAAATAGTCCAGTGCGCGAGTCTGTATTGAAAACAAAAGGTTTCATTTTCGTAACTGAATGCTTCTCTTCAAAAATCGCTTGGGCGCGGAAGGTTTGAAGAGTTCACGAATTGTTATAGTTCGCACATTTTTAAATGTAATCGTTGTCCTTTTTTTTCCAGTTGAAGTACAGAAATATATAGCTAAGGATATAAACTTCAAACTTTTATGTTTTTAACTCTTCTTTTCGATGAATAGTTGTTTCTATCCAATTTTCTTTCATATTCCGAGTCGAATGTCTTGTTTTGATAAAATGTTTTGTTATGATTCTTACAATTATGAATAATTTTTATATGCATGAAAAAATAGCATTTAATACTACTTTATAATAATAAACATTAATATTTAGAAGAAAAAGTTGCTTCAAATAAAAATAATAGGAATTAGTCTTTTAATTAACAACTTTAGCTGTTTTTTTTATATTGCGGTTAAAACCAGTTATCTAAATAGAAATACAATGGTATAATTTATTAAATCATTTTTCAATTATTTCTATTAGTCCCCCTATATATATCTTGTTCACATTTGCAATCGTTCATAAAATACATTTTATTCATCCACTTAAGTTCAGATACATTTTTTTCGAACTTGTAGTGGATGACACTGGATGTGAATACAGTTTTTTTCAAATATTAATTCATTCATATATTTTTCAAATATTAAAAAACTTTAATTAATTAATTTAATTTATTAAATTAATTAATTAAAGTTTTTTTAGATTTAAGTTGCATGTATCTACCAATAGATGGCGCCAGATAAATTTTAAAAAATGAATGAAAATTATTTATAAAGGACTTTCTGCAATAGAGTGAAAAAAAGTAGGAATTGACTTAATTTTTTTTTTCTTATATTACTTGTTTTTTGTAAGTACGTCCATGGGCTTCGGATTTCCTTTATATGCATCATGAACAGCCCACTATAGGAGAGACAAAAAAAAATTTCGATCCTCTCTCTTCCTAGTAGTTGATTATGCGAAATATTAAAATAATGTTACATAATATCTATACCTATTTTATCTGTCTGTCTGTTGATTAAGAATCACAAAGTAGAAATTGATTAAAACGACCATCAAGAAAAATTGTTTATTAAAATTTAAAAATAAACACAAAATCAATAAGAAATAAAAAAAAAAATAATAATAATTGATAAAAAAAAAAATAATAATAAAATAAAAATGGTTGAGGCTGGTGAAATTTTAACAGTTTTTTAATGCCGACTACGAATTTTATTAACATCAGTTCGCAAATTGCCACGTTCAGTAATGTGCAGTCTGTTCCTTTTCTTAGACAGTAAATTACTATTACTATTTACTACTACTTTCTACTGCAATTATTGAAAAGTGCACTGAACTCTCACACAGAAAAAGACATTAGCAATATTAGCAGCCCTTATTCTATTATTTGTCGACAAAAATTCTTTTCGACAGTTTGCAAAAGTTTAGATTAAGATTACAAAGAAAAGAGTTCGCAAAAACTGTTTGAGATTGTAATTGAAGTGAATTGCAAACAGTACAAAAAATACAGATTACCACATTTGGCAACTAATCGCTCAGTTGGCGTAACAAAAAGTAGCGAAATCCAACTGCCCCTATTTTGCGATTTGGCTTTAAATAATATAAAATAAAGAACATTCTCCTTCTGCATAATGAAGTTTAAATGAATGAAATAAAAACTACATTAATGAAAATTCTCTTCATTAAAAATGTATTTGTATTTTTTATTGATTAAACAAATTTAAAACTGTTTCATATTAAATTTCTAATTACTGAGGACATTTTTAGAATGCCACTTTCTATTACGGTTAAAAGAAAATATGACAGTTTACTAAAATACCTCTTCAATCCACATAAAGTTAATACTTTGTGAAAAAAAAAAATAAAGTAAATAAAATACAAAACAATGAAATAAAAAAGGAAGAAAAAAAATGGTATTGGTATCTGCATAAATAACGGCTGTCAAATAATATTCATGTTAATGTAAAAAATATATGTGACATTTTGAAAGAAAAAATATATTGTTGTAACCATTGTTGCAAAAATGTTAAAATAAAATAATATAAGAAAGGAAATATTTATCCTGAACAATACAATTCAAAATTACTGAAACAATGTTAGTCACCAACAATAGAAGAAACAATACTAACAGGAAAATTATAAGTAAATTCTTTTAAAAGAAACTTTGACGTGAACGAGTAAACTTGTGAGTTATAAAACTGCGATATATTTTGTATTACTAATGGATGAGACCAGAGTTGTAAGCGTTATTTTTTTCACTGTTGGGCTCTTGCTTTTGGGGCAAGTATTGTATTTGAAAACGATGTGGAGTTTAGTTCACATGGTATTTTTTATGTTCTTGATGAACATTACCGTTAAGGAGAACGGAGGGTTCAAAGCTGTAATTAAGGGTCTAGATAATTGGGCCGCTGAGTATGTCTTTCGTATTAAATTTGACAAATAAAGCTATTTTCTTAATTCTAACTCGAATTTATGGGAAAATATATTCAAATTTCAGCCAAAATATTGTCGAAAATTTAAAAATGAAGTTGCTTTGGAATTAGTTGACTACTACAAAATATTAAAATTTACATTTCTACGAAGATTCCTCTTTTTTCCGTGTTAGCAATATTACAATAATAAGAAATGTCTTTTCTAAAAAACACCAAGTAATACAAAATATATATCAGTTGAAATAGATCCATTGAAGTATGTATAATCATCATTAAGTTATGATTGCAAAAGAAACTTGAAAATTCTCTACTGTGAATGAAATATTTTAAAATGTATTTCTATTTTGCTGCTGTCATCTGCTCAAATCTGTAAGCAGCTGTATTTTTAACTTTATTTAATGTAAAAGTTTAACATCTGTTCCACGGACAAATTAAAATCTATTTCTCACAATACGCTACTACCAACATTTCTGCTGCCAATGAATGATTATTAATATGTTTGCCTTTTTTTCTAATGGGAAAATGCTGTGACTGCCTCAATGACCAAATAGCATTTTGAGAGGCTACTACCAACATTGCTTCTGCTGTCATCTTCTACTTCCTTTTGTGTCTCTGTCATGGAAATGAAATTGATTGTCAACGAACATTATGCTTGGCTTTCGATTTTTCAAACGGGCAAATGCTGTGCCTGCCTCAATGAACAAAGGACATTTTGAGGTGCTACTACCAACATTGCTGCTGCTGTCATCTTCTACTTCCTTCTGTGTCTCCGTCATGGAAATGAAATTGATTGTCAACGAACATTATGCTTGGCTTTCGATTTTTCTAATGGGCAAATGCTGTGCCTGCCTCAATGAACAAAGGACATTTTGAGGTGCTACTACCAACATTGCTGCTGCTGTCATCTACTTCCTTCTGTGTCTCCATCATGGAAATGAAATTGATTGTCAACGAACATTATGCTTGGCTTTCGATTTTTCTAATGGGCAAATGCTGTGCCTGCCTCAATGAACAAAAGACATTTTGACGTGCTACTACCAACATTGCTGCTGCTGTCATCTTCTACTTCCTTCTGTATCTCCATGGAAATGAAATTGACTGTCAACGAACATTATGCTTGGCTTTCGATTTTTCTAATGGGCAAATGCTGCGCCTGCCTCAATGAACAAAGGACATTTTGAGGTGCTACTACCAACATTGCTGCTGCTGTCATCTTCTACTTCCTTCTGTGTCTCCGTCACGGAAATGAAATTGATTGTCAACGAACATTATGCTTGGCTTTCGATTTTTCTAATGGGCAAATGCTGTGCCTGCCTCAATGAACAAAGGACATTTTGAGGTGCTACTACCAACATTGCTGCTGCTGTCATCTTCTACTTCCTTCTGTGTCTCCGTCATGGAAATGAAATTGATTGTCAACGAACATTATGGTTGGCTTTCGATT
This sequence comes from Caerostris darwini, assembly GCA_021605075.1. Taxonomy (NCBI): domain Eukaryota; kingdom Metazoa; phylum Arthropoda; class Arachnida; order Araneae; family Araneidae; genus Caerostris; species Caerostris darwini. The sequence goes on along the minus strand of BPLQ01007179.1, from coordinate 147,998 downwards.
TTTCTAATGGGCAAATGCTGTGCCTGCCTCAATGAACAAAGGACATTTTGAGGTGCTACTACCAACATTGCTGCTGCTGTCATCTTCTACTTCCTTCTGTGTTCCGTCACGGAAATGAAATTGATTGTCAACGAACATTATGCTTGGCTTTCGATTTTTCTAATGGGCAAATGCTGTGCCTGCCTCAATGAACAAAGGACATTTTGAGGTGCTACTACCAACATTGCTGCTGCTGTCATCTACTTCCTTCTGTGTCTCCATCATGGAAATGAAATTGATTGTCAACGAACATTATGCTTGGCTTTCGATTTTTCTAACGGGCAAATGCTGTGCCTGCCTCAATGAACAAAGGACATTTTGAGGTGCTACTACCAACATTGCTGCTGTCATCTTCTACTTCCTTCTGTGTCTCCGTCATGGAAATGAAATTGATTGTCAACGAACATTATGCTTGGCTTTCGATTTTTCTAATGGGCAAATGCTGTGCCTGCCTCAATGAACAAAGGACATTTTGAGGTGCTACTACCAACATTGCTGCTGCTGTCATCTACTACTTCCTTCTGTGTCTCCATCATGGAAATGAAATTGATTGTCAACGAACATTATGCTTGGCTTTCGATTTTTCTAATGGGCAAATGCTGTGCCTGCCTCAATGAACAAAGGACATTTTGAGGTGCTACTACCAACATTGCTGCTGCTGTCATCTTCTACTTCCTTCTGTATCTCCATGGAAATGAAATTGATTGTCAACGAACATTATGCTTGGCTTTCGATTTTTCTAATGGGCAAATGCTGCGCCTGCCTCAATGAACAAAGGACATTTTGAGGTGCTACTACCAACATTGCTGCTGCTGTCATCTTCTACTTCCTTCTGTGTCTCCGTCACGGAAATGAAATTGATTGTCAACGAACATTATGCTTGGCTTTCGATTTTTCTAATGGGCAAATGCTGTGCCTGCCTCAATGAACAAAGGACATTTTGAGGTGCTACTACCAACATTGCTGCTGCTGTCATCTTTACTTCCTTCTGTGTTCCGTCATGGAAATGAAATTGATTGTCAACGAACATTATGGTTGGCTTTCGATTTTTCTAATGGGCAAATGCTGCGCCTGCCTCAATGAACAAAGGACATTTTGAGGTGCTACTACCAACATTGCTGCTGCTGTCATCTTCTACTTCCTTCTGTATCTCCATGGAAATGAAATTGATTGTCTACGAACATTATGCTTGGCTTTCGATTTTTCTAATGGGCAAATGCTGCGCCTGCCTCAATGAACAAAGGACATTTTGAGGTGCTACTACCAACATTGCTGCTGCTGTCATCTTCTACTTCCTTCTGTGTCTCCGTCACGGAAATGAAATTGATTGTCAACGAACATTATGCTTGGCTTTCGATTTTTCTAATGGGCAAATGCTGTGCCTGCCTCAATGAACAAAGGACATTTTGAGGTGCTACTACCAACATTGCTGCTGCTGTCATCTTCTACTTCCTTCTGTGTCTCCGTCACGGAAATGAAATTGATTGTCAACGAACATTATGCTTGGCTTTCGATTTTTCTAATGGGCAAATGCTGTGCCTGTCTCAATGAACAAAGGACATTTTGAGGTGCTACTACCAACATTGCTGCTGCTGTCATCTTCTACTTCCTTCTGTGTCTCCGTCATGGAAATGAAATTGATTGTCAACGAATATTATGCTTGGCTTTCGATTTTTCTAATGTGCAAATGCTGTGCCTGCCTCAATGAACAAAGGACATTTTGAGGTGCTACTACCAACATTGCTGCTGCTATATTGTATGAAATTAAACTGCTGTCCAATTCCCCTTTTTTTCTGTTTCTTCTTTGCGGGAACAACTATGATTGCTATGTAATAATATGTTTTTTGTCTTCTCCATTGAACAAATGATGTGATTGATATTTTAATAAATGGTCCTTTCGAGGTTCTATTATGATATTTGTTATTCTTTTTTATGTGTTCTTAAGCTATTGTAATTCAATTAGAAGAAATAAAAATTGTTAACTTCCATTAACATGTTTGTATTATTGCATTACAATTTCTATACAAAATTTTGTTTCATATCTTTTGCTTTTTACTGAAGAATTTATAAAATCACGGGACTCTTGGAGTCTTCCTTTTATGTTAGACAAATGAATTTTTCCGGAAAAATTATAGGAAATTCAAATCCAATTTTCCTGAATGTTTGGGAGGGTTTAGAGGAATATATGGAATCTAGAAAAAGTTTACTTATTAACCAGTATTTTGGAATTTAAGCATTTTTTGAATAAGAACTTTTCGCTCAAATGCAGATGAACCATCTGAATTGATTCGGCTAATGGTTCCCCTCCTATGAACTCTGCACTAACACAAATTTGCATATTGTAGCCTTTGAATTACATATTGACTATATATTATAATGAGTACATATTGTAGCCTTTGAACTACATATTGACTATATATTATAATGAGTACACATTGTAGCCTTTGAACTACATATTGACTATATATTATAATGAGTACACATTGTAGCCTTTGAACTACATATTGGCTATATATTATAATGAGTACACATTGTAGCCTTTGAACTACATATTGACTTATATTATAATGAGTACACATTGTAGTCTTTGTGAAGCAGTTCCTCATTGGCGCATTTACTCACGAGCAGCCGACGCTAGAATGTGCACAAAATGACCGTAGAGCGACATACCAAACCAAATCAAACCAGCCGACTCATGCTCTTCTGCCCAGATTTCTCGATCACATATCCCTCTCTTAACACCCTTGGATCTTTAGTTGTGGGAGCATTTGTAGTCTCAGGTGAACACGAGCAGTCATTTACACTTGTAAAATGCTATCTTTCCCAATAATATCTTCATATCTTCATATAAAGATATGCATGACAAACAGGTGAAAGTGTATGTTGATGGTGTGGTGACATGATTCAAAATGCGCGATTCATTGCCCTAAGGGACACATTGAACGATTGGTGCTTTTTGTCAATAAATGTCATCTAACGTTTAGGATGTGTTTTCTTATCAATGTTAAGTGTGATTTTATTTTCGTTAAATGCTAATTCTTGAAGAAAAGACGATCTCTTGGCGAACAATTTCACCGATAAAAATACCAACTAACTCCTGACTTGGACTTTGATGCAAATCACTTATTTACACAGCATTTCGGTCCTATTTTAAAAGGAATTTTGAGAGTCTACTGTTTTTACTTGGCGAAAATATATTATATGATGTTTATTTGAGAATAAATATATTTTTTGTTACATTAAATCTCTTAGCACTATTTTAATGAAAAATGGTTAACTATTTAGATGTGTTATATTCATTATAAGTATACTGTACTGAAAAAAAATCTAATGTCATTTTTCTTTATTATTGGGTTGGTGCATAATTATCAGGCGTTTCTTTGACGTGCTATATTTTAATAAAAATGTACACTATTTTATAAATTTATGCATGAAAACATCCTTTTACACTAAAATGCGTGTTATAAAAACGCGTGTCGACAATTATACTCACATTCGTTATATTATGCTTTGAAAAAGAAATAGAAAGCAGCTCAGTCATTTCTCGATTCCAACCAAGTTTTCGGTGAGGGCACAATCAGCGAAAGTCGATGCAGAGAATGGTTTGCCTGTCTTAAATCTGGCGACACAAGCTTGGAAGATAAGTTAGGAAGAGCTCGACCATCGGATTTCGACGACCCGGTACTTTTGGCAGCCGCGGAAGGGGACGAAAGCTTGACAACTTCAATGATAATCATTCAACCATCGTTCGTCGTCTCAAAAAGCTTGGAAAGGTATGGAGATAGGCTGAATGGGTCCCCCACGAACTCACGGACAACAATAAAGCTGAACATGTCGGAATTTTTACCGATTTGCTTCAAGAAACGAGCTGGGTCCGTTTCTGAAGGATCTTGCCACTAGGAATGAATCATGCTTTCTCTTCAGAAACCTCAAAAGAAAGAAGGTCTGCGCTATGACTCAGTGCGCAAATCGTGTCGGAATCAGTGATTAAAGCATGGATTGCCTCCAAGAACCGTGAATTCTTTGCTCGTGGAATTGATCGTTTCCCAAGCAAATAGGAAGCAGTTGTTGAAGTAAATGGTGATTCCTCTCCTGAGTAATCATCTAAAAATGTTACTGCTGAATTTTTATGTTTCCTTTTTCATAATAAATAGTGCTCATGAACGCCTGATAATTATGAGTACGCCTGATAATATTTTTTTTTAGAGTAGTATCAAACCAAGCGCTGCCAGAGAAAATGAAACAAGCCTTTATCTCCATCGACATAATTTATTTTTTAAATAAGAAAAAAATACCACACAATTTTTTTCTCTATACTGTAAAATATTGTTGTTCAGTCATTGTTTTGTAAAATTCTAAGCACTCCCGGATTAACGATAGTCTCTTTAGAAGAAGGCATGTTGTTGATGACTTTCTTCACTACTATTTCCATTTTTTTTCTTTCCACTCAATGTTCACTGAAATAAAAATATCATAAATTCAACACTCAATGAAATCAAATAATTATTATAATGCCTGAAAGTTAAATGGTAATTTAATCAAAGCATAGCCACAATCGATATGTAACAATCAATTTCTCGATTCTTCGATTATGTGATTTTTTCAATAATGCAGTTTGTGTAGGAATTATCCTACACAAACAGTAAAGAACATCAGAATCATTTCTTAACCCAGAGAGGAATATTATAAGAATAATTAATATTTTAAGGTTGTCCAGTTGAAAATTTATATTTCACAGCGTTCTTTAAAAACAAATAATATAAAAAAAAATTTAAAGTCCTTTATAAATAATTTTCATTCCTTTTTTTAACTTTATCTGGCGCCATTTATTGGTAGATATATGCAACTTAAATCTCAAAAAAAAAAAAAAAAATTTATTAATTAAATTTAATTACTGAAATAATATTTGAAAAAAACTGCATTAGCATCCAATGTCATCCACTACAAGTTCAAAAAATTCATTTGAACTCGAGTGGATGAATAAAAAGTATTTTATGAACGATTGAAAATTTGAACAAGATATATATAGGGAGAGTGTGATCTAATAGAAGGAATTGAATAATCAATGTTATATAAAAGCTGTTATATACAATGTTAATAGCGTAATTTCAATAACAGGATTATACTTTAAGGGTCTGGTTCTTTATAAAAATAACAAGAACAGAATTAAAATTTCGTTCATGATTAAATATGCACTCATACCTTGATCTCTTATTTACCATTTTCTTGTCATACCTCGTTACGGACTTTCTTAGACCTAGTATTTCATTTAGGAATTCAGCAAGTAAAGTACTAGTCATTTACTACCAAGAAAACATTGGAAAGCAATTCCATCTTTAAACTGGAGTTTGTACCATTGGCATACAACTTCAGATGTGTATTCTATTGCTGTGCTTTATCATACTGCCGTGCTTTTAATATAATACATGCTCACCATACGTATATATATTAAAAGTGCTATATGTGATCACACCTTGATAATATCTTCATATTATCCCAACTTCATTTTTTACTGTGATAACGCTTTGCAAGCTTTCTTAGATCGAATCTCACATCGAACAATTTAGCCAGTCCAGCATTAGGGAATTTAACACCCCTCTATCAGCAAAATGTTGTAACGCAATATACGCCTTTAGTTGAACAAGCATCTGAACCATCTACATGCAACTTAAGATGTCTATACTACTGCCGTGCTATACCTTAGTACCATATTTTAAACTCATGCTCATACATTCATCATACCTTCACATAGTCATCATTTTTCTTGCGATACAGAGTTATAGGCTTTCTTAAAACGAGTTTGCCACCTCAGAATTTAGGAAATCCAGCACTAGTTATTTTAACATTTCACTATCTGCATTGGAAAGCAATTCATGTACTAAAAATCCGCATGTGTACATATTGGCATACAACTTGTGTTTTACCATACTGCCGTGTTTTTAACATACGCTTACACGTTGATTACATAGTCCTACGATTGACATAGCCCTACTTTCCTGTGATACCGCTTTATAGGCTTTCTTGTAACTGGTCTCCTAACTGAGAATTTATTCATTGGCATCCTTGGAGTACAACTTCATCTATACCACATTCGTGCAGAAATTTCTGAAGTATTGTGCCTTTTTGATGGAAAAAAACCGAATCACCTCACTATATCCACAGCAGACAGGATGGTATGTTGAGCTGCATATCCGGCTCTTAAAACGAAAGAGGTTAAAAAAAGGAGGTTCATTGAAACTGTTAAACGAAGTTGAACCAAATCTAGATTGTTTATGCCAAGGAGGGCCAAGTAAATCGTGTCCCGAAATTAACTCAAGAAACCTTGCTTAAATTTGGGATACACTGGATAAGTTGGAAACCTTGAACTATATAAATTTCGAAATAAGATCTCGTGGGTCCCAAAATTCATGCAAGAAATATTTCATTAATTTTGGGACACCATTTACATGTTTTAAAATCCATTTATAAATTTCGAAAATGATATTCGGCGAGATACTATCTTTTTCCTTTGTCCTTTTAATATTTATAGTCAATACTACGTGAAGCGTGACGTGAGCTTCGTCTGTTGAGGTTGATGGTCGACCAGAAAGTTCTTCGTCTTCAACGCGTTCTCTGCCTTCTTTGAACTGCTTATACACCTTGTAAACGTTTCTTTTAGACATAGGAATGCTCACCGAATGCCTTCTGCAACATTCTATACGTTTCCCCAAACAAAATTGAATACAAGTTCTTGCTCAATTAACTCACACATATCGAAAATCGTCGACATGAAGAGACATTTCAAGATCTCTTCATCATCTCTACATCAATGTCTCTTCAATTTTCAAAAATCGCCAAAATCACTTTTAGCGTGTCACAAAACCAAGTGTAACTCAAGCACTAATGAATATTTTGACGTCACATTTCCCACAGATGTCAAGGACAGTGCCAACAACCTGAAAAAGAAAAAAAATTGAAATACTGTATGCCCGGGAAATTTAAATTGAAAACTGGTCTTACTTTTTGGACACAGTAGTATACCTCATTAAAAATTATTGTTTACTGTCTATTTTGTTATTATTGTTACTGTTATTATTGTTTACTGTTTTTTAAATCATTCCTACAATTGAAAATCCTTAATTTATTAGACAAAAATAAGTGCAAAAATACAAACCGGTATTTTTGGTATATCGACAACAACGGCGGGAACATAGAAGGCTGTCAGATCATCTGCTATTTTGCTTCTTATTCGGTCGGCCAGCTCTTCGGTGAAAGTGACCCCCCCTTCGTCTTCAGAAACGGCTCTTTCGTCCAGTTCCTTGTTATGCTGGGACACGCATAGAGTTGCAGATGCATAGACTGGCCCTTCAGGTAAATTTTCCACTTTGAAAGTTAAAAAAAAAAAAAAAAAAAGGGTTACAAAACATATGCATCTAGGTTGCAGAAATTCAATGAAAAATACCACAATCTTTGATTATTCTAAGGTGAAGGATTTATTTATTTTTCCATAAAAATTAGCTGTGCTCCTTCTTTTCAAAACTGGTAGGGTGTCATATTGAAATGAGAAACTTAGCACTCTTTTTTTTTTTTTTCTGATGCACCTGGCAAACACTTATACAGTACTCTGCTGCCTTGAGGCAGGGATGGGCAAATTACGACCCACGGGCCAACTCCGGCCCGCGGATAGAACTTTAATTTGCAGCTTCAAGACAAATTAAAAGAAATATATATTTATATATTATATATCCATCTCATTTTCTACTTTGATTAAATATTTTTTTTTCCTTCCTTTTTTCCAAAGGACTGATAATCTTTTTACGTTCTCTATTCTTGTTCGAATTTGTGAAATGTTAGAAGATACAGAATGGCTTTCGGACTTTGCATTTTTCATAGATCTTCTTTGCCATATGAGCAACTTTGTCGAGATGCAAGGGAAAAATCAACGTATAGACGATATCTGGGCCCATCTCAAAACTTTTAAACTTAAACTTAATCTGTTTGCTGGGCAACTAGCTAAGAACGACTTGTCTCATTTCCCGAGGTTAAATTCAATACCCTCAGTAAAGGAAGAGAAGCTTAAGAATTATGAAGATAGCTTGAAAAAGCTGCATTTTAAGTTCGAACGCAGATTTCAAGATTTCAAGATTACCAAGCCTTTCAACGTAAATTGTGAAGCAGTGACGTCAGATTTGCAGGTTGAATTAATCGAGTTGCAATCTAAAATCATCTCAAGCAGTTGTTTCTAAATATGTCTAAGTTAAAATTTTACAATTCATTATCGAAAGCAAGTTTCCCAAATTGAATATCTCACGCCCAGAAAATCAGTGCTATGTTTGCTTCATCTTATATATGTCAACAAGTGTTTTCAATTATTGAACTTAGAAAGAATTATTTCAGAAGTAGGCTGACAGATGAGCATTTAGCTCCTTAGAATCAGTACATCTGAATTCGAAGCTCACTATAAGGAACTTTTAAAAATGAAATCACAGTTTCATTCATCTCATTAACATATTTAAATTGTAATACTTGTATATTGTATTTAAAATTTTAGAAAAATTATTCTTGGCCCGCCAAACATTTTTTTTTCGATTTTTGGCCGGCAACCAAAAGGGTTTTCCCATCCCTGGTTTAGGGAATAGCCAGAAGTCACCCGGTGTGAATACGGTGGTTGTGGAACGGTATGGGTTTCATTTTTGGCGAAAGATTCACGAAGAATCAATGCAGTGTGAGCTGGCGCATTCAGTGTTTTCAGTACCAATCGAGATTTGACTCTTTTGATGCCCAAACTGGAATTGACCGATCCTTTTGAAATTCCAACATCATCATCAAGGTCTCTAATTGTAAATCGACGGTTTGCAAGCACCAAATCTTTAATTTTTTGGACATGAGTTTCGTCATTTGAGGTGGATGGTCGACCAAAGGGTATTACGACTTCAACACGTTCTCTGCCTTCTTCGAATTGTTTGTACCATTTGTAAACGTTTCCTTCCGATATAGGAATACTCACCAAATGCCTGATGCAACATTCTATACGTTTCCACAAACAAACTTGAATTCAAGTTCTTTGCTCAATGAATTCAGACATTTCAAAAATTGCCGGAATCAGTTTTAAAGTCTCACAAAGTCATGCGTACCTCAAACACTAATGAATATTTTGATGTCGAATTTCTCACATATGTCAAAGTTTCTCACAAATGTTCTCACAGATTCCAAAAGATGTTCTCACAGATTCCATTCTACAAAGTTTCTCACAGATGTTCAGCAACCTAAAAAAGAAGAAAAAATTGAAATTCCATAAGAGCCCGGAATTTTAAATTGAATATTGGTTTTACTTTTTGGACACAGTACTACTATTGAGGGGGCTGACCCATATCGCATCTTGCTTCAGGCACTAAATCTTTAATTTTTTGGACGTGAGTTTCGTCGGTTGAGGTTGAGAGTCGACCAGAGGACTGTTCGTCTTCAACGCTTTCTCTATCTTCTTTGAACTATTTATAGCACTTGTAAACATTTCTTTTCGATATAGGAATGCCCGCTAATGAATATTTTGAGGTGAAATTTCTCACAGATGTCAAAGACAGTGGCGGCAACCTAAAACAAGAAAAAGAAAAAATAAATAATTGAATAATAAATAGAAAAGTGGTCTTACTTGCTGGACACAGTAGTAGAAAAAAAATTTACTTATTAGGCAGTTTAAGTTCGCTGTGAAACAGAGACTTGTGTTTACGTTCCCTTGAAATCGTTTCTTGATGGGTGAGAGTTCTTCACTCGCCGCCTTTCAATTGGAGATAAGCAATCGGAAAAACCTCTTTTATTTTTGTTAAAAAGTATCTTTGACCCTTTATCGGAATGGTTTTACCGCGATTTCATTTGAGGGTTTTCCAAAACTGTTCTGCATAAGATCAAGTTTTTGGAATTTAAACTCAGGAAGCGCTCTGCCTGAAGACTGGAAGAGAAGAGATCTTGTTCGAGCTTCATAATGTGAGTTTCTTTTCATATATTTTAATTGAGAAAAATTTATTCGTTTGTAAATAAACAATGAGTTTTTTCTGTAATTTAATTCGAATAATTTAATTGAAAAAAAATTTTTTTAAGTCAATCCCGACTTAGGTCAACAAAGAAACATTTTATTTTAGTTACTTTTTATTAAATAATTACAACTAATATAAATATGAACAGAATCACAGTATTAAGTGGCAAAATAGAAAGCGAAATTCCTTGCAATTTGCCATTTTCTTTTCTATTAACCGTTAATTAAAATAACCGTTAAAGAAAAATTAGCTTGCATAAAATTAACTATGTTTTGAATTGGAAATAAAAATTTAAAATTATTATTTTTCAACTGAATTTCTGCCCTGAAATAAATGTCTGAAGGAGCGTTACAAAAAAAGAATACTTTCTTTTCCATACTTCCTTAAATGAATTGAGTATTTTTGCCAAAAAAATGGTTTTTTACTGGAGTTATCCTGTAAGAGCCATATTTATTTGTAACAATACGTTATTCCGTGTTCTACTCAGGAAACACCACTCATCAGCAATCTTTAACTTAATTTGAATAATCATCAGTGAAAAAGTGTGGAACGGAATTTCGGAAAATAATTAACTACATAAAAATTATTTTTGAATAATCATTATTATATTATTTCATGATAGCCTACTGGTGGATTATTACAGCAGCTTAGTGCATCATGCAATATCCTTCTTATAAAACGTCTGGGGAAACGACCCAGTATTTCAGAAAAATAAAAGTTTCTATAGAAGGTTAATTACTCGAACTTCTTCATTAAATTACAATCAATTTAAGGAGTGCTTAAAATATGCCTGTTTTCAGTTCGTCTCTTAAAAGCCAAAATGACGCTTTAATTTCTAACAGTTCATAAGACTCTTATAAGTTATAAGCTATACATAAAATATTTATAGGTCCCTTTTAAAAGTTTAAGCTGCATTCACACCAAAGCACTTTCTTTTTTCCACATCTCACTCCCGTACCATGTAGGAGCATGTCTGTCAGCTAGAAATGTGAGGATGTCCCATTTAGACTACAAACAGCCCAGCGATGGGGAGAACAGTGCCTTCCGGGAGTTTTTAGCTGTAACTGCTTTGCATTTGTGTGTCGCCTGATAAGAAATCCGGAATCCTTCCTGCATGGCTATATTTCTGAAAACATGTGCTACAAGAACGGCGCCGGCAAAATTGAACCTTGGCACTCCTGTACGCTAACTGCTCCAGCTACCACTCATACACCAAAGCATTAAAGGCTCGTTCCCACCAAGGCGAGAGACGTGAAGATTCAAGAGGCAAGCGACAAAATTTTTTCGACCCCTTCACAGCGAAACGTCAGAAATAGCATTACGCCTAGTAAAAAACCGCTTCGAGTTGAAAGTTGGGGAACTCCAAGCGGCGAACTGCAAACCGGTTTCAGGCGACCGCGGTGAGGCTAGTGATTGGTCAAATTTTTTCGCTTGCATCTTCTCGCCTTGGTGAGCATGAGCCTTTAGAGTAGAGGCGTGAAACTTCGACTGATCATTAGTCTCACCTCCCCACGCACATGATTTATGAATGGGCAGCGCTTTATTTTCTTCGAGTTCCTTCTTCAACTTTTGGCCTACCACTTCGACGTCTGTCCGTTACAGTTCTAAATTTCTGATCGTCATCTTCATTGGTTCAATTTTTCTATCCAAACCCAATGCGCACCGCAGCATAAGACGAAGTTTTATTACAATGTTCAACCATGGAACTAATAACTCTTTTCATCTAACAATAACAGCAGGATGTTTTTTATGTACCCAGGTCAGTAGATTTAAAATAAATGCTTCTATCTGGGAACATGGTATTATCTGCAGGACATGAATGAAACTATACGTTCAAACTTATATGCTTAGTAAACTTGTATGCTTGTAAAATGGGAAGATTAATTTCTTTTGTATATGTATATTATTGAGAAATAATCACCTTCTTAATATCTTTTAAAACCAATAAATAATGTGTAGAAAATTAAGGAAAGTATTTCTCAAAAGATTTCAATTTAAAATATGTCAAAACTAAATTGAAAGAATAGAAAATGTTGACATTTTACTGATCCCATCCACTATTTCGGTTCATTTTAAACGGGATTGGGTGAAACTAAAGCTAAAAAAGAATTAATAAACATAAAAATTATCTTTCAAGTTACACGTGTCATACGGCTAATTTTAAATAATTTTTCTTATCAAGATCTGTAAAGTAACAGCAAAAAAAAAAAAAAAAAAAAAAGAAAGAAAGAAAATAGTAACAACACTCGGACTCGTATAACAACAGTAATAACAACACTCGGACGACTCGCTTGTCTCGTATTTGCGTCTGGACGTCTTTGAAGTTCTTTATTTCAGTGGACAGATAAACGTCTTTTCTACAATTGTTCTTGTGTTTTTTGTTTTTGTTTTCGTAATTTTGGAGGAGCTTATTTTGATTAACTTTTATGTGGAAACGAATACTTCTTTTTACCCATAGCCAATGACTGTGATAATCACTTTCAGGTTTCACCCTCTCTTATTGATGCTACTTCTGCCAGCTACTTTTGATGCTACTTCCCAGACGCCAGGAGAATGCCCGAGCGACATGTACACGTCCTTCTTGGACGTCGCACTGGACATGATCACCAAAGCAAGAACTGATTTCCCTAAATGTAAGTTGCACTTCTCTTTAAATAAACGCAGGACACAAACAACTCTTGCTATACGAAACTTTTCAAATTTCTCTTGCTGATTAACTTATGCAAGAGGTTCGGACAATGTCACATTAACCACTCAGGTTGGTTTGGTTTGTCCCTCTATGGTCATTCTGTGCACACTTTAGGCTAATTAGACCTGGACCTGCAGTTTAACGTGGATTCCGAACCACTAGAAAGCATTCATGCCACCGCCAGGATTCGAAACTGAAGTGTGTGGTACCAAGGGCCAGAACATTAGCCAATTGGCCATTAGGTCTCTAACCGCTGAGAAAGATACCTTGTTCGGAACACTTAAAAAAATGCCAGAGGAACCATACTTCTGGAATACATGGTTATAGAGAAAAATAGGGAAGAAAATTTGGGACGATGCGTGGTAAAATAAGTTTTATGGAAATGTGAACCTTTTTCTTCGCACCTCAATCCTGTACCTAGGGCTATGTAGCCTTATGTAACCCCTATCACTGAACAATGAGGGTGGAACTTCAGTGGACCTCATGTATGTCATGACTCTCAACTGGCAACTGGCGTACCGATTATGGACTACCAATGAGGGTATAAATCCCTAAACCGCCTCATCTTAATTCATAGATAGAATTACAATTATTATTGGATGCTTAATTGTAAGTAAATAAAAATTACAAGATAAACTTTCTAAATTAATTAAATGGTACTCAAAAAAGTTAAAAGTATTAAAAATAAATAAAAGTTAAAATCCAAAATGAAATAAAAAAGAAAAAAGAAAGGAATTTAAGTTAAGTTTAAATTCAGTACAATTAGGGACTAGTTGTCGATGCCATAAGACTATTTAAAAAGCAAATAAAACACTGAAAGGTATGCTTTGGTGATATCTGAAAAGCAAAAGATTATCCTAAAAAAAAAAGGCGATTCTTAGAACCAGAGTTCTTTTTTATATATTTTATATTTTTTATTCGTTTTTTTTATTTTTTTTGTTCATTCCTTTTATTTTTCTTACAAAAAAAAAAAGGAGTAAATTAAAACACTACTGAATGGGGTTGCCATTGCTAGAAATGATGACTAAAGGAACAGGTCAGAGTCGAAAACATTTTGAATGCCAACGTCACGCGATATTCCCAGGTGGTCACCCTCCCAAGTACTGACTGCGCCCAATGATGTTTGACTGCTGGGATCGAACAAGAACAAGAACCAATATATTCAGCATGGTATGGCCGTTGGCATATGTCATGAACAGTCCACCGACGTGAGATGAGAAGGACAGTGTCTTACGGGAGGATTTTAGATGTTTTTGGATGACGTATGGAAAAAAAAAACCTGGAAACAGTCTGGCTATCGATGTAAGACGATTTTACGCACATTATTGCGATCTCCAACTAATCTCCTCGTTTCCGAAAGCAGTGACTACAACAATACCGCCAACGGATTTGAACTTCAGAGCAAACTCGGTGGAGATTGTGATAATGTGTGTAAAATAAACTCGCAATCATGCGAACCTGTAAAATGAATGAGAAACATAAAGATTTATAAAGATAAAATAAATTTGCACTCTTAGGTTTGCAAAAAAAGTAAGTGATAATTTACAGACAGGTAATAGGAATTTGTCTATGCTGTCGGCTTTGAGTACGCTTTGCTGCAGACTGTTAGCAATAACTGCATTATGATGATGTGTTCCATGTCCGAATGCTACAATATACGACTATATGCGATAGATGTATAGGTGCAATGTATTACAAATAGCATTAGATACATTGATAGTATAAAGTGAGTGATAAATAGCGATAAGTATACATTAATAATATATTTATCACTATCCATCCGATATCAATATTATTCGCAAGTTGGGTGTGAAAGGCTTGGTTGCAATTCATGGCATTGTAGCATGGAATTGTCCTGGCATTAATTGCCATTGCTCATGGCAATTGTGCACGATAAGGGCACCATTGTCAATCAAGTATCAAATGTAATCGTAATGTAATGACGCATTGCTAATATTTTAATGCGTTGCAAACAACGTCGAATGATACTTGTTGACACAGAGCGTTATGCAAAGAAACCTATTCCTTGTGCTTTGCCCTCTAATGTAGCAGCGAGATCCATCAGTACCATGCGCACAATATGGATGTACTCATGTGCTGCAACGAGGCTGCTGCAATCATTTCTGTCGATTGGTATGTGAATTGCGTCTGATTACGAGTGCCATTTTCTCTACAGCATAATTCTAAATCTCTAAAAGGTCGCAATTCTTTTTCTGTCGAATACAGACAGAGCTCGATTGACATCCATTTTCTTTTAGGGCTTCTAGGAAAGAGAACTTTCTTTCTCACCAAAAAACAATTTTGCAGTACTGAAATAAAAAATTTGATTAATTCTTCCTTTATACAGCTCTTGTAAGCTGATTTACAAGCATCCATAATGTGCGTGTTTGCTAAAAATTTTATTATTTCTATATTCTGTCAAGGTATATACATTCTCTTATGTAAACTTCAGTCCTTCTTTTATAGTATCGACTTTTGTATGAACAACGGCATAATATATATATACGATTAAAAAAGTTTTTCCATGACTATATATATATACACTGAAGTGACAAAAGTCATGGGATACTTCTTAATATCGTGTCGGCCCTCCTTTCGCCCGGCGAAGTGCAGCAACTCGACGTGGCATGGACTCAACAAGTCGTTGGAAGTCATCTGCAGGAATATTGAGCCATGCTGTCTCGATAGACGTCCATAATTGTGAAAGCGTTGATG
The DNA here is from genome assembly GCA_021605075.1 of Caerostris darwini. NCBI lineage: Eukaryota > Metazoa > Arthropoda > Arachnida > Araneae > Araneidae > Caerostris > Caerostris darwini. Next base: position 132,545 of record BPLQ01007179.1, on the reverse strand, counting down.
GTGCAGGATTTTGGGCACGAACAGACCTCTCAATGACGTCCCATAAATGCTCGATGGGATTCATGTCGGGCGATCTAGGTGGCCAGATCATTCGTTGGAATTGTCCAGAATGTTCTTCAAACCAATCGCGAACAGTTGTGGCCCGGTGACCTGGCGCATTGTCATCCATAAAAATCCCATCGTTGTTTGGGTACATGAAGTCCATGAATGGCTACAAGTGATCTCCAAGTAGCTGAACATAAGCATTTCCAGTCAATGTTCGGTCCAGTCGCACCAGAGGACCAAGTCCATGCCATGAAAAAACAGCCCACACCATTACGGAGCCACCACCAGCTTGAACAGTGCCTTGCTGACAGTTTGGGTCCATGGCTTCGTGGGGTCTGCGCCACACTCGAACCCTACCATCAGCTCTTACCAACTGAATTCGTGACTCATCGGACCAGGCCACGGTTTTCCATTCATCTAGGGACCAACCGATATGCTCACGTGCCCACGAGAGTCGCTGCAAGCGATGTCGTTCTGTCAGTAAAGGCACTCGAATCGGTCTTCTGCTGGAATAGCCCAAGAAAGCCAAATTTCTCCACACAGTTCTAACAGACAAGTCCCTTGTACGTCCCACATTGATTTCTGCGGTTATTTGACGCAGTGTTGCTTGTCTGTTAGAATTTACGACTCTTTGCAGACGTCGCCGGTCTCGGTCGTTAAGTGCAGGCGGTCGACCACTGCGCTGTCCATGGTGGGATGTTATGCCTGAAATTTCATACTCTCGGCACACTCTTGACACAGTGGATCTGGGAATGTTGAATTCCCTAACGATTTCCGAAATGGCATGACCCATGCGTCTAGCTCCAACTAACATTCCGCGTTCAAAGTCTGTTAATTCCCGTCGGGCGGTCATCATCACGTCAAAACCTCTTCACATGAATAACTTGAACAGAAATGAAAGCTCTGCTAAAGCACTGCGCATTTATACCTGTTCTACGCGATGCTACTGCCATCTGAAAATTTGCATATTGCTATCCCATGACTTTTGTCACTTCAGTGTATATATATATATATATATATAGTCATGGAAAAACTTTTAATAATGATATGGTTTACTAAAACATAAATTTCTTTGTATAATACGGTCAGTGTATTGTAAAGTTTGAAGTGAAAGTTTTCAGTGAAGAATACACTTCCAAAAAATTTCTCGCAACAGACAGACACAAAGCCCCAAATGATACCCGACACATAAAGGGCTTCAAGTCCTCTGGTTGGCATTCTACTTTATTCTCACTCTGCGTTTGTTTGCTGGTATGTTTTTATTTAAGTGACCTCAGTTGACTCAATTGAGGACCAGCTAGTTCGACTATCCATTGCGGCTGAAGCGTGCTCGAAAAGAGTGGCATATTTGGAACTTTCCGCCAATCACTACTTCGACGAAACCAATCATATGTTGTTGTGGGTGGTCGCAATTTTTGAGCATTTGTTATAAACAATGAATCACAGAAACACTTTACTATGATTGTTGTCCATAAACAATGTTTTTCGACATGGGTTCATGTTTCATGTCTCATGTTTTACGTCCGTGCCTTAACTCGCCATTACTGATCCTACACTCCTAGACAAAAGAACGGATGTTTTAGTAAGCTGTACTATCATTCAGAGTTTTCCATGACCATTAAATCCCCTTGTATCCCCTTGACAAAGAGACCTCTCTCTCTCTCTCTCTCTCTGTATAGTAGTATACTACTACTACTACTACACACACCACATCACTGTGCCGAGAGCTGAGTTGTCCCTTTACAGTTTGGGAATGATGTGGGTGAGAAGAAGTCTGATTGGGCTCTGTGACGCTCTGCGCACATATGTGTCGGAAAATTTAGTTAATTGCCGCGGTGTAGAATATAGAAGAGGCAATAATCACTACATTTTAATTAATTTACTAAATGAAATTGTATTATACATAAAGGTAAAAAGTAAAACTTTACAAAAACCATACTTTGGGTTTTAACTTAATTATGATCAAATCATATTGCCCACAGCCAGCCGCCCATCAAGCTAACAATACTTGATGGATTATCAATTTATACCTCCGTGCCCGACGTCACGACCCATTATATGCCTTCAGCATAGGACATCGGACTCGGGTGTAAAACGCAAGAGAAATATTTGCATGATTTCCAATACTTCGGCAACAATATGGGACCGGGACCTACGGCTTAAAGTGGATTCCGAACCACTCCAAACATCCATGGTACCACCGGGATTCGATCCCGAAGCCTGTGGTACCGAGCACCAGAGCTCTAGTCACTCTGCCATTGGGACTCTCTGTATAGCAGTATAAGAATTAATTGAATGAATGCAAATTTCAGGCTCGAGAGAAGAGGAGAGTAAACCCATGGACTGCGAGGCGGTGCTGCGCAGTGGCCGCAACACGAGCGGAGTCTACTCGGTGTGGCCGAGGAGCAGACTGAGCGGGAGTGGACCACTGGACGTCTACTGCGACATGGACACGGACGGAGGGGGATGGACGGTAAGATTCTGCTCAATACGATCCTGTAGTTGTAGAGGTATTTTAAGAGCGTAGGTTTTACAAGTTTGTTGTAAGGTTCTATAAAAAAAAGGCAACCAAGAATGTGGAATCTACTGATAAACAGTTTATTTAATCAGTAAGACTTAATTTTAGCGTCTTTGTCGCTCAGGTAATAGAAAAGCCATGCGCTCTGAGCATATTTTTCGCTGGCACCAGTGCTAGGTATGTGCTACAGATGGACATATTGATTTTACTGCCAAGTATTAAGATCTTCTTTTAAGTTTTAGATTTTGTCTAACATTCATATGATATTCAGACTTAAATTTCTTGCAATGAACAACTTAAAAATTGAATGCAATTCAAAATTTTTATTTTAAACTGCGAAACTTCAATAACAAAAAACTGCCATTCGTTCGCAATTTTTACTGTAGGATGATACCGATTAGATTCTAATGAAAGTTTCATAAACATCGTACCATATTTTGTAAATGATCTTCGATTTGGTGACTTGGTAAAATTGGGGGATAAAATATGATTCCATTGAATGTGTTCAGATGGAGAGATAGATTTGTAGCAGGCTCAGCTTTACCCAGGAGAATGCCACACACCCCTTGTGCCACCGCAGAACTCCCAAAGGATGTGGTTGACAGCTTCCCCCCAAGGTTATCGGAAGGAAGGTAACAAATTTATTTTGGCATTACTCAGTAATTACCTGCCAATTTTCGAATCTACATAGAATTTCAAACCCCTTTGTTCAGTGATTCTTCACCAGGTTCACAATTAAGAATAGAATTTAAAACACACGCTTAGCGCTAAAAATTTACTTTTGGATCTTCCCCCATTTTCCTTGTCTTACGATTATTTCAAAACATCAAAGTTGTTTGAAACATATACAAAGTCAAAAGGTGTCCAAAAGGGTTTTTATTACAAATGTATGGTAAATTAGAAACATACAATGTTTGTTCATTGATGAAAGAAATTAATTTTAATTAAAAATCCAACTTCAGTGTCTTTACAACACATATTTTGCTTTGGATACTGAGGTTTGGAAATAGAAAAAAAATAAGTTGTTTCAAGTTATCGAGCAATTTCTACTCCTTTTTAATGATTTAAATTTCTCAAGGCTAGTTCTGTATCCTGGAAAGAGATCTCGGTTCGAAACGTCGTTTCAGAGTAGAAACTCGTATCAATGTGGCAAAATAATATGAGGGTCAGTCGATATACTCAAGTCGTTATTATCATTATACCAAAAATCGATATATATATATAATTATATATATGATACCAAATATCGATATATGTATATATATATGGTACCAAAAGCCCATATAGACTTTAATGCCAAGTCGATATGCTCATAGTAGAACAAAAAGTCGAAATGCCCATGATGCCAAAAGACGATCCACTTATGATGTCAAAAGTTGATATATCTATGATACCAAATGTCTATATAGATTTTAAGACCAAAATTCGATATTACTCAGTGGCGGCATAAGCGCCTCGCTGTTGCCCCTGGGTAACTCCAAATTCTCTACATGTCTATCCTTCTATGACCATAACCGCGAATGTATTCAATTAATATGGATATTTCTATCTAACCAGATCATTGCCCACAGTAGACAGTTGAATCCTTTCTCCCTTCCGCAGGTTGTGCAGAGGAGAGGCGACTTCAGCCGGCCCAAGGACTTCTTCTTCCAGGACTGGGAGGCCTACAAAGTAGGGTTCGGGGACATCGAGAAAGACTTCTGGCTGGGTGAGACTCACTCGCTCTCCGTTCGATTTCCATGGAACTCCTAATTGTACCAATAGTTTTAGCTCTCTTGCTTTAATTGTTCTCAAGAAAGAGATGTTTTTCTTAAATTTCAATTGTTTTATTTTCTTTTATTCAATTCCTTCTATTAGCTTGCACTCTCCCTATATATATCTTGTTCAAATTTCCAATCGTTCATAAAACACTTTTAGTTCATCACTCGAGTACAAATGCATTTTTTTTTTTTTTTTTTTTTTTTTTTTTGAACTTGTAGTGCATGACACTGGATGTTGATACAGTTTTTTCAAATAGTAATTCATTCCTTAAATTGAATGAATTAATTTTAGGTTTTTTTTAGATTTAAGCTGCATATAACTACCCATAGATGGCGCCAGATAAACTTAAAAAAATGAATGAAAATTATTTATAAAGGACTTTTTTTGCAATAGAGTGAAAAAAAAAGCAGGAATTGACTTTAAAAAAAAATTTATATTACTTGTTTTTACTCGTTAATTGAAGCAAATTCATTTTATAGTGCTAATTTTTTAACTAAATTAAGATGTGGAGGTTTACGTGATTCTTAAAATCACATAGGAACTCCATAACCGGTACACCCGTTGCCCCGACTTCTTTGGAAACGAACGTCCACATGGAAAATCAGAAGCAGAAACAGATATTTAAACAACCAGAAACAATGAGGAAAACAAAATGAGGAATTAAGGCTCGTTCCCACCGAGGCGTGAGGCGGCGACGCGTCACGCGGCAGCGAAGAAAGTTTTTTCGACCCGTTCACACCGAAACGTCAGAAGTCGCTTTAAGCCTAGTGTAGTTCCAGTTACTTCTACTAGATGGCAGATCTATTATTGGCTCAATCCAAGTCACATGATGCGAAAAATTGAGAGTTGAAAGTTGTTCAACTCGAAGCTGTGGATTTCAACCGGTTTCAGGCGAATGCTGTGAGACTAGTGATTGGTCAACGCTTCACTCCTCGGTGGGAACGAGCCTTTAGTTTACTAAAATGAACTATCGATGGTATTTGCTTTTTACAACCAGCTGAATAACCCGTTGTTACCATTGCTCATCTGATAGGAAATATTAGAACAAGCAATATAAAAACAAATTTCTTAAAGTCAACTCCTTCTTTTTTTCCCTCTATTGCAGAAAGTCCTTTATAAATTATTTTCATTAATTTTTTTAAATATTATCTGGCGACATCTATTGGTAGATATATGCAACTTAAATATAAAAAAAAAAAATAAAATGAATGAATTAAATTTAATTATTGAATTAATATTTGAAAAAACTGCATTAATATCCAGTGCCATCCACTACAAGTTCAAAAAAATGTATTTGAACTTGAGTGGATGAATCAAAAGTATTTTATGAAAGATTGAAAATGTGAACAAGATATATATAGGGAGAGTGTGAGCTAATAGAAGGAATTGAATAAAGGAAAATAAGACAGCAAAACTTAATAATTACAAATTTTGAAAATAAATTTGCTTTGATGAATATTTTGTAACCAAAAAAAAAAAAACTAATTTCTTTACAAAAATTTTAAATAATCGCTCGTGGATAATTTTAAATTTTTACGCTCAAATAATGTGTATTGAAGGATGAGTATATCAAATGTAAAACTTATGATTGGGATATTATTTGGAAGATTATTTGTTCCAAATAATATTCCCTGCTTACTTCAAACCCTTTATGCTGGTCGAAGGTCAGAAGAAAATTAACAAGTAATATATATAAAAAAAAAAATTTTAAGTCAATTCCTAATTTTTTTTTCACTCTATTGCAGAAAGTCCTTTATAAATAATTTTCATTCATTTTTTTAAGTTAGGAGAAATTTTCTCTCTCTCACTCATTTATTCACGTGTTTCATTTTCCATTTTGTTCCCTCCTTCACACAGACTAGAACCCAGAGTGAAAAAAAAGAATTTTTTTTTCAGCGATCTGCACGCTTCGCCACTGACGGTATTGATTCCTAAGTTTATATCCTGCTAAATATCTTATAGAAGAGACATTTTTTTTTCTCCCATATAAAACTAAAATGAATGAATTAAATTTAATGAATGAATTACTATTTGAAAAAACTGTATTAACATCACGTTCAAAAAAGAAAGGTTTTCATTTGAAGTTGAAATTTTCCTCTTACATCTGGCGCCATCTATTGGTACATACATGCAACTTGAATCTAAAAAAAACTTTCTACCTTAAAACCTCCTACCTCCTAAAAAACTTTAAGTCAATTCCTACTTTTTTTTTTCACTCTATTGCAGAAAGTCCTTTATAAATAATTTTCATTTATTTTTTTAAGTTTATCTGGCGCCATCTATTGGTAGATACATACAACATAAATCTAAAAAAAAATAAAATTAAATAATTAAATTTAATTATTGAATTAATTTTTGAAAAAACTGTATTAACATTCAGTGTCCTCCACTAAAAGTTTAAAAAAAATGCATTTAAACTGGAGGGGATGAATAGAAAGTATTTTATGAACGATTGAAAATTTGAACAAGATATATATAGGGAGAGTGTGAGCTAATAGAAGGAATTGAACAATCAAACAGATTTTCAAATTTTTATAAAACCCTCCATCAAATTTTTATATTAAATAAAAACTTGAAGAATTCTTGTGAGTTTATTTTTAAATATTTGCACAAATATATATTAAACTAAAGGAGACCCATCATTTACAATTAGGTTAAGACCCCGTCTTTTTAATAACTAGACCCATTTTTTCATAACTTATTTCTAAAATATAGGTTTAAAAGCAATAGCAACACTATTGCTTTTAAAGCTATAGTTTTAACTATTGCTCTCCCATAAAATCCTGAAAAAAATTATGATTCTAGTTAAAATATAAATGAAATCTTTATTTTCTCTTTTGTTCATTTGTCTGCTCTTCGATGGGGTTTTGATGAAGCACTGTAGATTTTTAAAAGTCACACCTATCAAAAATGATTTCGTTGGCGATTTCAAAAATCTAAGAACCCACATCCGAAGAGGTAATGCAATTCCTTCTGTTAGCTCACACTTTCCTATATATATCTTGTTCAAATTTTCAATCTTTCATAAAATACTTTTTATCCATCCACTCCAATTCAAATACATTTTTTGAACAGTGTAGTGGATGACACTGGATGTTAATACAGATTTTTCAAATAGTAATTCATTAATTTTAGTTTTTTTACAGGGCCTGATGGCCGAATGGCTAGCGCTCCTGCGTTCGGGTATCGGGTTCAAATCCCGGCTTTGCCCATGGGTGTTGTAGTGGTTCGGAATCCACTTTAAGCCGTAGGTCCCGTTCCTAATAGGATCGTAGAGCGATGCGGGGGCATTGTTACTCCACGTCCGTGGCTTACCATCAAGTTACACGCGCTCTCTGGGTAATGCAAAGTGAGTAACATCGGTACAGCCCTTATAGGCATCCAAAGATGTCCATGTCTGTTTGCCAGCTGCATTAGAAAAAAAAACATTTACGTTGGATGTATCCAATAATAGATGGCGCCAAATGTAAAAGCAAAATTTCAACTTTATTTGTAAAGGACTTTTCTGCAATATGGGAAAAAGGAGGAATTGGCTTTAATATTTTTTTTATATTACTTGTTTAATATTAAAGTACCACATCCGGTTACATGCACTTTCATGCCGATTTATAAATTTAAGAATTCCTTGTATTAAGCCTATTTCTCTGAAAATGCCTCTTGGAATACAATTTTTTTTTCTCATTTATTTTCCTCTTAAATTACGAATTTATGATTAACGAAACTAGCAATGCTGTTTCACATTTAATATAAATTTTTCAGTTAAGATTAAAAAAATTATTAAATTTCAGAAAGTGCAAAATTTATAATATCGATGCATGTCCTCTTCCCCGATATAAAATAAATCAGCCTACTGTTTAAAAATACACAGTCCTGTCACATAAATGTGACCACCACCTACTTTCGACGTCAACGTGAAATAACCCATCACAAAAGGCACATTGCAGCATTGCAGTGGAGTGTCTATAAAGAATTCCACTTAATACCACACTCCACTTAAAGGCAGAATATACAAGAGTGTATATTCTGGCTTTTGACAGGTGGTCACATTAATGTGACTGGACTGTGTATTTAATAGTAAAAATGAACAGGTTATTATTTGATGAGAAAATAATGAGGGATGCTTTGTTTTCAGGGAATGACAATATCTTCGCCTTGACCAATCAGCGCCTGAACTCGATTCGCTTCGATCTCAAAGCTGTGGATGGCGAAAAACGATTCGCTCTCTACGACTCGTTTTGGATCGACGACGAAAACAACAACTACACCATCCACATCAAGGGCTACAGTGGAGACGCAGGTACGAACCACCCTTTTTAATACGCTTTTATTAGTTTCACCTGTATGTTTGTTTGTAACTGACTCTTTGGGCTCGATTTTGCTCTACTTTAAGCGATCACATTTAATTTCTTCTTCTTCTTCTTCTACTTCGTCGCCTATCCCCAAAGTCCAGCGGGACTAGACTAGGTCCATGCATCCAAATACCCGAAGAAAGTCCAAAACCATCAACGGACTGTCAAGGAGATTCTGACATCTGAGCCCCAGGCACAGGTGAGATGGTGAAGCCTGCTCAGAGGAGCACTTGGTGCAAGTGCCGAAAGCTTTCAAACCATCTGAGAAAGTCATAGTTCTGAGGTGTCCACTGAGCAAACGGGTGACGGCAGTTTGTCCCTGCCTGTCACAATTAAGTGCCAAAGTACCACCAGGTCGATGGCCCCGATACCACTGGTGCACTTAGGGAGTAGACCAAATAGTTTTTCCATTTAACTTAGCTTGTGAGTAGATCTCTGTGTAGGTAGGGGCTCAAGTGGAACCAATACCTCACTAGCACCCGCTTTGGCCAATGCATCTTCCATTTCATTCCCCTCAATTATTAAAGATTTAATTTAAACGTCGTAGACTTATCAAGGACCGACGACACTAAAATATTTTGATAAATTTATTAACTCATCATGATTAGGATCGCCAGGATTATGGGTTAAAACACACAGCCTTTGAAAAGTCATCTTGATCGGCGCATCACTTTTTCCCCTGGAGATCTGTTTCTCCTCATACACACTATTTAAGCTGCAAAGAAACATTTACAGACATCTTTCAGACATTCAAACCTGCGTGGAACAGCGGCACAACGGATAACGCGCCTGACTACGGGTCGGGATATTCCCTGTTCGAATCCTGGCTGGCTCGACCTATTCGCATTTAGCCCTTGTTTTACTCAGAATTAAATTATTGTAAAAACCAGTCCTCCGTACCGGGACCTCATTTAAATATTATTGTTTAAAAACACTAAAAAACATTCTTTTAGAGTTAATCAAACTAAAAAGTAAAAAATAAATTAGTAGTTTAAAAAAAACTAAAAAAAACACACTTTTAAGAGTGAATCAAACTAAAAAGTAAAAAATAATTGTTAACATAAGAATAAAATGACTGTTCTAAAAGCGTGGGGTGCTCGACATCAATCGTCATAATTTTTCACTCGTTTCATTCCGAAATGCAGAGTTAGTTTAAAAATGTCATACAAAGCACCCCCACGCTTTTAGAACAGTGACCTTCATTTTCTCGTCAATCACTTTATTCTTATGTTAACAATTATTTTTTACTTTTTAGTTTGATTCACTCTAAAAACGTGTTTTTTAAACTATTAATTTATTCCTTCTGTTGTCTGCTTGCTAGCGACTAGTTGTGTCAGGATGCAAGACCCATCTCTTTCTTTATATTAATTTATTTACAATATTAATACATACATACACGTGGCACCCTGTGCCCCTTCAACCCTATTTAATACTTAAAAACCATGAACACATCACGCACGTTCCCTGATCGTGCATCTCGCTCAGACGCTCCTAGCGTTCATCTCGTCGTCTCAAAATCTATGAAAAATATCAAATCGCATGTATTTACCAGTTCACACATTTAAGGTACCAGTTACTGGTCACAGTGGCGACCTCTCGCGGCTATCTAATAATAATTAAACCTTACACTTCCAAAGTTTCAGATGTCTTGCTTCCGCTATTTACAAGCGAATCCGATTTCTGCAGAACTTTATGTTCTTTATGCCAATAGCTACTACTACACCACACCACATCAATGTGCCTAGAGCTGAGTTGTCCCTGTACAGTTTAGGAATGATGTGGGAGAGAGAGAGAAGTCTGAATGGGTTCTGCGACGCTCTACGGTCACATGAGACCGAGACCTACAGCTTAAAGTGGATTCCGAACCACTACAAACATCCACGCCGAGATTCGAACCCGATACCTGTGGTACAGAGTGCCAGAGCCCTAGCCACTAGGCCATCAGGGCCCCTTATGCAAATATCTAAGACTTAATAGCCATCAAAATTATTTCCTGGTTTAAATTTGCACACTAAGCCAAGTCCACATTTCAATGTTATTTTTTTTTCATCTGGCACTCTTGATGAGTAAAAGTGGAGCTTGAAATTTGGAGCTTGCAAACCGTCGATTTACAATTAGAGACCTTCCTGATGATGTTGGAATTTCAAAAGGATCCGTCAATTCCATTTTGGGCCTCTAATGCGTCAAATCTCGATTGTTACCGAAAACACTCAATGCGCCAGCTTACACTGCATTGATTCTTTGTGACTTTTTCGCCCAAAATGAAACCCATATCGCTCCACAACCACCGTATTCACACCGTGCGACTTTTGGCTATTCTCTAAACTCAAAATACCATGCCGGGGACACCGTTTTGAGTCGATTGAAGAGATTCAACGTGAATCGGCGCGCGCTTTGAAGGCCATCCCTTCCGATGACTTTTTAGCTTGAGGTAGCATTGAGGATTGGGGAAAAAAAGTTGGCATAAGTGCATCGTGTCGGAAGGGATTACTTTGAAGGCGAAGAAATAAATTTGGAAGAATAAATAAAGAGTTTTTCAAAAAAAAAAATTAATAATTGGTCTTACTTTTTGGGCACAGTAGTACATAAAGAGTAATTGCTTTTGTCAGTCAGGTACTAGAAATACTGATTTGTGGGTTCCTTCTTTTCAGGGGACTCCATGAATGTGAAGCACGACAACCAGAGGTTCTCCACCAAGGATCGGGACAACGACAACCTGAAGGACGCCAGCTGCTCGCAGGCCTACAAGGGAGGTTGGTGGTACAACGCGTGCCACGACTCCAACCTGAACGGACGCTACCTGAGGGGGGTCCACGAGACCCACGCGGACGGAGTCAACTGGAAGCTGTTCCGGGGACACAAGGAGTCCCTGGACACCAGCGAAATGAAGATACGACCCCAGGCGTTCCGGAGAACAAAGACATCGAACAAACCTTGATCATCCCCTGACACTGTCACGGACATATCTTTTTATGCGCCGTCCTTCCCAGCCTGTAATAAATGGATTATATGTAAACAAATCCTTGTTATATGTAAACAAATCCTTGTTATATGTAAACAAATCCTTGTTACATGTAAACAAATCCTTGTTATATGAAAACAAATCCTTGGCAACTGAAAACTGGCGTACCGATTACGGAGTACCAATGGGGGGAAATATACCTTAACCTCCTCATCTTAATTCATAAAAATGATTTTAATTTTAATTGGCTGCTTTAATGTTAATAAATATAAAATAGCAAGAAAAAGTTTCTAAAATTAAAATAAATGGTACTCAAAAAGTTAAATCCTTAAAATTTCTTGGTGCAGTTTATCTCAACTGGCTTCTGAAAATCCTTTCTGAGGAAAAAAAAAATAAAAGAGAAATAGAACTTTGTGGAAAAGAAAAATAAACAATCTTAGGCTTCCAGCCTTCCTGAATAATAAAACAGTTATTAAAAATAACTGTTTTATTATTCAATTCCTTCTATTAGCTCACATTCTCCCTATATATATATCTTGTTCAAATTTTCAATCGTCAATGAAATACTTTTTATTCCTCCACTCAAGCTCAAATGCATTTATTATTAACTTGTAGTGGATGACACTTGATGTCAATGCATTTTTTTTCCAAATATTAATGCATTCATTAAATTTAATTCATTAATTTTAGTTTTTTTTAGATGTAAGTTGCATATATCTACCAATAGATGACGCCAGATAAACTTAAAAAAATAAATGAAAATTATTTGTAAAGCACTTTTCTGCAATAGAGTTAAAAAAAGCAGGAATTGACTTTAAAAAAAAAAAATTTATATTACTTGTTATGCGTTGTCCTTTCCAGACTGTAGTAAACGGATTATATGCAATCAAATCCTTAGAATTTCTTTTTGCAGTTTATCCCAACTGCCATCTGAAAATCCTTTCTGAGGGAGAGAAAAAAATAAGAGAGAAATAGAACATTCTGGAAAAGAAAAATAAACAATCTTAGGCTTCCAGCACAATGCGAATTTTGAAAAAAAGAATGTCTTATTATTAAAATAAAACATACTGTTTTCCAGTGTAGACTCAACTCAGAGACTGCTGATGGCTGCGTATTCACCTCACCTAGAATTTATTTGACCAGAAGTTTTCCCGCAAAAGCAGCTGTAACGGTTTTTGTTTCAATTGAATTCAACTCACCACTTTGCAATTGTAAATCGGCTTCATTAAATATTTTAAAGAAAATGAATGATGTCATTTTTTTTTTAATGTAATCAGTGATAATGATCACAAAATAAAAACACATACTCTGAGTGGACTGTAAACCCTCAACTCTTTTATTCGAACACAAAACGCACACTGCCTATATTAAATTTTTAATACGCTTTTATTAGTTTCACCTGTATGTTTGTTTGTAACTGACTCTTTGGGCTCGATTTTGCCCTACTTTAAGCGATCAGATTTAATTTAAACGTTGTAGACTTATCAAGGACCGACGACACTAAAATATTGTGATATGTTTATTATCTCATCATGATTAGGATCGCCAGGATGAGTGGTTTTATTTTAACTTATGAAGAGCGATTTAACCCATGTAAAATGAAAGTGCCCAAGACATTCAAACCTACGTGGGACAGTGGCACAACTCGCCTGACTACGGAATCGTGGCTGGCTCGACCTATTCGCATTTAGCCTTTGTTTTACTCACAATTAAATTATTGTAAGAACTATAGTTCCAGTCCTCCATACCGGGACCTCATTTAAATATTATAGTTTAAAAACACGCTTTTAGAGCTTTGTATGACATTTTTAAACTAACTCTGCATTTCGGAATGAAACTAGTGACAAATTATAACGATTGATATAGAGCACCCCGCGCTTTTAGAACAGTGACATTCCTTTTCTAGTCAGTCATTTTATTCTTATGTTAACAATTATTATTTACTTTTTAGTTTGATTAACTCTAAAAGCGGGTTTTTTAGTTTTTAAACTATAATTTTTTTTAATGTAATCAGTGGTAATGATCTCAAAATAAAAACACATACTCTGACTGGACTGTAAACATTCAACTCTTTTATTCGAAAACCAAACGCACTCTACCCTGGTCACATTTCTGTCTCCTTCCGGCCAGCTCACACCCACACAGACGAGGATGTTTATAATTCCTCTGGCGTCAGCTTACACTTCGATTGCTGCTCTGCGGAATATAATCATTAAATACGGTACTTATTTCAATTTTAATTTTTCTAAAATTATTCTAATTGCAAAAATAAAAAAAAAATATGATGTTAATGAACTTATTATTTTAATTAATATATTCTTTTACATTTACTATTTCCATTATACATGTTTACCAATTCTATTTTCTAATACATTTCTTAATCCGATATTTAAATTTTTTTTTTTTTTAATAATCTGCTGAAACTTACACGGTACGAAATCAGATTCTTTTTTTTTTTTTCTAACAGTTTTTTAATAGGACAAGATGGATTCTTTTGGACTACTAGATACGTCACTAGTGTCAAATTTACTTTAGAGAACACAGGTCATATTCCATACGTCTTTCAAAGAAGTGTTTATTGAAGGGGGGGGTCACTTAAATGCTTCCAATCGACAAGAAAATTAAAACAAAACTTTTAATTTAGAATCTATTAAAAACATTTTTGTAAACATAAATATTAATACATTTTCTTTTTTTTAATTTCCTGATGTTGAATAGAAGGTATAATTCAATGCTGATAAGTCAATGCTTTTTAGAAACTAAACTGATTCAACTACGAAATGACTTTCAGAAAAAAGTGATTTTGAACAATCAAAATTTCACTATTCCAGCGAATAAAAAAAGGAAGAACATCTAAGCATATTTCTAACACAAAATAATTTGATATTATATACGCAATTTAATTAATAAAAGATCTTATCATTGCGTTCCGAAGCATTTTTATTTATTTTGTATGGAAGATTTAATAAAATAAATAGCCATAATGATGGTATTTGTAAGGAAACTACTTAAGAATTAAACTAGTACAGATTAAAATATAAAAAATTATAAAGTAATCATTATGTAAATATTAAAAATAATAAACATTGAAATTGTTTGAACATTGAAAAAATGAAACATTGAAACATTGAAATTGCCCAGACTGCTGTGTAAAAGCATATACGATATGCATTAGTGAGAAATATATAAAATTTAGTGAAAACAGATGTTTCATTTGTTTACGCCAGGGATGGGCAAACTACGGTCCGCCGGAAAGTTCTATTCGGCCCGAGGATAGAAATTTAATTTGCCGGTCCGAGGCAAATTTAAAAAATATATATATTTATATATTATATAACTATCTCCTTTTCTACTTTGATTAAATATTATTTTTTTCAAAGGACTTTACAAATTACAAATTATTTTTACAAATCTTTTTACTTTTTCTATTTGTGTTCTACAAAACATAAATCGACGGAAACAGCAAGCACAGACAGCTTTCAATCGGTAAAGTGTTAAAAATGGAAGTTCTTTGTTAGTTATAGCTGTAGATTGACGCCAACAAGTTAGAGTTTTACAAATCATTATCGAAAGTAAGTTTCCCAAATTTAATATCTCACGCCCAGAACATCAGTGCTATATTTGCTTCATCTTATATACGTGAACAAATGTTTTCAACTATGAACATTAGAAAGAATTATTTCAGAAATAGACGGACAGATGAGCATTTAGCCTCGTTCCTTAGAATCAGTACATCTCACTTCGAACCTCACTATAAGGAACTTTTAAAAATGAAATCGCAATTTCATTCTTCTTATTAACATATTTAAATTGTAATACTTGTATATTGTTCTTAAAATTTTGGAAAAATTTATCTGGGCCCGCCAAACTTTTTATTTTCCGATATTTGGCCCGCGACTGAAAAGTTTGCCCATCCCTGTTGTTTCTTATCCCACTTGGCTGGCCAAGCCCACAAGCCCATATGGACTCATGATTGAAGGGGAAGGAAGCAGCTTCTGTTGTGATGGAGCACCCGTAGGTAGAAGCCTGACTTTTGCTCCGTGACGTTCTTACAGTCATAGAAGACCGGGACCTACGGCTTAAAGTGGATTCCGAACCACTACAAACATCCATGGCACCGCCGGGATTCGAACCCGAAACCTGTGGCACCGAGCGCCAGAGCGCTAGACACTCGGCCATTCAGGTCCCAAATTTGCCAACGGCACGCAGTGTTCCCAGGTGGTCACCCACCCAAGTACTGACCGCGCCTAATGATGCTTAACTTCGGTGATCTAACGAGAACCGGTATATTCAGCATGGTACGGCCGTTGGCTTTAATGTTGGCCACGTAACGTTAACGTAACACCAGACGTTGATCGACCAAAAGCCCATTATGACAGAAGTTAGAGGAGATAATAAGATAGAGAAGACACAAATGACTGCTGGTCTTTGTCGCCATCGAATCAACAAATTCACCCAGTTTCAACGTGCGCAACGTTTGACTTCGCAATGGCACGTACAATTTTCTCGCTCTTACTGTTGTCTTACAAAAAACTTGTAAATAACTTTTAGAAAAGTTATTTGCTTGCCTAGCTAATCCGTCCGCCCAAAATTCGATTATAATAACTACTTATCGAATAGAAATGAGGAAGAATACTGTCTTATACTTTGTTCTTCCTCATTTCTAAAAGGAAGTATACTCTTTGAAATGAGGAGGAACGAAGGGAGAAACTGGCTTATGGCGAAAGGACAGAGCGGAAATACGTAGGTACTACTGAATCTCGTAGTGAACCCATCCAAAAGAAAAGAGAGAAATGCCCGGTGGACGAACTTTCATTGGCAATTAAGGATGGTGATTTCATTTTATTTAAAGAAGAGAAGCGCAATATCGTTCTAATTAATGCTTGGCAAGAATCTGATCTATGTCGATAAATAACCTGGCTAAAAGACAAATTGGAAAAGTAAACCGTATTTAGCTGGCCATCAGTAGCTGGTAAAATGACAAATATACCAGAAGAGACAAATGGAGTTGCACAAGATTTACTTTCTCAAACCCCGTTATTTATCGAACAAGTACAAAAATCGGGTATTTGCCCGAATACAAATTTACGCAAACAATGACATAGATTCGTGCAATTTTAAGTTATTTTACAAAAACTAAGATGGATTGATATCTTTCACTAAACCTCTTTAATTGCAAAAATCCCAGTTAAGACCCTCTCCAACTCAATCATCACAAAAAATCAATCGGGCCTCTAGACAACACATTGATACAAGAAGTAATGCCAATTGAACCCGGCCACCTCCAGTTATGATTAGCCATACTGAAAACATAAAAGAACTACTCCAAGTTTTGAATCAAGAATTCGCAAATGATATCAATATAAAGTTCACCAGGGATTTCTTAAAATGCATCCGTGACTGCCATGACATACAAAATATAAATTAACAACTTTCTTCCGGGCAACTAAAGTAGACTACTATACCATCAGCCAAAAAATGAAAGACCTATAAAAGCCATCCTTAAAGGATTCCCATTCAACACATCAACCGATGGAATAACCGAACTTCTCGTGTTGGGTTTCACGTAGGTGAATAAAACCCAATTGAAGAATAAAGGGTTTAATTAAGTTCCCATCTGGCAATTGAAACTCTCCAAAACCCTAGAAAACTTGGAAATATTTGAACTGGCGAAACTTCAATACCTATCCCTTCGGGTAGAGAAATATAAAAGAAAATCTATTGCCTCTCAATGCTTATGATGTTATCACTTCCACCATATACGTTACAGCTGCGGAGCATAACAATGTTGCCTAAAGTGTGACTTTTTTTTTTTAATTTATTGATAAAGACTCGTAATTAAGATGTAGATCACCAGATCTCAATGTTGACCAATATTTCCATTTAGAACACGTGGCCTTAATCATCTTTCGCCATGATATATCTAGTCGCTATCATTAAGAAGAGATGATGACATTTTTATACTTCCAGTGCTGGTAAAGAGGACGAAAAGAGAAAAACATTCATTTCTCCTCGAATTTGACGAATATATGTCATTAAGCCACTGACCTCTACCAAGTGCAAGAAGTGGATTTAGTCCTTCCGAAATCACATTTAATTTGCATAGCAGCTTCTTTATCACTGTATTTGGCTTCCTCAATTTTTCTTATGGCATCATCCGATGCTTCTTTCTTACTTACTTTCTCATGGAAACTAGCTTAAATCATTGAAATTTATTTAGCTTCGATGGCTTTTTATAATATTTGTACATTCTGTTTTAGCATCATATGAAAAGCATTAATCTCACCTTGGCTGTCGATATTTTTCTGTAACTTTGCAAATAAAATGACCTAAAATTAGAGGATCTTTTTTGTAATTATAAAAATCGTAGTTCTCATTTATATTTCTTTTATGTTATTTTAGTATATATTATTCACGTCTATTGGAACTATGGCGACTTATCCAATAACCTATCACAGGGGTCTTCAAACTTTCCAGCCTTAGAGACATACTGTTTAATCCAGTAAGTACCAAGGGCCAAAACCGTTTTAATTTTTCTCCCATTATCTATAATTTCCAGACTAGTCGCCGAGTACGCGCTCTGAGCTAACATACGCTTGCTAAATTCGCTGGTTCAATTACTATTGCTTATATCGATACGACCGTGACACTTAACGACGTGGTCATAAGCGGAAATAGGTAGGTAATAAATACCCTTTATCGCTAACAGATGGCGCTAGTTAATTTAGCTTTTCCGTTCCTGAGGGATTTTCGGGATAAACATCATATGTTTGATTCAGGATATATACATTCCAACATATATATGCGATAGCATAACTACCGGATATTCACTAGTTTATAATGTTAGTGGGATTCATTTCAATTATTTGTTAGTTGTTTTGCTTAAGTTAGTTGTTATACTTCTGTGTATTATGCTTTACTTAGCAAGTTATTATCATTCTGTGTTTTTTTTATCCAACTTATTACAGCAACAATAAGCTATTCGCTATCGCGGGCCGGATTTGGGCCGCAGGCCGTAGTTTGGAGACCCTTGACCTATCGTGTCTACTATTCGAAGTAGAATCGGCTGATTTGTATCAAAATAAGATATGAAGCCTTTTGGATCTACATTCTAAAAGAGATAGATTATCGATTCAGCGATAGATAGATAGATCTTAACGATATAAAAGATATCGATATTGATTTAGTTTTAAAATATCACAAAAGTTTCATTAAAAATGTTTCTTGAATTTAGTATCTGCTTTACAATGCTCAGAAAACAATTAACTTTTATTCCGTGCGTGCGTTTTTTAATCTCCTGAAACTCTCGTTCCGTAGATATGTCTCTTATGAGGTTTCAACATATTTTTAAAATAATTGTTGTCTCCCAATCGTGAATGCTAATTCTTAAATTTTACATTAAAAAAAAAACTACTGGATTTGGAATGTTGCCATTAGAGAAAACAAATGATGGAAAAAATATATAATAATCACATTCATTGTTGAAATAAATAATAAGGCGTTTGATTGCGTTTTAACTTACAAGTGTAATTGTTCGACCGTGAGTGTGATGAGTATTTATGCGGGAGTTTCTAGTATGATGGAGAGAACTGATTGCCCGAGTTTCCAGAGTCAAATCGCCATGAATCCTACTGCTGATTTGGATTCTGCTGCTTGCAATTCGCGTAAGCTCTTACAAGATTTGGCTACTTTCAAGAAAAATTTTCCAACCATGCAGCATGTTTTTTCTACGGGGAACGGTCCTCTTAAGGACCATTTGCAAGTACCCAGTTCCAGCGCTGCCGCTGAAGCTATGTTAACGGAACCTCCCCTGCTCTCTGATGCCGATCACTGCACCACCATCACTGCGGCTCGCGCCCAACTCAAAGACAAGGAGAAGGCTGTGGACTTGATCCAACAAATTCTACAGAATCAAAACATCCTGATTGACGGAGGTGTCATTCAGCGGACTGCCCTTAAACCCACCATGGATGGACTAAAAACAGCGGAAGCAGCCCTAGCTGAGGCAACCAAACGGGTAAGTGAGCTTGGATTATGTCCACTTACTAACTGCGCTAGGCACAGTAATGCGCAGGTAAAGTTAAGCTCCAAGAGCAAGATTAGTTCTAAAACTAAAAAGCCTAAAAGACCCGCTGCGGCTGCTCCTAGTGACGGCTTTCTTAAACCGCCTAAAAGGCATACTGCTCGCATTAGTGTTGAAACTAATATCACTAATCCCATTGCTACTACTAACAATTTTGAGCAACTATCTGATGTTGAGATTGAAGATGACAATCCTGCTGACATGCCTGTAGCTGCCGAGCCTAAACTGCCGCCCATCATGGTGCGGTTCACTGACGCACTTAAATTGCACGTTGCTGAAATCAGCACTCTGCATAAGGATGATGTTCGTATCAAGCTTGCCGGTGAGCAGCTGAAGATTTTCCCGGCCAACACGGATGTTCATCGTGCTGTCACCCGCTTTCTTACGGAGAAGCAGCTAGAATTTTTGTTATAACACCAAAAAATCAACGCCCGCTGAAAGCGGTGCTTAAAGGTCTGCATGTCACCCACTCCTCTGAAGAAATAGCGGCAGGACTCTCTGAACTCGGTCTCTTGATAGACCAAGTCAGACAGTTAACAAACTTGAAGACTAAGGCCCCCATCCCGGTGTGGCAACTCACATATCGCAAGGCCCCGGAGAACGTCAAGCTCTTCGAAGTCAACCGGCTACTCCACTACTCGGTCCGAGTAGAGAAGTTTAATCGTCGCCCAGGAGCCTCACAGTGCTTTTCTTGCAATCTCTTTCACCATTCATCCAAGAATTGCAACTATAAGAAGAGGTGTTTAAAATGCGGAGGTGAGCATCACCTAAAAGACTGCCATATCAAGGAGAGGATCGAAAACCCCACCTGTATCAACTGCCACCAGATGGGGCACCTTGCCGCTTGGAGAGGTTGCCCGATGTTTCCAAAGCCCCGCCTACCACCCAATCAGGGCCATGCGCCAACAAGACCCGCCTTCACCAGCCGGCAAGTCTCGGAGGGCGTATCCTACGCAAGTTTCTTGCAAGGTACACCCAGGATCTCTCACGCTGCGCCGTTGGTCACAAACCATCTGCCTCAAAATATCAACGATGACAATACTGATCTCACTGCGGACTCTGCCACTAAGGCAATGTATGTTCTAAAAGAAATTGTTAATCTCTTTAACACGTTTGGAGGGCTTGACAATATTTACTCACAATTTAAAAATGCTACTAACCCCTTTGAAAAAATGCAGCTTCTTTTTAAATTCATTAAGTAATTGCGCTTGTTGCTTCTTATTTAATTATTTTTTAATTGCGCCTTTCTTTTATTTACTCTGCGTTTTGTTTTTACTCTCTTCTTTTTTGTACTAACAATGGACATAATCATGCTCACTGCTTTTGTTTGTATTCATGTTTTTTATTTCCAATGAACTTTATTCCTCAAGATTAGGAGTCTTAAGGCCATACACGGCCAAGGTACTCCGTGCGTTGAATGATGAAATAAATAATAACTACATTCAAATATAAATTCATATATAAAATTTATCCCCATAATGTTATACAAAGGAAAGCAAATAAAAAAGGATTTCATTTTCATTTTTCAAAGCAATAAAAAAATGGTTTCATTTTCACTGATAAAAAAAAGGAAAAAAATCAAATTTTTAAGTTTAAATTCTAAAAATCATTCTTAACCCTTTTAAACAATTTAAATAAGTTTTAAGAATCATTTCGATATTATTTATAAGGTTTGAAAGCAGAATTCAACTTTGTTGCTATTATTACATTTCACTTAATCGGTTTGTTTGACTTTTTAGCTTTTAACTTTCAAATCTGGCAGTAGGATTCATTATTTCGTATTTGGCATATCTGCCCGGTAATTTAAATTCGTTAAAATTGAGTTGTATTATTTTATAGTTATATAACTTAATTGTCAGTATTATTTACGTGTTTATGTATGAATTTGCGGAGGAATTGGGAAAGTAAGTCTTGTAATTACAATTTTTACTGTTTAAGTTTGATTTAACAGGTATTAATGTTTAACCGTTATCATTGCGCAATATATACTATTTAACAGAACAATTATTTATAAATATTTGAATACTTTTAAAAAAAGGCTTCTGTTTTTGGATTGAAATCTACTACTTTTATTGACTAAAGTTAATAAACATATCAATCAAACAGTTTATTGTTTTGAAAGGCATTTTTTATGTTATATACTTATTGATACTTGATTAGAAATAGTCGAACAAAAAAAAACTAGACCATTCATTGTCGAAACAAATTCAAAAATAGTCATTTAACGCATTTATTATAATTTTTGTAGAAAAATTGCAAACTTTTTATTTCTAATTATTAAAAAATACTGAATAATTTTCTCAAGTATTTTCGGTTAAACCTGATAAGGCAATAACGTATTCAGTGAAAACGAAATTACATTTCTCAGTTATATCTAATACGTGATCGAAAAGTCATACAACAAAAGCTTCCCAAAAATTGTGAAAATTCCAAAATAGATATTAATAGCAAATTGTTTCAATAAGTAATGCTATACTGTTACAAATAATATCCTTTTTGAAATTTCGGTTGCAGTTTCAAGTGTATCATATGTTATTTTTTATGACAAAGTAAACTAATATGTGTTATTGTTATTATTTCAAAATAAATTTGCTGTTTTCATATTGTTGATTAAAAAGACCTGAATAATTACTATGAGCTGTCAGATATGTTTTCTTAGTTCATGATTTTTTCAATATTTAATAATAAATAAAAGATATAAATGCTACTAATATTGAAAATATTTGCAAATAATTTCCATACTTTAAGTTGTATTCTATCTACTTGAAAGTATCAATTTGTAATTTTATTAAAAAATTTAATATGGCATATCCTGCATACTGTATCAAAATACTAAAAAATCTCTTTTTGAAAATAATCTGGCTCATATAATAAAGTATCAGTTTTAAATTTTTATCACATTCATTCTGCCAGATACATTTTTTATAATATATATTTTTTTTTTTTCATATAGGTACAAAGATAGTATCATATGTATTAGTTGATCATTATGGAAAACGACAATATACCGGAAAATGATGATGCTTCTTTGGAAGCACTACAAGATGCAGAAATTGTCAATGTTAAAGCTAATTTACAGAAGCTATATGCAGTATGGAAAATTTTCGGCATTGACAGCAACCAAAAATTGCAGAGGGCAAAAACTGTTTGGCTTCATGTGCAGAACCTTTTAAAGGATATTTTAGAAGAAGAAACAGAATTTTGCAATGATATTAAAGGACGTATTGAAAGTTATCAAATGAAAATACAAGAATTGTCAAAGGCTCTTTCCGTAACTGCTAAAGAAATAGATGAGATTTCTTTGATAAAGAAAAAAGAAATTCTGCGGCAAGAATTGGACAATTTATCCAAACTGAAACACAAACGATTAAAGGAGTATCGTGATTTAAGAAGTATTGAACTTCAGTATTGTAGAATTTTGAACATTAAGGAACACCAACTTTCTTCTAATACTGAAGTTCCATCAGAAAATGATTTAAGTGAATTGGAGCAACATATTGCTATGCTCAAAGATGAAAAGGAAAGACGCCATAAGAGATTCTGTATGGCCAAAAAGGAGCTGACTACCATTTGGGAGACTACTGAATTTACTCCAGAAACATCCCTTGAGAAAGAAATTTTGTCAGAAAAAGAAATTTCCTCTCTTTCCAATGAAACTTTCAAAGCTCTGGAAGAATTAATAAATAAAGTCAAACGAAAGAAAGCAGAATTAGAGGCTGAAAAAAAGGTACTAATGAAAAAACTTACCACATTGTGGGAAAGATTGAAAGTTGATGAAATCAAAAGAGTTGAATTTCTATCGAAGCATGTAGATTATCGTCTCTCAACCATAAAATCCATTCACCATGAGATTGAAAAGTGTGAGAAAATAAAAAGAGAAAACATCAAAATGTTTATAGCCTCACTTCGTCAAGAATTGCTTCAGCTTTGGAAGAAATGTTATATTTCAGATTCCATACAACAAGGCTTTCAGTACTATTCCACTACTGAAATGACTGATGAAGTATTGGAAGCACATGAAGAAGAAGTTGAGAAGTGGAAAAAATATTATGAAGAAGTTCAGCACATTATTAAAAAAATTGAAAAAAGGCAAGAATTATGGGAATTGATGATAGTATTTGAAGGCAAAGCTGCTGATAAAAATAGATTTAAAAATCGAAAAGGGAATTTACTTCAAGAAGAAAGAGAACGGAAAAAATTGCAGAAAGATCTCCCAAATTTAGAAAACAATATTTTTGAAGATATTGAAGCTTATGAAAGAGAGAAAGGCAGACCGTTTTTGTATTTTGGAGTTGATTATAGAGCGTTTGTCACCAATCAGTGGACAGAAAGGCTCAACCAGAAAGAAAATGAGAAAATAGAAAGACATAATCAACACTTGCTGCAGCTGGGTAACATCACTCAAACCCCTGGAAAAAGGCCCCAACTAACTACTCCAAAATCTGCACCTAGCAAGTTATTGAAATCTAGCACAGGTGTATCTTTGTTTCGTACTCCTGCAGCCCATCAATCGAAAGTAAGGCCTAGCACAGTTGCTAAATCAATGTCAAAAGTCACCAAGTTATTCAGCAGCCGTCCGAACCCCATTCAACAGAAAGACAGGTATATTCTAAGAGAGAGAAATCAATCGACGGCTCCTAATCCTAAAGCCTCGCCCAATGGAACTACATACACAGATTTTGCAAAGGAATTGAATCGTACTTCCAGGGCTAATTTACGAAGCTCTGTATTGGCCACTCGGAAACGGGGGGGAACTCGAACGTCAATAAATAATAGTCGGAATAAGAGAAAAAGTTTCAGAAAATCAACAAGAAATATCTCTGGTACAGTACCAAATTTAACTCCAGCTAGAGGGAAAGTGGGATTGCCCTTTTTGATCTAATTGTTTTATTAAGTTATCTGATATACAAGAACTTTTCTTTAAGTGATGCAAGAGATATTTTTAAGAAAATTTTTTCAATTAGGCTTTAGTCTTCATTTAATCATATTTGTAACAAAATATATTTTTTTTAACTACTTTAACATTTTTAGAGCAAAAAAGAAATTTTCATAATATGTAAACATTTTGACAAAGCTACATATTGTGAAGGTTTTGATTTTTTAATGGCTTATTTCTCATTTAATAAAAAGCTTGTTAGTGTAGTTAGTAAAAAAATGTTTCCGGTGTTGTGTTTTTTGTGTGTTCAAGATATTTTGACTGATTAGTTCATGTTTTAATTTTATAATCCAGTGGTTTACCATTATTAAGAATATTTGTATGCTTATTTTTGTATAGTTTAAAATGTGCATGTGAAAAGTATTTACCATATGTAAATAATTTAGTAAAAATTATTAAATTGTATAAGTAGTGGTTAGTGTTGGCTCGATAATATAAAATTTTTGAAAAATAATTATTTATGCTTTAAATGGATGCATAATATGTATAATTTCTATTTTAATATCAAATACTTTTCATGCATAATGTGACATGCATTCATGTAAATGCATTTCATTTCATGTCTAGTATAATATCAGACAAATGAAAATATCTATTTGTTTTAAAAATTTTATTAATATCTGCTTCATATTGTAAATATTGCACCACAGGGATTTAAATATGTGTATATATTGGTGCGACTTAAATATCTGTGGTATCTTGATTTATTTGTTTTTTCTCCTGATTGCTTTATATTGTTCTGTACATGGTATGGGAGCAAAATAAAAAATTTTTTATAGTTATATTGTCATTTTTTTAAGTTATTTATGTTCCTTCCATATATAGGAAATTATGATATACTGATTATTAAATAATTTTCTTCCAAAAATAATCCTGGTTATTGTTAAGTCAGATGTAGCTGATAGATTGTTAATTTTTGTAGGAAGAATTTAAGGGTTTTTAATATGTGTCAACTTAATTATAGTGATTGATTGTGAAGTTAAGAAAAACATGCATATTGGTTACAAACTTCAATGCTTAGGTGCTATCATTAGCATTTTCTTTATATGAACACAAATGGCTTATGAGCAATTGAAAAATTAGATGGATATGCATATTAGCTGCATGACTTTTTGGGATATGGATGTTTTTCTTTGTGCATAACAGAAATGCCAACCAGTTAAGCTAGATTTAGACTCAGAGCAGAAGCCTTTTTGGCGTGATTTGATGCATAGCCTGTGAATAGACTTCTTTAATCAGCAGAAAACCTGAATTCAAAGAGTTATAGTCGGAAAATCAGTGTTCGGTGAAACATTTTTCTTTTTTCACATTGCTTAATTTCTCAGTCCACAACTGTGGAAGGCCTTCCTTTTTCTTATATGTTATGCAAATGGTTTTCAATGTGTAAACTGAATCAACCATCAGAGTATAGAATGACAGTCAAGTACCCAACATTTACATATATGTATACAAAAGTACAATTTAGTTAATAATTGAACTATAATTTAAGTTTTATAAAAATATGCTCTAAAATTTAAACTAATTGTTTTTGTTCTCTTCTTCCTCTTAACGTGTAATGCTATATTTCCCACAAGATAACTAAGATCTGTGATGCGTGATCTTAGTATTAGATGGGAATTCCACTTAAATAAAAGACATGTATTATTTGCCTGAATTTTTTTTATTTCATTCTTCCCAATGTGACCATTTCCTGCAAGTATTTTTTATTTTAACATTGGTGGGCCTTATGATGATTAGTAAAATTCCAACATATTGCTGGTGTTGAGAATCTAGTGAAAATAAATTCAAACTTTTCCAAAATATAATAATTTTTACATCTCTCTTTATGCTTCGGTAATGAAATTGGAAATCAAATAAATTCTAGGGTTGTTTTGTTTTTTTTTGAGAAAAAAATCTTTTGAAAATTGCATTTATTTGTATGATCTTTCATTTTAAACTTAATGTAGTGCCAAAAAGTGTAATATTTTAAAACTAAAATTGTTTCTAATTTTAATATATTTGCTAAAACTTAAAATTATCATGGAAAAAAAATTCAATAAACACTTATTGAATATATTTTTTTATAAGATCACAAAGAATGTTTATTGTTGTACTTCAAGTTGTCACTAATAAAAAAAAAATTTTTTTTTTCCCCCCCCTTTAACGTCGATTTGTCTCCATTATTTGTCTTTCATCCTTCTCCTCTTCTGGGTTATTTTTGTGTTTTGAAATATGTAATAAGATTTTACGAGACCGAAAACACAAAGCTACTTCATCCCATCCGATTCCATGAACTAAACAATACATGGGGCCTGAATGGCAGAGTGTCTGGCGTTCGGTGCCACAGGATTTGGGTGCGAGTCCCGGCGGAGCCATGGATGTTTGTAGGATGGATGGACTTAAGGCGTAGGTCCCGGTCTAATAGGATCATATACCGTTGTCTTGAGGTTGAGTCAGTCTTCAGCCCTCGCTAAAGTGAAGTTGCATATTACCCTTAAGGCTCGTGCTCACTAAGGCGACAAGATGCAAGCGACCAAAATTTGACCTCACCGCGGTCGCCTGAAACCGGTTTGCAGTTCGCCGCGTGGAGTAGCCCAACTTTCAACTTCAAGCGGTTTTTCACTGCGTAATGCTATTTCTGACGTTTCGCTGTGAAGGGGTCGAAAAAATTTGGTCGCTTGCCTCTTGCATCTTCACGTCTCTCGCCTCGGTGGGAACGAGCCTTTAGCCATGGATTTTGGGCCTGGTCTAGGCTTTCTTGCACCAGGGGGATTAGTAACAACAATAAAAATACGTGATTTCCCCATGAGTTTCTTTTTCGCTTGGTTTAAAGGGTTAAATCTTTAGCTGCATTTCGACATCCAAAAAACTATCTTACCTGCCAAGAATAAAAAAATTTGGCCTATGTCCATAAGTTAAAAAGGTTTTAATAAATAATGACGGAGTTTGACTAGGTTGCACAATTCGAACTGTTTGGATAGGCCAATGGCTTCTTTGAGCAGATCGGCGGAGAAAAGGAAAGTTTCTGATGTTGGATTGTAATCCATCGAAGCTGATGCATTTTAGAGTAGAAAATTAATATTTACCAGTTTTTCCCTCCTAGTAGATTGGGGAAAAATTTGGCTGTCGCCATTAAATTATTTATCCATATCGATAGCAAAATTGGTATCCTTATTATATTGGTATATTGGTAAATTGGAATATGTTCTGGGGGTCTTGCTTGAACATTCTAATAGGTGAAGTCTGGATCAGGTTCCAATATTACAAATTCATATGAAAAACAACCTAAATTAATATAAAAGCAAAAATAATTCTGACAAAAACCAGTTGCGTAGAATCAAAGTTAAAAATTCTCCAAAAATGAAAATTATTTCATGTCCAATCTATGCATATAAAAAGCTTAAATTCCTTATTGAGTGTTTTATGAGACCAAGAAATTTTGAGACTTGCGATTTAATGTTTGCTTTATTGTTCTATAATCACAATTTAGTAAACATAGATACAATTCCAGTTTTCTTGTTTGACAAATTCAGATTTCAAACATTTATTTATTTTGTAAATCTAATACCAAACTACTAACCTAAATACCTAATTCGTTGCTACTAATATTATCACCGTTTTAAAAAGAAAAACACAAAATGACGAGGTGCTTCACACGTGAATAATGTCCATCAATGTGAGGATAACAAACTGAAAGTGACGATGCACTATTCTGTAGTAGTGTAAATATATTTTTTTTAAAAATAAAAATAGCACTGCAGCTCTCATACTTTTAATTCATGAGCAGCCTTAAAGAAGGGACTCATTGTTCAACGGCTATTGTAGCTATCAGTCTGGAAAGCAGCGTCCGAATTGCACTGTTATTTTTTCTAAATTCATTATTGAAGAAATGACTCAAAATAGTTCCCATTAGCTGCAATAAACCTACCAACTCACTCTTACTGCAGAAGGAGGAAATGGGTACTCATACAATTTCCTATATTTTGTGTAATAATGAAATTATATAATGCAATATAATAATTATGTTTTGATATAATATAATAATAAATATGTAACATAATTTAATAATATAATGTAATTTCCTATAATAATTTAATTCTATGATTCTCATATATTTCACATTGTAGAATGTCACAGATCATCTATGAATCTTCTCATATTGCAAAAATAATGGGATTTCACGGATTATTCATGCAACAGAATGTCATGAATTAGAATAACACAATGTCATGAATTAGAATAACGCAATGTCATGAACTAGAATTACACAATGTCATGAATTAGAATTACATAATGTCATAGATCAGAATAACTGAATACCACGGATCAGATTAATTGTATGTCATGCATCATCCATAAACAAATGTGATGATCATCCACAAGGACAAGAATGCCATGAATCGCCTCGATTTCCCTCTAGTATACTAGAGATTTTTTTATTTTTTTTTAGTGAAACCAAGTATTAAGAACTCGGGTTTTCTGTTGCTAAATAATAATTAATTCCATTTAGACTTGTTTTTACACGATATTTTTATGTCCTATTTTTTTTTTAAAGATTTCCCTCAAAATGCATACTTAATATGAATAAAAAGTAAGAAATTTAAAAAAAATATTTTAGCATAAAATTGCCTAAGAGTCCAAATACATTTATTTCATCATCGCATTACATATGAACGTATTCAATAGGCTATTCACATTACACAAGCATGTATCAAATCAGTTAATTTCACTACTTATACATTGCACCCTATGTTAAGTTAAATAATGTTATATAAAGTTAAGTTATGTTTTTGTGTTAAAAATGTGTTCCAATCTTAAAATTTACGTTGATCTAAGAGTTTTTAAGTTATTATCACTTTGTACTTAATCACTGGTTAATATTCATCTGAAGGAAAGAGGCCGCAGCCAGTTCCCTACAATTTGAGAATCGCTGCTTGGCGATCACAGCCTGAGGACGTTTCTGAAGTCGAGGTCGTTGTTGAGCATCTCTTGTTGGTTGTCTCGATAGAGGTGGAACTCCTCCGATCGGTCCTCGTTGAAGATGCGCTGGGTCCTACCACTATCGGCATCCCTGTTTTCCTCCTCCACCCTCCTGACGCGAGTCTTCTTTTCGATGACCAAAAACTTCTGGTTGACATCGATTCGATTCGTACCAAAAGATGACAGAGTGTGGACGAAATCACCGTCGCCTTGAAAGAGCACGATGATTGGAGCCGGTTCGTTTGATGAACCGTTCGTCTTGGGTGGCGTCGGGGAAGTTGTGGTGGGCAAGTTAATGCTGCTGTTTTCGTCATCTGGAACTTCTTGGCTATTCGATTGCTGTTCGTTCGATGCGCCGTTTGTTGCTGATGATGTTGGGGAACGGGTAGAAGGCAAACTGGAACTGTTGTTTTCGTCATCTGGAACTTCTTGGCTATTCGGTTGTGGGTCATTTGATGCACCGTTCGTTGCTGATGACGTCGGGGAACGGGTGGAAGGCAAGCCACTGCTGCTGTTTTCGTCATCTGGAACTATTTGGCTATTCGGTTGCGGGTCATTTGATGCGCCGTTCGTTGCTGATGGCGTCGGGGAACGGGTGGAAGGCACGTCAGTGTTGCTGTTTTCATCTTGTAGGTTTGTTTGGCTATTCGGTTGAGATCCTTGTGATGATGATGTCGTGGCAGGGGTGGAGCTTTGGCTTCTCACTTGTGGTCCGTTCGATGCACCCTGTGTTACAGATGGCGTCGGGAAAATGAGAGGCAAGTTGGTGCTATTGTTTTCTTGAAGTGTTTCACCGGAATTTTCGGGAATGGGTAAACAAAACACCAAAGGAAGAATGAGCAATAGCATTCCTGCTAATAATAACTGCGAATTTCTTGCCAAGAAATGCATCTGGAAAAGAGAAAGGGAACAAATTGCATTCATTCTTTAAATCTCTATCAAGATCGCTTCTAACAGCTTGGCTTTATAGCGATTTTTTTATAGCTATTTCGATATAAGAATGCCGAGACATAATTTCAGAGCGCCATTTCCATTGATTTGCAAACAAAATGTATTGCATTAATCGATACGTGACAAGTCACTTTTCTCTTAAATGAATATGTAATAATTTCAATTTTATTGTATTGATCACAACAAGCCAATTTTTATAATTTTATTGCTCTCTGCTTAAAAAAAATCAATAGTAATTTAAGTTTTGTACACCGATCTACTTTTTCAGTCCACCATCTAAAGAAAATTTATTCCTTAAAATCAGGGGTAGCGAATCCACATGATCTTGCGGGCCACTTTGGAAATGTGTAATTATGTATCCCCGTATTCGATTTAAACCCACTATAGGCTTTTTTTTTTAAGTGAAAAATTGAAACATAATGAGTTATTATTTTTGTGTTTACTATTATTCTTACATGTAAGCATTATAATAATAATCATACTAAACGCACATTGTAAAGAAATATATATCACTAAAAAAGAAATATATAAATATAAACGAATTAAAAAAAAGTGAAATCATTAAAAAATATTTATTTTACTGGGGCGATATTTGTTTCTCCACTCTTTCACTCAGCTTTTGCAAATCGTTCTCAATGTGGGTATTTGCACATTGTAATAGGTGTTGCGTCCGTTATGTTTGATCGTGCTTAGTGTTCGGTCAATTTCATTTTCGAAAAAAGCGATTCGAAGGTGTAAGTTGAACAATTTCTGGTTTGCTCTGCTATCAACAATCAACTGTGCGTATCTATCAATTGTCACGGAGATCACTTAAAGTGAAACATAGAAACTGTTGTATTGGATGTTCCGAGATGCGCAAGCACCATGAGTTAGCAGAATATAATTTAACTATTCTACGAACTCATGCCAGTAAACTCACGAATGAAACAGGCGATACCTATCCTATATTCGCAAGAATAATATTTTAAAATCAAACTTAATTTTTCTCATAATTTCGACAGATAATTTTTGAATAGATGGATGCACACATAATATATATTTTAATACATTGGTTTTCATTACTTTGGCCATTATAAAATAAATATATTTTGTAAAAGTGTGATATATCTTACAGGCCTGAAAAATATTCAAGGCGGGCCGCGGGTTGGTCACCCCTCTTTAAAATGAAAAAAATGGCAAATATATTTTTTATATGCTTGTCATTCAACATCTTTTTTTATATATATAAAAACAGTACAATTACAGGAACTTTTTTTTTAAGAAAAGAAGCATTTCTATTGAACATTCATTATCTCATATATTACTTTTAGTATCTAATAATTTTTAAAATCGTTGGAAAAAATTTCCATGCCGACTTTTAAAACACATTTTTTCATAAATACGCTCTGCTACAAATAAATGTTATTCCTGCTGGATAAATTTTAATTTGTTTAAATATCTGTTTGATAATGATAATAAGAAAGTAATGCATGATTAATATTGGTAAAAAAGCTGCATTGACACAAAACAAACATCCAACTTTTAATTTTAAAAATTAAACTTCAATATAGATAAATTGGATAAAGGATGAACCGTTATGGTTTGGTTTGACGCTGTACTGTCATTTTGTGCACACTTTGAGATAATCAGACTAGAACCTGCATTTTAACATGCATTCCGAACCACTCACAAACATCCCATGCTACCGCCAGGATTCGAATATGAAGAACCAAAGAGATAGCCAATTGGTCATCAGGCCGCTTAAATGGGCTTCTTACTAAATTGGATCAGATATTAACGTAACTGTCAATTTAACTACTT
The DNA here is from genome assembly GCA_021605075.1 of Caerostris darwini. NCBI lineage: Eukaryota > Metazoa > Arthropoda > Arachnida > Araneae > Araneidae > Caerostris > Caerostris darwini. The sequence continues at coordinate 100,181 of BPLQ01007179.1, read as the reverse complement.
TGACGAGAATGAGCGGTCAAATCCAATGGACGAAATGAAGAATGAACTGTTACTTCTAGCAGTGGTACTCGATCTCCATGCTGGATGAAATTATGATTACTTTTAACACCGATTGAATTCAACTCTTTCGGATGAGGTAAGTTTTATGTAAGCAGTTGATCTCAGCAATTATTGAACAGCTCTTCACAGCCTCAGCACTGAGTGCAATTAGGAGAAGCGCAAATTTTAGCGCTTTTGAGTCGGATAGAAAGTACAGTAAAACCTCTGTAAGAACTTCGAACGAACTTTGTAAGAACGGCGAACTTCAAGGAAGACGCCAAATAATTCGAGTTATAGAGTTTCCGACTTATGGAAGATTTCGACTTACGCGGATTTTGTAAGGAAATATTCGACTTGTAGAGGTCTAGATTCTTTCTGACTTATTTTGAGTTAGAGATTTAAAATAAATAAAAATTCAACTCACAGAATGCTTATGCTCATGCTTATTTGCAACTTAAAAAGTTATATTATGTACTACAATAAAAAAAATCAAAATAATTCCGAAACAACCTTAAAATTAAAAATATTATGTATTATAAAAGTCAGTTATTTTTATTTATTTATTTTTTGCTTTAGACAATTCGATCGATCTTTATCTATAGCATTATCTAAAATCTATCTATAGCATTAAAGAGCAGAAAATTCTTTTTCTTCCGAGTTGCTATTTCATAGAATTGGTTATTATATTTACTGTATACTCATACATTGTTTTCTAAGAAACAATGACGTGCATTGTCGGCAAATCCTTAAAGTCGTTAACTTATTTTTCTTCGAGCTATAGAGGTAATTAGTTTCAAATGATCAAGTTGTAAAGGTTGTAAAATCAAACATTGCCTAATGTTCGAGATACAGAGGTACAATTTTTTTTTTTGAGTTACAGAGGAGGAAAGTATATACCAAAATGGGTTGTGGGGATTGACTCCTTATTTCGACATATAGAGGGTTGAAATTTCGTGTCATGGAGGTTTTGGGGTGTGAAGGGAAGGGAACAAAAACTTTTTTCGAGTTGTGGAAGTTTTCGACTTAAAAAGGTTCTACTGTATTTGATAATAGCTGTTGATTTTAACCTCTGTTAAAAAATCCAACTCTTTCGACAGGAAAAAAAATTGATTAGTGCATCAAATATTAACGTAACTGTTAATTTAACTACTCTGACGAGAATGAGCGATCAACTCCAATGGACAAAACGAAGAATGAACGGTTACTTTTAGCAGTGGTACTCGATCTCCATTGATTCTTCTTGATTGCTGGCGGTGGCCTAAGGCCAGAGAGTTAGCCAATTGGCCATCAGTCCCCAGTAGGAGTTCTATAGCTATCATTTGAATTACGAAATCAAGAATATGGTGGATTATTTTCCAATTAAATATTTAAATTAATTTTTTAAATTTTATTTTAATAAAGGATTTCTTAGATGAAAAATACATATCTAACGTTTTTAATTTATCAAATATAAAAATATAACACTTATTATGAATATATATAAGAGAATGTCTTTAGAAGTAAGAGAATTTGAACTTCACAATTCGTTTTCGTAGAAACTAAATTTATTTTAAAGTAAAAAAAAAATTTTAAAAAAATGGGTCTTCAATTAAACGATATTAAATCATAGACAATTTGACATGAAATTTTTCTAATCGAAGAATTTTTTGAGATAAATCTAAACAATGGATGCAATTCCTAGTTGGAAAATTAATAATAATAATAAAAAAGTTTTTAAAAGTAAAAAAAAAGTTATTAAAATTAAGTTAAAGCTCCAAAGTTATATCTGTTAAATTGATATATCATTTTTTTCCCATCAATTATAATAGAAAATTCCATATGGTCACATCAAATTTAGTAGAAAACTAGATGAAGATTCAGAAAACTCACCTTTCCAGATCCTTTCAGTCCACGCTGCGTTCGTATGAATAAATGCAAAGACAGAGGTTTTAAAACGTGATATTCACCCCAAAACTGCCATATCGCCATTCGATTAAAATCTACATAAAAAAACCCCGAATCACTTTTCATAATGAGGGAAATTGTGTTTTCCACAAAACAAATTTTATTCATTTCCACCGATTTCAAATAATTTCTTACCTTGAGAAATTATGTTTCGATATGCGAACGAGCATCATTAAAAAAGGAATTACAGCATTATTCCAAATCAGCTAATTTTAAGCAAACGGCCTTTGCAACTCCGGGAAGCTAGATGAGAAGAAGAAAAAATTTACAAGTAATCTTTCATTTCACTTATATTTCATTTAATCGAGCTTTTTCAAATAAATGCATAATTCACTGTCATAACTAATAATGGAAATAATATGTGCGTGCAGTCCTAATCGAGGTTTTCGAAAAGTAAACTCAGAAGAAAGGTCGAAGTTCCAAAGAAATCCTATCAGGCAATTCTTGGGACAGGAACTAAATGTAATTATATTAGATTTATTAATAATTAATCTAACAAGTAATGTAAAAAAAAAATTTAAAGTCAATTCCTACTTTTTTTTCACTCTATTGCAGAAAGTCCTTTATAAATCATTTTCATTCATATTTTTCAATTTATCTGGTGCCATCTATTGGTAGATATAGACAACTTAAATCTAAAAATTTTTTTAATTAATGAATTAATATTTGAAAAAACTGTTTTAACATCAAGTGTCATCCACTAAAAGTTCGACAAAATGTATTTGAACTTGAGTAGATGAATAAAGCGTATTTTATAAACGATTGAAAATTTGAACAAGATATATATAGGGAGAGTGTGAGCTAATAGAAGGAATTGAATAAAGAAATATATAACAAACAAAGTAAAATTTTAAGCCAGGCGTGGCCAACCCAAATAATCTTGCGGGCTACTTCGGAAATGCATCCTAAATCCGCGAGCCGCATAAAAAATTATATATACCCTATTAGATTTAGACCCACTATAGACATTTTTTGGAGCAAAAAATTGAAACTACGAAATCGACTTTCAAAAGCAGCTGTACGTTTTCTTATTTCTTTTGCATATTTGAAGTAATTGTTGCCCTTTTTCACTACTTTGGCCATTATAAAATATATCTACAGTAAAACCTCTGAAGTCGAACTTCAAGGGAGACGCCAAATAATTCCAGTTTTCGACTTATGGAGGATTTCGCGCGGATTTTGTAAGGAAATATTCGACTTGTAGAAGTTTAGATTCTTTCTGACTTATTTTGAGTTAGAATATTTCATAGAATTGGTTATTCTATTTACTGTATACCTGTATACTCATACATTGTTTTCTCAGAAACAATGGCGTGCATTGTTGGCAAATCCTTAAAGTCGGTAACTTATTTTTCTTCGAGCTATAGGGGTAATTAGTTTCAAATGATCAAGTTGTAAAGGTTGTAAAATCAAACTTTGCCAATGTTCGAGATACAGAGGTCCAATTTTTTTTTGAGTTTTGGAGGGAAAATATATACCAAAATGACTTGTGGGGTTTGACTCATTATTTCGAAATATAGAGGATTGAAATTTCGAGTCATGGAGGTTTTGGGGCTTGAAGGAAAGGGAACAAAAAGTTTTTTCGAGTTGTGGAGGTTTCCGACTTATCGAGGTTCGACTTAAAGAGGTTCTACTGTATTTTGTAAAAATGTGATAAATCTCACGGGTCGGAAAAATGTTCAAGCCGGGCTACAAGCGGGTTGCGGGTTGGCCACCCCTGCTTCGATCCATCGCTCCTGAATTGTTCATTTTTCCGCCTTCATGTTTTTAATTCAACGTTTTCCGTACAATAAGGCAGCATTGATAATGTCAATAAAAAAGATCTTCACGTGTTTTTCCGAAGCACGCGAACCCCTTTCAAACTTAAAAATTTCCTGCGATCCCCTTTCATATTTAAAATTTTCAATGAATTAAAAAAAAATCCAGGGACCATCTATCAACTTATAAATTTCAACAAGCCCCACCCATTGCATGAATTCGATGTTTTGTTACACATACGTACAAATCATATTTGAAATGACCACAAGAACTCAAAATTGATTAAAATTACGTTATGCTTAGAACATTGGAAATATATGTATATTGTACATATATGAACATTGTATATATATATATATACATATATGTGTGTATTAATAAAAAAAATTTTGAAGTTTGATTTAAATGTGAAAATAAAATACAAACAAGTAATGTAAAAAAAAAAAAAAAAAATTTAAAGTCAATTCCTACTTTTTTTCACTCTATTGCAGAAAATCCTTTACAAATAATTTTCATTCCTTTTTTTAAGTTTATCTGGCGCCATCTACATGCAACTTAAATCTAAAAAAAACTAAAATTAATTAATTAAATTTAATTAATGAAATAATATTTGAAAAAACTGTTTATAACATCCAGTGTCATCCACTACAAGTTCAAAAAAAAAAAAAAAAATGCATTTGAACTCGAGTGGATAAATGAAAAGTATTTTATGAACGATTGAAAATTTGAATATATATAGGGAGAGTGTGAGCTAACATAAGGAATTGAATAAAATTAAAAAGGAGCACTTTTGCCAAAAACAAATTTCTCCACAGCTACCTAAGAACCATTGAACTAAAGGATGTTTCCCCCCATCAACTGTTTTTGGCAGACCGGGAGAAAAAAAAAAAATTAGCCCAGCAAATCTCAGCGATTTTCCAAATTCAAATGCCTACTCTAAACGATTTAATTCATTTATTTCTGAGCAGATTTGTTTAAAACTTCATTTCCACAAATGAATAAATGATAATTCCTAAAATAGTTCGAAGGAAAAAAATTATTAAAATGAAAAAAAAATAAAGAAAAAAGAAAATACTGGGAGAATTTGTGAAAACTTTTTTAATAGGATCTGCTGATTCTGATTTAAAAAAAATAGCGCAGACAAATATATTTAGAAATAAAACTTAACGAATAAGATTTCATCATCATCATCGGCGCAACAACCCAATGGTTGGCCAATGACGTCTGTTTATTGGTAGATTTCGAGACGGGAGATGTTTTCTTTTTACAGGATAGGGTTGTCAGTTATTCGCCCAACAGCCATATTCGACCCGAACTCACTTTTAAAGTGGATTCCGAACCACTACAAATATACACGGCACCTCCGGGACTCGAACCTGAAGGGTCGGTTACCAAAGCGCTAGCCACTCAGCAATCTTCCACTCCTTTCCTATTAGCCACTCAGCCGCTGCTTTCGGATATGCGCCATCTGTAAATTTACATTTATACATATTCTAAACAACACTTACAGAATAATCGTTTTTAATAATCGTTTTTTACCCCTTTTTAATTTAAATAAATTGTTTTAAAAACAAATAATATAAAAAACAAATTTTTTTTATGGCAATTCCTACTTTTTTTTCACTATATTGCAGAAAGTCTTTTATAAATAATTTTCATTCATTTTTTTTAAGTTTATCTGAAGCCATCTATGGGTAGATATATGCAACTTAAATCTAAAAAAAACTAAAATTAATTAATTAAATTTAATGAATGAAGTAATATTTAAAAAACTGCATTAACATCCAGTGTCATCCACTACAAGTTCAAAAAAATGTATTTGAACTGTAGTGGATGAATAAAAAGTGTTTTATGAATGATTGAAAATTTCAACAAGATATATATAGGGAGAGTGTGGGCTAATAGAAAGAATTGAAAAAAAAAAAAAAACAGTAATCTCGAATTACAGTAAAATAATAAAAGCAAATATAATAAAAGCAAAAGTAATAAAAGCAAATATAATAAAAGCAAATACATACGTTAAAAATAATAAAAGCAAATATATTAGGCTATATTTCAAATAGAATTAAAAACTTTTTAATCACTTAAAATTAAAAAAATATAGAATACATTAACAAGAATACTCAAACACAATCGTTTCAAATTTCAAACGTAAAAAATTAAGAATAATTATATCCAGAAAAATAAGCTAAATTAAAATCAGACGATTTTTTATATTATTGCCAATTTGTAGTTACATTATTTTAAAAATTGAACAATATATATTAAATGAATAATAAAAATATTTGATATTAAAATAATTAATAATCATTAATTAATTAATAATTAGCTATGAGAAAAATGAGAAGAAAGAGCAGCGTGAGTATATGAATATTTCTCCCATATTAAACTAAAATTAATTAATTAAATTTAATAAATGAATTAATATTTGAAAAAACTACAAGTTCAAAAAAAATATACTTGAACGTGAGTGGACGAATAAAGAGTATTTTATGAACGATTGAAAATTTGAACATGATATATATAGGGAGAGAGTGAATTAATAGAAGGAATTGAATAAGACAGAAGTATTAGTTTCTTTGTTTTAATCTTTTACGAGTATATTTTCATGAAATGCTTAAATAATTATGATGCGATGCTAAATTATTTGCTATGCATTGCGGTTAGTAAGTTGCGTTGTTCTATGATACTTCTTTCCAGCGCTTCCCTTCTGTGAAGAGACACGTATGTTGATATTCGGAATAAGTGTCACATATCTCGTCTACAACCCATCCTATTTTATTTACGTAACTGAGAACCAGATTTTGGAGGGAAGTAGCAAGCAGAGAAACTCGGCTGAGTTAGTCTGCAGCTGGTGCTTTTTCAAAAGTGTTCTAGAACAGGGATCTCCAAACTTTCCAGCCTTAGGGCCATACTGTTTACTCCAGTAAGTACCAAGGGCAAAAACCGTTTTAGTTTTTCTGCCATTATCTATAATTTCTAGACTAGTCGCCGAGTACGCGCTCTGAGCGAGCATACGCTTGCTAAATTCGTTGGTTCATTCACTACATTTACTATTGTGTATATCGATACGACCGTGACACTTGACAACATCTAGTGGTTAAAAGCAGAAATAGGTAGGTATAAGTACCGAGGGTACCCGCGGGATGTTCACTAATTTATAATGTTAGTGGGATTCATTTCAATTATTTGTCAATTGTTATGCTTAAAATAAATTTTTTGCATATTATGCTTGTTATTAAGCTTTACCTAATAAGTCAATAAAACCGAGTTATTATCATTCTGTTTTTTTTTATCCAACTTATTACAGCAACAATAAGCTATTCGCTGTCGCGGGCCGGATTGATGGCACTGGCGGGCCTAATTTGGCCCGCGGATCATAGTTTGGAGACCCCTGTTCTAGCAGACTTGAAATTTATCAGCAGATCTTTTGAATCTTGATAATCCATTGTGTATATTTTTAATTCCTCAAAGGGAAATATAAAAAGTTCAAAATTCATTTAAAACAAAAAGAATCCTTTGTATAAATTCCATTAATATGTTTTCTGATAGTCGATTTTTTTTTAATTTTCAGTAGACAGGGCTTCTGCACGGAGGGCACTACCATAAGAAATCCGAGGGGTAGTAGTTTTTTAAATAAATGTTTTCATAACTGTACTTATTGCAATTTGAGATAGTTTTCTCGGTGCTTTTAGGAATTTAGAGCAATCCGCCAAAGGAAATGGGAACCTGCGTTCTACAACTGATGATAGAATTTTCAAATTCTCATGTTTGAGGACAGTCCATATAGTGGATTAGATCATCACACTTTAAGCCTTTTTACTTGCATTGACTATTTCCATGGTGGAAGTATTTCCAATTAAAGCATTGTGAAGCATTGGGTTTACGGATAAATTTCTCTACCCAGATATTGCGGTAGCGATTTTGGTTTGGTTTGTCGCTCTATGATCATTTTGTGCACACGAGAGCTAAACAGAGAGGGACCTACAGTTTAAAGTCGATTTCGAACCACTACAAACATCCATGGCCCCGCCAGGACTCGAACTCTGTGTTACCGACCACCAGAGCTCCAGCCACTGGACCATGAGGCCCCTTGCGGTAGAGAAGTTTCGGAAGACCCTATATCTATCTTATCTATCGTAAAATGTATTTCCTAGTTGAGTAATCTTCCTCGTGGTGAAATCCATGTCCTTGAGTGCTGTTTCAACCTTCTTATCAACAGTGTCAATGGAAAGATCTTTTCGGTATTACCTTGAGGGGAGAAACACTCTTCTTCAGTGTGATGACAAAGTCTTTTTAGTGTGATGACGAAGCCTTTTCAGTGTGATGACGGTGTTTTTCCGCGTGATGACGAGGTTTTCTTTCTTATTTATTTCCCCCTTGAGAAATCTAGTCAGTAAACGGTGATAACCTTTAAAAAACATATTCAAAAAATCATCCTGCAATCTTCAAGCTCATTTCAGTTTAATTCATCGGTAGTGAATATCTGACACTCCTGAGTAGCTTCCTCATGGCAGTTTCCAGTTTAACTGGCAGATTAACTTCTTCGTCAGGGGTGTTTCTTCATGCTTTTGAATTAGTTTTTAGTTGAGATGATGTTCTTTTTGCAGTGACTTATAATGGTAAGTCTTTTAGCGGGCTTGGTGCATTCTCCTGGATTGGCTGATTTATTCTTTGCTCTACTGGTGCTTTTCTTATGTGTAACAAAATGTGACCAATAGCAGATAACTTCCAATTCAGTTGGTTAATCTTTTCAGCACATTTTCGCAACTTTTTGGAGAAGTTGTTCTAATGCAGCTGGCAATACAGAAACAGTTAATATTTATGCCATAAGCAAGGGCTGCACCGCTGTGACTCATTTAGCACTACCCAGGGGGTACGTGTAGCTTGAAGATTTGCTACGGACATGAACAACACTATCCCGCTACGTTCTACGATCCTATCAGACCGGTATCTATGGTTTAAAGGGGATTCTCCCCCCTACAAACATCCATGGTACCGCCAGGACTCGAACCCGTAACCTGTGGTACTGAGCACCAGTGTGCTAGCCATTCGGCCACCAGGCCCCAGTTTTTGGAGTAGTAATTATAGGTTCCTTGTGACTGATATACATCTCTTTGCCGTCCCATCTGAAATTACGACCAACTAGTAGTAGTTTCTAATTCAGTCAGATCATCTTGAAACGTTTGAATATTCTGAGATACTGAGCGTTTCCCGTACAAGCTCTGAAAAGAATCAGTACAGACTTCTTCACTGTCGTAAAATATTTCATTATCTGAAGAATTTATCGTCTTCACCACTCGAGCCTTATTGCGTGTTATTAGTTTTCACATATAATTTTCTCAAAACTAATTTTAAGATTAAAACATTGATTTTATTGCTCAGTTTAATAATATTGACTTTAAGGCCTTGAAGAGATTTATTAAATTCTCTAAATTTAATAAATCAAAATTAATAACCTCAAAATTTAATAACCTCAAAATTAAATTGTAAATATATCCGCAAAATATGCCAATAATTGTAATCAGCTGGAGTTGTTACGCTTCTGCAAATAACTTTATATTGTATAAACACATGATGGAATTTCACAACATTTTTTCGATTTGACAGGCAACTTTTCAAAAGCATCTTCCGGAATTTCAATGCCATTTTTGATTTCGTTTTCATTGATCTGAATTTATTTTAAATTAGATTCAAATGAAGACATATATAATCTCAACCTCAGAACAACAAGAAACTTATTTTGATATTCACTATTAACTAGCTGTTTACGCGGCGTTGATCGAGTATTTAATTTCGTCGAATTTTCTCAGATAGCAGAATGAATGTTGTGTAAAATTCCCTCGGCCATTAGTCTTGGTCTCCTTGGCAAAATTTGTTAAGCCAATAAAGAAAGACTTATCGAATCAACCAAAGTGAAATAAAACTGTCACATTCACTGATTTAAAAAAAAACAATACGAAACAAAAGCTGCGCTGCCTCTATCAAATTTTAAACAAATGTTTACAATTGCAACCCTTACCTAATTCATGGAATTAAGCAAATATCATCATGTTCTTAAAACCAGGTCAAAATCATATATTCAATCAAAATTATCGCCCCATCAGTCTAATTAGTTGCAATTATAATAATAATTCAATTATATTTTCCACAATATTTTATTATTTCAATCAACAGTTTCCTCAGCAATAGATTTTTAAAGTTTTTATAGATGGTGAATACTCCTCAGTCGGTCGTATACAAGCTGACACTCCTATTGAAAACGTCCTTAGTTCAACTCTAAACAAGATTTTTACATTTGACTTTCCTCAAGACCGATTCGTCAGCTCTTGTCCGTTCACAGATGATTCGGCAACTCTCTCTTTAGGTACCACTTTATGTTTGTGACTAGAGATATCCAGAATTTTCGTGACTCATTGGAAGAATGATTAACTTTATGGATAATTTCTATAAATATAAACAATTATATTACGCAAAGGACACGAGAGGCCACCTCGTGATGAATTGCGACTTTTTGTGAAAGAAATGAGTTGACGAAGTTAAATATCTCGGCCTTATAATTGACAAAAAGTAACCGTCCATCCTGATCTATGCAGCACCCATCTGGGATCTAGCCACCAAGACAAATACCAATAAAATACAAATCCTGCAAATTAAAATATTAGATTCATCTCAAAGATTCCCTGGTATGTCCGTAATTCAGTTGTTCACAGTGATCTCAAAATTGATCCACCAAATTCTTTACTGGTATTACTCCTCATCATAATCCAATCATCAAATCTCAAGTTTTCTTTGCGCACAGCATCGACACAAAGAAATATACATACACCACAAACAAATGCCGCCATAACTTTAATGCCGCCATAGCAACAGCCAAGACAAACTTCAATATCATCAACAACTTCTAGAAAGAAGACAATTCCCAATTCCGTCTTCAGCAAACACAAACAAAAACAGATACTAGTCAACGACCCCAACAAACTCTTCTTAAAAAAAAACCTTCCCTTTCCCCCCGAAACCATTTCAAACGAAGGTCAAGGTTTTTCCACTCCAAATTTCCCCCGATCTCAAGATTGTGTTTCTCCCATCCAGTCCCTCAACGGTGACTTAAGACTTCTTGGTGGGCTTACGTTTCAACCCCCATCATCACTGCTTCCTGACTTTTCACTAACGCTCTGGCGTCGGTCCCACAGGTATCGGGTTCGAATCCCGGCGGTGCCATGGATTCACTTAGTGTTTCGGAATCCACCTTAAGCCGTAGGTCTCGGTCTCATAGGACTGTAGAGCGTCACAGAGCCCAATCAGACTTCTCACCCACATCCTTCCCAAATTGTAAAGGGGCAAGTCGGCTCTAGGCACAGTGATGTGGTGTAGTAGTAGTAGTATCATTGCTTTTCCCAAATTGTACCAAATTTAAACTTTACTTAAATTTTTTTTTTTTTTTAATTTTTATTTTGTATTTTATTTTTATTTATTTTTAGTATTTTTAACTTTTTTAGTATCATTTATTTGAATTTTAGAAACTTTATCTCGTCATTTTTTTATTTACTAACATTAAAGCAGCCAATTAAAATTCTAATTATATTTATGAATTAAGATGAGGAGGTTAAGAGGTATTTCCCCCCCATTGGTACTCCGTAATCGGTACGCCAGTTGCCTGACTTTTCACTCTTTCGCTCAATGTATGTGTATTCCCCGAGCTGACTTACACCGATTGCAATAAAGACTAACTGTCAGATCTGTTATTTTAATATGTCTTATGGTTACAATTTTTGAATTCTTTGTTGTCATTTATTTACTTCTTAATTATTGATTGTGTTGCGTCGAAACGCAGGTCCCCGTGCACAGGGGAAGTCAACGCCCTATATTGTAAACATCCTGTCTGTGGGGGTGTCTGGCAGGGGGTGAGATGAGAGGGGAGAGGGAAAGAATGTAAGAAAGGTGAGTTGAACAACTGTAACCCCAGAGAGTGGTTGTGTGGTCAGTCCATCCTCGAGTGTGATGGCTGCCTAAATAAAGGAGATTAATTTATACAGCCCACATCAAGTGTTTATTATTTGAGTTTATTTGTGTGTGTGAGTGAGCTATCGAACAGATTGCTTCTAACAATGCCGCTGAATTTTATTAGTATTACCTCCTGGCCATTCTATCACACATAACTCCTTCAAATCGAATAGAAACGCACGTTACATTGGTATCCAATCTAGTAGTTGACTCTCCCCAATACATCTACATCAGTGCCCACAATACATAAAACATATTTCGAAGTAGATTTTTTGAAAAGGGTATAATGTTTCGAGAGGATGTCTTCCTTTATTAAGATACTTGTCCTTCACTTCTTGTATTAACTTCCATTTTTAATAAACATTTTTATAAAATAAAAACAATTTACGAAATTTTTTTCAGAAATTTGAAAAATTTATAGGAAAAAAGATAAAAAATATCGGTGAAAGGTGCAAATGAATCAAGATGAAATGTCAATTGCGAATGCAAAAAGTTGATAACGATTTGAAACTACGGTTGGTCAAATTGTAAAGAAAAAATTATTGGGAATAACTATTTATAAATAAAGATCATTTAAAAAGTAAAATATAAATAAGTCTATAGTAATAGAATATTTGAAACAAATAAAAAATATAATAAAAAAGTACACTATCACATAAACTTCAAAAATTAAATTAATTCTTAAGTAATTAACCTTAACTTAAACAATTAACTTAAATTTAATTAATTTCTTAACATTAATTTATATTAATGTAAATTTCTAACTCAAGCGCCAGATGGCGCCAGATACCACCATGTATCCAGAAAAATGTTTGTGCTAGTACATAGTTATTTAATTAAATAAATTAATAGTTTAAAAAAACTAAAAAAAACACGCTTTTAGAGTTAATCTATCTAAAAAGTAAAAAATAATTGTTAACATAAGAATAAAATGACTGACGAGAAAATGAATGTCAGTGTTCCAAAAGCGTGGGGTGCTTTGTATGACATTTTTACACTAACTCTGCATTTTGGAATGAACTAGTGAAAAATTATAACGATTGGTATCGAGTACCCCACGCTTTTAGAACAGTGACATTCATTTTCTCGTCAGTCATTTTATTCTTATGTTAACAATTATTTTTTACTTTTTAGATAGATTAACTCTAAAAGCGCGTTTTTTTAGTTTTTTCAAACTATTAATTTATTTTTTACTTTTTAGTTTCATTAACTCTAAAAGCGTGTTTTTTAGTTTTTTAAACTATTCATTTAGTTTTTACTTTTTAGTTTGTTTAACTCTAAAAGCATGTTTTTTAGTGTTTTTAAACTAATATTTAAATGAGGTCCCGGTACGGAGGAGTGGAACTATAGTTCTTACAATAATGTAATTGTGAGTAAAACAAAGGCTAAATGCGAATAGTCCGTTGTGCCACTGTCCCACGGATCTGATAGCTTAAAGTAGGGCAAAATCAAGCCCAAAGAGTCAATTACAAACAAACATACAGGTGAAACTAATATAAAAGCGTATTAAAAAGAATCAACTGTTTTCTTTCTGAAAGATGCCTGTAAATGTTTTTTTGCAGCTTAAATAGTGTACATGAGAAGAAACAGATCTCCAGGGGAAAAAGTCAGTTACATACATACATACAAACATACAGGTGAAGCTAATAAAAGCGTATTAAAAAGAACTAAATTTTTTTTTACGCATTTTAATTTTCACTTGTGAGTTATATAATAAAATTCATTGTATTAACAAATATTTTTATATCATTTTATCTGTCAGGCATTAAATCTTTTTATTGACATCAATTTTTAAAAAAACAATTTTTTAAAAAAATTATGGCCAATACTGAAGACTTTACTTCAATTAAATATATAACATTGGAAATGACATCTATTTTTAAAATGGAAGGAAAATGGAACACAAGTTATAATTAATATAGTATTTTTTAAATTTATATTTGATGTTTGTTTAAAGAATTATCGAATATTTAGATATTACAAAAAAATTAAAAAATAAAACAAAATATAAACAAAATATTACAAAATAAAACTAAACAAAATTAAACGAATTAAAATAAAACAAAATATAAGTATTTCAGGGGAATACCTCAAACTAAATTTATTACCTGTAATCAGTTTCATTTGATGTATTAAAAACTTTAAAACTATTTGTTGGGGATTATTAAACTGTAATTTATTGAATCAAAAGCAGTTAAAAAGGTGTCGCGCTTTTTAGATATAAATCTTCCAAAATTTCATACACAATAATAATGAAAATTTATAATAATCCTATTAATTGGGATGGGCAGGCTAAATATTTGGGTGTAATCTTAGATCATAAATTAAATTATATTCCCCACATTAACTATCTTAGGAATAAATTTAATAGATTAGCGTAGTATATCCACTTATTTGTAGGAACTCTACTATGTCCTTTGAGATCATACCTTCGTATGATCTCAGAATTCGATGGAATTAAAATAAAATCCTACGTATAATTACAAATTCACGCTGGTTTTTCCGAAATGAAGATATCAGACATGCTCTTTCCCACCCAAATTTTAAACAATTTGTTCATAAAATTGCACAACATTTTTATAACTCCATTTCAAATATTAATAATTCTGTTTTGAATGATCTAGGCAACTATGATTACAACATTTCCGATTTCAAAAATCTCAAAAAAAAACCCACGCTATTCTGAATATTTATTCATTAACGTTTTGATATCCTCCTTTCCGAATTACTATGCCATGCAGTTTCACCGCTGAATCACAATGTCCCTTCTTCAACTGTATTTTGTTTATATTGTTTATTTTTTATTTTTTTCCTTTTTAAACTTTTATTCTTTACTTAAAAATTGTAATAATAATAATATATAAAAATTATATAGATACATAATTTTTTATTAATAAATTATATATATATATATATATCTTACTCATTTTCTGTCTAATCAATGGGCTCAAAGCTTAAGAAACTTCTCTCATTCACAAAGCAGGAGATAGAGGTTGCTGTGCAACCAAGGCTCTCCGTCAACCTGGCAAATCGTTGTTGTATACACAATAATAATATTATCCACTGATATAAAGATAATGGTATTTACCCAATTTTATTATCCTGATATTCTTTAAAGACGATGTTATTTTTATCTTTAATCACATTTGCTTCAATTGTTGGTTGTTCATCTATATTAATCTGTAAAGCAAGTAACATAAACAAAAAAAAATTTCTGTCAATTCCAACTTTTTTTTCACTCTATTGCAGAAAAGTTCTTTACAAATAATTTTCATTCATTTTTTTAAGTTTATCGGGCGCCATCTATTGGCAGATACATGCAACTTAAATCTAAAAAAAAAATTTAATTAATTAATTTAATTTAATTACTGAATTAATATTTGCAAAAACCGTATTAACATCCAGTGTCCTCCACTACAAGTCCAAAAAAAAAAAATGTATTTGAACTGGAGTGGATGCATAAAAAGTATTTTATGAACGATTGAAAATTTGAACGAGATATATATAGAGAGAGTGTTAGCTAATAGAAGGAATTGAAAAACAACTAACTAATCTTTATAAATAATTTTCCACTAGCTTGGAATATCTGAAGGTTTTTAAACACTTTGCCAATTCAGAGTAATGAGAAAAATTGTTTCTTTTATCGTGTACTTTCAATAAAAGGCTTCATTTATGTGGTTATTTTCAAATTTATATAATTTTTCCTGTTGAAACTGTTTTTGTGGATCCTTTCTTGGCTCGATTGTTCTTTTAACATATTATATTTCTGGGATCAACACATTACTACATCTGTCACTATCACAACAAGAAACTGCCCATGTATAAATCATATTAATAATATTTGATATTGCAGACTCAAATTAAGGGCCTGAATGGCCGAGAGGCTGGCACTCGGTACCACAGGTTTCGGGTTCGAGTCCCGGTGGTGCCATGGATGTTTGTAGTGTTTCGGAATCCACTTTAAACCGTAGGAGCCGATCTAACAAGATCGTAGAGCGTTGCGGGGGTAGTGTTACTCCGCGTCCGTGGCCTATCTTCAAAGCTACACGCGTCTCCTGGGTAGTGCTCAGTGAGTAACGTCGGTTCGGCGCTTGCCTTAAGGCATCCAAGACAACTGTCTAAGTGTTTGCCAGCTGCATTAGGAAAAAAAAAGACTGAAATTAAAAAAATTAATCATAAGAAAGTAAAAGCTAACACACAGAAACACTTGCACAATCGCACTCTATGGCTACAACTTTCCCGCCAAGCAACAAGAGCGTGACGTCACTAACCATTAGCTGGGCCTAGTATCTGGGAAGTGTTTATAGAATTATCACCATCAGACTGAAAAAACCGCGCTTTTGCACACATTTCCATTCAGCAGCTTTCAGACCCTTTTAATTTAATACATAAAAATTTATATTTTAAAACTTGATTTTCCGAAATTAACTGAGAAGTGGGTCATGCTACTTTCACCAGTTACCATCCTAGTCATGAAATACATATGTTATAAGTTTGAGTCAAATCGGAGGCGGATGTACTGGTAACGGAGTTAAAATGTGGTTTTTAAGAACCACTAAACCTCCACATCTTAAAATTAATTAAAACATTTGCACAAATGAGTTTGCTTAAATTAGTAGGGAGTTTTTGAATACTGTATTTTTATCGTCCGATATTTTTTTCTCCCTAGCGCGCATGCTCATAGGAAATTACGCATGCGTATCTGTAATAATGTTTCCTATGAGCATGCGCACTAGGGAAAAAAAAATATCGGACGATAAAAATACGGTATGCAAAAACTCTCTATTGAGTAAGAATATTACAGAAAAATAAAAGAAATTAAGAAAACATCCCCTGCTTGAGAACAATTAAGCAATAGCAATTAATCGAAAAAGCAATAGCTATCTCTACAATTAGGCGTCCGTTACACTATGCCCCCCCCCGTCCTTCCTAAAAAAAAGGAAAAAGAAAATAGGAAATAAAATAAAATACACAAACATGACAAATACAATATGCTATAAATATAAAGTGATAAGCGGGATACAAGGAATTCATAGATTAAACAAGGATAATTCGTGTCCTTGTTAAGACGATTTGTAGGTTGACGGAGCTCCTTGGTTTTTAGGGAACCGTTAGCTCCTTCTTTGCATATGAAAGGGAAGTTACTTTAGCTTTAAGCCCATTGCATTAGAAATAAACAATTAAAATAGAGAAAATAATATACGGAGAAGAGAAGTTTTTTTTTTTTTTTTTTTTTTTCAATAAAGTATTTAAAAAAAATTAATTATAATTGAATAATTAAAATAAAAAAAGTAAAAGGAGGAATTTGAAGAATTACAAACTGAAAGTAGTTTGAAAGAGAACTTAAATAATAAAAATAAAAATTGTTTGTTAAGAGAGAATGAAATGGTAATGACGGGGAAAATTTGCGAATCGTACAAGGTCAGTTGCAAGTGAGTGATGGAAGAGCAGAGCCTGGGGGGAAACGAAACCGTTTCGACTATTCAAGCAGCAGCTGGGAGGGGGGGAAGAGGTGCTTGTAAGAGGAAAATCCAAGTGGGTAGGTTCATGCCGTAATGGCTCCGCCTACTGGTGGGAGGAGTCAGGAACAGCTGCTGAAATTGTTCAGCTGACCTATGATTGATGCTCGAATCAGCTGATTTCTAGAAAGCTTTCAATAGCGAAGCACTGAAAATGTCGTAAAATTCTTGCAGGGCGTAAGTATTTAATAAGAATGCTTATCTGTTCAATGACTAAAATTACCTTTTATTCCTTACTTAAAAATTACTATAATAACTTACAACAAGTAATATAAAAAAAAATTTTTTTAAGTCAATTCGTACTTTTTTTTCACTATAAAGTCGAAATTTTCCTCTTACATCTGGCGCCATCTATTAGTAGATACATGCAACTTAAATGTAAAGAAAAAATATAATTAATTAATTAAATTTACTGAATGAATTAATATTTGAAAAGACTGTATTAACACCAAGTGTCATCCACTACAACTTTCAAAAAATTCATTTGAACTTGAGTGGATGAATAAAAAGTATTTTATTAACGATAGAAAATGTGAACAAGATATATATATAGGGAGAGTGTGGACTAATAGTAGGAATTGAATGAATAAGAATTATATATGTATAATTTTTTTTATTAATTAAAAAAATAATTAACAAGTTAATTTTTTAAATAAATTAATATTATACATATGTATTTATATATCTTACTCTTTTTTTCTATCTAATCAATGGGCTTAAAGCATAAGAAACTTCGCTCGTTCACAAAGCAGGAGATAGAGGTTGCTAAGCAACCAAGGCTCTGCGTCAACCTGGCAAATCATCATAATCAATGATTTAAAAAATTAAAGATTATTATGCTACAATATTTTGATTTTCTTGTAATGGCAGGTATTTTAGATTGTATAGTTTTATGTGCACCACTTGAAAATATTTTTAACTTCAAGAGCATTTTGCTTTAAAATGCAGCCCAAATATGTAAAACAACGGAAAAACCAAATTTATAGAGAATTTTGTACTCATATATCGGACTAAAAAAAAAAAAAAAAAAAAAAAATTTCAAAAATAGATAACCAGTTTATGAAGAATTAATGAAATTAACATATTTCACTATTTTTGCAGTAAAAAAAAAATATTAATATTTAAGTTTTTTTTTTTTTTTTTTTTTTGCATTTTAATAATTTAATTGCAATTATAAAAACAATATACTGAATAATTTTTAGATTTAAATAAATTTGTTATTCATATGTAACTAAAATAAATTATATAAACCATCAAAGAAAATATTTAATTTAGCGATAAAACAAAATGTCAAGGGGTAGGGATAACAAATTTTTTCTTTTATAAAAATCTTTGCAAGATAATAAATCTTGCGATCTAATAAAAAATTTTCAGTAAATACTTGTATTGAAATAAATAAATAAAAGATTTTAAGGAAAAAGCTTTGCAGCTTTGCTATCGCTTTAAAACTTTCTACTTCTGAGTGGAATTTTTATTTTCATCATTAATAACGCAACTGTTTAAAGTGAAATTATAAAAATTCTATAATTATGCCATTTAATTATATATAGATCAGCTACGATCGTAATGTCGAGTTAGATGTTCAGTTGCATCAGTTGAGCTCCGCGTTTTTAAATTATCATAGCATTAATAAAAAAACATTTACATCCCATATTTTTTCTATTATGAAGATTTCTTTTTAAGCAAGAACAATTTTTTTTAAATCAGAAACTTGTTTTGGGAACCATTTGGGAAACTAAATATTTTTACTATTGGACATAAGTTGATACATTTTTTTTTTTTTTTTTTTTTTTTTTTTTTTGCATCAAATTTTGATGAAGTTTGATTGAACTCATAAAACTGATTAATTTAATGTTAATAAGAAGATAGAATTGAAAAATAGTTTATGGAATTATACTTTACTGGTCATTTTTTCTAGTAATATACTAACGGACAATTGAATATATATATATTTTAAATAATTAATAATTCTGATCCCTCTCTCCTTTGGTTAAAAAGTAATGCATCTTTTTCTAAGGGAGGCGTCATACAAATCATTACGATGTTCAATTTTCAAATTACTCATACAATTATGGTTTTGTTGTTGAAGGCATTGAAGGAATTTACGAGCTTATGAAGTAGATGACCCGCAAAAAGCATCGCTTAATAATATGGTTTTATTAAGTTTTTTAAAAAAATAATCTTAAAATCCTACTTTGAACGGTTTTCCGTGATTTTTTTTAAAACTGTACCTCATAATCTTTTAAATAGTTCTAGTTTGACTTAACAGATATAATAATAATAAAAAAAAAAAAAAGTATGATCTCGTTTAGATATTGGTTTCGTTTTAATTCAAAATTCTTATTATATTCATGAGAGATTCCGTGAAAATATATTACAATGGATAT
Organism: Caerostris darwini; assembly: GCA_021605075.1. Lineage (NCBI taxonomy): Eukaryota > Metazoa > Arthropoda > Arachnida > Araneae > Araneidae > Caerostris > Caerostris darwini. Next base: position 80,530 of record BPLQ01007179.1, on the reverse strand, counting down.
GTTTTTAACAGTTATGTTAAATTATGTTGTATAAATCAAAAATTTGTAATTTATTTTCTAGATTGAACCTGTTTGTCAAATGTTATGATTACTGATGTCATGTACGGGTATCGCGAAATATTTTCTACATCCGGGGAAGTTGCTGCGCAGAGTATTGCGCAAAGAAATATATGCTGAAGTCTTGATTGTAGTTTTGGTTGACAGTACGCTTGTGTAATACAAAAATATATGTTGTGATGTATGTGTTTTATTAATTAATTAATTTTTGTGTAACTGAAATTTTCTTTACTTTTTTAATTTTTTGTTTGATTTTATAGTTTTTTATTTAGGTTAATTAATGTAATTATTATCTAAGGTTGCCAAGTCAGGACGTTTGCTTTTTTCAACTAGGCCGAATTAGTGTTATTGCTCTGGTTATGGAATTCTAAATCTCATTTGTTGTGAATTTTTAATTATTTAATACCATTTGAAAAAATAACGTAAGAATATTTGTTGCTTTATGCGAATTATTCTGTTTTTAACATATGCTAGTAGTATGTTAAAAAAGTAAACAAAGTACTTGTCACATAATTATAACAATATTGAATAATGATTTTAATATAGAAAACTAAAAATTATCAATTCCAAAAAGGAATCTAGAGTTTTTTACACATTAAAAAATCGTAATGAGTGGTCTTTGTTTAAAAAAATTAATTTCCTACAACTTTCTGGAAGAACAATATTTATTGTGGTCGAATTTTTTGATTAAATTGTTTTGTTATAAAAAATGTGTGTTGAAGATTAAATTAAGGATGAAAAAATTTCCCTTTACATTGTAGCAATTAAATAATGGTATAAATTCCTGGATTTTTTTTGTACAAATATTTGCTTATTGATTTTAAATATCTAAAGTTCTAGACAAATTGATTTATTTTTAAGATATTTAGAAACCCTTTTTGGATTGAAAATATTTCAATTCAATGAATGATTTTTCTTCTGTATTTATTTTTCTTTTGTACTAGGCCTAATATTAAAAAAATAAACAGCTTTTAATTTAGTCTCATATTTCTGTGATTTTACCTTAAAATTCCTTTTCTAGATATGTTACATTTAATTATATTAAACTTAATATTTATTATTAACAGCTATTAATATTAAACTTTCTTTTCATTAATATAAATAAATAAATAATTTTGTATATTACTAATCTATTGTTTGTTAATTTAACTATTAAGTAAAAAAAATATTTATAAGATATATATATCTTATAAATATATATATGTGTGTGTAAAGAAAATCTCCCTTGATTTTTCATGACCTATCTGGTTTATCATAAGAGACCAAACCCTAATTTTTTGCATTCCTTGTGATCACACCCATATACTTATGCTTCATAACCAAATTTTTAAATATGCAATATTTCTGAATGTTTTTTATTATCATAAATCATTAAGTAATTAATAATCTATTTGTGATACCATAAATTTGTCTTGGATCTGAATTATTCTCTTAAAGATGAGTAAAACAAAAATAATTCAGCAGGATTTGTTCATTTTATATTTGTTGGAGAATATTAATGTTATAAATTATTGTATCACATTCTTATAAAAAATAATTTGAATGTTTTAGCTTCTAATGTTTTTTAAAATCTGAGTATTTAGTGTATTGCAAAATTTATTTTTAAGTAAATGTTAGGCTATTTATTTAAAAAGAAAATTAAACAGTTCATAGAATTTTAATTGATAATGGTTATCCCAGTTAGTAAATCATATTACAAAATAAAGACTTATTTAGAGCTTAAAAGCATGTAAATTTTAATGTGTAATTGACTGTTTTTATTTTTATTTTAGATACTATTTGCACTCACATTTAAAAATATTGTGGTCAGTATTGCTGGATTAAATTTTTTTAAAAAAGTTTATTCTTATTAAGGTGTGTATATTCAAATTGTTTTACTATAATATTGAATGTTATGCTTATTTTTAAACATCTAATTATGCTTTTGAGTTTCTAAAAGATCTATTTTTACTTTAGATAAGCAATTCTTCAAGTCACTATGTCGCTTCATGATGATCAAATCAGTGAGGTGAGATTAATTTTCAATGATCAGAAGTCAATTAATAAATTTCTTAATCAGCTGCATTTTTATTTGGATTAAGCATTATATTTATATTTTTTCAGCAGTATATTTATGGATTAAGTGGTATATTTATTTATTTTTTATTATGTTACAAGAGGTTGATTAATTACAATATTAAAAAAAAAATAACCTTTAAAAACAGTGGAATTCTCTATAAATCTATTTATTTTTAATTATTATTATTTATTGTATTTTTAATTATTTTTTTTACTTTTTAAATATTTATCTTTTTTCTCATCTGTTTTAATAGGTATGATTTAGAAGAAAGGCTAAATCATAATTAAGCCAATAGTTGTTGAACAGTATTAAATTCAAAAACTTTTCTTATGAAAGTATAATTAGTGATGTTTTTCTATTAATGTACATTATTTTTCTACAATTAGTATGTTTATTTCAAGGATAATGACTGCTACAGTGTTCAGTAGAGTTTTTGAAATATATAAAAAAAAATTAATTTTTTAAAAATTTTTTAAAGTTTTACAAATAATTTTTAATTACAGAAGTTAAAATTTTTTTTTCTATAAAAATTGTAAAGAAAATTGTTTTTTTTAACAAAGAATGTTGAATATTTTATTAAATACCAAAATTAAACTAATTGTTTTAATAAAGAACTTTAAGACATGCCTTTTATTCTGATACTTGTTAAAAGTAAATATAATCTAAAATATTTTCATTGCCATTGTTAAGCATTATATTTATTTGAATGTAAAGAAGTTGAAATGTCTTTCTACTTGATTTACAATAAAATTCCCCCCTCAAAAAAAAAAAAAAATTTTAACATTTAAAACAGTCTAATAATTCATACTTAAACTTTCAATATTGAATAGTATTTCATTTTAAAATTTTCATATGTTTGATTTGATAGGATTTCCTTAATTTTTAAAATGAATTTAGGAATCCATGTTATAATTACATTGCTATACATAATTGGTAGTCAATATTAGTTTTAGTTTGATATGCAGCTCAGTACAAGAGGAGTGTAAACTTACCTAGGATTGTTGTTTCCAATTAATAGTTGTCTTAAGAAATTCTCAATTGAGGCAATAGCATTCCTTTTCAGGATTTGACATTTTAAGTAATATATGAATTGTTTATTTGGAAAAGTTGTTTTAGAATTTGCATAGTAATCAATATCTTATGGAACACATGCATTAACTTGTAGAAAGTTGAAATATTTCTATGTTAAAATGTTATATTAATATACTGAAATAATTTTGTAACTCCTATTAATTTTTTTAGTGCCCTCTTTGCATGGAACCTTTCGAAATGGACGACATTAACTTTTTTCCATGCACATGTCTATATCAAGTTAGTAAAATTTGTTTTTCAGTATTCTAGAATAAATTGTACATGATTGTATATAATTTTATATTTTGAAAGTAGGCAAACTATAAAACTAATAGAATGTTATCTTGCATATACCTAATGTACACTTAAAGGAAATTACAATAAATTTTCATCTCTCAATTTGTACACAGTTGTCCATATGAATCTTCTTGTGGGATCCTACTTTAGAGTGATTGTATTGATCTGTAATTTGTACTTGCAGGAATTGAAATGCTAGATGCTAGCATTTTTGGTAGAACTAGAGGTTAAAATTCATTGTTCACTTTTATTGTTTAAAATTCATAGAAATCAATAGTTTATGTATTTTGTTATTTTATTATACTGCAATTGGTAAAAATTATCTAAATTCTTTCTTTCAACTGGTATTGAAATTCTATGTTTTTTTCATTTAAAACTTTGTATTATTTCCATACCTGATATGTAACAATTAAAAATAATGAAAAATATTTTGGTTTTTAAATTCTACAAACAGTAAAGATAGAATTCATTGACTATATTTTCTGCAGGTGAAAAATCTTGATTTTTTTTCAAATTATCAACAACACTTTATACAGCTCATGTATAAAATGTTAGTTTAAAATCCAAACAAATATTTTTAAATGTTTGAATGTTAAAAAAAAAAAGTCATTAAAAAAAAGAAAACAAATTTATTATATGATTAAATACATATTAAAATGAATAGGAATTAAAAATTTCGATAATTGTGAATGAAATTTTTGATTTTAAATTATTTCATAACTTTTCAGGTATTTTAATTATTGATAAAAAAATTTTCCTTTTCTGCATTTATCTAGATTTGCCGATTTTGCTGGCATCGTATTAGAACAGATGAAAATGGACTTTGTCCTGCTTGTAGAAAGGTAAAGTTAATTAAAAATGTTTTCATGTTATTAGAATGATTGATAGGACATCTAATGTTAATTCCTGTAATTTTTGTTTAATATGTTGGAGTATTAATGATTTTTTCAGTTAAAACTGATTAGTAAGTATTAATTTAAGCAATATATTAAATATGTTATCAAGGATGCGTTATATCTAATTTTATTCTTTCATTTATAATGTATATTATATAATTTTACCTTTTTTTTACCATTGTTTATTTAAGCATAAACTAGTTATTAAAGTGATTGAATCATGTAGACTTCAATAAAGTTAAAAGTTTTTGTTATTGAGAAAAAGAGAATAAAATTTATTTGTTCAAATTATTATATTTGAAGGATTTTTGCTCATTTTACTCTTTTTATTTTATTGATCATCCCATTAAATATCACTAATAATTGCAATATATAATTGCAAATATCACAAATAGTATCAGTGAGTACTCATATAAATAAAATCATAAAAGTGGCTATGATGTTAGGATTCTTGGAATTTGTAATCAACTTGTAAATGAACAGTATGTATTCTCGTGTACTATTTTGCTTCAATTTTTACTAATGCTTAGAAGTTTATTGGACTCTCTATCATTTTGTTTTTCACTTAAATATTATTTCTTTTCTTTTAAAACTATTTTATTCATTTTATAAGGTTTTGGTTGTGTGTTTGATTTTGTAAAAAATTTATAAACAAGTCAAAAAATACTGGAATTTTTTATTTCTTCAGCCATATCCTGAAGATCCTGCTGATTTCAAGCCACTAACTACAGAAGAGTAAGAAATTTTATGTTAAAATTAAAATGTTGCAAGTTTTTCTTTTTAAATTTTATTATAATTTATTGATTTTTATTTTGAAATTAATAGGCTGCAAAAAATAAAAAATGAAAAACGGCAGAAAGATCAGCAAAAGAAACAGAAATTATCCGAATGTAGGAAACATCTAGCTAATGTTAGGTAAGCAGTGGTTTTTTCCTTCCCCCCACTAAAGATACTATTCTAATATTATTAAAAATCTCTTCATAATTTGAATTTGTATATTTGATTGAGTTGATACATACAAATAATCTTCTTTAAGAAAATGTATTTAGTTTTTTTTTTTAATTGTAACATAAATAATAGATTTTACTTAAATAATGTAGAGATATTTAGAAGAGGTATCTCCAAACTAATAAAACTGGCCACAACTGGCTAAGGCTTCTTAATCTTAGCATGTAGTCATGTAGTTTCTATTAATTTTAATTTAAATCAGTAGTTTTGTTTTAGAGTAGAGTAGAGTAGAATATAATTTAGTATAACAATCAAGATTGGTTTGCTATTTTGGTTTTATTTTTTATTGGCGGTTGTTAGCAATTACATTTGAAGCTTTTTTTTAAAAATTAAAATAAAACAATCATGAAAAGAATTTCATATTATAAATTATATTATAATAAATAAATACTTCTCCTTTCAATTTGCATATTTTATCTATAATTATAAATATTTAATAGCAAAAACAGGGATGGATAGAAGCATTTTTAATTCTTGTACTATGTTCTATTTTTATTTGAATACTTGCTTAGTACATCTTTGCAATGGGAATGTTAATACATATCAACATTTTTAAACTCTTTAATTTTAGTATTTGTTATGTTTTGAAGATTTTTTTTTAAATTTTTGTTTAAATAGTTATGGTATATTGGTACAATGTCCTAGATCTTTGATCTTGGTAAAATAATTAATATGTACCTTGGAACAAGAAATTTTGGAAATCTTGCTTTAAATTATAAGAATCCTATATTAAATTAAGTATTTTTTATTTATTAAAATAGCAAGTAAAAAATCAAATTTAATTTTCAATATCAGACTTTTATTTTTACATCCATATAGTGTATTTGCTATTCTTATATTTGAATTTCATTTATATTAATTAAAAAAAATGTTTTTCTTTAATTTTGTTATATTTAATCAAACTTAGTATAATTTATATAATTTAAATGAATACATTATTTTAAATAAAGTTAATACTTTAAAAAATTTTTAAATAAGTAACAAATGTATAGTAAATTTTTTAATTTCATGTTTTATCATTTAAAAAAAAGTATGCTTTTTTTTTTACTTAATACTTTTGTCATTTATATTTGTAATTTAGGGTTGTACAGAAAAATTTAGTTTTTGTTGTTGGTTTACCAGCGAGATTAGCTGATCCAGAAACCTTAAAAAAGCATGACTATTTTGGCAAATTTGGGAAAATTCATAAAGTAGTAGTGAATCAAAGTACTTCTTATGCAGGTTCTCAAGTAAGTTCATACCATTTAATTTTGGTATAATATCTAAAAAAAATTATAATTCTATCATAAATAACAATATTAATTCTAATGTAAATTAAAAAACAAAACAATTAGTATCATATAATTTCATACTTATTATGCATTGGGAAGAAATGCTAAAATTATCCCTGTTTAGTTTTTTTTAAATTTTATGATATTTTAAAAATAAGATTTTATTTTTCATGTTAAAAAGGATTACTTTTTAAAATATACAGCAGAAATTTCAAAAACCTTTTACATATTTAACATAAGATATATGCTAATATAATTAACTATATAGAGATATACTAGAGCTGCTCCTTTGAATTTTTATAGAAGTTCTGTATATTTTCTATCCATCTTTTATTTATTGAATAGAGGATTAAATATTCTGCATTTGTTTATTACACCTCCCTTACATTCGATTGTTCATCAGATAGTTTTCACTTTCATATAAATTCAGGTGTTTGTTGATCTTGACCATCAGGTGGCAACACATTGGTGCTCGCATTCATCAGATATTTAAATCATCTACACATGTTCATAATGTGTGTAAACTTATTAAATATGTGCAAGTTTATATTTTTATCTACTTGTCTTTGATATCTCCCAAAAAATTACATTTACACTCATGTAAAATTATTAATGTGGCACAGCATGATCCCGAATGTTCCAAATTAAAAAGAGGTTAGTGTACCAGCATAGTAAAAAAATTAGGGATTATTTTGTGATCAGGTTGGCAAAAGTCAACATATAAAACTGCAGACCTCTTCTCTTTTCATCTCCATTCAATGATTAATAGCTTTATTCAAGTCTACCTAACAGTTTTTATCAAATGTAAGAAGTTCTACTGCATCTTTGTAGAAATATTATCAGTAAAGTTATTATAATTAAGAGTATTAAATTCTCTTTATTTCATTTTATATTTTAAGATGTTTTTATGGTGCTAGGAAGCTAAAACCCTGTTATAGAAATTATTTAATTTGTTTAAAAATCTAAGTTTTGACAAAAATATTTAATCTTAATTGCATGTGCAAAAGACAAATAGTTGTATCCTGTTTACCTTATTTATAATTTGAACATTTCTAGCTTTATTATATCTTACATATTTTCAGAATATAAAAAATGTAGGCATTGATAATTATTTAAGAAAAGTTGTTAAACATTTTTATCATGTCATTTTAATAAATAGTTTTATTCTCGTATTATTTATAGGTGGACAGCTACTAATTAGATTATCATTAGAGGCTTTCATTCAGCTCAATCACTGTAAAGCAAAAGTATTCAGCAAGTTGTTTTATCACTGCATTTTAATATCTTTACTTTTGTTTAAATTGCAGCATTTGAGCATCTTTTCTTTTCCCTCGTCTTCATCTTGTATATTAAATTTCTTGAGTCAATTTTTCTTATTTTAGTTGTCAGTGTATGTTTTTATTATTTTAGGGCCCAAGTGCAAGTGCTTATGTAACATATTGTAAACCTGAAGATGCTTTAAAAGCTATAAAATCTGTAAATAATATTCAAGTGGATGGTAGGACATTAAAGGCATCTCTGGGAACCACAAAGTATTGTAGTCATTTTCTAAAAAATCAACAGTGTCCTAAAACAGTAATTATCTTCATTGTATATTCTTGCACTTATACTTATTTTTCGTTATTGTATTTCTATTTAAATTAAAGCAGTTCTAAGTTGTTAATTCTATTAAGTTGTTGTTTCTATTTAAGTTAAATTAGTTCTAAGTTGATAGTTTTTATCAAAGAAATAAGCAAACAGATAAATGTTTTTTTTTCCTCCATGTTGTAACGTAACTTTTAATTAAAATGTTCTGTTAAACTAATTTTTAAAAATTTGAGCTTTTCATTCCAGAATAATTAGAATTATGATATAGTATATTCCAAAATATGTGCTGTAAAATTAGCTAACATTTATAGATTGATTCTCGTTACTGAGTATGCTTTATTCAACTGATATTAATATTTTAGAATATTATAATTTTATGTTTTAGTTAAGTAATTTCTATAAAAAAAAGTACCGTTGGACTTTTTTGTACAAATTAAAATTTTTACATGAAAAAGTAACTATTTCTTACTTAAATTAAAATTTCTGCTGATAAAGCAGAGTGAAGATTGGCTACAATTAGATTAATAAAGTTGTTTTTTTAATTGAAATTTTCTTAAGTAGATGTGAAAATTTCATCATTTAAGGCCATTAAGAATAGAGATATCTGATAGTAAGATATATAAGGCTTTTTTTTTTCTTGTTGGTAATTAATTTTAGATATCTACCACCTACCTACAAATGGCACCCATGAAAAACTCTTCAAACAAATATATTAGGGTATACAAAAATATCAAGTATATCATTAAATGAAAAAAATTAGATTGTGTTGATTAATAAACTAATTTTCATTTAATTTTCTATATTTTGAAGATTTTTTCTTGAGTGTCATTTGTAGCAATTTTGTCATAAATTTGTCAATTTTATTTTGTGATATATTGTTTTTTATTTCAATTTAAATTATGTTGTATTCTTTCTTATACTTAGTTTAATTTTTTACATAGATCCTATTTTTTTAATCTTATTTAGATCAATTTTATTTTAAATAGTTAAAGTTTTTATTATTTTGTTCTTTAAGTGTTAGATTTTTATAAACTTTTTGTTATCCTTTCCTCTTGAGTTTCAAAAATGCTGCATGATTTTTTTGGCAGTGCTTAGTGAAACTTGTTTTTTTATGAATTGTCACTTTTTCTCATTATATTCAATATTTTTTAGGATTGTATGTATCTACATGAACTTGGTGATGAAGCTGCTAGTTTTACAAAAGAAGATATGCAACAGGGGTAGGCTTTCATGCATTCTTATTTATATTCTGTATTCTACTTATGAGATTATTAGGTATCAATGATTTATTTTTAATTTGCAGAAAACATCAAGAATATGAAAAGAAACTACAAGATCAAATTATAGGCAATAATAATAGGTAAATTAAATTTTTACTATTCATTTCATTGATAATGTTAAGAATTTATAAACGTTAAAAAAAAAACAACTTAATGTTATGCAACATTTTTTAAAAGCTTTTTGTAATTTTTATTTTCAGAAAACAAGAAGCATCTCCAACACCACCACAAATTATTACAAATTCTCTTAAAGATTCCTGGCCATCTCCTGTAGCTTCCTGTTAAAGAAACCAGGCCCAACAGAACGAAAGACACAACACAGAAAACAGAAGGAAAGAGCAACCGCTCAAAAAACAAAACTGAAGGACAAAAAAGGTTTTTTCCTAATTTTTTTTTTAAATTGATAAAACAGTAACCTCTCTTCAATTTGATATTCGATAGTCCAACACATTCTATTATCTGTCATTGATTGCCTTTTGCTTTTCTGTGCATTCGATGTTTATTGACTTGCCAGATGGCGATACAGTGCTGCTCTCATTTTCATTAAACATGTGCATGTCTTAATCATTTAAGTTTTTCATCTAGAGTAATTATCTTTCATATCTCCCTGAAAAGTATATTGGTGCTTGATAATTCAACAGAATCTCTAATCTGGCTCGGCCATGGTCCTGAACATGCTAGATTAAAGATACTTTACTGTAAAACGTCTTGTTCTTAATAAGTTATTATATTTTATAGAAATGATAAAAGTTTGAAGTGAGTGTTATCTTAACCACAAAATTTAAATTATCTATTTCTACTTTATAAAATGCATGACTTAATATTTTATAGAAGTATTTATTAAGTATATAATTTGAATTTTTCTTCTCAACCTTTCCATCATACAATAAGCCCTTTATAAATTCTTGCTGGGTTTTTTTTTTAAAATATGGATTCATATTTTTCTTAGTTACTCATTTATTTTTATTTCTGTTTGGTTAATTATGTATCAATTTATAGAGTGAAATAATGAAATTGGTTTATAAAGCAGGAATTAAAAGAAGTAATGATTTAGTATTAGAATATATACTGTAGATCAGGGGTCTCCAAACTTTCCAGACTTATTGCCATACCGTTTACTCCATTAAGTACCAAGGGCCAAAACCGTTTTAATTTTTCTGCCATTATCTATAATTTCTTGACTAGTCACCGAATACGCGCTCTGAGCGAGCATACGCTTGCTAAATTCGATGGTTCAATTACTCCAATCTCTTAACCCCTTACCTACCGAGGAAAACTTACGAGATGCGCTCCCCAGTGCCACCGTTTTTCATACAGGCGTCGTAGTTATGCGATGTATTGGAGGAAACAAAGAGGTGCGTTTTGCAACATAAAACCTTTTTACTTTCACAGAAAAAATAAAATGTAAAAAAAACAAAAATTCTAAATTTAAAGTATAGAATAACAGTGTAATAAAACAGATGTTAGAACTTATCTGCTGTGTGATATTTCCTAAAACAAGAATTCTTTATTGTTTCATATGTAAAATATGATAGGAAAAATAACTATTTATTTAAAATGTCTAAACTTGTTTTTTATAAACCAAGTCACATAAACCAAAATCACATTCATTGCATTGATAGCTGGTTTCACGACAAAACGGAAGCAAAAGAAGAATAAAAAAAGCATGACCTACTCAAACAGAAGCAAAACTGCACAGCTATAACTCACCGTTTCAGAAACATCCCCTTTACCAATACCCTATCCCTTTCCTCTGAAATAATAAAATCCGTTTCAAACATTGTCAAGGTCATTTTGTGGCATTCCAAGACCGTGGGAGCAGTTTTCTTTATAGCAGCGCAATGCAAAGGATCGTACTTCGGAAAGGCGTATATATACGCCGGCGGCAGTGAACGCATCGGTTGAGTGAGGCGTATATATATACGCCGCCTGCAGTTACGGGGTTAATAATTGGTTCAAGTAAAATTGATCCATAACTATAAACTATTCTCAGTGAAAAATCATAATTACATAAATCTCATTAGTATTTTTTTTACAAGTGGATACCCCGTGGTTTCATTCGCGTTCATTTAGCTTTTCCGCTCCTGAGGGATTTTCAGGATAAAAGTCATATGTTTCAGGGTATATACATACCAAACATCGACAAACATATATATGCAATACTCTTTACCCCAACACAACTAGCGAGGGTAACCGCGAGATGATCACTAGTTTATAATGTTAGTGTGATTCATTTCAATTATTTGTTAGTTGTTATGCTTAAATTAAATTTTCTACATATTATGCTTGTCATTAAACTTTTCTTAACAAGTAAATAAAACCGAGTTATTATCATTCTGTATTTTTTTTTATCCAACTTATTACAGCAACAATAAGCTATTCGCTGTCGCTGATGGCACTGTTGGGCCGTAGTTTGGAGACCCCTGCTATAAATCATTGTTTTTTAAGAAACCTTAGAATTTAATAAGTTTGATATATATATATATATATATATAAATTGTGATTTTATTTTTACAGATTGATAAATAAATCCATTTCAGAATATTTAGAATATAGTTTATTTGTACTTGAAAATTTCATGGGGTTTTTTTTTCATTATTTTATTTTTTCTTCTTCCAATAGTTAAATAACAATACAAATATATATTTTTTCTTTTTAATTTAGCAAAAAGAATAAAAGTAAGACATTGCTATCAGATTCATCACAACATCACAGCTCCTCTAAAACTTCATTAAAAGACGATAGCAGTCCACAAAAGAAAAGTCAAAAAGGCAAACATAAAGATACACCTACAGCACAACCTTCTCCTCTACATTCTGCTAACAGAGAACTTTCTCTTGGAAACCTAAATGAGGTGATTGATTCTCTAATAGATGCACAGGAACAAAAGACCCTCCCTAAACCAGTCTCTGCCAGCATCAAGATAGCTCGAAGCGAAAGTCCAGTGCTGCCACCTTCGCCATTGTCCTCGATCAGTTCCTCTTTCACACCTTTTGGGAGCTTTTCTAGCAATTTTATTTCGTCGTCATCTTCTCCTTCTCCTCCGCCCAGCAACAACAATTCCACATCCTTTGGCTCTTCAAATATTCCAGAAGACAGCTTATCAGTAAACACATTTATTGCACCTCAACAAATGGAACATAAACAGCACTCCCCACATTCTGTTTTTGTGGATGGTAACTCTTTCTTTAGTCACAATTACAACCAACTCAGTTCTGGTGATGGTACTTCTTATAATGGTAGCAACCATTCATATAATGAGGGTGAGTATTGCTTTTACTACTGAACTACATTCATAGTGATTATTAAATTTATCCCTTACTCTAACAATCTGTAATGTTAAAATTATTGCAGTTTAAAGTTTTATTATTTTCTGTAATGAAAGTTTGAAAAATCTGTATAAAAAAACAAAAATTTTCGGGGAAAACTTATAATATTTCTATGTAATCTATATTTTAACTCATTTTGAATAAAAAGATTGATCCAACTCTTTAAAATAAGGGGCTTTTTTTTTCTTTTTTTCCCCCCACCTTATAAAAAACCCCTTTTCATTTGAACAAAATATTCCACTCATTCATTTTTTCATATTAAGGAACAAATAGCAATTTGTGATAAGCAGATTTGCAGAATCAGTTGTAGCCTTAAAATTGAAGAATTAAATAATTAAGATAATGAGTTCCCAAAAAGGTGACTATTACTATCCTTGCCCAAAGATTTTGCCTTACTTGAAATAGCTAAAAATCCATTCTCAGCCACACTTGGAGCCTTTTTAAATTTGGTTATGTAGTCATTTCGATATTTTCAACTATCAAATTACAGCTGTACATGAAAGCATTGCTTGTTTTAATTTTGGGTGACTATGAGCAATTGCATCGCCCATCATATAAATAGTTTTATTTGTTCTAGTATAGTATTTCTTGTCCTTTTAAAGATGGATCATAGTATTTAAACATATTCATTCTCCTATCTTCCAACATATGGATTTCTGGAATCAAAATTCCTTCATAGGATGACCAGAATGTTAGCATATAGTTATTATGAAAGTTTTTTAACCATTCTAATTAAAGCATACAAATAATAAAATTCATAAAATATTTATTACATTTTTTTACTGCCCTTATTTATTCTACCTCTAACTTCTATGAGTTTGTTCAATTTATATATCCTTATAGGATTTTAAAAATTCTTTACTTTCAAAAATAGATAGTCTATTAAGTGGTGACTTCTAAATAATATTATAACTATTAAATATTATTTAGAAGTCAACACATTCATGGGAATTGGATATCAAATGTTATATATCAAAATGTTCAAATGTTAATTATATTAATGTTCAAATGTTGGATATCAAATTTTTTTTTTTTTTCCTTTTTAACTTTGATAAAATGTAAAATCGCATATTAAATTATTAGTATACAAGATCAGATTATACTGTTCATTTTCAGTTTTTCCCTTCTCTTTTATGTCTTTTTAAATGTTTCAATTCTGGCATAGATATTTCCATTGATAAATTAGCATGTATTAAGGAATTTGCATTTTTAAAAAAATAATTTTAAAAACATATTTTTAGATCAAAACATCACAGATAGTTCAGACTGGAGTTCTAATTTTACATTTGAAGAACCCCAGAAACCTGAAGATGATTTAGGTAATATATTTGTGTCATTGTATTCTTAGTTTTGTTAACTATAGTGAAGTTATGTATTTAAAGGGAACTATTGCTGAAAATTCTTAATAAATAACAAATTTGAACTAAATTTAAATTTTTATGAAAGGGAAAAGGGTTAATTAAATTTATAGCTATTATATACTCTAAAGGGATATTTTTTTTAAAAAAGAATATTACTTTAAATTTGTTTGATAGTATGAAGTTCTTCATACTATGCTTTATATTGTTATTTGTACAATCCAATTATTTTTCATTTTAATCAAAGAAATGCATATAAAATTTTAAATTAGAGTAGTGGCATTAAAATGAAATAAAGAATAAGGCTGCTAGAAAAATAAATTTACTCTTTGCTGGGTAAAATTTCTCCATAAAAAAAAAATTTCATGTTAAATATTTAATTTCCCATATTAATGCAACCTTTGAAAGAGTGTTTATTAGTTTTTATAGTAATCATTTTAATAATTGATGTAGTCAGGTACTAACTTAACACTTCAAGTAACTGAATTCTTCGCTGGTGGAAATTCTGGTTTTAATGTATTTAATGAATGATATAAATTTTAATATGAAAAAGTGTTCTTATTAAATATTTATGGGTATCAGCCTATATATCTTAGTTTATTGTTTGTAAATATGTCTATTGGTTTGATATGTGTTTGTAAGTATACAAAAATTATTTGATTACAATATTATATTTATTTAGTTTTCTACTTATACCAATGTCTCTAAAACATTGAATAAAATACTATTAATACAATCTAAAGTGTCACAAACAACTGATGAGAAAATGAGATCTCTGCTTCAACAGCACTTGTTCTTATAGATTTCTAAATAGGGCTATGAGCAAACCTGTGAGCTACTAGTTTCAAATATGAATGTTAAGAGATTATAAGAAGTAATTGTCTTTATAATAACTTTTTATGTCATTTGATTGTGAAGAGGAGGGCCTACACTGTTATAAAATGCTACACTTTCTTTAAAGAAATTGAAATTTTTAAAACTTATAGAATTTAACACTTGTGTGTGTGTGTGTGTGTGTGTGTGTACATGCTTGACGAAATTTAGTGTTTAAACAAAATCCACATATTAGTTATTTCAATGATTTAAACTTCTTAATAACCTGTTTACAAATTAAAGAAAGAACTGTTGGAAAAAAGTTGATTGTTATTTTTTGCCCTTCCTGTTATTTGTCCTGAGGGATAACTTAATATATATCTATATATTATTAATGGCTGTCAGAAAATTAGTAATATTTTTTTTTTGTGTCCCACAAATCTCCCTCCTATATGTGAAAACGTTTTGCCTTAAAATGTAGTTCACAAAAGCTAAAAAGGTGAATTACCCCCATTCTAAAGCTTGAAAAAGTATGCAGATAATCTTGGATTAATGTTTGCTTTTTCGTTTCGTCTTCAGATAAGTTAAATATTTAGATGTTGTTTAAGGCTTGGTATTTTTATTTCAGTATATTTTTATGTATAAGTTAAATTTATTGCTTCCTTCCTATTGTTATCAAATCTTGTTCTATTTTTTAAAATCACTTTTAGGTAAATTGCTAAATATTTCATGTAAAAACAATAACTAGTGATTATACTTTAGTCTAAATTCTTAATTTTTATACTCAAAAGAAAGAAAAGAAAATTATCAAACCAGAATTTGAACTTGTTATATAGAATATGTTTATTGTTGGTAATAATTTTGTTTTAAATGACAAAAATATGTACAATATTGAAAAATATAATTTTGCATTTTTCGATATGGCCAACTACTATGATGTATATTTAAGCATGATAAGAAAAAATATTCTTATTCATGAATTTTAATCTTTTTTGTCAGATTTTGATCCTTGGAATGAATCATCTAAAGGATTAGCAGATTTAATAGCTTTAGAAGCAGGAAATAATCCTAACTATTCTGAAGGGCCCAGAAATGTTACATTTCTGCATCAGACTTCAAAGGCCCCAGTGCCAAATCAATCGAGAATATCTGCACCTCCTCCTGGTTTCTGCAGACAGATGCCTTCTTCCACTACTTCTCCTTGTACCTATATGCCTCTGAATGATGAATCTGCTAACAGTAAGTCATTTATTTCATGTTAATAAAAATGCTGCTGTAGCAAATTAATTTTAAGTTTCTTCTATCTTATGTTTAGTATATTTTAAAAGATCCTATTTATATAGTAATTATGGATTTATGACCTGGTATATAAAGGAAATTATTACTTTTTTATTAATTTTTGAACTAGCATATAGAGATAGAAATTTAATTTTGGGTAATGGTGTTAATCCTTAATGCAAATATAATTACTGGTTAATTTTGCTATTCTTTGTTTAATGTGCAATCAAGTTATGCACATAAATACTTTACAATCAACAACATTAATTTTAATTGTAGCATATATATTTATTAAGAGACCTATCAGAGAAAAAAAAGTTGTTTTTTGTATCCAACAAATTGCACTAATTTAATATAACCAAGCAATTTTGTTGGATACAGAAAAAATAGATAAATAATGTTTTAAAAAAAATTATCGTTGGAAATATTCAATAACAAAATGCTTTAAGTTTTAAATATGCTAAACTTATGTGGAGTTAAAAAAAAAATAACGGAGCTGCAAGAAAGAGAATTGTAATTTAACTGCAGGTTTGTCTTTGCAAGTTTTATGTCTGGTGTAAAAATTGAATATAAAAAATAAGGAATGATTAGTGAGATTGCAAAAGAGAGAAACATAATTTTTTTTTTATATTGGCTGTTAAATTTGCAATTAATATTACAATATTGAACTGATCTATATCTGATTTTACTAAGTTTTTGCATGTTCATAGATTTTTAAGTACACCAAACTTTGTTCACACTTTTCAAAACTACTCATTTTTATTTTCACTGTAAATATGGGATCCTCAACTTTCTCACTTGGCATGTTATGCTCTGTCTACATTTTTAACATCATATCCAATGTTCAATTTTTGTCATACATTGCAATGTAAGCTCCACAATCTCTTATCCCTTTGTGATTGAGTGACCACTATGACTGGTGGGTGGTAAAATTTCTTAAATCTATATATTACTAATTAGAGGCCTGATGGCCGAGTGGCTAGCACTCCGTACTACAGGTATTGGGTTTGAATCCCGGCTATGCCATGGATGTTTGTGGTGGTTTGAAATCCACTTTAAACCGTAGGTCCCAGTCCTAATATGATTGTAAAGCTTTGTGGGAGTAGTGTTACTCGTGTCCATAGCATATCTTCAAGTTACACGTGCCATCTGGGTAGTGCTAAATGAGTAACAGTAGTGCAGTAACTGTCTGTATTGCCAGCTGCATTAGAACAACAACATATATAATGCTAATTTAACTTCACAGTGTAACAATATATCAATTTTTACAGGTTTTAAATTTTTGAATTTGGAACATATTTTTGAATTATAAATAATGAAATGAGAGTCTGAGTCCACCTGACCACCAAATTCTTTAAAAAAAATTCTTTTAATAATTATATTCATTTTAATTTACTTTGCCTTTTATTTTGTTATCTTTAAAATTATTTCACTTTTCAAAACAAATCTCTTTTTTCTCCGCTAGATAAGTTTTTGTAATGTGTAGGAGATTAAGTGTTACATTGTCTTATAATATATAAATTTTTAGTACCAGATGTAAAAGGATTATAAATGCTGATTATTAGAAACGAGATGCAACGATATTAATTTAAAATAATGAAATAAAATTGACTAAATAATCATTCTTAAAATTAACTAAATAATGAATAAATTAAAATAAAAAGTATTACCTATTTTTGATATAAAAAAAATGACAGATCAGATGGAAAATTTTTCACAAAAAAAAGAAAAGAAAAAAAAAAGTTTCTCGACAACATGAACAAAGCAAGAATGAATTCTTTTTGACATTTTTTCTGTTCAAATTTTTTTTATGTAGATTTAATAAAATGATTATATGATACTTTGAACCAATATAGAGTTTTTTTTTAGTATGTTATATAAATTATATTGTTGTTTTTCATTGTTTTAGAAATGTTTCATAATAAAAGCATACTTCAGCAAGCAAGACAAAATATAAATGCCCAATCATGCCATTATCAATCTGATTTGCCACAGAATCCATTTGAAGCTATAAATCAGTATAAACCTCAGATACCATTCAATCCTTCGAACATTCATGACTCCCTATCTGTAAGTGCAAAGAAAATTTTCACTCTCATTTTCCTTCTGTCCCTTTTTTTATTTTAATGTGTATTAAAAGAAGTTTGTTTGCTCTTTCAGGACGCTGTTAGATATAAAAAATCCCTTGAAGAAAGAATTAATTTAGAAATGCTACAGAATTATCACACTAGAAATGCTTTAAAAAGCCAAACTCAAAATGGCAAGTATATTTCAAAAATATTAAGTCTTTGCATTTTGATTTTTGAGATACTCTAATAAGAAAATGCAAGCAATATCCTAATGTAGTGATTTTTAAACTTTTTTTGTTTATCAAAAGGCTAAATTGGTTATTCAAGTGAACTAAGACCTAGTATACTATATTAAACAAAAAAAAATTAATATATATGTATATAAAACCCTATTCTGAAAGAGAGAAAAAAAAACATTACATTTTTCTATTAATACATGACAAGCGGAAAGTAAGCATTTATAATGTTCATACATATTAACTTCGATATTCTAAAAGTAAATATTGAGATGAGAATTTTAAAAAAATTCTTTACAAATTACATTTAAATACAATATATATATATAATCAAAATAATTTGAAATTAAAGTAAGCATTTTTTCTTTCACCAAAATTGCTCATTTATTAGCATATGTTTCATCCTCCACTGAGATATATATATATACACACACATATATATATACACACAACACACACACATATATATATACACACAACACACACACATATATATACACACACACACATATATATACAACACATACACACAACATACACACACATATACACACACACACATACACAACACATACACACACAACACATACACACACAACACATACACACACAACACATACACACACACACATACACACAACACACACCTATATACAGACACAGATATATATACACACGCACACTACATATACGCATGCATGCTTGCATACATACATGCACACACACGCTACATATACGCACGCATGCTTACATACATACATACATATACGCATGCATGCTTGCATACATACACACACACTACATATACGCATGCATGCTTGCATACACACACATACATACATAAGCACAAATTATTAATTACAAACAATTGCCAGGTAATGCATACAGATAGATTAATATTATTTATCAACATAATATTAAATTATACTTAATAAGACTCATTAATATTACTAAATTATGTTTAATAAATATGAGCTTATGTCTGTTATTTTTTTTCCATCATTTTATTTGTATTTGAATACTATTTATTATGAAAATTCAGATTGCTGAACGGACATAATTGGTGCTTTTGGAATCCTGTTGTAATATATTTAAAATATCAGTTTTAACTCAAGCCTAATTATATGCAGCTTTGCACATAAAATTAAAACTGACAATAGTTATTAAAAGTAGTGCACAATCACAAATTACTAGAACTGAATTACAAAAACTAAAAATGTTCTTGAAAGTAATTTAATCTTATATAAAAAGTATGGTCTTAAAAGTAATAAATTACTAGTATCATAATGAAATATTGTGGTTGTTTATGATATATTTATTTTATAATCCTTGTCGAATAATTTTATTAATAGTATTAAATTTTGTTTAATAAGAACAAAGTTATACTTAAATTTATTATCTATCTTAATCTTCAATTTCTTAAAAGTAGCCTTTAATATCATAGTGATACATAAAACTCTAATCATCAGAATTGCTTTGAGTATGTGTGTGTGTGTATGGGGGGGGGAGGACACAAACAATAAATGTTCAGAAACATTGTCTTTGACCCTTTATGGTTCCATCCATAGATTCTACTGAAAGCCACATTAGCAATTGCTCATATGCATATAAGTCAGCAATATCAGTCTCATCGAGTCTGCCACTATCAGCGTAGGTTGAGGCAAGTGCAAAATTGTGCAAGTTATCGGATTAATCCCCACACCTCCTATTGAATTTTACAATTAAGCTGCATAATAGAGAAAATTACCAAAAATTAAAATTAAAATGCAGCAATGCTCTTAAAAATTATGTGTTTCTAAAATTACAATACAAAGAAGAAGGATAGACTTTAAATATTAAAATTAATCTTCGCACAGTGCTTAAAAGTTAACTCGAACTAAGAGAGAAAGAGGACAGGAAAGGTAGTTCAAGCAACTCGGTAGTTCAAGCAAGCTATGGGGTTGAGAACACCTGCAGATCTGTTGCTATTATATCCTTTCATTTCTTATGCCTTATGGCTTCTAAAAGGAAGCATGCTATATCTTAGTAGATAAAATGAAAATTATTTAATATTTAGGAAAAGGTGTGCTTGGTTAGTAATAATCTGAAATTATAAAAAAACATCAACACTATCAAACTTTAAATAAAACAACAACAACAAAAAAAAAGCATAAAACTAAAGCTTTGCTTGACTTGGAAATTGATGACATTGCTATTGGACCATCTGCTAGTAATCTACATATCTTGACATACAACAAAAATTAATGACTACACACCATCAAATGAATGTGACACACAGATTCAAGGAAGTGAATAAAGATGGTGAAACAATCAACTTAGACATATGCTCAATCAATGATATTTTAATACAATTTATAAATATCCAAAATGAAAACATTATTTTTGTAGTCATTAAATTAATTTGTCAAAAGCAAGTCCTCTTCCTTTCCCTAAGAAATAACCTTTTCCATCAATTATCCAAATTATGTTTGGCCCCAATTAATCCATATAATTGTAGCTCTAAAAATTATGACTTTTTATAAAATTTTAAAATTACATATACTAATATTTGTGTTTAACGTTTTGTAAAAGAAAAAATTGGGGGAAAATTATTTAAAAGTAAATTTTATCATTGAAGAACATGTAAATATTAAAAAATCTTAATATTTTGTTTGCATATATCTATAAAAAGAGTAGTCCCTTTGCCTTAAAATTTAATAATTATATTCTTGTGTTGTGAAAATAACATTTGTAATGGTAATAAAAAAAAATCTATTAAATGAAAAAGGAAGTTATTATTATTTTTAATTTTTCTATTTTAAAATATAGGGCCAATGTGGAATCATCATCATCAAAATAGAGATTCTTCCTATTTGATAAATGAATACATATTAAATTCAGGAAATTTTAATGAAGGTATGAAGTTTTTTTAAATTAAATTGTACAAAACTCAATTTCTAATGGTATCATCTATATTTAAGTGACATATTCTCACTTATAGTTGGCCAGAGATCTAATGCCATTTGGATGAAAGCTTTACAGCAGCTCTCAATAGATGAAAATCAGATACATCCATCTCCTTCTCCCTATATAAATGCAAATGCTTTTGCATTAAGAGGTATATTTCATTGATCAAATTTGCTATTCATGTGGTATTTGCATACTTTTGAACACCGAGTCTTTCAAAATTATTTAATGCTGCAAATTCAGTGATACTTTTATCAATGGTTATATTTCAAATTTTAAAATTATTGGCAAAATTTCAAGGACAAAAAAAAAAAATTTACCAATTCATAAAATATAAATATTTTTCAGGAGAAAATTTTTTTTAATGTCCTATTGCTTAAATTCATTTATCCTTGTAAATAATTTAAAATTTTCTGTGAAAATAAAAAAATAATTTAAAAAAAAAAAAAAAAAAAAATCAATAAAAATTTTAGTACAGAATTCTTTAAAAAATATGAATTTCATTCACCTATTTCATTTTTTGTCTCACTTTACAATTTATTTTTTTATATGACTTTCTTTATGTTTTGTTATTTAAAAATTACAAAAGGTGTCAATAAATAATCCACTTAAAGATATTTATAGCCACTTAACCAAAATATTTTATTTTATATAAATATTTGCATTTTTTAAAATTTATTTTACTTCATTTATGTATGCAATGATTTTTTTTAATGCACAAACATTACAAACTGAATTAATTTAACATCTTTTTTTTTTTTTACGAAACAAAGTTAAGATAGTATTGTTGCTTCAAAACCATAGACACGTATTTTTTCTCAGCAATTGCATTAATTGTTTTATTATGCAGGCCAATGGGCAACAGCCCAGTGCCCTCCACCTGGTTTTGTTGCACCCTCTAGGTCCCCAGTCAACACCCCCTTCCAGCATATGCAAGTTAATCAGAGTGAGTTAGATTTTCACAATTTTTTTACCCTTATTTGTTTTACTTGTTTTTTCTGTAGCACCAAAGTGCATCATTGATACTCTTAAATGCCCCCAATTGGCACAAACAGCCAAATGGAGGGAGGGTGGCAATGTGAATAACTTTTTTTTATAACTCCGTATCCTTGAATATAGAAACACTGATAATGGATTATTATTTCTTATTTTATAACAATATTACCAATTAAGTTTTATTGTTTAATTTCATTCCTTGCAATTTTTTAATTATAAGTGAAAAATTCACTTATCAAGAAGACAATTATTGCCAATTATTTGTTAACTGGATATGTGTCAATATTAAAGTAACTTAATTTATTTGTATTTAATATTAAATATGTGTGATATCTGATAAAATGGTAGTGTACTATACAAATACTCAATTTAAGATCATGCTTCATTAATTCAATTATAAAATAACTAAAATGTTAGATGAATTTTTTTAAAGAGAATTATTTTGTTAATATTTTTGAAAGAAATGTTTCTTGGATACATTTCTTTCTTTCTTTTTCCTTTCTGTGTTTGATAAATTAAAGTAGGTAATTAATTATAAGAGGTGAATATACTAAATAAATATATTTTCTGTTAAAACTGCAAGTGATATTTTAATTGGTGTCATATCTTTGATTTCTTAAAATTATTTCGACACTGAGTAATCCGGTACTACTGTTATCCTGAACATGGTGTATTAAAGAGAGGCTGCTGTATTGTGTTATGAAGTGTATTTTCTGTTTGTAAATCATGTAGAGTGAATTTCTATAGAGAGTTTTGCATTGCAGCTTTTTTCAAAATGAGTTAATTTTTAAAGACAAATAGGTTTATATGTTTCAAGGAAAAATGATCATTAATTGATAATTTTGTTAATTTATATCTACATTAATTTATAGAACTTAATTAAAAATTGTGTAAAAGATTGAAATTATTCTTCTTAAGCTCCTTTTTTTAATCTAATTATACTGATTGTATAATTGCTTAGCACAATTGTGAAAACAATATTACATGAATAAAAATAATTTCAATCTGAAACTGTGATAGAACCTTTTTCTTAACTTTTACACTTTATAGCATTCTGAATTTTAAAAATATTGGAAGGCTTGAATTATCCATTAGTCTATCATATTTCTTTTATTTAAATTATTGTTTTAAGAGTAAGATGCATGATCACAGTTGCATATGAATTGATTTTTTTTTATTTAAAATAATTGCGGAAAGAAAAATTATTTAAAGGAATTTACATCATGTTTAATAAAAATTGTCTTATATTGATTAAGTTTTGTTTATATGACTGTATAATAGATAAAATTGTATAAAACCTGGTTGCAGTAAAGTGATTTTATTTGTGTTTTAAACATTGGAAGTATATTCTATTAAGGCAAAATTTTAAAAAATCATAATGTTGTAACAGGTGATCAGAAAATTATATTTATTCTTTTAACCTCTTTTATCTGGCATTTGATGGTTAGGCATATTCTAGAACCTGGCACCAATTGAGCTTTTGCTTTCATGAATTTGAGCAATTGTTGGCCTTAATTGCCAGAATGACAAAAAATTTTGTCCTATTTCTATCGTATGCACATGTTCAAGATATTCTTAAACACGTATATATGTTTTAATTGTTTAAATTTTTATCTAGAGTGCTTTATCTTTGATATCCTCATTCAAAACTGTATTGATGCTCAATAATCCTGCGAAATTTCTGGCATTGTGGCATTCCTCATGTGCCATATCAAAGAGAGGTTACTGTATTAGTATGCAGTACATTATTTTATTCTCATAATTCATTTTATTTAGTGATTTTAAGCAATTTCCATTATTTTATGTTTAAAAAAAAAATGAAAGCAAAAAGCTTTAATTTATTCCATAATTGGAAAACCTCAATGTCATGAACTTTAATTTTAAAAAAATAATTAAGAAATTGTAGTTATTCAGAATTGAAACCGAATTCCACAACTCATTAGCTATTGACACGACTTCTATTTGAAGCAATAATACATGTTAATGTTAAAAAAATGTTTGTTTTTTTTAATTCATTATTTCTTTAAATATGCCAGATTTGTGTGATTATTGCTTTTAGGTATAAGTTAATTAACGGAAGGCATCAGATAAGGTAGTATTGTTGCTCCCTATTAATAATTTTAGTTTGCATTATATGGCAAATAAATTTCTGGAGTAAATAGCTTTCTTTTAAGAATTAGTTTTGTATTATTTCACAGAAGTCTTTTTTTTTTATTTTTCAGAAATATAAAACTTGAGTTATGGAAGACTGGCCTGGATCAGCATTGCTGTTGAATTACAAAAGCTTGATAAACATTAGTGAATATAGTTCATTTTCCCGTATAAATATTCTCTATATAAATAAATGAAATATATATATATATATATACATATATATAAATAAAAAATAAAATATATATGTACACTATTAAAATTATTAGTAAAAACTTTTCCTACATCTTTATCTTCTGGATTCTGGGACTTGGATGTTTTTTTTTTTTTTTTTCCTTGGCAAATCCTCTCCAGCACCAAGGTCTCTCACAGAGAAAAAAAAAACTTGTATTTAATGTGATATATAATAGAAACTGTAATAAAGTTTGATGGAGTTTAGCTATATTTTTTTCTAATCTTTTGTTGTCTTTTTATGTTATAAAAAACATTTAATAAAAATATTTGAATTGTATTTATATAGCCTGAACTTTCTTTTTTAATTTAAGAAAGTTTGCTTCCAATATCATTATTAACATTTCCGTGTTACTTTACAACACATTCATTATTTGTTACTGTCTAAATAATATGCCTTTATCTTATAATTGCTATAATTTAAAAAGTTTAAAAATTAAAAATTTACTTAATAAATTTAACACCTTATTTAAAATATTATGAAGAAAATTAATTTAATTTATCAAAGCTATCTTGGTACTTAAAATGATTTATCATGGAAAAGAAATTTAAAAGAAAAGAATTGGTTGTTTCTAGGATCAATCAGCAATAATGAGACTAAATAGTCATTACTGCTCTTCATAGAAACCATGTCAAATCTGTTTTTTTTCCTAAAATTGCTCAAGATACAAATATTGCATATATTGTGTTTATTTATTTTTTTTTTTTCCACATCTGTTCTAGAGTAAAATTATAATTTGTGCATGTTTTTCTCATACATATGAAAAACTTGCTATCATAAGTAAAATTTCACCCTTTATTTACTTCTACAGGTTCTGCAGTCCAGTAATATTGTTTTATGTACAGAATTGTCACATAAATGTAAAAATTTTGTTGGAATCTGCATATTTTCCATATTCGACTGATGTGCTTATTTGCTCTGTGAGCAGAGAGAATCTCATTGTTCATGGCATGAAGTAAAGAAAAAAAATCTTTCATGGAGGTATGAGGAAAATTCTTCAAGCATGACTGTGGTAGGACAATTTGGATATTTTAGCTCTTCTTGAATTCTTTTCCTTTGAATTGAATTAATCCTATATTTTCCTTTGAATTGAATTAATCCTATATCTTCATTTCTAGTCGTACTCTCACAATCTATTTATTTTATATCTATCCTGTTGAGTCATCTCTATGGCTCCTTTGTTGAAGATTTTTCAAGTTCGACTATGATAGAACAATTTGGATAATCTCGCTCTTCCTGAATTCATTTTCCTTGAATTGAATTAAACTTATAATTTTGTTCCAGTCATGCTCTAATTTCTCCACAATCTATTTATTTTATACCTGTCCTATTGAGTCATCTTCATGATTTTCTTATCAAGTTTTTTAAATATTCATCTTATTCTGTTCTACTAATATAACTAAAGTAACAATCTATAAAACATGCTCTATAAAGTATAATCTATTGAAAATTTCCTATCTATTTTCATAGGAAAATATTTTCAAGTTGACTTTTTTTGTATTTGAGTATAGTTATTAAATATTTTTGTATAATAATTAGGTTTAAAAAGAAAATTGATTCTAAATATAGGCTATGAATATGTTTTGTAGTTATTTATGCAGTTTTAAAACTACTTTAAATTTTGTTCTTTCATCTAATAACTATGCAATTGCCTATCAATAAATATTAATTTTGATAAGGAGGCTTTGGCTTAAATGTATTTTGAGGAAGACTTTGGCTTAAGTGACTGGTAGAGTGCTTTGCATCTGTACAGTAGACTCACTAAGCTGTGTATTTGGTATCACTGCCCTGTTGGAAAAATTAATATCAGTTCAGCAGCACTGTCTATTGAACTATAGTGTTCCACCCATGGAGTTATAAATGCAGCAAAAATGTGCTTTACATCTGGAAATGAATTGTTCAGATGGAAGGAACGTGTTGTCTTGAGCCTCTTTTACATGAGGCTTAAAACTGTAAAGCATTCACTATTGCATAATGCTGTGCCTTTAAAATGAGTCTGTGCATTACCTTTAACAAGTTGTATAGTGGAATTTAATAGAAGCATAAAGAAGGAAGATGAAAATATTTAGAAAATCTATTCTCGAATTTTTCTCTGTGGTATAATATGTTCCATCTATACATAGAAATTGCAAGTTATAACTGATCAATGGTGAAATTCGCAGCAGGTCTTAAGCAAGTACTCATTGATAAACATGCAAGTCGCACATTGTCGATGAGTTTGATTTCCATAGATAAGAATATGTGCATGTAATGACTTGTTGAGAATATTCATATGAACTCGTTTGTGTATAAGAACATTTTGCATTAACAATGTATTTTTTACACTTTTAAAAGTGTAGTATTTGTATTCGCATAAAAGACATCCTTGTGTTTTAAATTTACGTACAAATTATGTATATACAGTAGAACCTCTTTAAGTTAAAAACCTCCACAACTCGAAAAAAAAAATTTTGTTCCCTTCCTTTCAAGCCCCAAAACCTCCATGACTCGAAATAATTAGTCAATCCCCACAAGCCATTTTGGTACATATTTTCCCTCCGTAACTCGAAAAAAAGAAATTGGACCTCTGTATATCGAACATTGGCAATGTTTGATTTTACAACTCGATCATTTGAAACTAATTACCTCTATAGCTCGAAGAAAAATAAGTTACCGACTTTAAGAATTTGCCGACAATACACGTCATTGTTTCTTTGAAAACAATGTATGAGTACATAGTAAATAGAATAACCAATTCTATGAAATAATAACTCGGAAGAAAAATAATTTTCTGCTCTTTATAGCTTAGATCAGGGGTCTCCAAACTTTTCAGCCGGCGGGCCACGTTGTTCACTCCAGTAAGTACCGCGGGCCGAAACCGTTTTAATTTTTTTGCCATTATCTGTAATTTCTAGACTAGTCGCCGAGTACGTGCTCTGCGCGAGCCTACTCTTGCTAAATTCGCTGGTTCAATTAAGTACTACAATTACTATTGTGTGTATCGATACTACCATGACACTTGACGACATCTAATGGTCAAAAGCGGAAATAGGCACATAATATTCTTTATCGCTAACAGATGGCGCTAGTAATAGTTTCGAAACCGCAGTAACAATTAAACATTCGTAACCTCATTGGTTGGAGAAGGTTCTGGTGTATTCCAATCACTTCGAGTTCGCAGTAATTGGAGTGTAAAAAGCTAGCGAAGCGACCCCGACTCAGTCTACCTAGGGAAGACGAAAGAAGCGGGACTTTATCTATTGTGAAGTAAATTAGTGCGTAACCCCGTTTAAAAGACCGATCTGACCCACGTCCATACGTAATTGTATTTTGATTTAACTTGTAATTTTTTTGTGTGTGATTTACTAGTATGGAAAAGAAGCGAAAAATAGACAGTGGATGTAGAATATTCAAAGATCAATGGAACTTTCAATATTTCGGGATTGAGTTCAATAATAAGATGCTATGTTTGATTTGCTGTGGGACCATAGCCGTTCTCAAAGAATATAACATTAAACGCCATTATGAAACGAAACATTTTCAAAATTACTCAAAATATACAGGAAGTTTGCGGATAGAAAAATTTGAAGCTTTGAAACGCGGATTGAAATTGCAGCAATCTTTGCTTACGAAAGTCAATATTGAACAAGAGGCTGCAACTCGTGCCAGCTTTCGTGTGGCTCTTGAAATCTCAAAACGTGGAAAGCCATTCACCGACGGAGAAATGATCAAAGAATGCGTAATTGCAGTAGTCGAAGAAATGTGCTCCGAAAAGGTAAATTTATTTAAAACTGTTAGTTTGTCAGCAAACGCCGTGGCTCGGAGGGTGCAAGACATCGCAGAAAATATATCATCTCAACTGTCTGACAAAAATGAACATCTTGAGTGGTTTTCTCTGGCCTTGGATGTGTCAGATACGGCTCAGGTGTTGATTTTTATTCGAGGAGTAAATAAAAGCTATGAAGTGTATGAAGAACTTCTTGATATTGATAGTATTCACGGCACGACTACTGGGCAAGATATTTTTAAAAGAGTTCACAATGTCATTAATAAAAAGAACCCTACGATGGAAAAACTTGAAATCTATTATAACTGATGGAGGCAAAAACATGTGTGGTAAAAATAAAGGAGTGGCACTTGTGTCAAAGGCAGTAGAAAATGATGGTGTTTCAAAACCATTAGTCTTGCATTGTATCATTCATCAACAGTCCTTGTGCGGAAAATGTTTGGATATGTCTGAAGTTCTAAAACCAGTCATATCAGTTGTTAATTTCATCAGATCCACTGGGCTGAAACACCGACAATTCCGCGAGTTTATTGAAGATATGGGTGAAAATGATTTACCGTATCACACTGCCGTACGCTGTCTTAGTTGCGGAAAAGTCCTGCAGCGCTTTTTTGAACTTCGAGCACAAATCGAATTTTTTTTGAATGAAAAGCATCGCCCTCTTACTGAATTACAAAATAGCGAATGGCTATGGAAGTTAGCATTCTATGTCGATTTGATAAAACATATAAACGAACTAAATTTGAGATTGCAAGGAGAAAACCAGCTTCTCCCTGATCTATACACTAATATCAAATCGTTTCGGCAGGAAATAATATTGTTTCAATCACAATTACGTAACATATGTTTCACACATTTTGAAACATGTGAAATATTCAGCCGCACTACTGAGACTGAATTTCCCGTCTATTTTGCAGTCGAAGTGTTTTGAGTGCTTTGAAGATAAATTTTGATACTCGTTTCTCAGACTTTGATGACATTGCAAATGAAATTAAGATTTTTCAAAATCCTTTAGATAATGACAGCCCCGGAACTCCAAATGGAAATTATTGATTTACAGTGCAGTGATATAATTAAGAACAGATATCAAAACTCATCTTTGTTGGAATTTTATAACAGTCTTCCACTGATACAATTTGATAATTTACATAAATTTGCTCGTGGGCTGTTTTCTGTTTTTGGTACTACTTACTTGTGTGAGAAAGCATTCTCCAAAATGAAGTACACAAAGAATGTTTACAGATCTAAGTTAACCGATGAGCATCTTAAATCTCTTTTAATAATTGGTACAAGTAAAATTGATCCACAACTACAAACTATTGTCAGTGAAAAATTACAATTACATAAATCTCATTAGTATTTTTTTACAAGTGGATACCCCGCGGTTTCATTCGCGTTCATTTAGCTTTTCCGCTCCTGAGGGATTTTCAGGATAAAAATCATGTTTGATTCAGGATATATATATTCCAAACATCGATATACATACATATGCGATACTCTTTACATCAGCATAACTACCGAGGGCAACCGCGGGATGTTCACTAGTTTATAATGTTAGTGGGATTCATTTAAATTATTTGTTAGTTGTTATGCTTAAATTAAATTTTCTGCATATTATGTTTGTCATTAAGCTTTATCTAGCAAGTAAATAAAATCGAGTTATTATCATTCTGTGTTTTTTTTATCCAACTTACTACAGCAACAATATGCTATTCGCTGTCGCGGGCCGGATTGAAGACACTGGCGGGCCGGTTTCGGCCCGCGAGCCGTAGTTTGGAGACCCCTGGCTTAGATAATGCTATAGGTAGAGAACGATGGAATTGTCTGAAGCAAAATAATAAATAATAACTGACTTTTTTGAATACATAATATTTTTAATTTGAAGGTTGTTTCGGAATTATTTTGATTTTTTGTTGTAGCACATAATATAATTTTTAAGTTGCAAATAAACATGTTTATTACCTGTGTAACTTGAATTTTTATTTATTTTAGCTCTCTAACTCAAAATAAGTTAGAAAGAATCTAGACATCAACGATTCGAATATTTCCTTACAAAATCCGCGTAAGTCGAAATCCTGCATAAGTCGAAAACTCTATAACTCGAATTATTTGGCATCTCCCTTGAAGTTCGACTTACAGAGGTTCTACTGTATATATCTTTTAAAAAATAACTGGTTAATTAATAGGTATCAAAAGTATTGCAGAATAGCTTAAGATAAGCAAAAGAAAGTTGTACATTTTAAGTGCATTGTTACATTGAATTAAGAAAGTCTCTGAACTTATTTGGTTTGCTGCTAAAGCAGTTATTGTCTTTGCTAGTAGCTGTATTATGGAAGAATATAGTTGAATTGCCTGCTTAACATTTTAATTTCAGAATTTAAAAAAAAAAAAAATTGGTTTGGGAGTCGTTTTATTAGTTTCACCTGTATGTTTGTAATGACTCTTTCTGCTCGATTTTGCCCTACTTTAAGCGATCCGATTTAATTGAAACGTCGTAGACTTATGAATTACCGACGACAATAAAATATTTTATAAGTTTATTATCTCATGATTAGGATGGCCAGGATGAGTGATTAAAACACACAGCCTTTGAAAAGTCATCTTGATCGGCGCATCACTTTTTCCCCTGGACATCTGTTTCTCCTCATACACACTATTTAAGCTGCAAAGAAACATTTACAGACATCTTTCAGAACGAAAACAGTTAATTCTTTTTAATAAGCTTTTATTAGTTAATAAGCTGTTTGTAACTGACTCTCTGGGCTCGATTTTGCCCTACTTTCAGCGATCGGATTTAGTTTAAACGTTGTAGACTTATCAAGGACACTAAAATATTTTTATAAGTTTATTATCTCATCGTGATTAGGATCGCCAGGATGAGTGATTTTATTTTAACTTATGAAGAGCAATTTAACCCATGTAGAATGAAAGTACCCAAGACATTCAAACCGACGTGGGACAGTGGCACAACAGATAACGCGCCTGAATACGGATCAGTAGATTAGGTAGGTAGGTATTTAAAAACTCGCCTGTAGAGTTAATCAAAGTAAAATATAAATTAATAGTTTAAAAAAAACTAAAAAACACGCTTTTACAGTTAATCAAATTAGAAGGTAAAAAATAATTGTTAACATAGGAATAAAATGACTGACGAGGAAATAAAGGTCACTGTTCTTAGAGCTTTGTATGACATTTTTAAACTAACTCTGCATTTCGGAATGAAACTAGTGAAAAATTATAACGACTGATATCGGGCATCCCCACGCTTTTAGAACAGAGAAATTCATTTTCTCGTCAGTCATTTTATTCTTATGTTAACAATTATTTTTTAGTTTGATTCATTCTAAAAGCGTGTTTTTTTAAACTATAATTTATTTATATCGATTTCCATCTCGGGCAGTTAACTTGGGTTGATTGAAAAGTCTGCTGTGTTGGCATGGGAATCTGCCCTCTATTTCGAATTCTGTTTTCGTCTAAAGCTAAAGTAACAGCAAACTTTGAACGGCGGCTACTTCTGGCACGGTCTTTGGTTTGAAACCTATTCTTTGCTTGAATTCCGTCCAATTTTTCAGAAAGAGACGTGCGTAATGCTGGAAAGTTCCGAAATTTTGATTCTACCCACATCACGAAATTTCACATCACCAATTCAGAATTGGAAAATGTGTGTTTTTTCATCTATGAATACAAGTAATATAAAAAAAAAGAAAGAAAATTACAGTCAATTCCTACTTTTTTTTCTTTCTATTGCAGAAAGTCCTTTATAAATAATTTTCATTCATTTTTTTAAGTGTATCTGGCGCCATCTATTGGTAGATATATGCAACTTAAAACTAAAATTAATTAAATTTAATTACTGAATTAATATTTGAAAAAGTTGTATTAACATCCAGTGTCATCCACTGCAAGTTTAAAAAAAAGTGTATTTGAACTTGAGTGCATGAATAAAAAATATTTTATGAGTGATTGAAAATTTGAGCAAGATATATATAAGGAGATTGTGAGCTAATAGAAGGAATTGAAAAAAAAAAAAAAAAAAAAAAAAAAAAAAATTGGTATACTGTATTTCTGCTGGAAAGATGGGGAAGGGATCATATTTGTTTTGTGTACAATTTCCATAATATCTTACATATAGTTCCGGAAATTTAAGTAGTATCCACAATCGTATATTAACGGATAGTGATTATCCTGCGTGGCTTAGTCCTGTAATATGCCCCATTAAAGAGCAATTACTGTATTTCCACGCTCATCTTCCTATTCTAACGAAATAGAATATTGGGGCAAACATCTTCCGTACTAGAGTTGGCGCTGTACTTATTACACTTGGCTTTTTTCCATACGTGCATTTATTTAGAAACGTGTTCTGAAAATTCCGAGAAGTTCTCAAGTCTTGCATTTATTGAACTATGTGCTTACTGAAGACACAAGAAATGTTATGTTTATAATTCTGATCATTTTGTATGAAATAGAAATAAACATTACAAAAAGTTCGTTTAGATGAATTTTTATTTTTTAATCATTTGTTTGGGGTGGAGAGAAGAATTAATCGAGAACATTTATTAATGGAATATAAGCGCTAAGTATTCAGAAAAAATAAATTTGTGTTTATTCATTTAAAACAAAAAATCCGTTCTTTTGATATTAGTTCTATCACAGTAGACCTTTTTCTCCCTACGCGCCAACAGCATTCAGCAGTAATAGCCAACAGTAAAGTGTGTTGCCAAAAAATCGCCAGGCTATCTTCACATATGTTAAATTACGAAGTAAGAGTTACCTGAGAATTTTGTTTACCCCAAGTTGACAATCCCGATGTACGCTTTATTATATTACTATTCTGTGGTTTAGATCTCTTAATCGAATGCCGGTCTAAATCGCCTTTCTATTGCTTAAACATAATTTTGTTTTCAAATAAAAATGTATCTTCGTGGACTTTTTAAATGTGCGTTGCAGGTTAATTTCTGAATTATTGGCATTCGCTATAAGGGGAACTGCGGACATAAAAACAATATAAAAAAAAAAAGAATGATTTTTTTAATGTGAATTAATTCTGAAAAACATTAATTTTTGTCACGTTTAAGAAGGATTTAGATTCGGAAATGATTATAACTGCCGCCTTATTTTGAATTCCAGGCTTGATATTGCTCGTTCGAAAATTTTCATGTTACTCATTCAGAAATACTTCTCGGGAATAAATACTTACGCGCTGCGATGCTCAATTCTCGAGAAAAAGGCAAAGAATTATGACGTCACATGCGGTGCACGGAAAATAAATCTTAATAGAGACGAGAAAATAATTGTGCATGGTGTATTTACTTAAAGGTGCACACATGATCATTGTGCATAATGAAGTAGGGTCAATCCAGCAGTGCTGCGTCCACAGAAGTGATGTAGACGGGTGGCCATGTCTCATTCTGTAATAAACGGGATTCTATACACTCATTCAGATGTTCCCAAAGGGAAGAAATCCTATTGGATCTAGTGATCGTAACGATAAAGTAATGTGGGTATAAAATAATTGGTAATGGGGCCCTGTCATCCAACATGCTGATGACATAACGTCTGAATGAAAAGCGTGACATATAATCCCTCGCAATTTGCTAAACATTTCCACTGCAAGAAAAATTACATACTGTAATATTCACGAACGGAATGCGTTGCCACTATACAATCATCAGGCAACTTGAGTTCATTGATGGCTCTCGAATTGCAGAACAGACAATGCACCTATCGTACCCAAACTTTGGTTTATAACTTTTATTTGCTCAAATCTGTTTTTTATCCATTCTGCAGTTCTACACGATACTAATAAATATTCGAAATAAAGTTTATTTTACATGCGCCATATGTGACGTCATACGCTTCATTGCACCATAGGTGACGTTATAAGTTTGCACTTCTTTCACTGTGCATCATAAAAGGTGTAGTTCCATAGAAACTTTTTATGTATGTCGATCGAGAATTCTTGATTTTTCGCAGTTTATACGCTATTATAATATGCACTGCATTCTCGACTAATTTTATGTGTGTTTGCGATAGAAAGGCGGGTAGTCAAAAATTTTTTTCTTCGCAGTTTCAGAAAATTTGACATGCAGTTACGAAAACTTCAGTGATGCCTTCAACAAACTCTAAAATCCTTGCTGAGGTGGTGGTAAATTAAGACGATCATTCTTATGATGTACTAAATTTTTTGGGAATGGATTAATAATGCATTTCACATGCACATTCAGAAGAATACTACAATTATTCTCCTGTGTAATATGAAATTCTCCTCTTTGACAAAACATGGGGGGAAATAAATACACCGAGTAAGCAGTTTGTAATGGAAAGAAATTAACAAACGCTATAAACATTTAATACGCGAAGAAAATATTAATCTGCACATAGAATTGATGGGCAGTTGTTGACAGTGAACAAGAAAAAAATTCTAATGATACGTTTATTTTAGAA
This sequence comes from Caerostris darwini, assembly GCA_021605075.1. Lineage (NCBI taxonomy): Eukaryota > Metazoa > Arthropoda > Arachnida > Araneae > Araneidae > Caerostris > Caerostris darwini. Next base: position 45,386 of record BPLQ01007179.1, on the reverse strand, counting down.
GTCAATTTCCGAAGCACACCCATTCAGTCGAATTTTATCTGAAATAAGAAAAGTATGTCTGATCTTTGCTTACTTCTTGTGCTATTTTTTGTTGTAATTGGGAATTTTAAATACAATGTTACTTTACCTTGAATATTTCTGATTTTTAGATAATATTAAACTGTTTTGGCCCATCTCGGACATGACTTTGCCATAAAACTGTGCCTGCATGTAACATATTAAAAATTCATGTTTCTCGGCAGAATAAACACGAAATTCATGCATGATTGTACTTCATAAGGCATTAAAATATATCAAATTCGCACCTAAAAGATGATTGGTTTACATTTTGTAACGTGCTTTCTTCGTCATTAATAATCTGGTCTATTATTTGAAAACAATATCAAAAGAATTTATTTCACTGGAACAAAAATTCAAACTCGGAGCAGACATCGCCCCTACCTGGGAACCACTCTTTCTCCAACTCGCACCTTCTACTTCCGTATCGATAATTATCGCAATTCTCGCCAAGGTGAGAGCCTCAATTTACAAGCCAACCTAGCCAGATATAACTACCTAAGGCAGTTGATATTAATCTACTTAATTAATAGAGAGTTTTTGCATAACGTTTTTTTATCGTCCGATATTTTTTTCTCCCTAGCGCGCATGCTCATAGGAAGCATTGTACTATTGCGTATGCATATTTGTAATGAATGTTTTCTATGAACATACGCGCTAGGGAGAAAAAAATATCGGACGATAAAAAACGTTATGCAAAAACTCTAATATCTACTGTCTTCGGTAGAAAAGTACGAAGTAGTACCTTCCTCACAAGAAAAGAGATTATGTACTGAATTAAAACTACACAATCATTTATCTAAAAATTGCATTATTTTATAAGGCAAATAATATCCGAAAATTAACACTAATTAATTACATTTATCGTGACGTAATATATATAAATAAATAAAGCGCATTTTACACGATGAACACAAAAACCTTGAGGTATCCATAAAATAATATGCATATGATATTTGGTCTTGGCGTAACTGTTATGAGAGCTCAATAAGTCATACTAAACTATAATATAAAAAGTAAGTCGTAATCTAAAGTCGAAATTTCGTATATTAATTATTCATTGGGTTCAAATACATACAGAGAATATTATAACTGAGAATTATTGCATGAACATTTGAATTTCCAATATATATATATTAAAATGCAAGCTCGTCCATGATATCGCTTATGTCATCACTATTTCGATGAACATTTAGAGAAATTAAACCAGTTAAAACGCTGGCTCCATCAACACATTCAGGTGCGAGGATAAAATTGAAACTGATAAGAAAAACACAGATTCATTAAAATACTAAACATTTAACAAAAAAAATTGCTACTAAATGAAAAGTGATCAAGAGTTTGAACACATATTTCACTTATGAGCTTGAGTAGGAAGGGGGAGTAACATCCAACGCTCTGAAGTCATATTAGATCGAGACCTACGGCTTTAAGTGGATTCCGAAACACTACAAGCATCCATAGCACCGCTAGAAATCGAACCCGAAACCTGTGGCATCTAGAGCGGGAGCGCTAGTCACTTGACCATCGGGTTGTATATATAGATATATATAGTTCACTTTTAGAATGCCTCGTGAGTCAGTTCTAAAGTTAATATATAAATAAATATTTCAAGCACTAATAAAAGTTGGTTATCACTTTTGCATTGGTTGGTTTCTCTCCCGATAATGAGATACTGAAAGACTATATTTTTGAAGTGTTAATGCTAAGGATTGCAATATCGGACCAAAAGTTCAATACCGGTATTCGGTATTTTTTAGATCTTGATACCGGTAGTAGAAATTTTAGAAAAAGAAAGAAAACACAAGTGTTATTTTTTTAAATTTTATTTTTTTATTTGCCAGTTTTATTAGAGAATGTAAATATCACAAAAAACACTCGAAATGGCAAACCATCTAATGCTGTCATTTTACTTATAATTTCACCCAAATTATCTTTTTTTTTTTTTCAAAATAATCTAAAATCCCTGATGACTTGAGTTTAGAAACTGTGCTTAAGTTTGTATCTTCGTCGCAATTAGATTCTTTCCTCTTTAACAAATTTATATCATGTTTCGTTTTCAAATGTGTATGGAGTCCGCTTGTATTTCCTCCATTCACTTTAGCAACTCTTGAACATTTTTTTACATTGTACCACCATATTCCTTTCATTATATAAATAATGAAACCAAACCGAAGTATTATCAACTGATTTTTATGTTTTTTAAAGTTATCCTTATTCATTTTTATGGGGTATTATTTATGAGTATATATATAATAAATCTGAAAAATATTTTGAACACTTAAGTATGATATGCTAATACAATGTGAATAACAAACTCAACAATTTAAAAAAAATATCGAAATATTACACTTTTTCACAACTACAACTTTGTTTTCACAGATAAGTATTTCTAGTTTTCAGATAAGAATTCTAAATTTCTAGTAAATACCGAAAAACCGGTATTAAAACTTGTGAATAACAAAATTGTACAAATGGCTCAAAATACCGGTATTCGGTATACCGGTATTGCAATCGCTAGTTAACGCCATCATTGTAATTTGAAGGAGGGTGGCATATTTTTACACACGCTTTATCACAAAAGCTAATAAAATGTGATCTGTTTTTATCTTTGATAGCAGAACCAAATATTAATGGCTCGAATTTCTTTAACGCCCACACAACTGCATACGCTTTTCGTTCGATGATAGGCCAATTTTGGTGAATTTCTGGCTCTCGAAACTTATTGGATATGTTATCCCATCTTTTTACTTGTGGCAAGCAGGCTCCAATTCCGATTTGAAATAGCATCACGGGAAAAGGTTCTTCAAACACGGGGGGCAGGCCTGGTGGCCACTTGGCTAGCGCTCTGGCCTTTAGTATCCCAGGTTTCAGGTTCGAATCCTGGTGGCGGCATGGATGTTTGCTAGTGGTTCGGAATCCACTTTATACTGTAGCTCCCGATATGTTTAGCCCTCGTGTGCACAAGACGACTGTTGAACGACAAATCAAACACAGGGTTGTGTAGTTCTGCGTTCAGGACAACTTTTCTTTCAACTGTAAGAAGGCGGCTTGATGAATTTGACGAGACTTTTTTTTTTTCCCCCTTGCTGAATTCAGTAAGAGCGTAAGCCGTTTCCGCATGTTCAGAAATGTAATAATCCGAGTAAATTTTTTGGTTTTAGGCACCTTTAATTCTTGAACAGTTCTGATCTTTTCCGGGTCTGGCCTATGTTTTTCCGGATCCAATGATATGCCTTCATTAGAAAGTTTTTGCATACCGTATTATTATAATGCAGTATTTTTTTCTCCCTAGCGCGCATGCTCATAGGAAATTACGCATGCGTATCTGGAATAATGTTTCCTATGAGCATGCGCGCTAGGGAGAAAAAAAATATAGGAGGATAAAAATACGGTATGCAAAAATTCTCTATTATTTGATACGAGGTTTAGCAAACTTAAATTTCTTCGAAATCACTGCAAAAACTATATCTTCTAGTTCGCTTAACACTTTTTCAAGATAAGTAAAATGTGGGTTAGAATCAAGTGCGAATGTAATATCTAGCGCGTGAAATATCTCTTAAATACTTTCAAATCATTATTCAACACTCTCAAATGTTGTTGTTTACGGAGCTCAGTGACGTAACTTCAAAACGATTTTGCGCATGATGAGTTTTAAACGATGTGGCAAAGTGCTGACAGAACAGGGAAATCGGGAAAAAGTCGATTATAGTTGATTTTTCAGAATTTTATCGATTTGGAAAAGTCAGGGGAAATTGCTGACGAGAGCGTTTGCTCGAGCACTGAATTTGTAGCCAAGTCTGCTTGGCAACTCAGATCCTACTCATTTTACGACAACCTTACATCCGCTCCGATGGGCTGGTCCGGTTATTTTTATCCGGTTATGATTTATCTGATTTTTAAATGTGTCTTTGACTAATGTGAAAATCACATTTTGTTATTCAAAAATTCCTTTCATCGAATAGCAAATGCTTATTCTGTCGCTAGATTTTTTATTCTCCATCCTGTTTCAATATCCACTTGAAGGATGCTCATAGAATCAACAAGAAGGAGTCCTCATCCATGCGAAATTTGTCACCAATTCCTTCTTCCATTTGTAACGAATTTAATTCGCCATACATATCTACTCCCCCCAACCTTTTCTCCGTTTTCAAAAAATGTTTCTTCAAAGTCATGGGCCCAGATTCCTTCTTTTTCACCTTCCATTTGATATAATAAACCGTAGGCTGGTATTAATTCTAGGACGAAAATGAATGTGGGGAATTATCCAATTAAGAAATCTTCTGGAAATGAGGAATTAAACTTCATGCCTATTAATAAGAACAAGACGAATGAAATTCAAAACGCACACTTCATTTGAAATGTCACAAATACAATAAGTTTTTTAACAAGCACATGGTTTTCAGTTATTTTATCATGAATCACCTTTCTGTTGTTGGTTCCAAAGATTATCAAAGCAACCTTTGGATAACTCTACAACAGAAATGTTCATAAAGATTATGCAAATAATTATCTTCCTTCTCGTACAAATAATGTTGTATCTCACCATTAAAAATCTTCTACAAGAGCTCAAAACATCTCTACTCCCTAAGTAAATAAGTTCCAAAATTATCAAGAGGAAATAGATATCTTTTTAGTCTGCTTCAGCATCTTCTGACATTCAGGCCAAACCCAGTAAAAATAAACCAGCGCCATCCATTGCTATCTCTGCTGTCTCATGGTTCTCTACAGAGGTTACACGTATATACTATGATAAAAGTTTCAAAATTAAGAAAGCGAGAATATATAATCTCTTAGATTCATAAAGCACCTATTCATAAGCCTACTAGGCCGATTAATGATGTCTCTGAAGTACCTTCCACTGCTAAAACTATTAAAAAGGTTTCATTTCAAGTTGACAATGTGATTTTTCACAACAACTCTAAAACTGGTGGAGGTACTCTTACATTTTAGTGGGAACCTTGCCAGAGAAGATTTTCAGCAAAAAAAGAAAAAGGATTACTTTCGTATAAATATGAGGGACTTACCCCTGAACGTGAACATAATTCTTCTTTTACTACACCTAATTTATGTCACTCAAATGCTATTAATCCCATTAGGAAGGACTTTGATCTACAATTTTCTTTTCCAATTGAAGGAATGCTTTAGTGTCCTGAACCTGGCTGCACTTCATTGGTAAATATTGAGCCATAATGGTTCCATTTTAAAGCATCTTAGTTTCAACCAGAAATATAATAATCCAAGTAAATCTTTAAGATTTTAATTTCAAAATCTGACTTTTTTGCAAAATTTGTAATCTTGCTATTATAACTATACCCAAAGATCACACACCCATGCTTTACTGGTGACTCACCAATGGTGAGAGATATGGTGCAAGAGCTTAAATGCATATCTTTCGGTGTCTCTTTCCCATCTTCTCAAGGCCTCAGAAATCACCAGAAGATGCATGAAAAGTCTATGGCAATATCAAAACTTCCTACTCTTCAGATTCCTAAATTTCGAAGAAGAAAAAGAGGCAGGAACCATAAAGCCTCCAACTCTCAAACATCTGATGAGGGAAATGCGTGTTACTGACATGGATCAAATCCTTGCTCCAGTAATTGATAACGCACCATTTGAGAAATCCATGGCACAACATGAAGACTATTCTGAACCTCACTTTATTCAGGTGCTTGATGACATATTTCCTGTGATCCTTCCAGTGAGAGGTTTACACTTCTCAATGAAACATACAATCAAATAGTTCTTGAAGTGACTAATGTTGTCTTACTTCAAATTGAGAATACAGGCATTATTAGATTGTTTTCTAGTAAAATAAATATTCATGAGGTTCAGGTCTTCCAAAAATTGTACAACAGAAACAGGCGAAGAGTTATTCGTGAAATTCAAAGTTTAATTGGGGGATAGATGCTCTATTGTCTCTGCTGTCCTTGAATAATTCTCCTCTGTCATTTGGAAAAAGTTATAATGCCTCATCTGAGATCAGAGAAGATGTTTTGAGTTTGCTGTTTACTGAGGCTGAAATGTCTGGAGTTATTAAAGCCTGTAAGAACACTGCCCCTGGTTCTGATCGCTTAACTTACTTTCACTGGACGTCCTTCGACCCCAGAAATCATCTTTTAAGCAAGCTTTTCAACTCTTTCTTACATTTTCAATCTATCCCAACCAGTTGGAAACAGTCTATCACTATTCGTATCTCAGTAAAGGATGATCTCTCCATTTCTTTTGGTTGGCATCCGATAGCTCTATCCAACACCTGCTATAAATTATTCATGAAATGTTTAAGTAAGCATTTTCAGGATTGGTGGGACAACCATGATTTTCTCTCTCCTAATCAGAAGGGGTTCACACATTATGATGGAATGCAGGGACATAATTTCATATTGCCAAAAAAAAAAAAAAAAAAAGACTTGAGGTGGCAAGGACCAATAACTCTGATTTGTGTGTGGCCTGGTTGGTTGTATTAAATGCATTCGGTTTCCTCCCCCACTCTGTTACTAAAGACTGCCTTTTGGCGATTGGTACTGGGCCTATTTTCACCAACTTAGTATTGGAGGTTTATAACGAGTGCTTTATTTCTATTCTGACTGAAAAACCAATCCTATCGCTATTAAGTATTAAACAAGGGTGTTCCCTAAGTCGGTCTCTTATTTAATGTGTGTATCGACCCCTTTATTAGAAAAATTCAGGGTTAAACACATATTCACAAGTCCTCGCTTTCATGGACGATATTGCTCTTCTTGCTGATAGTCTGGTATTTCTCCAAGATCTCCTCAATAACATCATTTCTACACTTGGTCAACTGTCACTAAAGCTGAACCCCAGGAAATCGCGTTCTGTCATGTATCCGGAAAGACCCCAGCGGAAACCTGAAATTTTGTTTCCTGGATTGCTGAGGCTCGCTTGCGCCAAGTTAAGGAATTTGATCTTCAGTGCATGTCCCAGCTACTGATCTGGCTGGATTTGCGATGAAGATTGCGTAGATCTCCCTGAAGTCCCCGTAGATCTCCCTGGCAGCAGATGAATGCTCTTTCTTTTTCCCGGCCATGCAGACCAGTTTAAGAAGACTGAGTGAGAAAAAATGGATAGAATGATTAAAAAGGAGTTCAAAACCACTTTTTCTCTTTCTGAAGGCGCTGCCAATGAATACCTCTGTGGCCTCAGGAAACATGGTTGTGTTGGCTCAGAAATAAAGATATTCTCGCTGCTCTGGGAACTCCTTCAATTAAAAATTTTATTCACAAGCTCGCAACTCATTTTTATAATAATATTCCGCGTAATCCTAGTACTCTGCTCAAGCGCCTTCCTGATTATGACATTACTCTTCCCATCAATAATAAACGCCCGCGTACTTCACTGAACATTTTAACTAAATAATATTTTTATCAGCTCTCTCTATTTGTTAGTTTATTTATCCTATATTTGTATTTAAATTCTAATTTTTTTTTTATTTTTATTTTTTACTTTTATATATACTAAATCTCTTATAATATCATCCTCAATGTAATCAAGTAGAAGTGCATGGCAGCTGACGCTGCCAATTTACTCGTTAAAGTGAAATTTGTGTTGTGTCGCATCCGAAGAGTCAGATCTCAATTGATACTGATTGATACAGCATTCAGGTTGTTAACAACTAAAGGTTACATTTTGTAGCAGAGTGCTCTTGACAATTGAAAATGCACTGTCAGGAGAAAATTGGGACATGCTCCTAATGATGAGGAGCTTAGCAGATGTATGAGTGGGAATATACACAGTCCAGTCACATTATTGTGACCACCTGTCAAAAGCCAGAATAACCACCTTTGGCAGAGCGGTGCTATATGGCGGTATATATATGTATATGTGGTTGAAATGCTTTCCGATGCCCTAGGACATCCTTTATATACACTCCACTGCAATGTGCTGCCACCTGCCTTTTGTGATGGGTTATTTCACGTTGACGTCGAAAGTAGGTGAGGGTCACATTAATGTGACTGGACTGTGTAGATGACTCTTTCTCTATTGCTAATTCCTGGACAATAACAAGATCTGCGTCTCTCAGGATTTCTGTTGAATGGAAGTTTGAGAATGGTGTTCCAAAGGATAAACAAATAATATATATATAAAAAAAATATATAAAAAAATTTAAGTCAATTCCTACATTTTTTTTACTATATTGCAAAAAGTCCTTTATAAATAATTTTTATTCGGTGTAGTTTGTTTAAGTTTGTCTGGCGCCATCTATTGGTAGATATATGCAACTTAAATCTAAAAAAAAAACTATAATTAATTAATTATATTTAATTACTGAATTAATATTTGAAAAAAACTGTATTAACATCCAGAGTCATCCACTGCAAGTTTAAAAAAAAATGTATTTGAACTGGAGTGGATGCATAAAAAGTATTTTATGAACGATTGAAAATGTGAACGAGATATATCGAGGGAGAGTGTGAGCTAATAGAAGGAATTTAAAAAGGAACTGAACAAGAGAAAACTTCAAACTTGAGTGGCCTTACAAAAAAAAATGAGATTTAATAATTTGCATTTTTTAGTTAAAATGAATAATTGCTGTTAGCAATTATGGGTTTTTTCCCCTCATAAATAAGGGAAATATAAAAGTGAAATTAACTGTTCTTATCCGAGATTTATTTCTTTTTGTTATCAATCTTTAAGTATTTGTTTCTTAATATATTTTATTTATATGAATTTAAAGTGCATGTTTAAGAAAAACAGCGTAACTAACAAAATAAATTTTTTTTATCAAATTTAATATAAAAATAATAACAGGATAATTTCAATGACATTAATCTTTTCCTATTAAAACTATAATTTTTCTTTATTAAATGTATTGATCAAAAAATATACATTTGAAGGAATTAAACCTCATAAACCCCTAATGCCATCTTGGAACCTTTCTGAGAAACTTTATGTAGAGTTAATTTTACAACGAACTGTTGTTCCGACAGCTTTGAAATTATTAAATTTGAATTTCTTATACGGAAAAACATCTAATATACAATTTTCAGGACAATTGAGGGTCACGTTTGTTATTTTACATAACATGTCCCAATCAAGTATTTTAAAATAGTACATATCAGGTAAAACCCTGATGGCTGAGTGACTAGGGCTCTGTCACTCTGTGCACAGGTTTCGGGTTCGAGTCCCGGCGGAGCCACGAATGTCTGCAGTGGTTCGGAATCCGTTTTAAAGCATGGGTCCTGGTCTAACATGACTGTAGAGCGTTGGGGTAGAGCTGACAATCCAACCCCGTAAAAAAAACATATCTTGTATCGAAATCTGCCAGTAGGCAGATGGCTCTTGGCGCACCACGGAGCTGCTACGCCTCTAATGATGGTGATAAATAAATATATGCATATCAGAATTATTAAAAAAAGAGAGGGGAGCTATTTTTTCCCTACGATTTGTTGTATTGTTTGCTAGATAGAGGAAAATCTTGATATATCTTTTTCAATTCCTTCTATTAGCTCACACTCTCCCTATATATATTTTGTTCAAATTTTCAGTCGTTCGTAAAATACTTTTTATTCATCCACTCGAGTTCAAAAACATTTTTTTTGAACTTGCAGTGGATGACACTGGATGTTAATACAGGTTTTTTCAAATATTAATTCATTCATTTTAGTTTTAAGTTGCATGTATCTAACAATAGATGGCGCCAGTTGTAAGAGGAAAATTTCAGCTTTATTTAAAGAGGACTTTCTGCAATAGAGTGAAAAAAAAAGTAGGAATTGACTTTAAAAATTTTTTTTTATATTACTTGTCTTTACAAATTTCACGCATTGTAAAGCGTTTTCAATTCTTATTTGTAACATCATTCTATGTCTTCTTCATCAACCAGCTGTCACCGATATATGAATGGCATCACATTTTGTCTACTGTGAAAGCGATGTATACAATTTTTAGAAATATTCTTTTTTACATCGTCCACAACTCGTGGACGATCTAAGAAAGCGTATTAAGGTAAATATATATTATCAAGTATGTTGTATATAAAGTGCATCGGGACCTAAATGGCCGAGTGTCTGGCGCTTGGTGCCATAGGTTTCGGGTTCTAGTCCCGGCGGTGTCATGGACATTTGTAGTGGTTCGGAATTCACTTTAAACCGTAAGTCCCGGTCTAACAGGATCGTAGAGTGAGTCTTCAGCCCTCGTGATTCCTCTCTAAAGTGAAGCTGCATATTACCCTTAGCTATGGTCCAGTCGCCTGCGATGGGTTCTATTGGACCTGGTGTAGGTTTTCTTGCACCAAGGAGAATCAGTAACAACTTAAAGTATATCACGTTTATATATTATCAAGTAAGAAAAAAAAATAAACGTCTTTAGTAAAAAATTAAACGATCTTTTATATATAAAGACGGAAACTTGTACGGGTAACTATCTTGATAAACAAAAGATTGGTTATTTTTTACAAAAGACGTCTGTTATTTTTTCTGGTTTGATAATTAAAAAAAATAAAAGGACAAGTAGTTAATATATATAAAAGTCACTTTTTTCTCAATACATTCAATAATATATCCCAACTTGAAACCACTGTACTGCTGTGTCGCAAATCAAACATTGTGTCTATCTTTTTATCTATCTATCTATTTTTCTATCTATCATTATCTTTTCTATCTAATTTTTTATCTATCTAATATTTTTTTATCTATCTATCAGAAGTGATCAAAAATGTTTTAAAAAAATTTGTAAGTTCAGGGAAAGTATCTTTTAAAATAAATAAATTGGTGGTGGTGGTCTGGTCTTAATGTCTGGTGGTGGTCCTAGAAAACTGACTTTATTTTACAAAAGCTTTTGTCTAGGCAGCATTTCCATGGCTATGCATAAATTGGTTTCAAAAGATTTGAAGCGCAATTGGAAAAAGCACCAACTTCTCCATCACTTCTTATGTATATATTTTTTTAATTACCATATAAATTACTTGCCAAAATGATGGTAGTCTCTTTGTAAATGAGTGCATTAAAAGTTTAATTGAACATAATTTTGAAAACTAATCTGATGAAGATCTTTCTATGCTAAAAGCAAGATTCGCGCAAAGAAAAGTATGCATTCTTACAAGCCAAAACAAGCGGCAAGTTGTAATAAATAAAAATATCTTTATTAAATGTTCAAGGCTTGAATGTGACCACCGCATTGAGTACTTTGGCGGCCCTGCGGATTTCCTGAATGTTGTCATTGAGAGGAACCAGTATCTGAAAAGGAAGCATCATTAGTTCTCCATTTTACCTTCTCATAATTACGAGGACAGTTGAATTTGGTAAAACTGCGATGAATGTGATAAACTCACTCCCTTACTTATTTCAAATCCTACCATTAGTTCACACTCTCCCTATATATATCTTGTTCACATTTTCAATCGTTCATGAAATACTTTTGATTCCTCCACTCAAATTCAAAAAGAATTTTTTTTTTGAATTTGCAGTGGAAAATTGTATTAACATCGAATGTCAATACAATTTTTGCAAATATTAATTCATTCATTAGTTTTAGATTTAAGTTGCATGTATCTACCAGTAGATGGCGCCAGATGTAAGAGGAAAATTTCAACTTTATTTATAAAGGACTTTCTGCAATAGAGTGAAAAAAAAAGTAGGAGTTGACTTAGAAATTTCAAACTTCTGGAGCGGGTCCAATTTAAAATGCCTCGGTTGGAAAGAAAATCGTGAATCTGCGAGCTGTGTGGCTCGACTTATTCGATTAGACAGTAATGTGATTAAACTTAAAAAGAAAAAGAAAAATAATAAATGTGGGGTTTACACCAGTTTCAATACATTCATCCCGGTCGAACGTACAGTTTTGTTAGACTTCTCTACCAGTCTAACCAAAGCTGGATTTTTGTAGTGAGTGTCTAGGGGATTTGACAGACAAAACGCAGTAACGGGACGTTACTTTAAATAAAGCCATTTAATATTATATTTTACAATGATATTTACATTAATTAAGGGGTTAAACATATTCTCTCGTTGCTTGACGCAGCCTCCCCAATCGCTCCTGCCAGCGTTCCTTTCTCTCCCGTCTTCATCTACGGGGACCTGTCCCCTTCTCGTGGGGTCAGAGTTCAAAGTTGAATACTCCCCCACCTTGTAAACAGGCTCTGTCAAAGACAAGCGACCGTGAAGTGTCGCCGCCGCCTGCTGATTACCACACAAACAAATCCCATAGAAATAAAGGGCAAGGTTCATTTGTTATGCATATTTTGGTTAGATGTATATCACAACTCATAGGTCAAAATGAATTTTTTAAAAAATCGTTAACATCAAACGAGATGCTAACGGGTCGTGATTTTTTAGAGTTTTTCCACTTGCACGATTCGCTTCCCCCCCCCCCGTCTCCTGATTTTTAAGTATCGTGCCCTGAAATTTTGTTTTAATGAATCCCAGAATGTGATTCTCAAAAAAAAAAAAAAAAAAAAAAATGGCACACATTTTTCATTCTTTTCTTTCCTTTTTTTAAAAAGCAGAATTTGTCAATAATGCAAAAAAGACATTATAAAATTGTATTGTGAAATGTTAAATGAATTTTTAGTTGTTAGGTTTGGTTTAGGTGTTAGGTGTAGTAGAAGTTTAATATTTTATCCAACTTGTACATCAAATATTGGTGAATAGGATATGGGTAGTACTTTTTATTTATTTATTATTTTTTTTTTTTTTTAGAAAACTTCAGTTTTTATTTCAGCTATGCATTTGCTCGGTTTTACATATTTTCATGTAAAATGTTGAATGTTTTTAAATAGTAAAATTCTTCTTTTACATTTAAGGATTTTATATTTTTTAAGCTATGATAGCCCAACGTCTCGCCAAGAAAGGCAGCCCACAAAATAATAGAATTATTACTATTTGAATTATCTTTATATAATAGCATATATGTAGGATTTGTTTCTATGCTAAACACCAGATGGAAACACTTCACGGACTATGTGCCTTTTCACACCAACCTTTTGCCATGTAGTGGCAGTATTGGACCTTGAACTCTGGCCCTGGGAGAAGGAAAGAAGCCCCGTAGTTGGGCGCGAGAGAGGAACGCGGGGAGATGGCGAAAACTGCAACGCGCTGCGTCAAGCAGCGATAGAAAATGGTTGTGAATGATTAACAATTAATGTAAATAGAATATCTTTTAATTAAATATGTGTTGTTGAGAGAAAACCAACGCTTCTTTATTTCGGTTTGGAAATACACCCCTAGACACCCACTGCAAAAGTACAGCCACTGTTAGACTGGTAGAGAAGTCTAACAAAACTGTAGGTTCGGCCGGGATGCATCAGTTGAAACCGGTGTAACTCTACAAAACTGGGGTTTCGGCGGGATGCGTCTTTTCCAAGCGCCCAACTCCACATATATAATAGAAAGACTTAATAGTAGACTTATAGTAGAGAGATATAGTTGTATATAAGATGATACTATAAAATTTCACGAAATATTTCACTTATTTTTCGATTTCGCATTAATAGTGGCCGATGTCTTTTCGAAGGATTCCTTGATAGCTCCTTTAACTCGTCTAGATCACGAGATATAAAAGCGGGAACTGAACGGCACCTCCGGATTCTAACTCTGTCCTTCCACTATAATCTTCCTCTATGCAATTATATATTTAAATTTTCCAAATTATGTATAGCTTTGAAGTTATCAGCATCACAAATTTGCCATGAAAACGTATCACTCCGTTCCTGAACCGGCTAACCCATATTAACCAATTTTATATGTGTTTTCAAATGAGAATCCTTTTTTGAAAGTCATTGTGTTGTAAATAACTGAAATAAAAATATATATTTCTTGTTTGTGAATTCGAATTCGAAGCAATACAAATACTGTTTTCGTTTGTTTAAATGATTAACTGCTGTTCTTGTAATTATGACTGTCTTCTTTAAGGGAATTCATTTTATTTTGCATGTTAAAGATACCAAGCAACAAAGAATGAGTGTTTAAATGCACTCAATATATCCTTAATTTTTGTTCAACTTTTTGAATTTAGATGTTATGATTCAAAGCTTAAAGTAAAAAAAATTGATAAAAAAATTTCTTGGAAAAAGTGTTGTATTACAACATAAAAACCTTCTTTTTATGAAGGCACTTTTCTGCCCTTCATTCCAATCTGAACACTCCAAATGAATGCGATGCTCGGCATCTCAAAACGAAGATGGTTATCATTGATCGGAATGCCGTTCCATAAAGCTAATTCCATCGGAGTTCAATCATCTACTGAAACATTTCAATCCACGAGGGATGGCTGTCGAAGTGAGTGAGGCGCGTCAGAAATTTATTTTTTTTTTAAGTGAATTGAATGAAAACTTTGAAAAAACGACTTTTGAATATCAAGCGCACTGCATCCGAGAAATGTAAACAAAAAGTAAAAATGTAAACTCAAACCTGATTAAAGTATTCCATTAACAATCTCCTTCCAGGTGGTGCTTCACTTAGTGCTGTGAGAACCTAAAATATAGGAATTTTATTTAATAAAAAAAAAGCCTCAACTGGAATAAAATTAAAAAGAATTATTCCCCTCTGATTTCTTCCGAGCGTTTACCGAAGACTTATGTCACATACATCAGCAAAAATCACACACAGGGGTCATAAAATAACTTCCCCTATCTAGTTGAAAGAATAAAACCAAGTGTCATGCATAGAGTGTGGAAGGCGTAAGGATAATGAACTGAAAAAATTACACGTTGTAGCAAAAATCGCCGACAGGTGAGATTTTGGCTGAATCGAAAACGGATCAACAATTACAATGAACACATGATAAATGGATTATGCAAAATTTTATTAATGTTTGATTCATAAAAAATACCTATACAGAAATGTTGTTGTTGTTTCTTATCCCACTTGGCTGGCCAAGCCCACAAGCCCATATGGACTCATGATTGAAGGGGAAGGAAGCAGCTTCTGTTGTGATGGAGCACCCGTAGGTAGAAGCCTGACTTTTGCTCCGTGACGCTCTTACAGTCATAGAAGACCGGGACCTACTGCTTAAAGTGGATTCCGAACCACTACAAACATCCATGGCACCGCCGGGATTCGAACCCGAAACCTGTGGCACCGAGCGCCAGAGCGCTAGACACTCGGCCATTCAGGTCCCAAATTTGTCAACGGCACGCAGTGTTCCCAGGTGGTCACCCACCCAAGTACTGACCGCGCCCAATGATGCTTAACTTCGGTGATCTAAAGAGAACCGGTATATTCAGCATGGTACGGCCGTTGGCTACGTACAGAAATGAATGGTATATAGTATGAAATTCACAAAAAAATAATATTTTACGAATCAACAGTAGGGTGCTCTAGACCACGTGCAACATTTTCAATGTGCTGACCTACCCTGTGTATAAAAATGTTGAATCTAGGAAGTTTTCTGCAACTGGGTGTCAATTGTCACTTTGGTTTTCGTAGCAGTTCGTCTTATGTACACATGAACACAGATGGGTCCAGCCATTAAAGGAATTTATGGTACCCTCACAACCAAAAATGACTGGGTGATGTCTGGGGAACTTGGCGATTTGTCCGTCGTAGAATATTGGTGGATAACTCTCTCCTTGCCTTTCAGTTAAGGTAAGACCATAGAGTAGAAATAAAATAGAGTGCGTCCCCCTATTTAAAAGGAACAGAAAGTTGGAGACAAGCATCTCTCTTTACTTTATAAGACAAGTCCCGGTCTAATAGGATCGTAGAGCGTTGCGGGGGCATTGTTACTACGCGTCCGTGGCTTGTCTTCAAGTTACACGCGCCCCCTGGGTAATGCAAAGTGAGTAACGTCTGTGCAGCTCTTGCCTTAAGGCATCCAAGACCAAGCTGTCTAAGTGTTTGCCAGCTGCATTAAAAAGAAAAAAAAAACTTTACAAGATATGAAAGAACAAACCTTGATGGCATTCAGGCGTATCTCTGGATTCTCACTTCGAATGAGTGGTAAAATTTTCTCAATTGCTTTCTCCTCCAGAGCCAAGAACCTCCCGGGGGTTGCGTTAGCAATCCTGAGCTCAAATAAAATCATAAGCATCAGAAAAAATCTAAAGTTTATCATAAGGTTCCTAATATAATAGGAGCATTATTAAGTTAATTAGCTCTATAGATCTCTCTATCGATATTCTACACTCTATAGATTCTCTCTATAGATCTCTCTTACATCGTTGGATTTTTTAACTTATTGGAATTAGGTTTGAATCTTTGAATTAAGTTTGAATCCCAACTAGTGATGATGACCTGGAGGGTTTCGAGTCTATGTCAGGAATGGCATGAATAATTGGTAGACCAAAACGTCCTTCCATTGGGTTCAAGGATAAGAGTGCCTCTGTTTAATGGTGTCATTCATCAATCCGGGTTCATGGTACAATTCACCCATACATCCAGATCCATGGTTCCCTCAATCCATTCAGGGTCCCATCAATCTATCCCATATTTTCATCCCTCTGTATCCATGATTTCATCAATCCATCTGGATCCATAGTTAACTCCATACATCAATCTGGATACGTGGTTTCATCCATACATCACTCTGGATCCATGGTTTCATCCATTCATCACTCTAGATCCATGGTTTCCTCCATACATTCAGATCTATGGTACCATCCATCCATCTGTATTCATGGTTCCATCTATACAGCCATCTGGAACAGTAATTCCATCAATCTATCCCTACTGATCCACGACTCTGCGGATCTATCGTTAGTTCTGATTTGTTGGTACCACGAAGAAGTTCATCCTCAACAGAGAGAAGTCGACCTTTCTTGTGATTCAAGTCATCATTCAGCTGTCTGACTTTAAAACACTTTGACTATTTAATATTTTAAGGGCAGAAGTCTTGGCTGGCTTGATGGTGAACATTAAGGCGGAGGTTCAATCCACTGGCGGCTTTGTTGTAGCCACAGCTTCAAAAAAAAAAAGGAGACTCGATGGCCTTTGTGATGTTCAGCATTTTGTCCCGTTATTCGGATTACCTGTTAGGAGTTTTCCGGGTTTTCTTCCATACGATACTCAAATTCAGGGTAGTACTTCCTAAAACACTGCATTCCTTCTTCAGCATCACGGAGCTAAGTCAAACTTCTACCTACGGTTGATCCATCACAACAGAAGCTGCCCCCATCCATTTCTCTACTACCCTGAGACCACACGGATTCTTGGACTTGGTCTAGATGTTGCTGTCTACCAAGTGGGATAAGAAGAAGAAAACAATATTTTAATGATAAAACATAATCTTAATTTCTTGCATCTGTTAAAAAGACGGGATACGCTTCATTTCAAAAACAACGATACTGTTGAATATTCCTGAGCGGATTAATATGCGATGCTTTCTATCTATTTTCTATTATCTGTTTTTAACCGTGACGACTAAGGTAGCATACGGCAAATAGCACTTAATAAATAATATTAACGATTATTAAAACTATAAAGAAGGATTTAAAATAGATTCGATGAAGAATTCATATTTAACTTTGAATATTAACCATGTTCCATCGAAGCAGTTGTGCAGTTAAAAAACTTGTCTGCTGGTTTGCATAAATTGCATAGATTGAATTGCCAAAAAGTCATGAGATAGCTATATTTTTCAGATGGAATAAAAGTTTCTTAAATAGCTAGAATTGTAAAGAATCTCCAGATATGACACGGTAATAGCTATCAACAAAATTGTCCGCGTGAAATAATATTCACTATAAATGAGAGCTATGATTAGCACGATGGTAAAAGAGGACAGCTTACAGATTGGAAAAGCCGGTCTAAAGCTGGATTATCACCCAATATTAAGATTACACATCACAGAACGTCAGCATGCCAGAAGCATGAGTGGGCAAAAGGTCAGTCCAGATTGGCTGAAGCCTGATGGTCGAGGGGCCAGCGCTCTGGCACACGATACCACAGGGTTCGAATCGCGGTGGTGATATGGATGTTTGTAGTGGTTCGGAATCCACTTTAAGCAGCAGGTACCGGTTTCATATGACCGTAGAGCGTCCCAGGAGCCCAGTCAGACTTCTCTCTCACCCACATCGTTCCCAAACTGTAAAGGGGCAACTCAGCTCTAGACACAGTGATGTGGTGTGGTGTAATAGTTAGTAGTGTACCAGTAGATTGGCTGATATTCGGCAACGTGCGATTCTTATATCTTGGAGGAATGCAGCTGGAGAGCGTTGTGATATGAAATATTAAGAGAACTCACATCATGAGGGCTGCCAGGGATTTCGCTCGCACCATTTCGTCTGGGTCGCTGCACAGGTCCAGGAGGGGAGACACGGCCGACAGGTGCAGGAATCGATTGCGTCCATTCGCATCCACCCTGAAATGACTTTCGATTACTCGTCAACAATTCAGACACATATTATATTTTAAGCTACCTGGAACCCCACATGGAATGAGACATTTTTTTTTTGTTCACTTTCACATGTATTATTTAACTCACGCTATTCATTTTATTATATGGCTGATTACTATAACAATTTTCTGCCTATGAACTACGAAGTGCTGATGATTGAGATACATCACCAATAAAGAGTACGAAAGATTGATATTATAGATTGATATAATTCCAATTAAATAGGGTTATATCATTTATTCAGCTTTTTACAAGGGCTGCATAACACAAGACCAGCATAACTCGCCGCCAGCACACCTTCTGAAATCAAAAACATGAGTGTTGGCAAACGCTGTCGCAAAACTTCTGACAAATCGTCAGAGAACTCGTAGTAAGTAGAGAGTGCATATGGATACTTCTGCGAAGATTTAACGTGCACTACAAAACCATGGATTATATGCTAAAAATAGGGCCTGAATGGCCGAGTGGCCAGCGCCCTGGCGCTCGGTACCACAGGTTTCGGGTCCGAGTCCCGGCGGTGCCATGGATGTTATGGATGTCCCGGCGGTGCCATGGATGGAGTGGTTCGGAATCCACTTTAAACCGTAGGTCCCGGTCTAATAGGATCGTAGAGCGTTGCGGGGGCAGTGTTACTCCGCGTCCGTGGCTTATCTTCAAGTTACACGCGCCCCCTGGGTAATGCAAAGTGAGTACGTCTGTGCAGCACTTGCCTTAAGGCATCTAAAGACCAAGCTGTCTGTGTTTGCCAGCTGCATTAGGAAGAAAAAAAAATATATATGCTAAAAATAACCTTAAAATTTTAGGTTGCAGATTGTAGACCCATGTGTACATTCTGTGAATATTTTTTTAGAAGTTTTTTAAAAATCAGTTCTATAAAAATGCTTTTCGCCAACAAAAATCGACAATTTGAGTAAGAGAAAATTAAAAACAAAATAATTCTAAATTGAAAGAAAAAGGCACAACAATTGTGGATGATGATTACAGCTGGACTTCAGGACTACAGCATATTAAGTTTATGACATAATATTTTAATATGATTGTGGCATCAAGAAACGTTTTTTGGGGCGACTGGCAACTGGCGTACCGTTTACGGAGTACCAACAGGGGGAAATACCCCTTAAACCTTCTCATCTTAATTCATAAATATGCTTGGCATTTTAAATGGCTGCTTAATTATTGTTAGTAAGATAAAAGATAAATGTTTCTAAAAATTCAAATTAAGTAGGTACTCAAAAAAACGAAAAAATACTATTTATAAAAAAGTAAGATAAAAAATAAAAGAATTTAAAAGTTAAGTTTTAAATTCGGTACAATTAGGGACCAGTTGTCGATGCCGTGTACTATTTCAAAAGCGTAAACAAACCCACCAACCCTTTGCTTACGAGATCGCTGATTGGAAATTATGCATGAACGGTGAGAGCCAATAGGAGCTTATCTGAAAGGCAAATGGTTATAAACAAGTAAACAAAATCCCCACAAAAAAAGGCCGATCACAGAACCGTGATTCTTTATTTTTCATTTTATAATTTTTATTTGGTTTTCAAATTTTATGCTTTTTGTTTGATTTTCGATTTTATAATTTTTATTTTTATTTTTATAATTTTTATTCTAATCCTTTTATTTCCTAACAAAAAAAAGGGGTAAAAAAGCGTACGAAAAATAAAATAAAAACCTAACTTAGTTACTAGTCGGAAAGTCATATGAATAAAGTTAAAGCACAACGTAGCAGTAAAAAGGGATAGAAAAGGAACAGAGTTCTGATCTGAACCCTCAATCCCGCGGTCAAAGATCCGAATCTTTACCCCTGGGCCAGTTCTTTTAAATTAATGGAATCAATTAGTTTTTAAGCCAAAGTAAATCGTCAGATACGCATTGAGATAAATTCTCAATGAGCAAGGCTCACCCCATTACCTGAACTCGCTTGCGCTTGTTCAGAATAACAGCCATGGTGCTTCTTAAGTTTAGGAAAGCACTCATAGGAGACGTCGTAGACTGCCCTTGATTTTTTTTGTGAGCTTTTCACCAGGGTGATACGTTGGCAGACGACGGATTAACTCATTGCTAATCTGAGGACATTTTTCAAGAAAATTCTTTGAAATTTTGATAATATAATTAGGAATAGGTTCGACGTCTAGATCTCTATGGATGATCTTACGACGAACGAACCATGGTGCGTCAGCAATCATAGCCAGGTGTTTATTTTGGAAGACCTGGAGTCTCTTTATATTTGTGAGCGAGGTAGAGGCCCAGATAGGACTACCGTAAACCAGGATAGGTCTAATGATAGATTTGTAGAGCAGAAGCTTGTGTTTGATCGCAAGCCTACTCTTTCGAGAAATTAGGCAGTGGAGTTTAATACTCGCACCAGTTGCTTTAGCAACTGTATTCTTAATATGGGAATTGAAAGATAATTTTGGGTCTAGAAACAACCCCAGGTATATGTATTCAGTTACCCAGGGGACGGGCTGGCCAAAAAGAGCGATACTCCCTAATGGAGAAAACGCGATCTTCCGAGTAAATAGCATACAGGCTGATTTAGTGGCGTTTACTTTAATTTTCCAGGTGGTTAACCATTTTTCTAAATTGTAAACTGAATATTGCAAGTCTTTAACAGCAAGCTGAGGGGATTTGTTCTGTGTGGCTATCGCCGTATCATCAGCGTAGCAGAAAAGAGAGGTTTGGCAATCTCTCGGAATGTCGTTTATATATAAGTTGAAAAGGGCGGGCGCTAATAGCGACCCCTGAGGAACTCCCCCTTCTATTGGTCTGGTTGAGGAAGTAACTCCACCTACTTTGACTAAGAAAGCTCGGGATTGTAGGTAAGAGCAAATAATCTTAACAATTTGGGGTGGAAAATCAAGTCGCATGAGCTTGAATAATAAGCCATTATGCCAAATTTTATCAAATGCCTTGGCTAAGTCCAAAAATAATATTCCCGTAGATTTGCGTTCGTTAAAGCCGTCATGAATCAGCTCTGTCAACCTAAGTAATTGGTGACCGGTTCCTAATTGCTTCCTGAAACCAAATTGTTCAGGTATGATTAAGTCATGCAGATCGCAATGCTGATTCAGGCGTTTAAGTAACGCAGATTCGAATATTTTGCTCAAGCTACTAAGTAGTGAGATAGGACGGTAATTTTGAGGGTAAACCAAATTAGCATTTGGCTTAGAAATGGGGCATACTACGGCAGTCTTCCAGAAAGCTGGGAAATGACAGATCCTAAGTAGAAAGTTAAAAAGAATGGTAATATACAGAATGAATTTAATAGGAGTGGACTTTAGCATGCGATTACTAATAAGATCCAGACCAGGGGATTTGTTGTTCTTGAAGTGTCTGATAATTTCACAGACTTCTTTAGGAGTAATTAAATCTAAGTTGGTGACGTGTGGATTTTGTAAGAAGTCTGTGACTGTAGAGTTGGCGTGTTCGAAGAAATTTTTATCTTCAACATCGTGATTGAGTTCAAATTGAGATTTGAGGCTGTCTGCGAGCAGTTCCGCTTTATCTTCTGGGGAATAAGCTGCTCGGCCGTTGGCACCCTGCAAGGGCGGAATGTTGTGATATTGTTTGCGTAGGAGGGAACATTTCTTCCAAAGTGATGTTGACTCAGGCGTTAGGGCCTCTATGTCGTCTTGCCAGCGTTGCTGTGTAAAGACAGTGATGGCTTCTCTGATATCTATTAATGATCTATAGTAATGCCGTAGGAACTCAGGATCTCTCGTCCTTTGCCACCTACGACGGTAATAATTCCTAAGTTTGATATTGTCTTTGATATGATGAGGAAATCTTTTCGGTGGAGGTTTGAATTTAGGGGAAGAACTTTCCTGCAGACATGTGACATAGATTTTGCTTAGTTCTTCGATCCTTTGATCGGCGTCATTAGCATTTATTTATTTGAAGCTTGGTAACTTTTTATTTTGCATCACATGCCTGAAGTTCTCCCAATTAGTGTTTAACTGGTTGGGAACTTTCAGTGATTCAGGGCTGGTGTCCAGGGTGAGCAAAACGGGGAGGTGATCAGAATCTAAATCTGTAAGCACCTCAATATCATAATTAAAGGGGATAAATTTAAAGAAAGCAAGATCGAGTACATTACCTCGATGATTATTATTTCTAATGTCAATTCTAGTAACTTTAAGGAGGAGGGACAACTTTCACGCCTCTTTGACTTTGGAGGAAACAATTTAGGGTAAAACCATATCTATTTGAATGTCCAAAGTTCCAAGAGGAGTGAAGAGCGTAGAAATCACCAGCGAGAATCACATTGTTTCCCATTTTTAATAGCTTGTTAAAATCCTCCACCGGGAAACCACCTGGATGGCTAGGTTTAACGTAGGCAGAAACAATTTTAATAGGCGGATAGTTATGCAATTTGATTTCAATAACTGTTGCGTCAGTAGAATCTAGATTTGGAGGTGGAAGGCTATGATGATGAATACTATTTTTGATATAGATTCCTGTTCCGCCACTTACTCGGGTAGGATGTTGGTTGGGTCTATCAGTACGATAGAACCTGTAATTGGCGATCAAAGGGTTATAAACAGGAGGAAATTTTGTCTCCTGAACCAAAAATACATCAAGATTCTGCTCTGCTAGGAACTCCCTAACCTCGTGAATTTTGGAACGTAACGAGTTAGCGTTCCAGAAACCAATTGAAAGAGACCCAGACCCGAAGAGAGTTAAGCCGTGAGGAATTGACTTTCGGAAAGGACGTCAGTATACGCCTCAAAGAGGTGATACGTCATGTCGAATCGGTTGAGTGAATTCCTCATTTTGTCTTTTGCTAGCCCAAATGCTCGCAATATAATTTGACTGTGAGATGGATTATCTCTTACGAGGTCCATCAAACACTGAAAAATCTCCGTTAGCGAACACTCCGAGGAGGGCTTAACGGGTGCAGAGCTATTTGTGGTAGCAGCAGGCAGCGGCTCTCTAGCTATGATTGGCTGGGGGGCGGGGCCTACAGACTTTTCTTCGTTCCCCTGGCGGAGAATTTGGGAAAAAGCCATTGCAGGCTGGACGGTCCGACTGGTAAAGGTCGAAGGCTGCATCCTGGTAGAAACCTGTTGTTTAGGTTTGGAAGAGGTGGGGGGATTATTAACTTTATTTAAAGTTTGCTTTTTTGCACCGGATTTTTGACCGGGCTTGGGCATACGGGGGCATCCGCGCCAGTTCGCGGCGTGAGCTCCTCCACAATTGCAACAAAGAAGTGGCTGGTCTAATGGCAACGTGCATTCTTTAGCCCTATGGGGGCCAGCACACTTAACGCAACGTGTTGGAAGCCGGCATACTTCCGACGAGTGGAAGTACCCTTGGCAATTCCAGCAAACAGATGGGCCCGGTTGCCCTCTATAACTTTCCACACTGACTCTCAGACCGAGGAGAGTGGTGAGGCTATATATCTCCTCTGTTTTCGAGGCTGGAGATAACTGTAAATAGACAAGGGGCATAGGTTCCCTGGTACGGAATTTTGACATCCGAGCTATCTTGATAAGGGGGAATTCGAGAGCTCGGAGTTCGGTCTCAATATCTTCAATGGGAGTATGACCAGGGAGACCTCGGAGCACGACTTTAATAGGTCGGTCCTTCTGCAGCATCAAACTCTTGAATGGTGTCCCATCACTTTCAAGAATTTGAGCCAGTTTCCTGTAATCAGGCTCACTGTCTACGGTAATTTTTAAAAATTTCCCAGACAGTTTAGTCTGAATACTAGGCACCTGGACTCGGAGTTGGTTGAGGGTTTTCCACCACTTGCCCTTAGCGGGCACAAAGAATGGTGGGATCCTAGAAACCTTTTTCAGTTGTGGAGGAGCCACAATTTGGTCAGCAGCCTTCGGTTTGTTAGGGGGGTTAGTAGGGGCAACTAAAGATAGTGGTTTTTTGGGGTTTATGCCTCGTGTTTAAAAACAGAACTCGTTTGGTATAGGTTCTGTCAAAAAACAAGTGCGAATTATCTTGCGGGTTATACGAGATTATTTTTTTTTTTCGTACCAAAACAAATGTCCGCTGATTATACAAGATCTTTTACTTTTTTGTGTCAAAAACTATGGTCAAGAGATGTACGGAGCTGCTGATTATACGAGATCTTTTCATTTTTTCCTACCAACGATCATGCAATCATTTTTTTTTCTCTTTCTAATGCAGCTGGCAAACACAGACAGCTTGGTCTTTGGATGCCTTAAGGCAGGTGCTGCGCAGACGTACTCACTTTGCATTACCCAGGGGGCGCGTGTAACTTGAAGATAAGCCACGGACGCGGAGTAACACTGCCCCCGCAACGCTCTACGATCCTATTAGACCGGGACCTACTTTTTAAAGTGGATTCCAACCACTACAAACATCCATGGCACCGCCGGGACTCGAATCCGAAACCTGTGGTACCGAGCGCTAGCCACTCGGCCATTCAGGCCCTCATGCAATCGTAAAAAATGATAATACTTAGAAAGTGCCATGAAAAGATTTTCTTATTTAAATGCTAGAAAAAAGACTTTTTATGTAGGCTAATTATTCATACTGTCTAAATACCAGTAAAATACCAGATAATACCAGAAAAGAATAGTATTGTTATTGACATACAAAATAAAAAAATAATCTGAGCAAGATATTTCAGATTCGAATGCGAGTGCTGCAAGTTCACATTCAAAGATCTTTTAAAGGTTTTTTTTTTTTTTTAAAAAACTGTTCAGCCGATTATATCAGACAAAAAATATTTCTTATTTAATCTGGCGAAAAATATTTCAGAATTCCTTTTCTAGTCATAATTGAAAGTGCGATTATTTCTTTGAAGAAAAGACAAATTTATCACTAACATACGAAGCCATGATTTTTTTAAATGGATTTTGCATAATATCCAGTAATTAATTAAACAAGATCTTTTCATATTTGCAAACAAGGTAATTATAAACGAGCATCAGTTCTGCCCACATGGAATTTAGAAGTACTTAAAATCTATAATAGCTTGGCCTTGGCAACAGCAGGAATGCACTGCTGGTAGTCCCGTGATTTTAATGAAACATTTGGCAATGATCTGCTCACTAGAAAAACAAACTTATTGTAAAGTTTCCGTTTTAAAATTTTATTTCTCTTTTATATCTATAATTTGTGGAAGATAAGAAAAAGTAAGTTATTATTATTGAGTTATTAGAAACTTTACTATCTTAACCGTTACTATGATTAAGTGATTTCTATATCCGTTAGCATAAGTGATTTTTATAATTAATATTATTGATTTATACCTGTATATTATGGATTTTATACCTTAAAATATTATTGATTTATACCCTTAATATTATTTATTTATGCCTATATCAGATTTGGCTAATGTTCAGTTTGTTGTTTATAATTAACCCTATTATTTGTGAAAGTGTGGTAATTCTAAAAATATAGAAATGAGTATTCCTAATCATAATTTACCTTCTGAATTTATGCTATTCTGGCTTATGCAAGATTGCCAAAGGCCACATATATATGTGAGAAATAAATTTTCATTCTTTCATAATATATCATAGAATTAAAGGAAGATAGTAGAAGGGCAATAGGTAATAAACTGGCTGGCCTATTGCATAGCCTAAGAAGGAAGAGGATATTATCCTACAGGTGAAATTTTTATTTTAGAGTTCAATTTCTGTGGAATTCTGAATTATCCTTAATTTATGGACATGAGTGTATAACAATACCAATTAGCTACAACGGGAATTTTTGTAACAGTATGTTATGATGATTACGTAAGGTCCTTGATGAGCTTGGCGGCCCGGGCCCTAATGGCGGGAGAGGCGCTCTCCAGCTGCGGGATGACCTTTTCCAGAGCCTCGCACTCCAGGGCTTTGTCGCGGTCGACGAGGCAGCACACGTGTAAGGTGTCGAGCAGCACTTCCTGTCGGCAGGGATCAAAGGGTAATTAGTACTGGAAATAGGCATTCTGTCTCACGAATCTGAATTGCTCGAATGCCCTGTGTTACAGCAGGAGTTCTTAAAAAATCTATATCTCAATTAAAATAATTTTTTCTTCTGTTTTTCTTTGTGTTATTAGTGTCACACTTCTTATGAATGTAGTAATTTCTGTAAATTAAAGAGAAATCACTAAAATTGTAATATTCCAAGTAGCTATATGCTGATCTTAATAAAACAAAAACAATGCATGTAAGCAAAACAAAATGCCTTATCTTTAAGATGATTTAAGAAGTAGACAATGTATGTTGTTGTTGTTATCGTGTCCATGGATTTAAAATATTATTATTAAAGTTAGATCAAGTCAAATGTCTTCACGATAGCGGCCGCTAGCAACGCCACCACTCCACTATACAGGACTTCTCTTAAGTTGGCCTCGATTGGCACCCTACCCAATTGCAAAACATGGGGAGTGAGTGTTAGAATGTGCTTAGTTGTTAGGAAAGCGTTGGGGCAATTTCTGCAGGGGAAGTATTCCTTGGTCTTGTCTGTGGTCTTATCTTCATCCCTCTGTAATGATTAGTTCTGAGTCTGCTAATGACTGATGTCAACTTCCTACGGCAGTTGAAGTCCGTGATGAGTTGGCTTCTTAAAGTTATGAGGAATGAGTCGGCTTTTGGCAACTGCGTTATCATCTGCAAGTGTGATGGTAGTCCTGGGTTGATCATTGTCCCTGGCTTCTTTGGCTAAAGAGTCAGCGTATTCGTTGCCCTCAATGTTGACATGTGCAGGAATCCATTGAAGATCTCAGCACTGTAGTCAACGGTGCCTCAACAGTGTAGAGTCTCGAGCAGGACATTTATCGCAGAAGTGATGTTAGTATCTCCATTTGTATGCAATTGATAAAAATGAATATGTCAGATTCCTACAGATGTAACTTCAATGCATCTAGATGTGATTAACATTATCAGCACAGAAATCCTTGAAGTTATTGACTATGCGGTCTATGCCAGCAGTGAAAAGAGGGAGCCATTGTTCTACTATATGTATGGCAAAGGTCTGATGAATAGTATGTTGAGCATTCTTCACAGAACATACCAAGAGTATTAAAATCCCAGAACATAACATACAGTTTACATTAAAAACAATAAACGTAAGAGTCAGTCTCCAGAAATATTGTTCTGAAAATTCCGGTTCCTAAATACTTAAATTTTTAGTAGCCACTATCTTTTAAACTATTCGTAATATTACCTTTATTTAAAATTTTCAATTTTGGGAGCTTTTATATAATTAAAAATCCATTTTTCTAAAAATTAGAAGACATTCACTTACATTGATACCGTCTGTCTCCTTCGATATTCTTTCTATGAGTTTCGGAATGGCTCCCGATTCCACCAGGCCATTTGAGGCTGAAACCAAACGTTTTTCAGATTTTCAATACTTTTGAATCGTTCATTTATTCTGAAGTCGAGAACTAATGACTCACGCTAAAGCACATTCGAATATGCGCAACGAGTGAGATAGACATTTATGTACTGTAAGTAAAAATCGTTCTCTATTGGTATTCTCTGATATTGTACATTTTGCTTTCAAATCATAGTTATAAAAATTGGACAAACATATGAACCTAAAAAAAAGTAATGTCTCGTTTTTCCTCTGTCTTTAGCTTCCTTTGTTACTCATTCTATTTTTATTTATGTTTTAGTGCTAATGAAGTTTCAATTGTTTTTTCTAGAAAACTGTCCTGATTGTTTATTTCCCAGCAAACAAGAAATAATCCATGCATAATTTTTAAATTAATATTTTATAGAAACTTATGTTGTTGTATGTTGTTTTTTGAAACTTTATTATTAGTATAGTTAAACTAGAGTTTACTTTTAACGTGAAGTCAATCGGCCTTGCCACTCAAACAATAAGTTTACGATGTACATGATCAACGGTTAATTTATTTGAGCATCAGAAATGTCGTGTACACGCGCTATCCTTATTAGTTTCCTCGAATTGGACGATAGAATGCCTCATGCAAATGAGTTACGGAGGATAAAAGTTAGATGTGCGCTTGGTGAGGAATTCGTTATTTGAGTGGCATTGACAATTTGCTTCAAAATTAACGCAACGAAACCAATCCATTTAATAAGGCTTTTAGAAAGCGAAGTGGAGTTGATGAAATGAAAGTGAGCATGCATAAATGCTCTCATTCTGAGCAAAGTCTCGTTGAGAAATCGTTAGGTGTAGTTATTGTAATCGTTGGTATAGTTAATGTAATTGTTAGTGTGGTTAGTGGAGTAATTAGTGTAATCGTTGGTGCGGTTAGTGGTGTAGTTAGTGTAATCGTTGGTGCGGTTAGTGGTGTAGTTAGTGTAATCGTTGGTGTGTTAGGGATATAGTTAGTGTAATCGTTATGTTTTAGAAAATTCATGAGCATTTGGAACAATATCTTCGTTGATCATCAAACGAAGGGTTCATTACCCATGGTTTGATGATGTTGAAGATTATTGGAGCTCACTGACCCCGTCAGGGCATCATCTCCGGTGGTGACAAACGTAAATGAATGAAAAAATTGGCAATGCCCAGAGATTAAAGGAAATTGTGAGAATTGAAAAAGTCCAACACTTTAAAATTGAAGTTGGGTTAGGTTAGAGCAGAATATTCCTGGGTCTTTTAAAATCAGAGTGCGGTTCCTAGTGTTCGATCTCTTGAATGGCCAGATGTTGGTGGTTGTCAATGTTATTGAAGATTATTTCTGAAAGTTTTTTTCCCATACTTTTTGAGAGGTAGCAGGGAGATAGCTCTTTGAATATCAGCGTTTCTCATGAACCAGTTGGCATTCGTTATTTGTCTAATAGTCATATTTTGTTGAACTTCCGAGATTTTAGTATTATAATTAGCAGCATAGGCCCATTGTTTGACAGTCAAACAATTCTAAGATCCATGTGAATATTCTCATAATAAATCAATGTTTTCATAATCTGTCTCTTAAAAACTCACCGACGGGGGAGATGACCAACCTGCGCAGCGCCACATTCGCCGCGCGTCGAACCTCTTCGCTCTCATCTGTCAGCATGTCTAGCGCTTCGCTGTAGAATCCGTGCTGGTCGAAAGCTCGCCTTCCGGCTGCAGTGGCTGAAACAGTGATATATTATTCAGTTATTGAATGAAATGAATGTCATATTGATAAAAAGCCCTTTTCTGCACTTTTAAATATCACGGCAATTTTGTCACAAAAATTAGTGGGTAATACCATTTTTCATGCGTTGAATCGATTTCGCTAAAAGTCTCGGATTTTGTAATGGAAAATTTTCGAGTTAGTAATTAATTAATTTTGTTAATCAACTGAATTGTACCGTATGTTACTTAGTTCTCTTCGTATCATTTCCAACAATACCACGTATGTGAAGATCTAATGATAGATAAATATAAAAGTTATTAAGGGTATCCCTTTTTTTTTTTTTTTTAGTCGATTGCCCGACAGTAAAAATGTTCATATATTGCTTGCGAATGGCTACGTTGAGAAATTTGTGAAAGATAAGCTTTATACTTAAGCACATAGAAATTCATTTGTTTATTCTATTGAAGGAATATAAAATGTTTTAGGAACAATTTTATACACTACATGCAATTTATCTATGATTTATATCGTAACCTGCATATTGATGTAGCATGTTAGACATGTATTTCATCATTTTGATGAATCACTATAATACTCATCTACTTATCAGAAGTCCTTTTAATTTCTATATTATGCCATTTTATGTTATATTATGTCATTTTAATATCAAAATTTTGTAACTTGACATATGCTGTGATGGTTAGGTGACTCTTCATACCATAAGTTAATAAAGGGAAAAACAGTCCTAATATAAAACAACTTTCGAAATAAATGTAAGTTATATGCTTTTTTTTTTTAACATATGCGGCTGCACACTATCAGAAATGGAGCATTGACGACTCAGCGATATAGGGATGAGATCTATGTTGTAGTCCTTTACGCTGCAACAAACAGGGATGAATTCATTTCTCATGGACGATAACGCCGGAGTGGAACATCAGTGGGACTTATGAATAGCCCACCCACGGGCGTTGAAAAGAGGACAATGTTTTCGGGAGGTGTTTTAGGCGCAACTTTCCCGCATTTTAGTGTTGCATGGGATAAACTCCAGAAAACTCTCTGAACTAGATAGTCTGATTACCGATGAGAAATGCTTTATGTACATTGTCACAATCGCCATCGAGTCTGCTTATTTTCTGAAAGCAGGGACTGCAACAATTCTGCCTGCGGGTTTGAGCCTCATACCGTCTGCACACTAGACGCCACTAAGACATGAGACGTGACGTTGCATCTTGCCATTATTGAATATCTGATTGAAAAAATCGGATGAAAGCAGTATGACAGAGGGAGGGGAGGGGGGAGTTTTGGAGCTCACTTTATAGACCCCGTCCACATTTGAAGGCGAAAGCTGCGAGCGTCGATCGCGAAAGCTCTTTCCCAGCCTATTCGTTTCAGTGTGGACCCAGTGAGCGTTTGCCAAGAAAATGTCCACTCCACAAGTCAGGAAAACAACTGAATTATTTTATCAATATATTTTCTTACTAAATAATACATATTAAGCGTGTACAGTTATGCAAAAATAGAATACCACGTTTTGTGTGTTTAATTTTTTCACATCCCATTTTATAACCCCCTTCCCCCTCCTCTTTAAATAAAAATCTGACATTGAAATATCACAAAGGGATATCGAACTGCGGTGTGCAATTAACTTATTTCGTTCTGATTTTAGACTATTAGCCCAACGCTTCTTTTTCAGTTCTTTGAAGGAATGAATTCCACCTACCCGTGATCGCCGCCAGGCATTTGGAGACATTCAGCCGCAATCCGGGGTCCGAATCGTCGCATAGATCCTTCAGGATGGGGGCGATGCCTGCAATTCAAATTCGCATCATTATGTTTTTCTCTGCTGGCGTTGGAAAATTGTTGTTTTCTAACTTCATGGACAAAGTATACAATTTTTAAAAATATAATTGACTTCAAAATTTTTCTATACAAATAATAGAGAAAAGAAAAAAGATAAAATAATGGATTAATGATGTTAATTTAGCCCACCTCGTGACGACGATGTCAAACTCGCGCCAAACAAAATACTTTTTCGACGAATTCTATTCAAAACAAATAAAGTTAGTTACAAGAAAAGAAGCGGAGGACCCATAAGGTAAAGCCAGAGAGAAAAGGGACGAAACAGCAAGGTCACTGAAATTAAAGTGAAATTAAATATTTCCAAATTTCGATTAAAGGAAAATGAAATAAAATAGGGAAAAAATTAATAATTTGAGCTCGAACTTAATCAGTTTGAGGGCATGATTAAATTTAATTCGATACTGTCTTCTACTATATAAAAAAAGACAGTTATTGCTTCTGTTAGATAAATGATTAATCTAAAAAAATCTTCTTTAATTTCGACGATCTTGCTGTTGCATCCCTTTCCCTTGAACTTTACTAATCCTCTCTCTTCTATCGCTAGGGTCCTCCGCTTTGTTTATCGTAAAGCGAAGTGCTCCTGACTTTCTTTTTATTAACTTCACCAGTTATAAGTTACAAATGAACCTGTTCATTGTACTACCTGTACCTGTTCATTGTACATATACATTGTACCTGTTCATTGTACATATACATTGTACCTGTTCATTGTACATATTTTTCCTAAAATGAGAACCTAGTAAAATGTAGCGGATTTTGTAAATGACCTCTTATCGAAATATAGGGATCTAAAACACAATCCAGCCCAAATAACTTTTATTTGAACAGTGAAAATCTGTGTTTCGAATTATTCAGTTATACGTTAAAATATGAACACAATTCAGTAAAACGCAATTCAATAACATTTTATTATTATTATTATTGTGTGGTTCCTTGCGTTAAAATAATATTTTGGACCCTTCATAATTTTCACCCTATTTTAAATCTGTTTTCTTTATGTCTGATTTTACTATAGCTTTAATAAATGCAATTTTAAACATTTTAGTCACGGTTTTTTTTTCTATGTGCCGTGAATCGAAATGCTGATTAAAAGTGTCAAGTATCCTACACCATAAGAAAACAAAATGCTTTTCTTTTTTGAAAAATATTACGTTTAAAGGAATCGTGTATTTATTTATTTAAGCTAAATATAAGGCCATAAGCATTACAGAGAAAGCGTCACATCCGAGAATTATTTTTCATAGCTGTAGAAGGGCACAGTGATATGAACTTGAATGCATTGGCGACAGGATGTGAAGCCATACTTCATCGCTCTGGCCCGCCGCTTCGTTTACCGTGAAACCAATTCGTTAACGAGTTAAATGTGACGCAGCAAACTTTTCAGAGGAAGTCATTACTTTTCATAGCTGTAGAGTGATGTGGCCTGGGAATATCCCGGTGGTGGGTATATGTTTTCAGAAACGAGAAGACTCGATGGGGATACTAGAGAGTTTTTGCATACCGTATTTTGGACGTCCGTTAGCTTTTTCTCCCTAGCGCGCATGCTCATAGGAAATTGCGCATGCGTATATGTAATAATGTTTCCTATGAGCATGCGCGCTAGGGAGAAAAAGCTAACGGACGTCCAAAATACGGTATGCAAAAACTCTCTAATACCTCATAGAGAAACGCCCCGCGTGTGAGACGTAAATAGAAAATTGTGATGGGAAATGTAAACAGCACATTACTCCGTTAAGGGAATGCGATGTACCCATCTCCCCACAATAACTAAAAAAGTGATATAAAAAAAAAATTTAAATCAGTTCCTACTTTTTTGTCACTCTATTGCAGAAAGTCCTTTATAAATAAGTTTCATTCGTTTTTTTAAGTTAGAAAAAATTCTCTCTCTCACACACACACACACTTTCTCTCACTCATTTATTCACACGTTTCATTTACCATTTTGTTCCCTCCTTGACTCAGACTAGAACCCAGAATGAAAAAAGAAATTTTTTTCCAGCAATCTACACGCTTCGCGCACTGTCGGTATTGATTCCTCAATTTATATCCTGCTAAATATCTTATATAAAAGAAATTTTTTTCACCCATATAAAACTAAAATTAATGAATTAATATTTGAAAAAACTGCATTAACATCCAGTGTCATCCACTACAAGTTTAAAAAAATGTATTTGAACTTGGGTGGATGAATTAAAAGTAACGATTAATGATTAATTTTAATTAACGATTGAAAATTTGAATAAGATATAGATAGAGTGTGAGCTAATAGTAGGAATTGAAAAAACATAATTGCTAAGAGTCTCTGTTCAGTACAAATGCTGTCAAATCGTTACAGTTGCCTGAGTGAGTACTAAATTCTAGTGATGGGACCGACATTTAATCGAATAAGAATGCTCACCGTTGAACTCCTTGGAAGCCACTCGCCTCGAATCGAACACAAAGTCACATAGAGACTGCACGGCTCTCCTCCTCTCGTTCACCTCGCCGCTCTGCATCTTCTGCGCCTGCGCAAAATCGTTTAGAGATCTACACTCTACAGCA
This sequence comes from Caerostris darwini, assembly GCA_021605075.1. Lineage (NCBI taxonomy): Eukaryota > Metazoa > Arthropoda > Arachnida > Araneae > Araneidae > Caerostris > Caerostris darwini. Next base: position 11,641 of record BPLQ01007179.1, on the reverse strand, counting down.
ATGGTCGAGCAATAAAAACAACAATGCATGGCAATTCGCAAAAATTATGAAAAAAAAAAAAAAAAAAATTCAAGAGTTTCTTTATGCACGAAAGTGTGACAAGTCCAATCGAAAGTTTACGCGTTTATACCGGAGGCAACTGGCGTACCGATTACGGAGTACCAATGGGGGGAAATACCCCTTAAACCTCCTCCTCTTAATTCATAAATAAGATTTTAATTTTAATTGGCTGCTTAATTAATGTTAGTAAATATAAAATAACAAGATAAAGTTTCTAAAATTCAAATAAATGGTAATCAAAGTTAAAAAATACTAAAAATAAATAAAAGCGAAATACAAAATAAAATAAAAATTTAAAAATAAAAGAATTTAAGTTAAATTTAAATGCGGTACAATTAGGGACCAGTTGTCGATGTCACTATAATGGAGAAGGACTTTCTCCTACACATGGAGCTGGTCGCCAAAACCTTGTTTTGGCTCCAAATTGGCGATCACAGAGGGGCGATAAATAGTTCCACAGGACTCGTTACTCAGAGACTTGTTTGTTGTGATAACCTGTCTAGTAGGTCAATTTTTTTATGACCTACAGTAACCCACCGCTTCTCATCCCCTTTATCACCCATTTCTCTCTTTGTTCTGATTATGTGAGGTGGTTATTTATTTATTTATTTTGTGTGTGTGTGGGTATGAATTTTTTCATTATTTTACGAAGTTGTATCCAATTATCGTTGTCAAAGTAAGAGTAATACTTATACCATATCTGCAATTTTTGTTGTTTAAATATATACATTATTATAGATTTGCATAAAACTATGCTTAATTTTAGTTGATTCTCGGTTTTAATAATCGTCACTTTAATTCTTTGTCATCGGATACTAAGAGCTAATTAATTTCTAAGCTACGTTGAAATTCTTAATTTCCAACCTGCTATTCAAACTTAATTATTAGAATAATGCCTCCTGTTCTTGTTTTTTTTTTAAATTATATTTTTGATGTGGAAAACAACAAAAAAATGTATGCAATAAGTGTGATTGATTCCCAGCATGGGTCCTTAAGAAATTAAGATTTAGATGCGTCTATTCTGATCTTCATCAGACAAATCGTTATGGATCGGTATCTCCACCAAAAAAACGAAATAGACACAGCACTTTGGCCTGTGCCTGTTGACTTAATAGAGAGTTTTTGCATACCGTATTTTAGATGTCCGTTAGCTTTTTCTCCCTAGTGCGCATGCTCATAGGAAACATTATTACAGATACGCACGCGCAATTTCCTATGAGCATGCGCGCTAGGGAGAAAAAGCTAACGGACGTCCAAAATACGGTATGCAAAAACTCTCTAGTATGTAGAAACATTCCTGCTAACAGAGAGGAGGTCAGTTAAGGAAGTAAGGAAACAAAGGAATGAAGGAATAGTGTAGAAATGTTTTGAAAAACAAAGGACCTCCTATACCAGGGATGGGCAAACTACGGCCCGTTGGGAGGTTTTATCTGGCCCGCGGATAGAATTTTAATTTGCCGGTCCGAGACAAATTAAAAGAAATATATATTTATATATTATATATTCATCTAATTTTCTACTTTGATTAAATATTATTTTTTCTTCCTTTTTTTAAAGGACTTTTACTTTCTAATGACTAATGATCTTTGTACTTTCTGTATTTTTGTTCTACAAAACATAAATCGACGGAAATAGCAAGCACAGATAGCTTTCAATCGGTAAAGTGTTAAAAGCTGAAATTCTTTGTTAGTTATAGCTGTAGCTTGGCGACAACAAGCGTTATCTCTTTCTCGGGGAGCAGACATATTGGAATAAAATAAAGGTGAAATTTTAGAAAAATTAGAAGGTGCGTTTATATTAGGTGTTTTTAAAATTTTAGAAAAATTTATCTTGGCCCGCCAAACTCGATTTTTGGTCCGCGAACGAAAACGTTTGTCCATCCTTGTCCTATACACTTGAAATCACCGTTCTTCGACAGTTAAAATATGATTGACATCAATTATAATCACTTGTACTAGGCGCTTGGGCCACCAAGCAGCTTTGCGCCGAGTATACCTAATTAGCACCCCTAACAAATAATGCATTCGTCCGTTCCCACCTTTAAGCCGTATGTTTACCATTCCACGTTTTCTGCGATTGAACCGTTCATTTTTAGCAAAAAGTGCAGTTAAGGAATTTAATTTTGACTTTCACGCATTGAAAGGGAATCAGTTATCTTATGATCAGTCAAAAATACGATTGTTTTAAAGTAAATTTAAATTGCTCTATGTAAAGTCTTATAAATATATTAAGATATATTATACTCCACTTTAGGAGATGACTGTATATATATTTACATAAAAATATACAAACAAAGCACATATAATACTCAAAAGTTGATAAAATTCACTGATTACTCCGCGAAGGAAAGGAGCCAAGTCAGACTTCTACCTAAGGGGGCTCCACACTATTATTTTACAAAGCTAAATATATTCAATACTTCTTCACCTTTTAGTCAATGATGCCTAATTGCATAAAAAAACATGTTTACAATTATTTCATCTAAATATTATTGAAGTTATTCATTATAAATGTAATGTTAATTTACAAGCTTTCTTTTGAAGGAAAAAAATTCATATTCAGATTGATTTATATCAAAAACCAGACATCTAAAAATCTATTCAATTTAAATTTCATCAGTTTCATTTCTTACCATCACTGGTATAGCCCAACGTCCAAATGATAAATTGTGCTTTTTGGGATGTAAAACATAAGCTCCTATAGCAGTTACTGCTGTTTTTCTACGTACAGAAAGATCAGTCATCTGTTATTATCTATTGAAATGTGCCCAGGTTTTCTTTTTAAATGATTACTGATTACTTTAAAAAAAGAAAAATTGTATTATTTCATTCAACTCGTAGCCAATTGTACACGTTTCTCACGGAATATGAATATTTCACGTGCTTTTCCACGTAACTGACTTTTGGAGACTTGAGATAAAAACAAGTAATATATATATAAAACATTTAAGTCATTTCCTACTTTTTTCTCATTATATTGCAGAAAGTCCTTTATAAATGGCGCTCGGTAGCACAGGTTTCGGGTTCGAGTCCCGGCGGTGCCATGGATGTTTGTAGTGGTTCGGAATCCACTTTAAACCGTAGGTCCCGGTCCTAAGAGGATCGTAGAGCGTTGCGTGGGCATTGTTACTCCGCGTCCGTATCTTCAAGTTACACGCGCCCCTGGGTAATGCAAAGTGAGTAACATCTGTGCAGCGCTTGCCTTAAGGCATCCAAGACGTCCATATCTGTTTGCCAGCTGCATTAGGGGGAAAAAAAATTTCTTAGAACTCACGTCAATTAACTGGTATACAATGGCATTTAGTTCAAATGAATAAGTTTTCAGATGCATATGGTAAAGTTTCTGATGATTCGTACAAACACAATTGTATTCAAGTGTGAATTATGATATTGCGATGTATCTAGGAGCTGCATTTTCTTACTATTTTTGACAGAATAGGACGAAAAATAAAGCTGCAGTCTCTGAATGCTGTGCAGTATCTTTCCGTAGTAGTATTTTTATTTAAATACCACCAAGCGAAAAAGTTTATTTATATCTAAAAGTAAATAAGTGATTTATATATGACTTTTTTAAACATTAATTTTGTCTTAAACTTTAATTGTGTTTAATTTTTTTAATCAATCTGAGGAATGTTTTGTAGAATTTAAGATGCTCGCCATTTTGCGAAAATAATAATTTTATGGAAAGTGGTACAGAAAACTCAAAGTGAAATTTAATTAATTGTCTAAATATTCAGTTTTTTTAAAAATGAAAAATTTTTTTCCATTAGTGTCCCAGTACTTTTTTTAAATATGGCACATTCAAAGACGATTTTTATTTTTCAAGTTAAAATTTCATATTTCCATCCAAATTACAAATTTAATTTAGAAATAGAATAAATGAAATATTAAATCTGTATTAAAAAACCGTATAAAGATATTTATTTGGTATAAAAATATGGAAAATTATAACAATTCGAAGGTGTCTCAATGTCTTTCAGAGGGACGTATACATTTATGACTAATTGTGCGTGGAATTATTTGAACAAAATAAGAATTAACGAAGAATAAAAATGTAAAAACTGATTTTTTCATAATTTAAAAAAAGTGGCAAAAACACAAAATAGCCTGCAATATTATATGCTTTAATAATTGATGAAAATTATTAATGACAAACAAGAAAAAAAGATAAATTATTACTTCTGATTAAAGATGGCTTTTTTCCAGGTTGAGGTCATTGTGAGAATAATTGCTGCATTACTTTCATTTAGTTGCTCATTTGACATGTAAACAACTGACAACCGTCATGTAAACAACCGTCATGTGCAATCATGTGCCGTCATGTAAACAACTGAAATATATCGTAAGAAAATTATCAGTTAAAAAATTTGTATGTTTTAAACAAAATTTTTAAAAATTATAAGTAAAACTCCTAATTATTTTTAAAAAAATACACTCCAAAATAGTCGATATTAGAATAAGGTTTAATAAAATATTTATTTAATGTCGCAAAAAAATATCGATTTTGTGAAAATTGTCTTTAATAGTCATTTATTTCATTTTGACTTTAATTTAAAATATCAATTTACAGAAAGAAAAAAAAAAATGTGATTTGTTTTACATTTAAAATTTTTGGGTATTGCTTTCGGAGGGCGTGGTTTTCATTTCCTTGAACGTTTTTAACGTTTCTTATTGGTTTAATTTTTTTAATTTCTATCACAAGCTGTTCTTATTGGTTTAATTAAATTTCTTTCGTGTGTGTTTTTTTTTAATAAATTTCTTTCGCATGATTTTTATAAATTATTTTGGAATTTTATAGTTTTTTTTTTTTTTTCTTTAATTTTTTTTTTCTTTCTTCAGTTTTGAACATTATAATTGATGAAAATAATTCACTGCCTCTATATGATTTATTGATACTTTTCTTTTCTTTGCTTGCTTTTATTCTTACATTAAATTCTAAATTTTATAGATAACCTGACCAGGCCGATTAAATTTTAGCTTTTTATATTTTTTATTTATATATTTTTTTTTATTACTTTTTTTAATACTCGCTATTATTAGAAATTATTTTTAGTTCTGTGCAGGCAAAAATCTTGTTCATATTTTTCCTACACTTACTTTCTAGAACAAAGGGTGGCCAACCCACGGCCCGCCTTGAACATTTTTCCGGCCCGTGAGACACACACTTTTATAAAATATATTTATTTTATAATGGCCAAAGTAGTGAAAAACAATGTACTAGAAAAATAGATTATGTACAGTATGCATCCATATATTCAAAAATTATCTGTCGAAATTATGAGAAAAAATTAACTTTGATTTAAAAATTTTTTAACTTTGATTTAACATTATTCTTGCTCAAACAAATATCGCACTAGTAAAATAAATATTTTTTAATTATTTCATTTTTTTTTATTTCGTTTATATTTATATATTTTTTCTATTTCATTCTTAGTATTATATATTTCTTTACAATGTGCGTTTAGTATCATTATTTTTATATTATCTATGTTTACATGTAAGAATAATAGTAAACACAAAAATAACAATTCATTATGTTTCAATTTTTCACTCCAAAAAAATGTCTACAGTGGGTCTAAATCTCATATTATATAATTTTACATGCGGCCGCGGAGTTGTGATGCATTTCCAAAGAAGCCCACAAGGTCATTTGGGTTGTCTACCCTTGTTAAAGAATCATAAATAAGTTCTCTTATTGTAGATTATTACGGAGATCCTTGGCAGCGTAGCGGCCACTAGCTCCTTCTTTGTAAAATGTTGAAACATAGCGGTGGTCTCATGCCCTTTGAGTTAATAATAAAAATAGATAATTAAATGCTCTTTTTTTTTTAAAGAGAATTATTTATTTAATAAAATTATAAAATGAAAAATATCAAAAATTTCAAAAATGTAGATGTTGATGGAATCAGTTGCATGTAATAACCCCGAATGAACAAAGGTCAAATTAGGAGAAAAGCGAACTTTTTTCATCTAGGCAGTTGTGTAAACTATTTGTCATTGTGAATGATAATAGATGGCGCCACGAACAAGAGGCTCTGCCATAACTCCTCCTCCTGTAACTCCATATAAGTCGAATGCTTATACGGGGATGAAAAATGTAACAGCAAGGGCAGAAGAAGGAACGCGAGTGTGGTTGGCGGGCAGTTGCAAAAATACGTATTGTTGGAATGTGAATAAATACTTTATATATCTCAACTGAAAGTGTGCTTATTTACGAGAACAGAAAAAGAAGCTAACAAGTTTTTATCAGAAGTGGGATTTAGGATCTACTATCTGACATGAATCACGTTTTGAGTAGTGAAGGAAAAAAGGTAAATGATTTCCTTTCTACGTTGAAGTTTAAAGTATAAATATTTCTAAGTATTGAATATTTCTTTCAAGTTGGTATATATGTTTAAAGTATTTCTCAAGTATTAAAGTATACTCAAGTATAAGTATCAAAATGTCGTTCCTTGGGAAAGGTCGTAAAAGTGATCTTATAGAATTAGGAACAGAACTCGGTGTAACGATTCCACCGGAAGCTGTTATAGTTAGTATTAAAAGATTAATAACAAGTAGTGAAAGTTATGACGAAGAATTTGTTAAGCAAGTTTTCGAAAGAATAATTGAGGAAAGAATTAAAAGAGAGGAAAATGAAAAGTTAGAAAAGGAAAATGAAAAGCAAAGACAGATAGAAATTGAGGAACGAGAAAAGCAAAGACAAATGGAAATTGAGGAACGGGAAAAGCAAAGAACTTTTGAATTGGAAAAATTAAAACTGCAAAACGAAAATAAAGTTATGTACCAAACGTCAACTGAATATGATACTAATGCTCCGGAAGTAAACAAATCAGTTGATTTAAGAAATCTCATGCAGAGATTTAATCCAAAGGAAGGAGATATAACGGCATTCTTAATTTTATTTGAACGGCAGGCAAAGCGAGTGGGTATAGAGGAAAACGATTTTGTATTCCATTTATTAGGATTGCTACCCTTGGAAATTACGCAACTAATCGCTAGAGAATCTGAAGAACAAGCTAATGAATATGTATTTGTTAAGAATCTACTGTTAAAGAGATTTAAGTTAAGCCCAGAAATATTTCGCCAGAAATTTATCAATCATACTAGGGATTCTAAAGGTACGTGGACAGATTTCGTTTTCGAAATAAGTAATTATTTTAACGAATGGTTGAAAGGATTAAAAATTAATGATTTCGATTCCCTAAAAGCATTAATTATAACAGATCAGTTGAAAAAACGGGTTCCAAATTTTATGTGAGAACATTTTATTGATACATGGCCTAAATATGTAAATCCGAAAGAGTTGGCAGGAATATTAGACGAATACGAAAATGTTCGTATCGGAATGAAAATAAATAAAGAAAGCAAGAATAATAAATTTGGAGGTCATTGGGATGACGCAAGAAATTATTCGCGGTTATCAAATTACCATAAAAGTGGATTCCAAACTAATAGGATGGAAAACAAAAATACTATGATAAGTCATAAATTAAATGAGAAAGAAAACTCGCGTACATATGTTGATAGTCATAAAGCATTTAATTCATCTATTCGTAATGAAAAGGGTGAACCGAAGTGTTTTTCATGTAATTTATTCGGACACATCTCAAAAGATTGCCCAAATCCTTGTACTTTATGCGGTTTAAAGGGGCATTCAAAAAAATATTGTTCAAAGAATAAAAAAGAAATTAGTTTAAGTGTGATTGATCATGAGTCGTCCGTAACTGCTGACATTTAAGAAATGCTACAATTAATAATCGTTCCGTTAGTTGTTTGCTAGATACTGGTGCTTCTTCTTGTTTATTGAAAGAATCGCTTGCAGAACGTCTAGGAATTAATGTGACGCCTTGCAAAAAAGATCTTCATTCTTTTGGGAATCAAAAATGTCCAGTGTTGCAGAGTTTAGGAGCAGCAGTCGTGGATTTTCAAATAGGTGAAGTAGTGGGAAATGATATCCCCGTTTTAATTGTTCCAGATTCGGCTCAACCAGTTGGTTTATTAGTCGGGCGCACCTTTTTAGATTTACCATATATTGCGTATGCTAGGGTCGGTGATATTTTGCATATCGGTTATGCAAAAGATTACCCATTTATTGGATTAAACTGCATCGAAGAAACGCCACGTATTAAATTGCAAGTGGAGGAAACTACGAAAATAAATAATGGCATAAATTTCGTAAAGGTGAAAACAGAACTAATAAATAATGGGTTAATTATGATGCAAGGAAATGAAAGAAATTTTAATTCTTTGTTAGAAATAAAAGAAGGTAAACCTATCATACCACTTATTAATATTGGATGTAAGGAAATAATTTTAAAAGAAAATCAGAACATTGGAAATCTAGAATTAGTGGAGGAGGTCAACTTGGAACCAGATTTAAATTATGTTAATTTGATTAATGACACTTCTTCAGTAGAAATATTAAATGTTAGTACAGATAGTGTAGAGCGAAATCCTATAAGCTTAGAACAAATAAAAGTTTATAAACACTTAACTGAACAACAACAACAGAAGGACATTGTTGATTTGTTGAATGAGTATAGAGACTGTTTTGCATTAAACATATTGGAATTAGGATGTACAGGACTGATAAAAATGGATATTAAAGAAGTTGAGGGTTCAAAACCTGTATGTATGAAACCGTATAGAACAAATGCAGCCGAAAGAAAAGCAATTAAAGAAATCGTTAATGAATGGAAAGAACATGGTATTGTGAAAGAAACACGTTCACCATATTCAAGCCCTGTTCTTTTAGTGCGTAAGAAAACTGGTGAACTACTATTGACTATAGAAAACTAAATAATCAGACGATCAAGGATAAATTTCCTCTTCCCAAAATTGATGATCTCTAAGAACAACTACATGATTGCAGTCTGTTTACAACTCTCGATTTGGCTCATGGGTATCTACAAATCCCGTTGACAGAAGAAGCCAAATTAAAAACTGCATTTATCACACCTGATGAAACTGGACAGTTTGAAAGAATGATATTTGGATTAACAAACGCACCAGCAGAATTTCAACGGTTAATGTACCATACTTTAGGTGGCCTATGCAACAAAGATGTTTTGTGCTATCTCGACGATATCCTTGTACATGCCAAAACTTGGGAATAAATGATTAGAAAATTAGGTAATGTATTCGAGGCTTTACGAGAAGCTAAGTTAACATTAAAATTGTCTAAATGTGAGTTTGCAAAAGATGAAGTAGAATTTTTAGGCTTCATTATTAATAATAAGAATGGGATTAAACCAGGCTCAAGAAAGGTAGAAGTAATTTCTAAATTTCCCCAACCGACAAATTTGCACGAAGTTAGACGCTTTCTTCGCTTAACAAGTTTTTTTAGGAGATTTATTCAAAATTATGCTATAAAAGCAAAACCTCTGACTGACCTAACTAAGAAGAACGAAGTTTTTAAGTGGGGAGAAAAACAAGAACAATCTTTTAATGTTTTGAAAAGTGAATTGACTCGACAACCTACTTTAGCACTCTATAATCCAGAAGCTAAAACTGAAGTTCATACTGATGCAGTTGTCACTGACTGTCAAGCATTAATTTACATGAATGCCAAAAAATCATGTAATCCTCAGATAGCAAGATGGAGTATACTTATTCAGGAATATGATTTTGAAGTTCGCCACAGACCAGGCATAAAAATGACACATGTTGATGCGATGAGTCGAGCTCCCGTTTCAGAATCGGAAGATACTATAACAAACCTCATAGAGAAGAAATTTGAAGTATGCCTAACACTAAGTGAAGATGAACAAATTTTGATCATTCAACATGCTGATAAAGATTTAAGAAAATTGATTGACATTTTTAAGAAGGAAGAGCATGAAAGAATTTATGAAGAAAAGCAACAAATTGTTAATTTTGCCTTCAAAAGAAACCGAATCTATAGGAGAATCAAAGGAAAATAGAAACTTCTGTATGTGATTCCAAAAAGTATGAGAAAAAGTACTGCTGTGAAATTTCACGACCTTATGGGACATTTTTCTGTTGATAGGACTGTTAGCAAAATAAAAGAGTTATACTGGTTTCCATACATGAAGCGTTACTTACGGAAACATATCTCAATGTGTTCGAATGCTTAATCAACAAGACTCCAGGTGGAAAACAACAAGGATATCTACACCCGATTAATCCTGGAAAAAGACCCTTTTCAGTTGTTCACATAGACCATTTAGGACCTTTCGTGAAAAGCACACGAGGAAATCGAGATTTATTAATCACAATTGATAACTTCTCAAGATTTACCAGACTTTGTCCAGTCAAAAATACTGCCTCCCAAAATGTTTTAAAAGCTTTGAAAAACTTTGTTGAAGATTTTGGATTACCTGACCGAATCATAAGTGATAGAGGCTCCTGTTATACATCGCATCAATTTGTAAAGTACTGTCATGATAACGGAATAAAGCACAACTTGAATTCTACTCAACATCCTATGGGCAATGGCATGGTAGAACGAACCAATAGAACAGTCCTTTCTACAATAACGACGAAGATTCACGACATTCACATGGAAGATTCACGACATAAAGATTGGGATTTACGTATAAAACAAGCAGAAAGGAATCTGAATAATACGGTGAACAAAACCACAAATAAAACGCCATTCGAAATTCTTCATGGCTATTCACCTAGATTTAATGACGGAGTCCTTCGAAGAGTCGCAGACGAAAGTATTGATGAGTGGACTGATCCCAAAAACGTTCAAAAAGAAACTAGAAGTGTAATAAAAAAGAAACAAAACAAAATGAAGAAGTATTACGACCAAAAAAAATACCGAACAATTACTTTTGAGACAGGTGAAATAGTGCTTGTTCGACGTTCAGCAAAATCAACGGGAGAGCCTACCAAGACTCAAGCAAAATATAGAGGACCCCTAATTGTGACTGAGGTCCTCCCCAACGATACTTATCGAGTGACTCAGCTGGAAGAACAAGAACGAGCCAGATTCTACATCACAACAGCACACGTTAGTCAACTCAAACCATGGCGACTTCATAAAGATGATTGTGACTCGGATGATGAGGAACCCCTGGAATCTTCTAGTGTCTCTCCAGATAATCTATGTAACGACTAGTGCCCCATTCATCAATAACTATAAACATTGCTCCTGAACTTTTTTTTTTTATCTGAACTTTTTAGGAACTCATTTGGACAATAATCATATTGGAACTTTAACATCTTTTTTTTATTATTACATGTTTTTTGTGCTTATTTTTGTATGTGGTAAAGTGTAATTACTAAGTAAAATTTGTGTGGCAATTGAGGGCAATTGCTTGGTCAGGATGCCCGAATGTAAACTATTTGTCATTGTGAATGACAATAGATGGCGCCACGAACAAGAGGCTCTGCCATAACTCCTCCTCCTATAACTCCATATAAGTCGAATGCTTATACGGGGATGAAAAATGTAACAGCAAGGGCAGAAGAAGGAACGCGAGTGTGGTTGGCGGGCAGTTGCAAAAATACGTATTGTTGGAATGTGAATAAATACTTTATATATATCAACTGAAAGTGTGCTTATTTACGAGAATAGAAAAAGAAGCTAACAGTTGTAAGAAATTAATTTA